>JAVGVS010000010.1:5008317-5608317 GCA_032718565.1 Distichodus sexfasciatus | reverse complement strand
CTGCAACCCATAATGTGAAAACAAAGGAGATAAAAAGCCATAAAGCAACTGCTTGTTGCATGTTTGACAGGTGGCTAGGTATGTGTGTGTGTGTGTGTATATATATATATATATATATATATATATATATATATATATATAATATCTTGGTACTAATCAGGAGTTTGTTTGTATGTATTTGTTTAAAAAAATATTGTAATAAATTATTTTAATGCCTCTGTTTTTAAACTACTGAACCAGTATTATGCAAACATGTCTAGGACTTGTATTTTGAAATAAACAAAGGAAATATGAATCTGTTGGACCAACTTTTATTTTAGCAATCTTTCCTATATTCATATAAAAACTCTAATCTAAACTACTGTAACATGAAATAATGTGGATGTAATCTTTCAGACTTGAAATGACAGGAAAAGTGGACGATTATCAAAGGTATTCAGCCTAAGATGCTGTATAACAAAAAGTTGGCATCAGCCTTCATTTGTTGTTATACAGCCACACAACACTATTTTTTCAGTAAACGTGACTATTGAAATACCTTTCCATGACTAGGACACTCTCACATCCTTAATCTTCATGTCAACAAATAACGCGGAAAATTGTAAATCATGTGCATTAAAGTAATTAAATGTAGCATCCACTGTTATGGCCAAGCTGTGAGTTTAAGAATTAGCATATAGCGTAAACCCTACCAAAAAAACCTAAACCAAATTAAACTAGTTCACATTTTCTAAAATATCCATTTTCGCTACAATCTCTGGACTGATTTAATGACCAACTTATGATTTAATGGACTTGTCCCATTTTTTCCATTTTACCATTTAAGTGCAAAAAAGAGGCACTGAGCTTTGCTACCTGGACTTAAGGGTTACATTAACCATGTTCGTCAAATTCAGTGGTTTGTACCGTGCAAGACTAACTTACAATGTGCACAAAATATGTTATTCTCATGTAAAGATGGTGATGATGATACTTCCAGGTCCTACCCAGCTTTGTAATTTGGATAGTAATTCTGCGTCAACAATCCTCCACTTTGCAGCTAATGTAAGAGGCACTAATGGAGACATGGGCACAAAATACAGCAGGAAACCAGTGAAAAAGGGTTGAAAGGAACTTTCTGTTGTATGTTGGCAAATAGGACAGTGGCAAGAGCTCTGTTTCTATGGTGAAAATCACTCATGGGGGAAAGAAGGAACAAAAACCTGAACCAATATATAGGGATCTTCAGAAACTGTACAAAAACAATTTATAAATGTTTCAGGATATGGCTACAGATGCATAAAACAAGCAACAAATGAACTCTTTACACATCGCAACCTCCAAAATTATCCTGAGGCCAGGTAGAGAAGATTTCTAAAGCAGATTTATAGAGTAGGGTTTTATCTTGTAGAAATGTGCTGCATTATTTTCAACTACAGGAGCTTTGATCCTTTGTATGGAGGAGCCCAGCTGGTTTGGTGAGTTTTTCCCTTGCTTGAGTTTTTTTCTTTGCTTGATGAAATAAGGGATGAAGTCGAGTAAGGACGTTTAATCCATTTTAGTACTGAAAACAAAAGGTGCATAAATCAGCCTGCCCCAGAGGTCATTCCGGAATGTACTATACCACAACAAGTCCTCATTAGCTTTCACCAAATCACCTATATTAACAGATTCTTCCACTATATATTAACAATCTTTTTAACTTAAAGGTTAAACAACAGTCATTCCACATTTTCCGTTCCAAACAGGTTTACCATCTCAGTAATCAGCCACTTTCACCTCTGCCGAGGCGCGTCATCAGTCCACTGGTAATGTCTATTCTGACCCCCTGATGTCTCTGTCCCGTCCCATCCCGTACCGTCCTACTGAGCATCTTGCAGGAGCGTGAGGTAGATGTTGCAGTGGAGGAAACGAGGGTAACAGTCAGTGTCCAGAAGTGCCCGGATGCGGCTCTGGGCGTGGCAGAGTGAGTTGTGAGAGGGGGCATTCAGCAGCTGCAATGTCAGATCGCGAGTTTTACCATCCAGGTTTATCTGAAAATACATAGACATACATGAAGCGTACAGTATAATAAATACTCGCCAACATTTTTTCCTCAGTGGGGCTCATTCATCAAGCATTCTTAAAGAGAAGCAGGTTCTCAAAACCCATATACAGTACGCCCATGCTTTCTAATTTGAGATTTGTTTGTAGGCTAGAATGGAATCTATGAATGAGGGGAGCACTCATATCTTTCTTTTTTATTTCTATTTGTGTTTGTGCAAAATATTAGGTTTTTCTTCAATTTGTATTATAGTGTTGAAATGTAAATATTCATCTTGTTAAGAACCAACTTGAGAACAGCGAAAGTTTAAGAACAGTTTCGGGATCAGTCGGTAGCGTAAGGGCATGATCAGAAGGGTTGTTGGTCGAATCCCAGGACCAGTAATGGTACCACTGAGGTACTCATGAGAAAGGTAGCATCCTCAAGCACTGCTTCCCAGGCGCTGCCCATGTCAGCTAGCCACTGCTCCTTCACGATGGGGTCAAATGCAGAGATCACATTTCTGCTGTGGTGGACTGTGTGCTGTGGTGTGTTCACAATGACAAATAATCACTCACTTTCACTCCTTTCAGAACATGTCATGAATTTGATACAGACTTTCCTTAAGAACAAATTTAAGAAAAAAAACATAAGAATATATTGGTGAATGAAGCCCAGAATTTTGACCAAGCAGCTTCTCGGGGTTACACACCTCACGCGGAGATCCAGGCTGGATGTAGGTGGCGTTGATCTCTTTAGCACGCCATGAAGGTGTTGGGATGACTGTCTGTACTGCTCACAAGCCAAATAGGGGAACTGCGTTTTCCCTCGCAGAACTCCAGAGCGGAGGAATGCTCCAAACAGACCGACACGCCCACTGAGGAGAGCGAGAGTATATGAGAAAAAAGAAGCTTAATTTGAAACTAAATACAGCTTTGAGGACTGACAAGACGGGCTACCTGGCAAAGCGCACACAGATGGGACATTCACACGCATACTGTACCTCTCTTAAAACACATACTTAAAGGAACGTTCTCCTATCGACATTTATGTGGCTTTACAATAAAATCTAAGTATTCTGAAAAAGTCCCATTGAAAAATTTGCAGGTTGAAGAATGAAGCTTATTTATCAAACAAAACCTCTCAAATGTCACGACTTAAGATTATTGCACCTTGCATGTATGCAACACTTCATTTTGCCTTTGCACTGCAGATTGCGACACTTTCTCAAGGGGGTAAAATGTGGGTGGAGGAAGGAAGGGGAGGGGGACAGGGATATTACTAACACCAATGTTACAACATATTGACATTCCACATAGCGCATATGCCACTGGAAACATGGCAACATATGTCAGTTAACTGTGTAAACACAAATAAAAGACCAATCCTAAGCCCTATCCTGCGCTATATAACGTGCAAATACTTAATGTGTGACTACAAGAGTAACTGAATCATTAATTGTTAGCTGACCTTTCTGGTCAACATTTTCATAGTTACAGTTCTTTTGAAGGGTCTGGAGGTGACAAGGACAGTGCAAGTGATATCGCAGTAAAAGTAATAATGAACTCTTTACATTATTGCTATCTAGCACATTTTTCTATTACTAAAGGAATCAAGGAAGTGATAGATAACATCTGATACCGCCACATGAGCTTCCCAAAAAATGACAGAACTTGGTGTGACAAAGCAATAATAATGTCATGAGGAAATCGCTTAAGGACTAAGATAAAAATGTGGTATAGGACAATAAAAATGTGTTGAAAAGTGTGTATCCTTTTTCTTAGATAATACATTTCTTATTACTACAGATTGCATTTTGAAAAGTACACCTATGTGTAGTTAGGGTTTTCCCAAAATTACACATAATCAGTTGGCTCTTGCAAAAAAGAGAAGATGGTCCAGGAAGTTATTGGGCGTCTTCACCAGATAGTTAAAAACAAGGGTTCAAAAGGCTCTATTGGGAGCAAACAGCCACCTTTGAACTACTTATGCAATTACTCACCTCTGCTGTCCAGCAGAGCATCAAGGGACTCGGCCCAGCTCTCCAGCTCTTCTTTGCTGAGCCGGGCCTTACTGTGGCCCACCTGACTCCATTGCTTCAGGAAAGGCAAGCGAGATCGCCTTTCTTTGGCGCTGCAAAACGTATTAGAAACAGAAAAAAGTAAAACTGCCTTTCAGTATACAGGAAGAACAGTTGAGGAAAGATATAGAATAAGAGAAAAACAGATGAGATAGTAAACGGAAGGAATAAACAGAAAGACAAGGGGTTAAAGTTCAGGAGAGAGAGGGAGAGAGAGAGACTCATGACACTGGAGGAGGGTAAAGAACAAATATGATAAAAAGAGTTGTCAGTCTTGGTTCACTGGACGTGAGCCAACATCCACACCCACAGAACCAGACAGCTTAACGCCACCCTCAGAATTAAGTTTAACCTAAAGCAAAATATGATAACATCATCATTGTGTTTGTAATAATCACAACTGGATTTTACCTGCTTTCCTGCTCCCTGTGCTCTGAGGCAAGATTTGTGTGGGAGGAGTGTGGACTCTGTGATAAAAGAAGACAGTATTTTTTCCCCCAAGACAAAAGAGTGCTGGCGCACAGACACACACATATATATATCAGGTCACATTTGTTCACTTTAGTCTTTCATAAGAACTTGAGTCACCAGATTTAGTTCAGGAAAAGTTCAGAGGAAGTACTGCTTGTCGGCATGCAACACTGGTTTTTTATATTTGTTGGCAAATACACGTCGTGTGGAAAGTGCGACAGACAAAAAAGACAAGGTGGCAAAACATACTAACAGCCCTGGTGTAAGACATCAGCGCTACAGAAAGAAGAAAGGTTTGTCTAAATCTTAGCGCGGCCTTTGAAATGTTTGCTTTAGACTCCATTTGATCACTTGCCAAATGTATCATGATGTCATGGATTACAGAAGAGCGTGCTTGTGGTGTCAGCGCTGAGCCGACGGAATGAAGAAAAAACAGCACATGTGGGTTCTCCCACTCTTAGCCTGGAATTTGTGCTCGGTCGCAACCAGAGACAGCCTCGGCAAACAAAAATGCCGGAACAGAAGCACAACCGATGAGACTTTTCAGCCCAAGTGAAAGTCTACATAAAGGTGACTAATGGACCCCACCTGACCATCCCTTGTTTATAAGCATCTCCCCAGGCAATGTGTAAAAACTATACAAACAATATTGGTAATACTAACACTTATGAATCAGTGTTTGCCATTTGGAAAGAAAGTTCTTACAAATCCTGCAAAAGTCTGTGATTTAAAAAAAGGAATGCAACAACTCCCGTAATTGCCCTGTATCTAAACAATTATATATGACAAAAATTATATACCTGTCCAAAGAGGCTCTTTAGATGCAGTTTAGCAGCAGACAGCCTGGACCTGACCCGGTTTTGGGAGCTGCCGTGGTTGGGAGACTACAGGAGGTTGACGGAGTAATGGGTTTGTAAATCCTTCTCCACACTCTCTGTGCTGCCACTGGCACCTGACGCCAGCTGGCTGTCACTGTACGCCTTGAAACTTTCATTGAGTGCGTTCATTCGAGACTCCCTTGACGATTTGTCCAGTTCAGTGAGGTTCTCCACACTAATGCTGAATTCTTTAGTCAGTTCTTTTCAGCCCGACATTTTGCCGCTCTCTGTGACAGCAGGTGTGGAGGGTAAGGACGCTGTTCCCCGGTCCCCATCATCGCCTGGATATAGGATCGTCTGTATACACCCATCTCCTCTTCTTCACTGTGAGCGTCTCCCTTTAAAGATACCTTCTTCCAGGGCAGGACATCAAGGTCCAAAAGGGAGCCCTCTGAACTGAAGCGACGCGATGATTCTTGGATTCTGAAAGAGACAGAGCAGCATCAGTGTGAGCACCATGACAAAATGTCAGATCACATCAAACAATTGGGTTGTATTTGTAAATGCATTTACAATAAGTTTTGGACTATTTAAGATGGTAAGGAAATGAATGCAATGAAAAGAGAGTACTGCTTACAAAAACACAACACAGCAAGTAAACTTATAAATGAACGTGAATATAATATAGCATTCACTTAAGTGTACATGCAGAAACAGTACAACAAAACTAATAAAACAAATCAAACAAGCATCAACAGATTTAGAATAACAGCAGAGGCTGTTTTGGTGAACAAATAGCTAATATGGTAATGAAATAATATACGTATTCTGGTGTCGACACCAGCAGGTTAAATCACAAGTTAATTGTTAATAATTCATTCCATTAACTGTTAATATTACTTCTTCTTCTACGGGCTATTTCGGTCACTTACTTTAGTTGCCTATTAACTAAGTTAACAGGTCGGCATTCGAAAACAAAAGTTCTCAGCAGCATGACACAAGACACATTTCTCGCTGGTCATCTACACCCACAAATACGACACACAAACAACACGCAGAATCGTCAAATGTGAACAGAGAAAAGTTGTCGTACACTCGTACCTTATGGTGACCTGACAGCCGGCTCCACATGTTCATATCAACGGCACATATTACTCACAAACACACACACACACACACACACACCGCCTGACGAGTATGTGAGGTTCTAATCCACTAAAAGTTCTAAGTTCACTCCACTCTGTAAAAACAGAAGTTTACTAAGGAACTCGGCCTGATTTACGGCTAAAGCTCCAGGGACGCGTACAGTGGCTTAACATCGACGCGTTTGTTTAAAATCTGCCCAGATTTTGTTTCATGAATAAAAAAAAGGCAACGCCCACCTCTCTCATGGCCACACCCATCACCCGGGCCAGCCCGAACGTGCCGCGCGCGCCTTCGGAAACTGGAGCGGGGATTGGCGTAAATTGCGAGCGGCTCCACGCATGCGTAGGTGTGGCCCTGGAGGTCTCGTGTTCCTTATAGACTCCACACGTGTGTCTTGAGGTACGGCTTTTCACGGCCCTGGCTGTAGAAACCATCAGGTCAAACAGGAAGCCATTTCGTCTTCAGACGCACTCTAGTTCCTGCTCAGGGTTATAAACAGAACGAGTGTTTGATGTTAATGAGAGGCTTCTCATGAGCAGGAACAGCTTATCACAGGCCATTTCAACAAATCAATAAAGGTGGAGTATTCCAAAGCAGATCTCCATTAGTGTTCTGTGTTCATAGTAAAGTGGAGCCAGGCTTTAGTACCAGTCCGTAGGCTGAGGCTCACTCAGTAGGGGCCGCGACAGGTGTGTAGTATGAATTCTAAGTCAATATTTTTTTTTTGCACAGTATGAAATTGAAAAATTAAATATATTTAAAACCTAAAAAAGATATATATATATATATACACCGTAATTACAATGGCAGTATACTTTAGTTGAGTGTATGCCTCTCTCTCTCTCTCTCTCTCTCTCTCTCTCTTTATTTATGTGTATATATATGTCCATATGCATTCATATATTTATTGTGTACCTGTATAGGTCTAGTTTTTAATAATTCATTTATATTGGTTTTAAAAAGTATATTATGCTGCAAATCGGCAATTCTTGTTATTTGTTAATGATTAATTATTATCTTTCTCTATTCCACTTTCAGATGACCCACTTTCCTTTGGTTTCTATAGGAATGCCCTATATGATATTTAGATGTCTGTCCCCTATGGGGTTCCTGTTCCCTTAACAATTACAGCCTTGTTCCTCTGATTTCACTGATTGGTCTTTGTTCAGTGCCTTCAATCTACATGCAATTCTAGACAGCAGTTGCCTTTTTAAAGAGCTCAATCAGATCTCCAGAGAGACTTTGAAAAGAGAAATGAAACTGTGAATAAGTTAAATTCAAATGGGTCCTTTTAGAGTGAGGAATTTCACCCAAATTGAAGCTCATTTAGGTAAATTGTTTTTTACTGGAATTAAGAAGCAGAGGGCTTAATTCAGTCTTTGGTGGCGTAGTAACACAGACCTATAATGCAAGGCTTTTTAAAGGTAAGATGGGAGTAATATAATTGTTATGTTTGCTACTAATGACTACTAAAGACATACTAATCTTGCCAAACATGGCGTTATCCTGACTTACTTAATATAGTGTTTTCTAATTTTATTTTTAAATAATCCTATATTCTCTGAAAAGGAAGTAAAGGTATTGGAACGTCTGTAAACATGCATTTAGTGTCCACAAGAGGGCGCACAGAGCTTTGCTTTGACCAGCATCATCCACGTTTTTAATTCCCCATTACTCCTAGAAAAGTAATCGATTTCTTTACTACTTTATGTGGTATTTAAGTAAGTAAGTAAGTAAATAAATAAATAGGATACTAAAAAACTAGATGAAAGCTTGGGTTTGGAAATGATGCCATCATTAAGGAAAGAAGTAACTGAGTATGTATGTACTTCTGCATGTTATCTTCAACAAGTCTCATCCACCTTGTATCAATAAATGAACAACTATACTGATGAAATAAGAATTTAAGTGAGTGATTATTTGTCATTGTGAACACACCACAGCACAGACCTCTGCATTTGACCTATCGGATATACATTGCATACATTAAGCTCTGGCCTTAATTTCATTCGTTCCTTGTGTACCTTGACTAGATGAAAAAGAACTCCAGGGAGTGAATTATGAACATAGTAGGGGTATTTCTCGGTTAGCCTTAAAATCATTCAATAAATTTGTGTTAATTTGTCATCTGTGGAACATAGTTGTGAATTTGTCAGCTTCATAACCAAGATTTACACCAATTTAAAATCACCTACACCTAATCAAATTTAAATATATCAATAATCAGCAACACAGTTAATATTAAATATTCAAAAACAGACAGAGATACACTTATCATGTAAAAATGTGTAGTGTGTAGTCAAGTGACTAAACTGCTGTCAAGTGGGTTTTTTCAGAAGTATTTTTCAAGAGCTCTTTTTAAAAATATCAGCAACAATAAAAATGAGTTCTGCCAAAGCTCTCACTAAGTGCACACCACCAGTTCCCAGCATATCAACATTATTAATAAAAAGCTTGACTTCTGTTGTCATGGGCGTAGTTGTTCAGCCTTTGAGAGAAAAACTTTAATTTTGTATTGTTTTGTTGGACTTGCAGTTGTATGAGTCATAATACAGGCACAGTGGGACTAAACAGGATGCAGGAATAAAACCAAAAGCTAGATAATACAGGTCAAAGATCCAAACTATTATAGATGAGGGGTGCAAAAAGTTATTATTATTATTATTATTGTTGTTGTTGTTGTTGTTGTTGTTGTTGTTGTTGTTGTTGTTGCTGCTGCTGCTGCTGCTGCTGATGATTAAAGGTATATCCTCTTCAGAAATAAAACAGCTGTAAACTACAATACACCCTAAAACCTAAAAGATACTTCTTTTCCAATTTATACTGTATACGAACATCAACAGTTGCGCGAGGCTATGACGTCACGACGGACTGCCCCCACCCCTTTAGTTCTCCGACAGAGGCGCATGGTTTGCCTTCCTCTGCGCATGCGCGCGCGTATCTAAGCGACCAAATGTAGCTTCATTTCTTCTTCAAGGTTCAAGGAGTTCTCCAGTTCTTAGCAAACAAGTTCGTGCTAAAAATCTCACAAATGGACGTGTTATCACTCGCAAAGTCAAAACCGCTCTCTACGCTTTCTGTATTTAGCTTTATACCTCCCCGGAGGAATGAACCCAAAGAAATAAGATATTTTAATTGCATTCCCAAGGTAAAGTTCAAGTTGACAACGTGTTTCTCATTCATTCTCACATCATACACTGTTATCACCTAACTGCCAGTTTTACTTCGCAAGGCGCCAGAAATCTGTTTGTACGACCGAATATATCGACGACCTGAAGGTTATAATGACAAACTGCACCGAGACGACCGAGAACACGCCAAGAGCCGCGGACTGGACATTTTCACAGAGGTACAGATCCCCTTTCCTCCAGAATACAGGGAGTCCCATTGTCAAAAAGGGCTGCTCGATTATGCAAAAAAAATTTAATCAATTTAATTTAATTAATTGGTCAATGTGATCAACACGGTTACTAAATGTCTTTGAAAAAGTCTCTCTGTCTGTCTGTCTCTGTGTCTCTCTCTCTATATATCTTTAGTCAAAAGCCTAAATATTTTTTCATACAATTAACATCCATCTCTTTATCCTAGCGTCTTTATTTTACGTGTGTTATATTATCTAGTATTTTAAACTTGTGACTGATTAATAGCTAGAGAGCTCTGTGGCTAATTGATTTTATTAATGTTAACTCTAATCCGGGCTGACATGGTGTGATTTTGCCACCATATTTAATTGTGAGACATTTAAAATTTCCAGACAAATTTCAGCCCAATCAATTACTGGGGATTGATCTTGGTTTTGAGTTGGTTATGAACATAATTTTTGCTCTGATTAAGCTTTCATACTGATTGAGCTGAAGTATTTGTGACCTGTTCAAGAATTTATTGTCCAACATGTCCAGCATTATCGATAAGTCCAGAGCAGCTTGGTCAGAGCAGCTAACATCAAAACATTTTATATGGGGGTGCTAGTGGCTTAGGTGTATGATACCAATAAAGCAAGAGGTCAACAACTGAAATCCAGCTGTATCCTTCAAACTAACACCATTGGGCCCTTCAGCAAGACCCTTAAACCCTAAGTTGTTAAACTATTGTCCCTTTAGTTATGAAAGCAGTAGGTATGTAAGCAGTAAGTAAAATGAAATGTGGCAATCATAATTTTGATCTAGATTAACTTTGACTACTCAAATTATATAATATTATTAATACTATATTATTGTATTATTTTGGAACACAGGAATCCAGATAAATGCAAATGCGTATTTACATATGGACTACACCTCACATGTAAGATGAATTGTCTTGTAGTTGAATTGCCTAGAAAATGTAAAGCCCAAAAGTAGTTGTAATTGCAAAACCACATATAATTGATATAATTTAATTAAAGCTAGTTTGTATCCAT
This sequence comes from Distichodus sexfasciatus, assembly GCA_032718565.1. Taxonomy (NCBI): domain Eukaryota; kingdom Metazoa; phylum Chordata; class Actinopteri; order Characiformes; family Distichodontidae; genus Distichodus; species Distichodus sexfasciatus. The sequence continues at coordinate 5,597,401 of JAVGVS010000010.1, read as the reverse complement.
CCATCTTATGTGATGAGTGCATCTTTTAGATAAACAAAAAGCCAAAACAAAAAGTAGCACTTACTTTGTTTTCCCAACTTAACATTCTGCCTGACACTTTCTCATAGGAATCCTCCAGACCCATACCAGTGTTGTCATCATCTGAATATGGCAGGCGCCTTCCACCCCTCCTATATTCTCCTGGACGGCAGTTTGTTCGTGTTGCTTGCATACGTTCAGAGTTTTACAGAAAAAACGGTATCATTTAAATGGTGGAGAAGTTTTGTGGGTCAGTCTGACCAGTTTGAGACGTGATTATTCAGGCAGATGTGATTATTTGAGATAAACTGCAGTGTGTGTGTGTTTGTGATTTAAAAAATTAATACCTGTGTAACTATTTTTTAATTAATAAAGTTTTTCTCATGTGACTTTTCTGCTAATTCTGTGTTAATAAAGTGTTTCCTGCAAAACCAGACTCATATTCACAAATAAATTAACAGAATTGTTTATATAGAAAGTCTTTAATGAATAAGAAAATGGTGGCACCAAAACACACATGTTTATGAGATATCCTTAATCCTTAAGCAAACAATTTCATGTTCGGTCCTAAACTGTGTTGCACACTGTGTTGTGTGTGGCACTGAGTCTTCTGGGCTTCATTCAGATTTTGAGCCTTTACAAATGAAAAGTCCATACGATCCTTTGTAGATTTGTTTACTTGTGTATTCTTTAGACGAAATACTATAAAAGCGTCTTCTTGTGTCTAGGCCAGTGTGTGTCTGAGATGGAAAGCAAGCAATGTTTTTATACAATGTATGTATTTGTACTTGGCGGCTATGTTGTTGATCGGCATGGGGATGAAAAGATCAAGGCATCACGTTCCCTTGTGATAAGGATCTGGTCATCTCAGTGTGTACAAAGAAAGTCTTGAGATCCCCCTTCCCCTTTACATTGATGATCCCTCGACAGGAACACATATATCCCAAAGTCTGCAAGATTCTACTTGTTTCCTCGGTTACCTGGAGAAAACAATAAAGCAAACATTTTATTCTAAAAGAACTGACGTGTGAAATCGTATCAGGTTTTTTTTTAAAATCAGATTTGTACCTGGATTTTCCCAAGGACTCCTGTGCTCTCCATTCTGCTGGCCACATTCACAGTGTTACCCCAGATATCATATTGAGGCTTCTGGGCTCCTATTACTCCAGCAATTACTGGGCCATGGTTTATTCCTGATTAGCAAGAAGTACAAAGTAGTAGGAAAAGGATTAAAGCATTTGAAACATGGGATTTGGAGGCCAATTAGGACAATGGAAAACGTTGGTAATAGGAAGCTTGGATTTAAGTTGGCTAACAATCCTGCACTGCTGTTTTTCACACACATTTTCATTCAGTGTTTATTCAGAAACCAATAAACAGAATGTACTGATGTGGATATGGCTTATAACCTGAAGCACATACCAATATTCTGACAGGAAAGTTTTTTTTACTTCTTAACACTTTAATAGAGTTCATTCTATTAGTCTTTCTAAGGCTTTGCTTTCCTACAGTAATAAATAGAGTGGAAACTTAAGCTGGATGAAAAGGATGTTAGCAGTGACTTTCCTTATGTTTACTCTTTTTTTTACTCACCCACACGAAGCTTGAAATCGTTGAAGGAATGTTTATTAATAACATCAAGTTTGCCCACCAAAGCAAAGGCAAACTCTACAATTGTACCAATATGCATGTATTGTCTGTCATGATCCTGTCAAGAAATCGAGAAGAGGAGATTATTTCAATTCTTCATCTTCTCTATCTTATGCATATTCCACTTTGATGTTTTTAAGTTTAATGTAGCTAAAAACAGTTCAGGACCAAGGACAGCACCCTCAAACAATTAACAGCTGGCATGGTTAACGTGCACAGGTGTAAGAGAATCATTTTATAAATACCGTAATGAACCTCACCTGTGCATATTCTGGTCCAGGAGCAATGTTAAGTCCAGTTGCAGCCATGTAGGTGCTGCCAATTGTCTTTATTTTCTCTACTCCACTGAATTTGGGCTTGGACAAAAGCTGTCCATAATGAGGAGATGGATATTTGTAAGTGAGTGATAACAGACATGCTTTTAGATATGTGCATGGATAAAAGAATGTGTCCATTTTCACAGATGTTGACTTAAATACATCAATTCAGTTCAATGTCAGGTAAAACTAGTCAGACATTCTTATAGCTGACTATAAAAAAGCTATGTTCTTCCAAATTTCACTTCCATGTTCAAAGTTGCCATCTTTCATAGTTTACCTAAATGTTCACAATGTATTTATGTTAATACTAGCGTTGGACTGCGGTAATCAGTGATAACAGTTTGATTCCATAGATTTCACTTTCTTCTGCAGATTTTTAGAGCACAATTGAAAATGAAACTGACTGAAACAAAATAGTCAGCAAAGTAAATTTGTATTTACAGCCCTCTGTACCTCATCAAAATCTGCAATAATCTCATTGAGGAGTCTGAGACATTCCAGTCCCTCCTTGTTCACGTCTGACTCAGTATAGAATTCCTTGAAGTCCGGGATGGAGGCAAACATAACACACACCAGATCATATGACTGGTGGTAGAGGTCCTGTGTAAAATGATAGTAGACATCCATTAGCAATTGCAGTTAAGATGAAGATTTCTGAGATCAGATCATTGACTCAAAGTGACTCAGCAGAACCTGCTTTGTGTTGCTTAGTCAGTTTTACGGGTGAAGCAGTTTAAATGCTTCTGTTTTGTAGTTAATTGTGCACTTACTTCATTCTTCCAATTTTGAGCCAGGAAGTGTTCCGCTACATGAGCAGGCAGAACATTCTCCAGGAGCACCCGGTTCAGATTCTCCATGGTCTCAATTTCCTCACATTCACGCTTGAACTTGTTCTTCCAAAGGAAGTCTAACCTACAGTAATATTCATTCTGTTACAAGAGGACACAGAGGTAAAGAGATGCAGACATCTGATCACCTTGTGTGATTTTTCAGAAAGCAGAACAATAGCACACATAAAGTATAAAATCACTATTAAGCACACAGCATGCTACAGACTTTCCTATGAACAAACTGCATCACAGCTTATTGAGTGGCAGCTCTGTACATTAGCTAGCAGGCATTTATCCCAGGATTTAATCAAACAAAGACTCTGAAGTTGTAATATAATACTGCTGTAATTAGCAGATTTAAAGTGTTTTGCCCATAGCTGCAACTATAATTTACACTTATGGTTTCCTCTATTATATGTTCCTCTAATATAATTTTTCCTCAAGTAATAACATGGAAACAGATTATTAATGTGCCTGGACATTCCACTGCTTTGGCTTAATTACTTCACAGTTACTCCGAGCTAAAAGGCCATTGTTTGATTAGGTTATTTTAGTTTTTCTTGAAGTGGCTCCACTTGTGGGTTCACACCTGGTTGTTGAAATCACCTGTTTCTGAGCAATCCTATAATCCTTAATCCTCCATAATCATTAATCCTTTGATTCATCATGCCCACTTCAGAGGACTGCTATTTAATTTCTGACATTTTTCAACTGGATCATATAAGCCGTGAAGAAGACTTTTATTCTGTAAACCAAAATTAAGGGTTAAAAATGAAATCTGCTCTAGATTAAAGCATCTGATAAGTGTCAAAATATGTAAGTATGTGCAGGTTTACTTGACTCAACCTCGCAGCCAATTATCACATCATTCAGCTCACAGAACAAGTGTTGGAGCATTGAAGACTTGAAACTGTATTGAGTACGTAATGTAGAAATCACCCTGGTAATGTAGCTTTATTGCAGCTCCTCTGTATGGATATCTGGTTGTTCCCGACCAAAGGCTGTTAGTGGTTATGCTTCTGCTCTAAATGCAGTCATTAGTATATTGATTACTTGTCACAGTTGCCCAGGTAAAAGGTTTCATAATGTACAGTTATAAAAAAAATAGCTGGAGATATAGCTGTGAATTTTTTCAGGTGAAGTGCTTCATAATCGTGAGGTTTTGAGACCAACTCTGAATGACTCTTCCTATGTTTATGTGCCGTCCAAACACGTCATGCCATTTCATTTTGTGAATAAATTGGGGAAGTGGTCCAAGACTTCACAGAAAGCATTTCAGAATGAGAATGTCATGAAATTCATTGTAAAATCAGGGTAAATTCCTCAAATTGCTTCAAAGTGACATTAAGGTGTGTTCTCCATAGGTTTAAAAAAAAAATAAAACTCACCTGCCTCGCCAGCACGAGCAGAGTAGTGAAGAAGATGAAAAGTGACACAGAACCCATCGTCTTCAAGTTCTTTAGAACACCAGGCCTAGACAAGGGAGACAAGTTAAACTAATGGAATACAGTGTGTGAGAAAAAAATCTTTGTCCAGCAGTTATAATGAGGAGAGAGATCTTTTCAGTTCCCCACTGGTGTGGCTGAGTTGTGAGTTACATGGTCAGGAGCATAAGGTCAGAACTCAAATCTACATAATAACTTTTTCTCATGTTCTCAGGCTAAGTCTAATCTCTGAGTCATCTTCACAGAGATTTGAGGGGGTGGGGGCGGTGATGAGGTGTAGAAAGAAAGAAAGAAAGAAAGGAAGGAGTGAAATTTGGGACAGAGAGATGAAGGAAGAAAATAATGGTAAAAGGAAAATGCAGTGCATGAAATGTAGGAGGTCACAGGATAGTAACATAATTGTGCTGTTTATCCTTTTGATCCACCAATCTGCATTTGAAATTAGAAATCACTATGATTTAGCACTTGATATTATGCTCAAGTATATTTACATCTATTTTTAACTATATGAATTACAGCTTTTTAGTCCATAGTTCCTCTACATTAACAGATCTAAAATGTATACAGTTACTTATTATTAAATAAATTATATTTATACATAGTTGCATTTGCTTTGAAGCTGACAATTTATACATTACCAAATTGTAATTTGGCATCTTATGGTCTCCTCGTTACGTGTAATCATGTGGTGCTGTTATCAGGCTTTATCTTATACACGCTTGAGAATATTGGTTTCTTAACAAAATATTAAATCAGATACTGAATCTGAATGATTCTTTCAGTTTATATTGCTGTACGCGATCACGGCTTGCTCTGTAAAAATATATTGTATACTACTCCTATAGGAAACCACAAAATATTGCAGATACAAATGAACAACTAGAATCAAATCCTAGTATTGCAAAAAGGTTGCTTTGGTTCTGTGAACAAAAAAGTTCTGTAATTTCTTAGCATATATGTAATATATGTAACATAGTCGTTGGGCCAGTTTACATGTATATTACAGATATTTTCATGAACACAAAGTTTGGGCTTTCGTTTACACGTAAACAGAGTTTTAGCCACCTCAAATACATTTTTAAAATGCTGGATTCTGTTTAAATGAAACGTATAAAAATTATGTGTTTATAAAAATAACTGCATATGTATAAACAGGCATTAAAAAAAAAAAATCCAAATGTTGTGTAAACACAATAAAAAAAACATTAAAAAATGTGTTTATAAAAATATCAGCATATGTGTAAACAGGCCCTAATTTTGAAAATACTTCAAGATTGTACTTAAATGTAAAAAGCTTGAAATAATATAACAAAATGTGAGAGGCAGACAGAGAGATATGGACAGCAATGACACATTCTCAGCGCATGACCTGTCTTATTAGATAGCACCTTAAATTACCTGTACATAACCTCTACTCTTGCTGTCAATCATCTGGAAAAAAAATCAATTCTGTGCAATCTGCACTAAGCCCGATATCTCAGCATCTGTCACTTATAATCCCAAGAGGTCTTGAGGAAGAAGTTTCTTTCTGTTGAAACCTGAGCAGATTGCCCTCACAAATTTCCATTTTACCCATTTGTCACATCACAAATTCACACTGTTTGGATGTGTGTGTTCACAAAGTTAACCTAGCAGTACGGGAATAGTCTTTTAATGTTCATCATTTATTATAATATTGAATAATACCTCAATCACACTTATTTTTGTTATAGATGCTACTGGAGAATTCTTGTAACATGCAGTGGTAAGTTAAGTATCTGTCAGAACCTGAGTTCCCCCTAAAAGACAGGAAAATCTAATATTTTGACTTTTTATGGCTTTGTGAGGACATTTTTGTATGTGAGGGTCTGTCTTTTGAATACAGAAGATAGCTGTAGCATTAATTACATCTACAAATTATAGGAGTCAATGGAATCATTACAGCTCTGTGTGTGTGTGTGTGTGTTTGTATGTGTGTGGAGTGGCTGCAGGTGTTGTACCTGTCAAGTGGCTGGGTTTTATAGAGGGCTTTGCTGTACTCATCCAGCACTGAAGCGTGGGTCTGGAGTATGATGATGTTGTATCCCACCACCGCTGCCAACATGATCAACATCTTCAGCTCATAATTTATCCGCAGGAACACAGAACAGGACACCAGCCCCAGAATACAGCTGTAAATGAAGTACTGAAATGGAAAAGGGGCTATCAGAAATGATCAGGATGTTTATCCAAAATTAAAGTTGGACAATTTTTATTATGCTCACAGGGAGAAATGAAATTCAAGGTTATTCATTCAGTCATCTCAATGTCGACGTTCATTATTGAATTTTTTTAATGAATGTCAAGAATGTTTTAGTTCAATGAAACAATAAGTAAAGACTGTTAGCGACTGGGCTCCACATTTCGGACACATGAATCAAATCTATCTATTTCTCAAGTGTGTGATTCTTGGAATAGTCATAAGTTGTGATCTGATTTTCCCTGTCACCATCTGATGCACAGTCTGCTTGGCTCTGATTATTTCTGAAGGCGTTAGAGCTATGTCAACTGGTTTTCAAAATCTCCTAACATGACATTGTTTCTCTGTTATTGCTACTTGCACAATATTAGCTGGCATTCTTGTGCTGGGCTCTAACGAAAACATGTAGGTGTTGAAGATAGTTGGTGACTTGAAATGAGATAAAGTGAAATGAGATGAGATAAAGAATAACGAGATTAATTGGTGCTATTTAGAAAGTCTAAAAATGAACTGTTGAATAAATAGCTTACAGGCAAGTAGAACTTGTCGGATGGTTGAGTGGCTTGACCGTAAACACCATATACAGTCTCATTGGAGATATTTGGTGCAGTCACTGTTATCATCTTCTTATCATCTATAAAAAACTGGACAAGGTGGGATTTTGTGTTAGAAGATAATCATGGAATAAAAGAAACCCACAAATCTAATGTTACATAAAATCTTCAATTCTTGACCATCTCTTCACACTCAAAATAGACACACAATGATATTCATTTGGAATAAAAAATTCAAGTGGCTGCAGTCATGTGCACACATGCACACACACACTCCAGGTTCTGAGACGCTAGTTGTTATTAAGGTGCTATATGGTGACAAAGTGAGGCAGGTGACAAGGGTCCAATGTGTTAATGCCTTAGTGTTTAAACCTCCAGCATCCATTATCGCCGGTTCAAATCCCAGACCAGTAAAGGTACCATTGAGGTACTCATGAGCAAGATACTGTCCACAAGTACTGCTCCCCGGATGCTGCATGTCAGCTGTCCACTCCTTCATGGATGGGTCATATGTGGAGGTCACACTTCATTGTGGTGTACTGTGTGCTGTGCTGTGGAGTGTTCACAATGACAAATAATCACAAATAATAATATATAATAACAATCATAAACCGTTATGGTTAAATAGACACTTTCTATCAGCTGCAGTGACGTTTTAGTGCATGTTTTATTTTTTCCTCTAATGCCACATATGTGTTTGTGTTTTAAGTAAAATACTACATTCTGCAGACTGGACTCACCACTGAGATGCACAACTTAGAAATGTATTACTGATGCTGATGTTGTGACCCATTGACTGGTTCACTACAGTAAATGCACGTCAGACCTTTTACCAAACACTTTCTCACTATAAATACCCAGACAATGCCAATAGAGTAATTAGGACATGGAAGTAATTTAACATGTACTGGAGGGGTGGTGGTCTAGTGGTAGGATATTTGCATACAGACTAATACATCATAAGTTTAAACTCAGGTCTGTTCTACTGCAAGAACCCTCACCACTGAGCCCTTGAGAAAGGTCCCTAACCCCTTGTTGCTCCAGGGATACTGTCTCAGTAGTTAGGAAATATATAAAGGGTCCGAGGAATGCCATAAACATAGACCAATAGTTTCAGGGTTTCCCGATCAAGTTGGTGAAGAGTTCAATTGAACGGACAGTCATCCCTAGGCTTTTACTTAGTGGGTCAAAATTCATGCATGAAAGGGTAAAAACAGGCCTGCAGCAACCCCTTTGGCAGTCACAAAACTCACCATGTTGAACACGGCCATGAGCAGGATGATCGCAGTAGTTGCCATGGTGAGTGCAAGACGTACGCAAGGCTTGTTGGCGCTGAGGGTGGAGGAGCTGGGGAGCCAGGGCACAGAGCAGGAGGCCACGCTGCCCCATTGCTACGGCAACAAGAAAGCGGTGAAAACACATTTTAACTCCCACTAATGTCATTAGCATATCAGCTCTTCTGCCTGGCGCCCGGGCTTTACACTTCCAGTGAGCAAGAAACGTCAGATGTACAGGACACACAAGATTGTAAACACACAGGACACACAAGATTTCCATATATAAATCATAAGAGACCAGGGGGTGGATTAAAAAACTTTTTTAATCACACAAACTAAAACTGCTTACACAAACTCAACAAAATACACATTGATCATCTACACACTGCACATTACACTTTAAATAGTCATGGATAAAGTCTAACATTTACACATTAAGGGTCAATTTCCCAGACAACACTTCAGCCTAGACTATCTTTGAATTTCAAAGGCGAATTGTATCTGCCATTTAGTCCAAGACTAGGCTTAATCTATGTTCAGGAAACCAGTTTTAAATGTATTATGAAAGCTTTAATGTGGTGTGTTGGAGATCCAGTGATCTGAGATTGGGTTCAAATCTCTGCAAAGACTAATAACAGAAAAAAAAAACATTGTGGACTTGAGCAAAGCCCTTATTCCCAAGGCGTTCCAGGGAAAATAACTATGTTTTTAGGAAATGTGCCCAGTTCTACATGAGTGCTTAAATGCCTAAAATGTAAATGTAATTTTATAGCCAGCATATGATTTTAATATGAAGGTGCATAACTGTCATCAACAGTGACAGTTGATAAAGTATTGAAGCACTTCTCTTCTGAACTTATGTCAAGCTTCTTAATAATAATGCATATGTAATGAATGTTTGAACAATCTATATTATACTGAATCTGTATTATTCATTGCTCATGAACTCATGGCAGGAATACTTCTAGAATGCACATTTGTATTTTTTGTGTTTTGCTGGGTGGGTCGATCCACTATAGGTAACATTTTTTATAATTTAATCTATTTGCTAAAAAATGATTTTGATTCATATCTTTTTGGATGGGGTTATGTAAGAGATTGACAGGGCCTTGCCAGTCTGAATTGTGACCATCTGTTCTTGTCTGAAGCACTCTATCCTCTGTAAAGGCACATTGAGGCTCTTTCCAGCTCCTGGTTCAGCACTTGCAAAGGTTTGAAAAGCAACAGAGAGAAACACAACCTCCACTCGGCATGAATACACACATATGTCAGAGGTGTTGAGTTCTGCCCTTTAGATGTAGAACAAACACCTCTCAGAATTAAATTGTGCAGCTCTAAGAGACCAAGTATATCCCATCCAGGTGTGGTTTACAGAAGCACTGCCAGAGTTTAGGAACGTGCAACTTCTCATTACACATGAAGGAAGAAATTATGTCTATTGCACTAAAACACGTCGTCCTAGCACTTTGTCACACCCATAATTTAAAATTTAAAATGGTGATGCATTAAAAAGTTTAGTTCTGCCTTGACCAAATTTCAGCCTGACAATATGGTCATATGCAAAATGGTATTTGGACACACGCAATGTACAGGAGATTTGGACCCAAATATTGTTGATTTTTTTGTGCGATGCAAAATGAACACACCCCACAGTGGGGAATAATAGATCACAAATGACCCAATAAATGACCTAGTAAATCATTCAAGCTGCTTTCTATTTTGGACAGGGACCTAAGGTAAGTTTGCAGCTCAAAGTCATGTTTAACAGTCTCATTAATTCAAAAATCCTGTCCTTACCTTCGTTCAGGTAAGGATTTATTTTGACATGATTTAAGACAGATGAAGAGTTGATGCCAAAAAGTAATTATGGGCTATTACAAGTAATGCCTTATTAAAACACTTCCTCAATATGGGAAAAGTGAAGCTTACATGTAAACATGTAACTTACATGCACATTTACAGCGTAATACTGCAACAAAAACAAATTCCTATCAAATGTCGAATGTCCATGTTTTATTATTAGTCTTAAAAATCTTAATCTTAAAATCTTAAAAATCTCCAAATATCTCAGATCATATTACTACCCATTCTAACTCTCAGACCCTTCAACCCTTTGTTCCTATGTTTTAACGTGCTCCAAAATTTTGGATTGGGGGTGTAAAGATGACTGGGTCTTTTCCAGAAAGCAGTTCTTCTTACATGCTTTCCCAAAATTTCGGAACAGTGTTTCATTCGTCATAAGGTGATATTCCTCCACAGATATTCTTAGGTCAACAGACAGCATTTAGGTAAACAAATGCTATTATTCTTAAAACTATGCATTCAGTCGTCTGTCCTGTCAAGGTTTATTCAGTTATTCAGTTTATTCATTTGTTTTAAGATGTTTAATCTATTTAAACTTTAGCCTATTTAATCTACAAAAACCCACTCTTAGTCTCTAAAACCTAAAATAGAACAGCCATTTAGTAAAAATATTTTGCAATAACCCACATCATCATTTCATTAGTAGTTTCTGTCATTTCTATCATAAATTTATCAGCTCCACATGCATGATTTAAATCTCCTAAAGCATCATATACCCAAGACGATTCACTGGACTCTGTCAGGACTGAGCAATACTGGTCAAAGGGAGGCCAGTAAAGTAGATTTTGTTAGCTTTGTGACTTGGCATTTCCTGCAGGAAGTAGTTAGTAGAAAATGGGTAACTGATGGCTATAATGAGATGTAAATGGTTAGCAACAGTTCTCAAGCTGTGGCAGGTAAACAATGCATGATTGGTAACAGGGAGCTCGATTTGGGGCAGAACACATTAGCAACATCATTATGTTGCTACACCTTCACCAGTGTGAGCTGTTGATGCAAGACTATCATCTGCATGTTACATCAGAAATTGAGATGAATTGGACTGAACACTGTTTTCCCCATCTTTAACAGTTTAGTTTCTGTGAGCCTCTGCCCACTGTAGTTTAAGTTCTGGTTCTTAGCTAAAAGAAGTAGAACCTGATGCAGCCCCTACTGATTGTACCTGATTGAAGCCCCTCTATTTCCAGGATGAATGTCCTCATCATTATTGTAAAGTGTGGATTTTGTGTTATTTAAGTGCCTGTATCCTTCCTGACAGCACAACCAGTCTGCTCTGACCTTTCTCGTTATCAAGGCATTTCCACCCACAAAACTGCCTGACATTGGATGCTTGTTTTTCCGTTCTATGTAAATTTTACAGAGTGTTGTGCATAAAGATCATGAGAGATTAACAGTTTCTCAAGACTGTCAAATTATTCTTCCTGGCAACAATCATTTAAGTATAGATCAAGATTTGATGATAGATGTGCTTTTTTAAATGCACTATTGTTACTGTGCTTACTGGCCAAGACTTTAATGACTATAAAACAGATGACTTTCCCAAGGAAATGATTTCCTTCTTGAAAATTCAATATAGTTATTCCTGTATAAGACTGTCATTTATATATAGCTCATTTTTAAAAGAGGAAATTTAAGTACTCATCTTGATAACTTTTTAATTTTCTGTCAATGTGGGAGTTTAAAAAAGTGCTAAGGCAAAGGTTTTTTGGTTTTAATTTAATTGTTGAAATATGCTGGAAACACTCTCAGACTGCTATTTAAAAGGCAGGGAAAAGATGTTTCAAAAATATAATTTATAATAATATAATAATACTGCTGATAAGAAAGGTGACAGATGCAGATAACAAGGTATTTTAATAAGCTTCATTATAACAATCTTGATTTTTTGTTATTAGTTGCTGAATGAAAAACACATCTCATTACACATATCTCATATTTAAAATATTTAATTCCTGTTAAACATAAAACTACATTTATCAAGATCTCTGAATGTAAATAGCACTTTGGTTTAATCATAACACGATACTTTATTAGTACTTCATTATTCAACTTTCACATTTGATCTATTATTTGATTATTTTTAAGGACATCTCTAATCCCTAAACTCTGCTCTTGTCTATTCATGTATTTCAGTGTAGGTTTGTATATTTAGACTATGGCCTGTTTGTTTCTTGTTCTCTTAACATTTCTGTCGATGTAAATCTTTTTATGCACCAGATTCTATACTTTCTTGTAAATGAAAAACTTACTTTCAGACCATTTTATAGGGCTAAGGAATAAAGAGGTACTTTTTCTCTGCTTTCTCTCTTCAAGTATTCTTCAGTAAATAAATTGCAAATAAAATGCATGTTTGTTTCTAACTAATATGAGCACTTTACTCACCAGGATATGACCAGCAAAACATATGAGGAGAATGAGAGAGAGCATCAGGAAGGCCATTCCAAATGAAACCCCAAGGACAGCAGTCCTGCATGCAGCAAAAGATTCCCCTCATTAAAGAGCTAGCGGTATACAAGGGCGCTTGCTTTTACTCATTAAATACAGAAACACACACAGCCTGCACACTCCACTTATTTATATTGAAAAATAATGGATCCACTACACCACATATGAATTCAACAAAAAGCAGCTTAGCTGCATTTAGCCTCCAAAATAGTTTCTGGCTTTTTGTCTGTTTTGCACATTTTGAACAAGTTCTACTGAAAAGCGGATCATTTAGAAGAATAGAGGCACATTTATGCTGTGTACCTAAAAGATTTTGAGTCATCATTATGATGAACAGCTGAAGGTTTCTTTTCTTCCTCCAAATAAAGTCCAAGTTTTTTGAGACAGGTACAGAATAAAAGAGGCCGTGTTGTATTCTTCCAAGATTCAAATCTCCAGACATGCCTTTTCTAAAATGTATCCAAAGAAGGTTTGGTTATAATTATGGCTAACAATAAATTAAAGGTCGGGGTGACTTTTAGTGTTAAGTTGTGTGTGACTTATGACAAAAATCTCAATCAGTATATTTATTTTAATTTCCTCTAAGACCCATTAGTGTCTTTGAGAAGAGGGCATATCTAAATTTGCATGTTAGCACAGGGATCTTTTGAGGTGCATATTTATTGGTGTTATAAGCTTGCCATAAAGGATGGAGTCAGAATGTGATTTCACATTACAGAAGAAAATCAATGTGTACTTTTAGCCTTCTGGATGTATCAGTGGCCAACGTGTACAGTAAATTAGAATGAAAATCTGCATGGATTTTTCTGTCTGGATTCCTACATTAAAGAGTTTTCATTTCTAAAGCGGCCTGCTTTCACAAAATCCATACCCATCCTCGCAGGTCTGCTGCTAGCATATTGATTGATATTTTCCACACTGGCTTGTATCTTTATCTTTCTGCTGTTCTGTCTTAGTTCAGCAGCATAGTCTGTTGTCTTGTTGCTGTTGTGAGGTTAAACTGCTATTCATAATTGTGTTATGACTGTACTGTATAGAAAATTACTTACTTCGGCAGGACTAAGACTTGCACGATGAAAATACAGAAGAAGATGACACATGCGCAGGCCACATAGTACTTAAAGGCTGGTAAAGTTGTTGCTCTATACTACGTGTAGAAGAGAGGACAAAAAATGAAAAAAAATAAATAAATACAAAAACTACCTCTAGTCAAGATAAAATAAGGAATTCCTGTAAATACCTCCTTTTCCAGAGTCTTATTGTGAAAGAACAGAGAAATCCTCTGAATGTCTTCAGACTTCACCCATTGTCTGTCAAGAGATAAAAAGAAAAGACAAAAAAATTACTCTCAGCAGAACACAGTAATAATTTAAATTAAAGGAGATGTTCCTACTTTATGACGTGTGTAAAAGTACTACAAAACTGGTTTACTGGGAAAATTAACATATAACCTACAACAATGCTCTGTATTGGTCATCACAATAAGTCTAGTAACTCCAGGGTTAAAAAGAGGAGGAATCAAATATAAGATTGTCCATTGAAAGATATGAAACAACTAAGTGATTCTTACTTTTGTGAGTTTATGCCATCAATTGTGCGAATCATCCTTTCATTCAGTTCCTCTTCAAACCTCTTTTTCTGGGATTTGGTCCTGAATGAAAGAAAGAGATGCAACTCAAGCAAGGAAACAGTAGTCAATGGCAAGTTTCTCAATAAAGCAAACTTGCAAACTGACCTTTCTGACCTTTGCTGAAAATAATAATGTCCCATTGGCACATCCTGCAAAGGGTGAAAATATATATTTAGTATTTTTTCAGAAAATGGAAAAAAGCCAAATGTTCCACAGAATGTTCAGAGGTTTTTTTTATTTCCTTTTTGTTGACCTTGAAATGTATCCCAATTTGTGGTCTATCACTGCACTACACAGTTTAGCCGTTTCCTAGCTTTAGTTCATTTGATTTAGTTCAAACTTCAGCGTTACAGTTCTTGATCAAAAGTTATTTTCTGTTCCAGCTCCAGAAATGCATTATTCAAAGTACAGAGAGTGCAGAGCTTTTGATCAACTCAGGCTCAAGCTGGGACAGAACAAAGTAAATATGGACCGGCTTATGGTACCTGCAGGCTGGCTTAGGGAACTCTGCCTTCAAAATGGAGAAAAAAACAACCACCAACCCTGACACAGCATCAGAAATTTACTACATAACTTGAATTTAGCGCGCAGTCCATTCAATCGTGAGCCAAGTGCTTTTTCTCTGGCTGACTCACGTGTGTGTTGATCTTGCCGTTCTCGTTGGTCATGCTGTCTCGGTGGTGCAGGTTGGCAAAGGGCTTTGCAGCACCCCAGGACTCCAGGTACTGTGTCATACGGACAGAAGCCCTCATCTTCGCCCCATCCATGGCGGGACGAGGGCGACAATGCAGCTGTGGGCTGCGCCGCTCTCCCTGTAGTTAAAAAACGTTACATACACCTTGCTGAACTCAAATGTGCTGTGGTGTGGGAGCAGGTTTAAATAAAGGTAAATAAAGGTGAGCATGCTCAAAATTATTAAGCAGAACTTTTATATTCTGGATATTAAAGATGCTGTATAAATTATTGGATGATGATACACAAGTAATTAATGCATGATTAAATTATGCAATTTAGTAATTAACACTTTTTATCCTACTGTTTTGCAACAGGTAGATCATTATCTTCATATTTCCATATTGAAAGATGCTGCTTTTTTGAGCACACAAACTGTATGCCAGTGAAAATTAACCCAAAATAGTCAGCCATTCAAACAAATTTGCAAATAAGCGATAATTAATCAAGGCAGCATTTGGAGTGATTTCAGGACAACAGCAGAATAACAGCATAATCAATCTCAAATTTAGCAAACACAGTGAGTCAAAAGGTGGCGTAGGAGGCGATGTGGGCCGCTGAGCTTCAGAGAGCTGTGAGGAGAACTGAAACCTACGAGCGTCCCCCAGGAGAGGAACCGCAAACGGTATGCCCAGCGGCGAAAGACACGCATCCATCGATGAAGTTGAATAAGTGACCAGTTTTGAAAAGAAACAGAGCATGTTACGTATAAACACAGTCAGAGTGATATCTGTGGGAAGAAGGAACCCACGCACATCTAAAAAAATCAGCTTTCTAGAATTGTCTGGCCATGTCTGGTTGCGCCCTGCATGCTGCCAAGTTGCAGGAGTGACTGTGTTTCAAAGTAAACGTTTATGGAAGATGGCTTATGCTTAGACTGATGGTGGAGCAAATGTTGTGGAGAAGCTGCCAGACAATCTGGCAGTGAAATCTGATTGTAGTAGGTGCTTTAATTGAATCCCAAGGAGTGATGTTGCTGTTAAATTACATATAAAACTTTGTGTGACAAGGTGCAAAATACTGGTTTGGATAAAAACTTCTAGGGTTAGGGTTAGGTCCACAGTATTACGGCGATGGAACAATTATGGCTATTTGTCTGCAATGATGTTAGCTAAAGTGGTAACTCCTGAATAATAATACACCGTAATGCCAAAAATTAAATTAGCACACTTAAAAAGGATTAAAGTGGTCTTTTAAAGACACTAGTGTCTATAACAAATACTAAAGGTTAATGAATATGCAACTACTTCTAAAAGTCCCCTATTTGATCTTGCCCATAGCACCTGATGAGGGTATCCTGGCTTAGCAACAGTTTGTGTTCAATTTATGTACTAAAGATAAAAACACCTATAACAGTTGATATATAAATTCATCACTGATTCACATCGTGAGGGTGTTCTCACTTTAACTGTTTTGAATTGGCATACCTTTGGGTTAATCACCAAGTAAGTGACAATGCCGTGCTCTTTTAGGTATGAGTCTCGACTCTGTCCGTGTCCTGCCTCTACCTGATAAGCTCCTTTCAGGTGTTCCAATGTAACAGAGGAGATGTGAACACGTCTAGGTGACAGGACAGAAAGAATGAAAGTCAATGAAGGAATCAAGTTAGACTTCATTTGTGTAGAACAATAAAGAGTCAAAAATGCCACATACTTGTAGTTAAGAAGCCCATCTAACTACTTTTTGATACTATGCCAATAGATTAACAGACTAATCCATATACAATTGTGCCATTAACATTAGCTGATTACAAAAATACAGCTTAGGACTTGTTTGATTAGGACTAACAATTAATCACATTTTGATCCAAAAACCATAACACAATCATAAGGATACTTTTAAGGTCAGAGAGTCAAAATTGTTGCTTTTTACAGTGTATTAAACTGGTTCACTGATTGATTAGGATAATGTTATTAGGCACATAAAGTCAGTTAGATTAACTGCCATAGATTAGATTACATTAGATTATCATAGATAAAATTGGAGCGCAAGCTTGAAGCTGTTAATTGAATGGTTAAATATTTTTGACAATGTGTATCCTGAGAAGAATGAACTGACAAAACAGAAAATGTTCAGAACACAATGTTGAGAACTTCAATGCTGAGAACACTTCAATTAAAACTCCTAAACAGTAATTATTACATCATCTCTCATTTGCTGCTCACAAAGAGAGACTGTAAGTATATAATTCAAACAAAGCCGCCACATAATAAAAGTGATGGACTGGCTTTTATTGTCTTGTTGTAGCACCAAAACTCAACATTGGTCACAAGCACCTTTCCACCGCTCTCCACAGGATGTTTGAATTAGCGCTGAAGAGCCCTTGATAGGCTTAGCGCTCATCACAGACAAGAATACACACACAAAAGAAAGGCATCAAACAAAAGCTTACCCAGGTACGCCGCCAGCTTCCATGTGATTGGCCAGGGTGACATCATGTGACCAAACATCGTACTGCCATTTCTGGAGGCCTATCACGCCACATAAAACATTCCCAGAATGCACTCCAACACGCATGTTAATGTCCACCCCCGTGGCATCTCTCACCTTCCTGGAATGATGTGTCATATATTTTAGTACAGCAAAACGCCTATGATTGTTACATAAACATTTCTCTTGTGCAAACTAATAGATGCATCTCACTCTATTTCTAACTGAGCCTCCTCTCTCCCAACCCACTTTATTGGTTGACTGAGTAATGAAGTCAAGAGACCCTACTCAAAGCTTAAAATATTTTTAGCTAGGCAGTGAGACCACTGCAAATATTAGAATAAATCAGCATTTTTGCTTTATATGTGTGTGGGTTTGGATGTATTTGTGTCTTGATTGCTTATATGGTTGGGAGCAACTTATCTTAGATTCACACTGGAACCTAATACACCATGGGTCTATCACATTTAGAACCATTGGAGTAGGACTGAGTGTGTGTTGGAAGTGTGAAAGCCATGCCACTGCAAATCTTTGTAGAAGCAGTTCAATTTGCTATAAGGTTTGTCGGAACAGAAGATATCGTTTGTCTGTCTCCAACCCAAAACTGATTTTTTTCAGACATTGCTCGGTTTCAGCAAGATAATAAAGGCTAGTAAAGTTTTCTGAAAGTCTTTTTAAGACCGGATGATGCTGAACTACAGTCATAGTTATGGACAGTGTCGGTGAAAGACTATGTGCTTACGGTTTTTGTGTTTGAAATTCAATGGAGCAAAAAAGGTTAGTGAGAGAGAGTAAGAGCGAGTGTGAGAGAGCGAGAGAAAGAGGAAGAAAGACAGAGAAAAAGAGAAAGAGAGAGTTCAAGGAAGAACTCAAGGAGATGGAGGGAAGAGAAAGAATGAGAGGGAATGAAAAAGGGGAAAGAATGAGAGAGAGATAATCAGAGAAAAAGAATCAGGGGAGAGAGAGCGAATGCAAGAGAGAGAATTCTAGACACAAAGAAAGAGAATCAGGGAGAGAAAAATAGAGAATCAGAGAGAGCTGGTGTTTTACTTGATTGCCTCACACATGTCCAGGCCCATTTTTACACAGTTTTTGGCATGGTCAGGCAGAGACTCAGGCAGACCCGACACACAGTAATAGCAGTCTCCTAAGATCTTAATCCTCATGCACTCGTTATCCTGGAACATAAGCCAGACAAGAAAACAACAGAATACCAAGATTTTAGCTTGGACCCAACAGCAATTACTGGACCCAAAAAATGGCAGGACAACTGATGTCTGCATGTCCATACAATGTGCTCATGTCTAGACAAACAACAGATGCAGTACAGTACCTTGGCTATCTGGTCAAATTTGCCGAACAGCTCGTTGAGCATATGCACCAATTCCCCTGGAGAACAGTCACTGGCCAGTCGAGTGAAACCAACAATGTCTGCATACAGGATACTGCCAAGAACAGAGAGATTTTGCAACGTCTGAGACTGCACTGTTCTTTCTAAAGTAGCTGTCATAGAAACACAGGAGCCAAGTGATTATAGGTTGTACAAATATACCATCATTGTGTCATACAATAAAGACTGAAAATATTACCCTGCAAGCTGTGAATTTCCCCATGAGCTACTCATTCTTCATGCTAAAAGTGGATAACAATGTGGGTAAAAATTTATGAAAGTTGTTAGGAAATTTAGACATAAGTATACTGTCTGACCCTGCAGTAAGCTGCCACTTGCCTAGGCTTATTCCTCCTTAGACTCTGGTACCTGTGACCCTAGTTAGGAATAAGCAGTTGGAAAAATGAGTGAATATAATGTCTGGGCACGTATTTTAAAGGGGTACTTTGTCTGTTGATGGTGACCAGTGTTGGGCAGTAGTTGGCAAAAATAAGCAATGCTAAAGCAGATGGAGGACAGAATCCACCTTGGCAAAGATGAAAGCAACAATTCATTAATTTTCTGAACCGCTTAATCCCAACCAAGATCATAGTTGGATCAGAGCCTAACCCAGGAACTATGGGTGCAAGGTGGGGGCCAACACACCACAGGGCACACACTCACACTCACAATCACGCTCACAGTCACACCTTACAGGCCAATTTAGAGTCGCCAACCAAACTATTTCGACTGTGGGAGGAAACCAGAGCCCCCAGTGAAAACCCACGCAAACATGGGGAGAGCATGCAAACTCCACACAGAAAGGCCTTATGGCTGACCCAGGATTGAACCCAGGACCTTCTCACTGTGAGGCGGCAGTGCTAACCACTGTGCCACTGTGCTTAGCTAACTAAAACTAGCTAATTTAAAACAGTAGCTTAGCTACATTTAATCATAAGTAGTTTGACAAGTAGTTTTCCTAACACTAATGCTGACAGTTAAAACACATTTACTGTAGTTCACACATCCAGGATTTCAATGCGATCTTAAAGGAGCACTACACTTAGCTGCTAATAATGAATATAAGGACAAAGGAAGGCAGTGTGGATGAGAGACAGGTTTAACATGTGCAACAGAGTGTGAAAAGAACACTTACTTAAAGCTAATTTATATAGCAATGAATAAAATCTAGTGCTGATGCTAATCACGCACCCCTGATTTTAAGGCAATCTTAGACGAAGAGTCTACCCCGTACAACTAATATGCTAAAAATAAATGGAAGCTAATGGGCCTTTTAGCATAAATCCCTTCAATTTCCATTTAAGATCACTGGGAAACACTGTGTAAATTAGTCTCTTTGTGATTCCACAGTGGAAACAGTTTTTCAGAAATCTGTCCTTTTATCAGGGATCTGGAGGCAACATCTACCCATCTTTCTTTTCCCTGAAAAACAAGCATGAGGGCCTGTCATAATGAGGGGTGCTCATCCTTCAGCACACTCTCACCATGATGAAAAACATATCGGAATGGAAGAGTAAACCTTTGAAGCAAAGAAAAATATTACTTCAAAACAAGAAAGAGCTCCTTGTCTTTCCATACGAGGAAAGGAAATTGATTTTGTCATACTGAAAAGCCTCTTCAAGATCTGTGCTTGTTTGTTTTTTCATGGTGGCCATATATGTTTTGTGTATAAAACTGTATACATTATATAAATTCATTATAATTAGAGTGGCCGGCAGTCTATACATAGCTCCCTGGGTTGTATTAAATCCTGATCTCTTTGTGCTTCATTGTGAATTTACTGTGAAAAACAGCTGGACCGATTCTGTGGTAGTCACGTCCCAGTGGATGTGTGTTTCTTTAGAATACTATTGAAACACAGGTTTCTTATCCGATTCATATAGAAGATGCAATAACTTAACAGCTCTCCACTAAAGAAAACACAATGCATGAAAGGCTTAAGCTAACAAATATTGGAGATGTGTTGAATGTGTTAGGACTGTGAATTACCTCACATTGGTGTGTCTCTGCACGTAGAGGTTGTGGAAGTTGTTGGTGTTTTCAGTTTGTCCACAGTTTGGGCCTTGTAGTCTCTGGATAATTTCTGCCTTCATTACTCGGGCAATGTGGGCGGGGAGCAGAGACAACAAGAGACGTTCCTATTGGTTGAGAGTGAGAAAGATGGAGGATGCAAACACTGAATGAGCTTCTTATCTTAGAAACAAACTTCTATTAGCACTCAAGTCATTTGAAAGAGCTTATTTTCTTTGATTTAAGCCTAATTACTACCAATCATGACATAACTGCAGTTTGCTGTAGTTGATCACAGCAACACCTGCAGAAACCTGCACTTTATTGCTGTGAAGTTTGTTGAACTTGTGAAGTTTAGCTAACAGGAGCTGCAATAAAATTCTTGTTTCCAGCCAAATGTAAGGTTCCTTTTGTCTCTGGTCCATTACTCCTGCACACCTAGGTGCAGTTAAAATGTAAATGAGGTTTGTTCGATGGAAAGCAACCTTAGACTGAGGGGCATAAAAGTGAGGTTAATTACCGTCTGACTCAGGTGCGTTTTTCTGACATTTCGAAAAAAAATGACAGAGAAATGCTTTCAAATAATTCCATTAATGTTATTATGTAAAAGGTCATTTCCTGATTTACTTTCAGTGTGCAGAAGCTTTTGTAAGTGGAACAATGTTAGGATAAAGAGGTAGACATATTCTACAATCAATTAATTACTGGGTTTATCAGAGTAAAGCAAGTGTAGGTAAAGACCTTCATCATTTCACAGTGTTCCATATAAAAATTATATAAAAAATGGGGAAAATAAAATGTCCACATATAAACAAGCGGTAAAGCTGTGCCAAATTGACACAATTCTGATGTTACTGGTCATATATTTAAGCCATAGAATATTTTCCAACATACCCTAATATAATAAATCTTCAATTGTATACTGTTTTTCATTACTGATTACTGTACGAAATGCTACAACAGTTACTGGTATCTGCTAGTGCCACATGATACATGGGCAATATTCCATTGCGTAACATGAATTGGACTCTTTTGGTGTTGGTTGGATTTCCTTTTACCCTCATAACTGCAATAAGTCTTTGTGGCTCAGAATCAACAAGCTGCTTGAAACACTGCCCGGTGATTTTCTTCCATATTGACATGACAGTATCGTGATAATGATGCCACTCTCCTATTTCACCATGTCTCAAAGGTTTTTAGTTGGACTGAGATCTGGTGAATGTGAAAGTCATTTTAGTATATTGAACTCATCACAGTCTGAGATGATATGAACTTAGAAACAAATCAAATTTCTCTGCTGAAAGTATTCATTAAAATGTTGGAACACTGTGATAAAGGAAAAGACATGACAAGCAGCAAAACTCATGCTTGCTAGAATGTTTAAAAAATGCACTTGGGGCAATTGATAGCATAATGGTTAGAGAATTGGCTCCGTGATCGTAGGGTTGCCAGTTGAAGTCCTGGATCAAGTCCTGCTTCTTCATGGATGGGTGAAATGCAGAAGTCCCAATTCATTGTGGTGCACTGTGTGCTACGCTGTGCTGTGTAGTGTCTTCACAATCACAATCACTGATATAAATTCTCTTAAGTTTCATCTGAACTCATGGGTCCACAGTGTGTCAAAGAATCATTAAATAGACCAGGGGTTTTCAACTGGTTTTGTCCTAGGGACCACCATTCAGACTAAGCAGCAGAGAGTGTGAGTATTTTTTTTTCAATTACTTTTTAAGTAATTTGCATTAAATTCATTATATCATAAAGAAGTCCAAAACATCTGGAAATGTTTTGAATTATAAATAAAATGAAATAATTTAAAAAGTGATTTTAGTAGTGAAACTGGATTGCATGTTAAGGACCACCTGCAATGCTGTCCGAACCACAAGGGGATCGCGGACCACCGGTTGAAAACCGCTGACCTAGACCATTACACTACTAACACCAGCCTGGGTTGTTGCCAAATAGGAGGAAGTTTCCTATGTTTTCAAGTTTAGATTCTTATCCTAATATTGGAAATTAAGACTCTTTAGATGAAATAATACTTTTCCAGTCTTCTAATGTCCAATTCTTGTGAGTTCATGGCTCCTGTTCTTATCTGACAGTAGTGATAATGAGTAGGATCATCTGCTGCTGTAGTTTATCTACATCAGGATCTGATGTGTTGGCCATTTCATAGTACTAACAAGTAATTGCTTGAGTTACTGTTGCCTTTCTATCTGGAGTCAACCTGCAAATTTTGCCATCAACATGCTTATTTTGCTTAGAGAACCCCCTCACTTAGAAATGCAGTAAATCTTATCATGATAATAACACCAATTCAATGGACAATGATTCAATATCACAAAGTTGCAAAGCTATTGTACCATTTCCATTCAGTTAAATTCAGGAGCCACTGATTGATATGAGAAAATATCTTCTGCTGATTTAACAAAATCCCTCACATCAGCAGTTTTCAAAATACCCAAACCAACTGAAAGGCTGCGCAGCAGTAACAACAGTGACTAGAGTTCCAACTTTATGCTCCTGTATGTCAGTAGGCAGTGAAGCATGTGCTTTGTGCAGCAGCAATTAGGCAGTGGATCTGGCCTCAGCTTAAATAGTGAGAACACAGTCCAGCCACAGAGCATCTCCAGTGGAATGGCAGGGAGAACAGAGAAGCGTCTGGCTCTGCTAATGCTGATGAGGGAAAATGCCAACACATTGTGCTACAAAGGCCGACCAGAGTGACTAGTGATGTTCTGAGTGGAGAGCTGCCATCCATCTCAGTGGTAATTACAGTAGAACATAAAAGCATGGAGCGACAAAAGCCAAAGTGTACATTTGTGTGTGCATGTGTGTGTTTGAGTGTGTGTTAACACCACAGAGAGGAAAGAGAGAGAGACTTGTAGACCATAATTGCACTGTGGTAAAGGCAAAAAAAGCAACAAATGAGGTGACATTTTGGAGAGTAATGAAATTACAGGTGTGCACACATGTGTCAGAGATTTGCAGAGATTTCACAGAGCCATCACTCCTGATAAGAAAGGACTGGTCAGATTAGGATTCATTCCACATATTTAGCAATTATCTCTGAAAAGCGCTTTCTCATTGTTGGACATGAAGTACAGTCAACAAACATATCCAAACTAGGCAGGAAGAAGTCTTACTCAAACTTCCACTCCACCCAGCTCCAAAAAGGAAGGACAGGGCGCGGGCTATTGGGCTATTTTTGGCCAAAGCAACTCTTGGCTCTGCCCGCCCATGGGGCTATGAGTAACCTGTAGCAGTGACACAGTGATCCTTTGTGCTTGATAGCACTGATGATTCATACAGTCTCTCGCAACCCCTTACTCCCAGTGCATCATTTACTCTAAAACGAAGCCACTCTAAATGTAATGCTGACAGCTATTCATGCCCACAGATCAACACTGTTGCATTCACAAGCATTCATACCTGCTGGCGTTTCTCAAATTCTAGTTTGATTGGGGACTTGATGCAGTTGCAGGTGTCCTGGTAGGTCTGTCTGAGAGCCAGGTCCATTAAGTGCTTGTGATAAGCACCTGCCATGTTCCCACAGATAAAAATGATGATGTTGGCCAGCATCTGTACAAACAGAGAAAAACATCTGTATTAGTGAGTCTAAAAGTGACTAAAATAATAAAAAACTAATACACTAATGAAAAATCTAAGCTGCTATACAAGCTATCAACCAGGAAAGGGTTTGGAGTTATTGGTTCAAGTCTGGCTATGTAAATCCATCTCCAGAAACACTGAGCGGGAAAACTGAACACAATGTTACCCCCAAATGTGCCAAAGCTACTTTAACAACTATTGACCAATTTGTGGGTTATAGGTTCACGTCTGGCTCATTAAATCCAACTCCTGAAATTAGAGCAAGGAAACATGTTGTTGCAAATTCTATTTTTAGTCACAATCACACTTTCTGGATTTTTTACCCTTTGAGTTATCCAAGAGCTTGAACAAGTAAACTATATAATCAGAAAAAATGGGCACAATCAGTGCCCTGTTCAAAATGCCAGCGGCCTAATAAATTAAAATAGAAGGCTTACAGTAGGAAAGCAGCTCCAGTGTTTAATGCTTTGGTGAGTTGAAATAAAAAAAATAAACCTGAAGCTAAAGGTTGTTAAGATTCACCCAAACCTGCTAAAAATGTAATTCATTTTAATTAGCCTCCAGAACCTCCCGCCAATATTACCCAGACTGACATTATTAGCAGATTAAACTCGTCCAGCGCAAGCAATTACGCACTGCTCTTCATCACTTAAAAACACACAGTCAACACGGAACTTCTGTTGCCTACCAGGCGAGACATATGAAAGAAAAGTATATAGTAGAAACAACTTGGAGTGTTTTAGTGATTTCAGACGTGCAACAGAGATTCTGCTGAGATTGTATTTTTTTTTACCCCCTCCTCTCTCTTTCTCTCTCTAGCTCTCTGAATGCACCTTACTATTTCAAACCCTGCCCCTCCATCTACATACAAACATACACACCTGGATATTTGTTGCAAACATTTATTTAATGACTTAAATGCATTAAATACTATGTATCTACATCTACTGTATGTGTGTGAGTTTGAGTGTGTGTGTGTGTGTGTGTGTTTACACAAATCTCCCCTGGAAAGACTTCCCTAATAAAGAGATGATGAGAATGTTTTTCGGTCATGGAGTCAGAGACTGAGGGCTCCTTTTATAAGTCATTCTGCTGACTGTAATTACTGAGTAATGGCCATCAGAGAGTGAAGACAGATCAGGGCTGTGAGGAGCTCTGCCTTAATTAGACAACACTGACTCTTGGCATCAGATGGCAGACCAGTGACCCAGGCTGGTCTGAACCAAGATTCTCCTACAAAACACGCAGGTACACAAAGCCTGGTCTTGGAGTCATTTACCGGGCGTGACATTTGAAAATGACTTGCATATTATCAGCAAAGTCAAAAATCCAGCAGGTAGTTAACACGTGGCCATAGTTTTCTGATTGTTAAGGCAATAAAAAATATTCGCAGGATGGAAAGAGTATTTAAAATCTGTACTCAAGTATTGTTATGTAATTGAAATCTTACTCAGCTGTTAAAGACGTTAAAATTATGCTTAATAAAAACATTCATTCATTCATTCATTCATTCATTCATTTATTCATTATCCAAACTGCTTAATCCCTATCAGGGGACCGGAGTCTGTCCTGGGACCTACGGGCTCAAGGCGTGGACCCACCGTAGACAGGCGCCAACACAACACAGGGCACACACACAATCACACTCTCATTCACAACTTACGAAGCCAATTTAGAGTTGTCTATTCACCTATATTGCATGTCCTTGGACTGTGGGAAGAAACCGGAACACCCGGAGGAAACCCATGCAAACACGGGGAGAGCATGCAAACTCCACACAGTTGTCCTACGGCCAACCTGGTGATCAAGCCCAGGACTTTCTTACTGAGGTGACAGTGCTAACCAATGAACAGATATAAATAAACCACAAATAGCTGAATACAGTCCAGTGTACTGTATAAATCCTTAGTGTACTGCATACTTAAATAAGAGTAAAGTTACAGGATTTAGTAGTACTTTAAAATAGGTTTTAATCAATTATGTTCACTCCTGAATATGTGCAAGTACAGAATCAACTTATTCTACTAATACCTCAGTAATAAATCATTTTTAGATCTAATTTATTTAATAAAAGAGAGAGACTGAACTTCTTTGCAGCCTTCAATGCTGCGGTAATAAATCTAACTTTAGAATGGTCCTTTTCTTTCCGTGAAAGAACTGAGAGAGTGTGACCACCTGAAAAGGCTAAAGCAGAAGGGCCTCAAGAGCCGGCTTTAATGACACTCTCACACAGACAAAGAAGGACTGAAGAAGAAAGAGGCATCCAGCAGCTACCCATAGTGAGAGGACAGTAAAAAGTGTAGTAATAACCTTAAGAAACTCATTCAGCTGTTCAAATCAGGGCTGAAAGGACAGATGGCATCAATACAGGAATAAAGGCAAACAATTTAAGAGTCCACAAAAAACATGTTGTTTATACTGAATGGGCAACCAGTCGCTTGCTCTTCAAGGGCTCTGTAAAAGAGTCACACAGGCTTTTTGACAGCATTCAAGCCCATCGTGTTACCATAGCATTGCCATGGTAACTGGTGCCATGATTAACCTCTGGTTAAAACAATACATTTCACAAAGCTCTGATTTCCACAGTAAATGGACTAGGCAATAATATGAAGAGGCATATTTTTTTCCCTACAAAACATTATCTTATTGGTAACACTTCACCTTTTTAATATAGTTTCATACAAACTGCGTGAATGTGAGTGTGACTTAAACATGCTTTTAAAAAGACTGCCTTATTAATATTACTATCTCATTAAATTCCGTTTTCTTTTAAGCGTCTTCCAGTCACATTCGTTTTAAGCATCTTCCAGTCACATTCACATTCATGGTTTATCCAGTCAGAGACGGGTGGCACAATGTCTGGCACATGGAGTACGTCTGTGTTTGGAAGCACCAGGGTGGAAGAGCTGCCGGTGGACAGGTGTGTCATTAAACACTGAGGCTGTTTGGCCTGGATGCCATCCTGACACACTGGTAAGATCTTGGAAAACATGCCCAGCTTGCAGAAGTATTGAAGCTAGGACACAACACAGTGTCCCAGCTCAGCAGAAAAGTCAGAGAGAGAGAGACATGCAAAACTCTCCCTGATTCTGAGCAAGTTTTATAGGGCAAACGGTGTCCTATTTGCAACTTTCTGCTGTTCAACTATCACAAGTAGGTGCCAGCTGTCCCTTTTTGTTGCAACTCAGACCAAAATAGCTGGAAGCAGATACTTATTACAGCAGCAACAACAACACACACACCCTCACACAAGTACACTTACCTGCCACACAAGTGGCTCCACGTCTTCGGTGGTGCGTGACAGACAGATGCTGAGCACCAGGGTGTGGGAGGTGGAGGTAAGGATGCTGGCGATGACGGCATCCCGCATGGAGAAGGGCAACATTGTGTAAACCACAAACACTATAAACAGGAAGAAGGAGACCTGGAATGGTGTAGAGAGAGATTTATAAGGGTAAAACCATGTACAGATGAAGTAAAAAAAAATCCCACAGGAAATAAAGAACAGAATGTTTTCATCTCATATATCTCAGTAATACACTAGTAGAAAAAAAAAATCAAAGTGCTTCCAGGCCTAAATTAAGTATCATAACATATTAATGTATATTTATTGAAGGAATCCCACATTAAAAACAGATTTTACCCACAAGCACAATGGGCTTCATAGTTTCTTTCTGTGTTTGGGCAAGAAGAGAGATAATAGCAGACATAGAGGCGGATACAGGCTAAATTTAATGGATTTCTGTCTTGGCCACATGTACAAATACACCTGTTCCATGCCTATCTGCATAAACCCACACAATTTGGGGAAGTGGCTAACTACATTTGGCAATGCTATTAACTTTTTTCAGTAGCTAATCGGTATAGTAGTTACTTTTAAAACACTGTAGCTACTCCACTGTAGCAAAACAAATTATTATCAAAACGTTTGTGATTGGTGATGAATTGGCAGAAGTGGGATTTATGAGGCTAATGTGTCCTCATAGTGCACACTCATTGAATCTTAGCATGCTCTTGACATTTGGAGGATGGAGTCAGAGGATTTAGTCAAGAATCTGTGGTTATGAAATATTTTTTGATGTAGTCATTACTTTCTCTCTGTAGCTTGTAGTGTAGCTATATACTGTATTAAAACAGTAACTTGGCAGTAGCTCTGCTCCTTTAGTTTGTAGCTTGAAAAGATACCCCAATACTGCATCACACATACACACACTTTGAACATGTAAAATTTGGCTTCTGCATTGCTGAATTTGACCAGTGTTCACCAAGATCAGTAATGAGGCCAGACAAGTACATCAGAAGCACAGTGAGACCTTGTTAAACTAGACCTACGGTAAATTAATCATTGGATCTCTCCTCCACTCACATAACCACTCTTGCAGTTTTGCTGCTACTAGAAGTCACTGAGAGCAGGGCTTTGCCTCAAGGTTAGGTGGGTTAAATGTGCAATGTGCTGCCATGAATTTAAATGTGCTGCCCAATTTCAGCCTGTAGAAACGTATATGCCAGGCCTGTCGGTTTGGGTCGAGCGGCATTGAGACTGACAGGCCAATTCAGCTGCTCCTCCTCCTCCTCCTCCTATCAGCTCTGTTAGTGGAAGCCTAGCCACTATCACACATTTTAACAAGGACTGCAATTTGCCTACTGATACACGGCAACTCCATCCAGAAGGGCTCGACAGGGTCTGGTGTGAGTGTTCTTACTTATCTTTCATAGCAGAAAAGGGTCAGAAAAGTACGACCTCAAATAAAGCAGGTAAAGCTCTGGAGAGGCAAAATAAAATTTTGCCTTTCTGTGAAGCTGTTGTTAAAGGTCCCAGTATTTGAAACAGATCACAAGTATTGATCACTTCTGCTGTTTCTTTTCACGCACCATTGCATTTCACACATGCCTGCCAATAAGATTTGCGCTTAAATGTAAATGTTCACACAGAACACTCACTCTAACATGAAGGATGTGCCCTGTCACACACTCACCTATTACTGCAAACACCATCGATATGAAAGATGTGAGGAATTAAGACAGCCATCTCCAAATACCATGTGTTAATCTAATAATGTCATCAAATATTAACAACATGGTGATAATATTAGATTATTATTATTATTATTATTAATGAACACCCAGAAAGTTTTATGATACTTCATCAAATGTAATAAATAGTGTAATTAAGAGTGTAGCGCTAATATAATCCTGCTAAGGTGCTATTTTTGGTCTTGGTAATGGACAAAGCGGTGTCAGTGTTAACCCTTTGAGAGCGAGAGTCACACATTAAACTATGCTACAAGGGTCTTAAAGAGGCATCTGATATGTAATGGTATTCATAAATGTCCATTATTCAGTCCTATGCATTTATTTTTGAGTAAATTTGGGGGGTTTAAACATTTTGCAAAAAATTATATTGTTGAATTAAATAGAAAGATCTTTAAAAATATTTTATGAAGACATAAGCTTTACCATAGTGAAAATGTTTTTGGGAAGCAAAACAATATATATAGAGTAGACATGCATCTTAGTGACAAAGATGAAAATGTTGCATTTGGTCTAGCTAATTAACTGAAGAGAAATCTAACTTTAATTGTTTAAAAATTGAATTGTAAATATTAAGTCAAACAACATGAAGTATAAATGTTAAAGTTTCTCATATCTCTGAGTTTCTGGAATCAACTCTAAAACCCACAAGCTTAGACGAGTTAAAAACAAGCTTCTGATCTCTTTACTTTCTCCACTTTTAACTTTATATCACCTCCTTCTCTTTCCCCCTCCCCTGCCATGACCCCCGATCATTCTTTGCCCTCTGGAGAATAATGGGCTAACACAGCCTCCAGGGGAGCCATTGATCAGAACTGAATGACTCTAATTGGAGGACGTGGAAGGCCTTTGGTGGGGTCGTGTACACTTAGGGTGCTTTTCTCCTGCTTTGCTCCTTGGGCTGATTGGAAGAAGGTTGGTAAGATCCACTTTTCATCCTTCTCCTGATTAAAGGGCCTGATTACTAGCTTTCTTTCTGAACAACATGAAAAGGGCTTGGGCTTTTAACGTGGCACTAATGGAGACCTGTTAGTCAGGTAAATGTTACCTACAGTCTGGGGCTCTGCACTGTACAGCACGCTCTTTTCTGCGGCATCAATAGAGCCTTGTGTTTCTTGAAGCCTCGGTGGGTGTCCTTGCTTTCCTTTCTTCTAGCCTCCACACGGAGACGGGCGCATGCTGCTCGACTCTGTGATCGTCTGCTAAGGAGACGCCATTGTTGCCAAAGTAGTGAAATAATTAAGCACACGAGGCATTACCGCACCATAACCCCAGAGCTCTGTCTGCTTGTTTGTTCCTCTGCTTTCTTGTAAGAAGCTGTCACTCAAATTCATCCAAAGCAATGATTCTAATTAACTCTAATTGCACTCGTGGGCCGTTGCCTTATTCGGCGAGGATTTTGTGAAGGCAATTAACGTCAAATGTCCATTCATAACTATCTATATGCATTTCCTGCTGGGAGAGTGGGCAGCTACCTGAGCACAGCCTGCTCCATTCAGGTCTCTTTTCAGCAGTGTTTTGGGGTAAGTAACTATAAGTTGTGACAGTACCAACTTTACTACTTTTTAGTGGGCTATCAGTAGTAAAGCTACTTTTAAAATTCTGATTGCTGTTGAATTCTCCGAAGTGGCATCTGATAGGTACCATGGCCATTGCAACGAAGCAGCTGCAGGTGGATTCTAAGGATGGAGTCACCCTGTCAAGGATACGCGCAAAAATTTTTGGCTTAGTAACTTTTGATAGCTTGAAAACCTACCATTTAAAAGTAACTTCCCAACCCCAGCACTGCTTTTCAGGTATCTGAAAACAAGGAACTGGGATTTTAAACATTGTCCACAAAGCTCCACAAAGAGATGTGGAACAAAGTGGAATGACCCGCTGACTGTTCCATGAACTCCCGCCAATGGTAAGACTTATGTCTAAAGGGACAGGCTGGGTGTTTTGTTGGCACCCCTGTCTGTGCTCTATTCCACCCTCAGGGATAAACACAATGGCAATAGAGACCAGTCCACTCCGCTGTCTTGGACACAATTGGCCCACCACTGTGTGTTCTCTTTCACTCAGGCCAGCATGGCAACAGCGGGCCCTGCATTATGGGCCTGGCCAATTTGTCCCCTGATGTTATTTGTACTGCTGATGTAAACGACAAATGCCTGTAATGTTCCCTGCAAACAAAGACAGGCTTCAGGATGTCTTCATAACAGGCTTCAGGATGTCTGATGTAATAAGATACAGAGTGCTCTAGGACCTATGATGGTGCAGTGATGCTTCAGAATGTGATGCCTAAAAATAAAATGCTTTGAATAGTATCATTGCAGGAACTATTCGATGTCAATGGGATGAGGTGATAAAGAGTTAGTTGTGATGCTTTCTTTCATATACTGCAGAGAGAGTGACTGGGGTGTGTGTGTTTTGGAGGAAGAGAGAGTATATAAAAAGGATAGAAAATTGAGCTAGCAAGGTTGCAACAACAAGCACCAACAGGTATTAATATCCCAGAGAGAGAGAGAGAGAAATAGAGAGAGAGAGAGAGATAGAGAGAGAGAGAGAGAGAGAGAGAGAGAGAACATGTAAAAAGAAAAGGAAAGATACATTTAGATACTGTGTGCTAAATAAAGTCTATCTGGAAAAATTAGAATGATTCATCACCATTTCTGCGAATTAACCGTCACCTAATCAAGAGCAAGAACGCTGCACATAAAGAAAAGCTCAGTCACTGCTGAATGCCGACCTTTCTGAAGTCCTCCTAGGGTTCTTAAGTCACTTAAGTCCTGTTAGCCGTAACTCTAAGCAGTCATTCTTAAATCACTCTGTTTATGTTAACAGAATATTTCTAAATTAACCTCTTGAATATTTTGTCTTTTTAGTAGTTTTATTTTTGAAACTCATTGGTAACTCTGTAATAGCACTGTAATAACTTAATAAAGTTGTCAAAAGGTATGCATATCAAATTTGTCTTAATCAGGCATTAATGGTCAGTCTATAAAGAAATCAAAAAATCAGTGTGTAATAACAGGTCTTATTGGGTTTTAAAAGAACAGAAAAATAATTCCTTACCAAAAATTCACATTCTCATCTGAAATTTGCCACAGCACCACAGTAATAAAACTGGTAGAGATGAGTGGGGAGTAGTAACATGCTCATCAACTGAGGAAATAGGTTTAAATCAGGCTCTATCCTACTTATAGCACTACCAGCACTGCGCCTCTAAGCAAGACCCTTAACCCCAAGTTGCTCAAGGGCGACTGTCCCTGTAATTAGCCAGAG
Source organism: Distichodus sexfasciatus (assembly GCA_032718565.1). Lineage (NCBI taxonomy): Eukaryota > Metazoa > Chordata > Actinopteri > Characiformes > Distichodontidae > Distichodus > Distichodus sexfasciatus. Next base: position 5,564,682 of record JAVGVS010000010.1, on the reverse strand, counting down.
TAAGTCACTCTGTATTAGCATATAAATGCCATCAATGAACATGTTAACTCAATCTTGAAGTAATTGCTTTCCTTTGCGACTGTGTATGACATCTTAACAAATGTGGGACATCAGATGTGACAAAGTTGCTTGAAATATTACTTTCTATTCTGATTCAGTGTCTGTCTGTGTTGCATATATTTTACCTCCACTGATTTCCAGCTCACCTCCCTCCATTAAATCAGGTGCACTTTACATGAGTCATAGAGTCACATTCACTCTTAAATGAAAGCCCTTTGCTCATAGTTACTACGCCCGAGAATAAAGCACATGGGTTTGAGCTGTAAGGATACTATAACTTTGGACCTTGTTGCTTCCACATTCTGTTGTGGTTTTGTTTTGGCATCATGAAGCATTAAGTTGAAAGCTGGCACATTAGGCAGTATATGAGGCAGTGAACCACTAAATACGCAGGGATTAAAGCAGAGCACGACGGGTGGAGAGAAAGAAAGGGAGAGAGAGAGAGAGAGAGAGAGAGAGAACGAGGTATAGATGAGGTGAGAAAGAATGAGAGATAATGTAATTTTCATAATTACTGTCAGGCATGCACTTGTGTTAAGGCTGTGCTGCAGTCTTTAGCCATGCTGATGTACTCAGTGGAGCTGAGAAACGAGATACATACACACACGTCTAACTATGAGATACTTTCTTTAACTCCCATAATTGATAAATCTAAATAATTTATCTTCATACACTTCATACAATAATAATACTTCATACACTTATCCAAAAGCAATTTTTTTTTGGATAAATGCTGGAAGTCAAGTTTTTTGTATCTTTCACTGGACTGTTATGTCCTAATGAGTGCCTAAAGACCTGCTGAAACACACACACACATATACACATGCACACAGTTAAATGAGCTGTAAGGAATATTATTAGCTGTAGTTTATGATTGACCGAAAGTGAATAGGAGAAAGTATTGCATCCACTGGGCATCCACAGATCTGAATAAATGACCAATCATTCAAATATCACACTGAAACGAATACATAGACTGAACAGCTCAGTGTGGTGAAAGTTGCTCACCTGGTCCCATGGACAGATGATCCCTTCAAAGAACATAAAGAGGTAACCCATGGCAACCAGGCAGCCCCAGATGAGTAAAGAAAAGAGGCGCAGGAGCTTCTTGAAGACAGACTCGATGCACGCAAGGATGAAAATGGTGAGGAAGATGGCCATCGTAGTGGGTACGGTGATGAGGAAGGCCACATGGTCCTTGATGTTCTTTGTAAAAGAAGATGCAAGAGACAGAATGTCAACCTTCAGGTAAAAGATTTTTTTTTAAAATAATGAAATATTGTATATTTATTATACTCAATTTGTTTCTTATCAACTTTCTTCATTTAATCAGGTCAATAGTTAGTACGCAATACAGGTAATAGTTAGTAAGCAAACAAATTAGCCTTGAAATGACTGTTTTTGTTTTGCAAAAAATGGGTCAAACTGACCTGAACAGGACATACTGGGTTAAGCAAGCATTACTTTCACAATTGAATACACTCACACAGAATGTGGATTGAGGCAAAAGCGATCTGCATGCCTACAAGCCTACATGACGCACTGATATGAACAACTCCCAAAATGCATAGTAGCCAGAAGGATGTCGACATGCGTATGAAATATTCAGAAGATAACATGACCTTTACACACCTCTTTCCCTGCTCCCACCTCTCCTCTATGTGTGTCTGTGAGTGTTTGGGTGCGTCACGCTGAACTGTACGAAGTTTTGCCCTCAGGATCATAGTAACACTCACCAGAAAAAGGCCGACAAAGGCCTGATGCAGTGTGCATTTGAATCTCATATTTATTGCAAAGATCTGCCTAAAATGTGTTTCTAAAAGTACTGTTTTCAGCAATTATCTCAGAGTTCTACATTCAGCCATGCGTGTGTCACCCGTTTCAGTAATTGGCCTGATGTGTATGGGGATCTGATTATTCACCAGGAGTCTGAGTTGGTAGAGTTAGTCTAAAATAATTTAATGCCATCCGTTCCTGAATGAGTCACCAGACGTAAGGGGAGACACCCTCGGGAGAGCTACAGTCTCAGGAAACACTCGCACACGCGCTGAATCTCAATGAAGTCCTGAGCAGCTTATGCTGCTTCTCTCTCCATCCCTGATGCGCTGAACCTTCACACCCGGCCAAATCGGGAGTGTGCAAGAGTACCATTTTTTCTTTCGTTTGCAGTATTGAATGTGCCTTTCCTGAATAGGTATGAATATGCTAAACATGAACATCAAGGCCCAATTAGCACACTCAGGCGCTGATTGCATGATTAGCGCTAAAACATCAGCTCCCCCCTTCTCTAAACTCTCTGTCTGCTGTGGGACTTTGATATCACTCTCGGCTTGAAGCCGAAAGAACGTTGTGTTATCTGTCTCCCTCCCCTCAGCTAGCGGAGGGCAGGACTCACACGGGAGGCTGATTGGCTATTTGAACCCATTTAAATCCATTTAAACCCATTTCCGAGGGCTTATAAAAGCGAAAAAGCTCCCACATGTGGCTGCATTGTTCCTCGTAGGGCCTTCCTGTTTATTCGTCTGATCATTTGTCTGCTCACTTTTGTGTGCCTAAGCAGTGAGATGACTACGAGTGTGTGATATATACACACACATACATGCCATGACTCATAGCATCGATAATGTTAAATGCTTGAGGCAAACTACAAAACTGTTAAAACCAAAAAAGCTAAAATCATTACCAATGTTAACGCTATTTTAAATTTAAAACGTGATGGCTGCCTGTTTGTATGTGTTGTTTACATGACTGTGGGTTTGATGAAATACAATAAGAAAAACAGTAAAAACTGTGTTTTAAAATATATTTTATGACTTTATGGGGTTATTTTTGTATATGAAGACAGGGCATCTTAAAGATTTCACAGAAAAGTTTTAGCTTTTATTTGAAAAAAGGCAAAAAATTGCATTTGGTTACTGTAGTAAGGCTAGGTGTAAGTCTAGAACTGTTTACTCACAGTAGTGTAGATAGTCAGTCCCTCCAGGATTTTGTGGGCCTTTTTTTGGAGATTGTCGCAATTTCTAAAAAATTGTGATGAAGCCTTTCGATGCAATAAAGTCGTGAGAGCAAGTCAAAGTTGCGGAAAAACAGCAATTTTGTCTTCCCTTTATAAAGATTCTTTTACAATACTAGGATTTTACAAATCCTAGAGGGTCTGGATAGTAGTGTGTGTGAGTGTGTATGTGTGTGTGTGTATGTGTGTGTGTGTGTCTGTGTGTGTGTGCACGTGTGGCTTTGAAAGCTATTATTTCAGTCTGCTGATGGGACAGGAATGCCAAAAATGTCACCTCAGTGTCAGCACTTTGAAGCAAACTTCCCAAACACACACACACACACACTTCCTTCCACAGACAGAACCACACTGACCCACACTAACATTTGTTTCTCTTATCGTTATCAAGACACGATAGCGAACTGATAAGGGAGCGCTTGTTTATTCGGTTCTGCCTGCATATTTTTACTCAGCATCTATGCACAAGTGGGTGTGAAGTGGGAGTAACTGGGCCTATTAACACCTTCACCACAGGACACATATCTCATGTGCTGAAGCTGGAGAAAGCTCCACATCTCCTTCAGCGTTCCAACAGTATGTATTTAACAGTATGTCTCTCCTGCCCTCCCCTCCTCTCCCCTCTCGCATGACGCCTAGTTTACACTACAATCTGCAAAGATGCATGGCGCCTGCCACAACAGATGCACAGATATTTCACCACAACAAGGTTCAAAAGCGGACGTGCTTCGCTACATGTGGTGTGACACAAAGTCAGAGTTTGGCAGGCAATTTTTATTCGGCTATAATTTTAGTCTTTTGACTTAAAAATGTTTAATCATTTGATCATTATTAATCCTACCCTGATTAATTGATGAAAACTATACAAGTATTTGATCAAATTTGTTTCACGTACATTAGTAACATTTTAGTTAAGTGGCATATTTTAACACATAATAATTACTTTTAATTTCTTAATTAGGACTTCAACTACATTCCATAGGTTTTTAATAGGTTGCCAGAGACTCCTGGTTAAAATATTAACTTGATTATTTGATTAAGACAGTAACATTTGGCTATATTTTTTGGCTTTTCATCAAATTATAATTGGCATCTATTCCATATGTGGCTCCACAGGTGGGCGTAAAAGGAGCGTTGCACTTCAAGTGGACGATCCAGATCTTTTACTGCAGCTAAGATATTTTATTTAAGTAATAATATTTTAATAGACAAGTAAATAATTCAAAAAGAGGCTTATAATGTGTTCGTTCAAATCCCAGACCAGCAAATGTACCACTGAGGTACTCATGAGCAAGGTACTGTCCCCCAGCACTGCTCCCCACGCTCTGCCCATGTTAGCTGCCCACTGCTCCTGTACGGATGGATCAAATGCAGCGATCACATTTCGTTGTGGTGCACTGTGTGCTTTCCTGTGGTGTGTTCACAATGACAAATAATCACTCTCGTTCACTCTCTCTCATTATTAATAACCAACAAGAAGTATCATTTGTTTTGTTATAGTTTTCATTTTCAAATCTATTCATATCTCATTTACATCATACAAAAAGAGTTTATTGATAAATGTTTTTCACAGTTAACACTAGAGTTACAATAAAACTCAAAAATTCAGAAACAAACAGAAAACCTCCTTGATAGAGAAAGCGGTAGGTTAGTTATCACTTGTAATCCAGCCAAATCCGCATATCCTCCCACTCTCCCCTTATAACTACCTCTTTAAAAATAAAACCATGATCCTGTTGTCCAAAAGATAAGACTCCTCTTTTAAAAACCATGTCCAGCAAGTGGGAGGAAGTGAAGGAAAGGAAATTTGGGCAACATGAAGGAAAATGTGTACCTGCAATCTCTACATTACATAAAGTTCTGGAGGCTGTAGTTTGTGAGTCTTCCTGGTTGCATGAAATGATGTGAGAGGAGGCATTGTCCTGTGGCCTGTTCCTTTTCTCTTATATTCACAGAAGTATTTGTCTTCGGCTCTGGGTTAGCATTATGCAAGACTCATCACTCAATATGCCAGTCTTATGAAATAAAATCCCATCCAGTCTCACTCTTGCCCCAGAGCTACTAGCTATGCAGATGCACTCGGACTGAGGAAGAGCTAAGTGCCCCATTCTACTCTGTCTCTATGGACAAGCTGGGCTCTGAAAAGAAAATGGATTGTGAGTCAGCAGTGAAGGAGCGTGTGTATATGTGTGTGCATAAGAAGCCTTGTAGGGGTTTGGGTCTATGGCTCTGGGCCAAAGAGGCAGCCCTGGACCAAGGTTTGGCTCTCAGTGTAATTTGAAAAGGATGGACGAGGGGCTTCGGATCGTTAGAAATCAAATCTCACTCATAAAAGCCTCATCTGGCTGAGTGAAAAATTGCGGCCTTTTTTGCTTCTGCATCGTTGATAAATATGAAACTCGACCTGTTCCAGAATTTGATTAATGCACAACACAGAGACGTTTCTCAGAGAGCAACTGGAATGTTGTCATCTACGTCTGACAGTATCAGATGTACAAACTCTATGCTTTATTTCCATAAACACAAAGATGATGAAGCCAAGAATTCATCAATTTTGTCATGCTGTGGTAAATTATATTTAGAAATGGATGTTAAATATAGAACATAACCATGTAATGTACAGGGCCAACCCTGCCATAATGAGTAATTTCAAACGTTTTAAAACCTGTGAAAGCTTTTCCAAAACACGTTAGTCACGGCTTCTAATTGATCACTCAGTATTTCACACAACACCGATCTCAAAGTGAATGTTCATGCTGCTAATGATAAACTGATGTTATCAAATTAATTTGCTTTTGCTGATGATGTGCTTCTGCAGAATTTTAAGGGGCATTCAGCCCAAAAGTACAGTGAAAAAAAGCTGATATTCCCTCTTTAGTACGCAACGTACTTCATTTAGTTTCCATTCAGTGTTGGTGAAATTAGTATATTTGGGCTGAGTGCCCCTTTAAACATTCCCAAAAACTAGTAATTTCTTATTATACCAGTGAACAATCGAGCGTGTTTGCTCTGTTAAAATGAGATAAGCTATCTCAAAAGAAAAAGACTTCCTGCAAAGCCAGAGAGAGGGATTTAAATTATAGAAAATGAAACACATATGACACGTAAACAAAGCTAAAGCAAAGTTTGTGTTTCGTGACATTTTCTGTCTCCTTTGCCAGTCCATTGTATGACTCGGGCTGATAAAGTGTCCAACACCCCTTATAAAAATATCATGGCGTTAGGGTCTAACAGAATAAATCCTGCATGTACACAGGTAAGCAAACAGCTGAACATGACGGCCGCATAACATACTACCTGATGGAACTGACAGAGAGAGAGAGAGAGGGAGAGAAAGAGGAGTTTCTCTCTCACGCTCTCAGTAAGACAGTGACAGACAGAGCAGCAGTTCGGAGCTGAACTGTGTTACAACTCTCTAGAAATATAGGGTTCTCTCAGCATAAAGTATTGCACATCTCAAAATAGCGAGAGAGGGAAACAAACAGCAAAATAAGATAGACAGATAGATGGGTAGACAGACAGACAGACAGACAGACAGATATAGATAGATAGATAGATAGATAGATAGATAGATAGATAGATAGATAGATAGATAGATAGATAGATAGATAGATAGAAATAACTGTGAGAAAAATCAGAAATCAGAAATGGCAAAAAATTCTGAAAAAAGGCAAAGTACTGCACATCACAAAAGACAGAGAGACAGACAATAAAACAAGAAAGAAAGTACTGCACATCAGAACAGATAGAGAAAGAGAAATAGACAGCAGAACAAGAATGAAAGAGAAAGAAAATCAGAAAGGGCTAAGGATACAATGAGAGACAAAGTACATCATAAAAGGTTCAGAAAGAGAACTTTACAACAAAACAAGAAAGAGAGAGAGAGAAAGAGAAACAGAAAGAGGGAAAGAGTCAGAAACGTTTTAGAACGTACCTCACGCAAGACTGAGAGCAAAAAGAAACAAAGAAGTCTGGGAGCAGGTAAGTGAGGGAAGGGAAGCGGAAGAAAAGAAGGTGAGGTTTATGATGGTCTAGCGGTAGGATAGTCGCCTCTGGACCAAGAGGTTTCAGGTTCGAATCCCACCACCAGCACTACCACCAAGATCTATCAAGATCCTCAACCCCAAGTTAAGTGGAGATCACTCTGGATTCCCGTCTGCTAAATGCCGTAAATGTAAATCTAAACATAAGAAGAAAAGTCTGTAGAAACAGGTAGAAGGAACAACTTGTGCTCTCACCAGTCCCAAGGCGAAGAAAACAGCGAGCAGAGCCAGGCACGCTCCCATCACGATGAGCAGGAGGAACACGATAAGAGGGTGCTGCTGGCTCATGCGGTAGTACGACTCGTACAGCCAGTCTGGAGACTTCAGCCCCCCAGCTGAGACCCCCATCTCCTCCTCCACTGCTTCCCCCAGCAGGTAAGCCCTCTGTGACCGCTGCACAGGTCCGGCTCGCGGCCCACCGGCAGCGCCGGCGCTGGCTTCCTCCTCCTCCTCTTCGTCTTCCTCCTGCTCCTGTTCCTCCTCTTCTGGGTGAGCGCTCAGCTGTGCCGGAATGGCCCGGCGCGCCCCACGCGAGGGCAGCAGGGAGACAAGCAGCGAGCGCAGCATCCTCCTCCTCCAAACAACATGATGAAGTGAACGCCGGATAGTGAGGCAGGCACACACTCAGCTGAGGGAGAGGAAGAGAGAGGGAGGGAGAGAGGTGTGTGTGTGTGTGTGTGTGTGTGTGTGGTGGGGGGGGCAGGGAGGAGGAAGTGGTGGAGAGAAGGGAGGGAGAGAAGTGAGGGAGAGGAAGGGAAAAAGGGAGTGGGAGTCGTATAGAGCTGAAATGAGAGAGGAGGTGGAGGGAGGGAGAGAAAAGACTGAAGAGAAAGGGAGTGTGTGTGTGTGTGTGTAAGAGAGTGAGAAGAGTGAGGTTGACGTGAGTGTGTGTGTGTGTGTGTGTGTGTGTGTGTGTGCGAGAGAGAGATAGTGACAGTGATTGAGAAAGAAATAAAAAGAGCAACAGAGAAAGGAGAGAAGCGATTGTTGGTGTGTGAGTGTGTGCGAAAGAGTTTGAGAGAATTTGTTCAAGTCAGCAAGAGAAAGTAATAAAATAACTATGATACTTGTGTCTGTGACTGTGTGTGTGTGCGTGTGTGTGTGCGTGTGTGAAAAGGAGAGTGAGCGAGGAAAGTCTATGTGGGCAGGGACAAAGGAACCGAGGAGAGGAAAAGGGAGGGAAGACATTGTGAGCGAACTGCTGTTACAGTGAGGTCTTATAAGGATTCACATGACACTGGTGGATTTACCAAAGAATAACATAAAGAGAGCAAAGCATTGTGGAATGTAAAAATATGGAGCTGCAATGAAGCAATGATTAAACTACAAATGTAAAGGATGATCATATCAAATATTCTGCAAATCATAATAACATCAAAGAAAATATAATATAATATAGTAATATTGTTACAGCTGTATTTAATTATGAATATCTTATATGTTGTACATGTTCAGATCAGCTACTCTATGTATGAATGTTAAAACATTTATAAGGTGACGCATTAACTGAAAGCCAGTTAAAAATAGAGTGCTAAATTGGTTCCACATAGTAAATGAGATTCACTGTTACTTCTGTAATTGTGGCTCATCCTAATTGCTTGCGGTGCCGCAGGTTATACACGATGCAATCGGAGCAGGCATTTTGTCACCGAAGGGAGAAAAGGAGCTGAAAAATTATTTTAGGTGAGAAGTCTTAACTTTTCATCTAACATTTTTAGATGAAAGTAAACCAGCTCATTTGGCAACATGTAGATATGAAGTGTAGTGGTGATCATTTCCCAGTTCCTTATTTCTACCTGAGTAGGTACTACATCTGAGAGGCTTGTTATTCATGAGGTGGCTCCTAGTAGAGTCAGAGATGTTAATTACACCACAATTAAGACTCCTTGAGATTGGCCAGAAGTCAAATTGACTCCATAGATGCTTGAGTTCTATTTGTTTGTTGGTTTTGCAAGTGTGGTGAAGTCAGCTGGTTTTGTCACAACTTTAATTAAGCGTGATATCACTGGCTACTGTGGACAATACTTCAAGAATAAAATTACGATTGAATTACTCTACCATAGTGTACATAAGTACCCTATCAAAGCACACCACCCTACAGCAAGTACACTACATTAATATAGCACACCACCCTTGAGTGATTATTTGTCATTGTGAACACACCACAGCACAGCACACAGTGCTCTACAAGGAAATGTTACCTCTGCATTTGACCCATCCGTGACAGAGCAGTTCTTCGGGATGGTACCTTGCTCATGAGTATCTCAGTGGTACCTTTACCTTCTGATCATTATGCCACCAACTGCCCCTGCCGTATGTACCGTAGGTACTGCAGAGTTAATACCCCCTCTCACATGTGAACTACCCAGCAGCAAACACCATATGTACACTTCCTTTCATATGCACACTACCCTGCCAAAGCACACTAACACTCCCATATGACCCACTATGTGAAAAGCTATGTATGGTTGTTCACCCAGTGGACACTTTGCGTGAAGGACATAAACACTCCTTTTCCAAAGGACATGACCCTATACCAAAGCTTCATGACCCAATTCTTCGTAAAGCGCATTACATATTTATACCAACATACAGAAGCGAGAAACACCACCCTATATACTTCCATTCTAAACAACAACACCCTACCTTATGTACACCACCATATAGGTTTCTTTCATCACTATACTGAGGGCACATTACAATAACAAAGCTCAACTCCCTCAATATCCATGAAACCTTAACAAACTACACTGTCCTAACTAACATTCAAAACCCTGACTATGAGGTGTGTTTAGTGGCACATCAAAGGAGCCTTACAATCTTTTTTGGCCTCAAAGTCATCTATCTACCTTGTGGCATTTTCCACTGTTGTAATGTGGAATGCTCAACCAGTCCACTTTTAGCCCAAAACAAATCTGCATATTTTCCGTTCATTTTATCTGCAATTACGTCGACTGTTTCCAATAATTGTAGTAGACTGGAGACCATTGAATACAAATGTAAACAACATTTTTCACCTCATTAAGGCAATGAATTCAAGTGTTGTATTTGATTCCTTGGTGCTAACATGACAGAAGGAGGCTAGCATGTCTGGTCAGAATGATAACCACAGTGGTAGCTGTAACTTCTAAGTGCTGTAGTCAGTCTCTCAGGTAGAGGCTAGTTGCAAAATCAATAGTCCTTTCACTATCAGAGAGACTAACATAAGATTTAATACTAGGCTTGTGACCATCTGAAATTGCTGCGTTTAACTCTAAAAAAAAAATCTCCACTCATGATTTATGCTGAAACCTTTCATCAGCATAACCTTTGTGACTGTTAGTTAGATTTACATCTTAGAAAACCACTGGCACTGCTTTAAAAGGCTATTTTTATAAACAAACTCAGGAAGGCTGACATTGTGGGAGCTGCATGTGTGCACATGCACTAGAAAGAGCAAGAGAGGGAGCGAGACAAATGCTTTTTTTGGACTTGAGGCAGAGACCCACACAGCAGCAACACAACAGCATGTCTCTGTTGTATCTGGTATAATTTCACCAGGCTTACACAGGGAATAAAAAATGCTTGGTATTTAAATACATTAATAAAGGTAAGAAAGTTGCACAATAACATTCATACAACTGCTTTAGTCCTCACAAACTACCCTAAAAACAGTAACTCCTTACAAAACCCTAAGAGCGAATGTCAGGTACCTTATCACTTTGACATTTGATTGCTGCCCTTCTATTGATGACTGTTTCATTAAAAAGTTGATTTATCTACATGATTTGTTGTATCCCCAAAAATACAGTACTAATGACCATTTTAATTACGTTTATTTCCTTTTGACAACAATTATATCTTAATTATTTAACCTGCTATAACTAAGAAAGGGGAGGCACGATGGCACATTGGTTAGCACTGTCGGGTCCTGGGCCCTGGATCCGATCCCCGGGTCGGCCCTAGGGCCTTTCTGTGTGGAGTTTACATGATCTCCCTGTGTTCGCGTGGGTTTCCTCCCACAATCCAAAAGCATGCACTATAGGTTGATTGATGACTCTAAATTGGTAAGGTGTGAATGAGTGTGATTTTGTGAGTGTGTGCGCCCTCTAATGTGTTGGCGCCTACCCAGGGTTGGTCCCAGCCTTGCGTGCCTAGCATAGGATCCGTCCGCCCGTTCGGATAATGAATGAACGAATTAATGAATAATTAAGACAGTAACAGTCACTATGTTTCTTTAAACAAGACTTATCAGTAAATAAGTTAGTACATATGAGTTATAAATTATGCTAGCATTTAGCAGCTACATGGACAAACATCATTAAAATCTCTTATTGATGGGTGATTTTGCCTTGTGATAGCGCTGCTGCTCATTGAAACTTTACACAGTCAAAAACAGCTTTCCCATGCTTTTGAAGCCTTGGGGTTTGGGATTTTTTTTGGGTTGAACCTGTTTAGCAAACAAGTCAGACTGCAGCCACCATGATTCATTTTCTTTCTGTTGTGTTGACTGGAGTCAAGCAATAACCGGAGCCCAAGTGGGTACTTCGGGATATGAAAGAAAAAGGAGACCCATTTGTTTCAATTATTTGTAATATTTTAGAAATCTAAATGTTTAACTTAATAAAAATGATGCATCAAGTTTAAGTATTAACATGCAATTTTTAGCATTGACATCATAGACGCTGTCACCTCCTCATAGCAGTCCTACTACATTTTACTTTCACGCTTTTCTCTAAATTCATTTAAACATTGTGGTAAAAATGTTTAGCCACCGTTTTAAATAGGTGAAATGAACAGACATAAAGAACGGCCCAGCTTTTAAAAATTGAGCACTGAGGGACTTCATTAATCTGTCTCCATTACAGCAGCCAGTTTTAATGGCCAAGTCTATGGCTCTCTCTCCCGCTCTCTCACAGACCGTGACTCTGTGGAGTCTGACTGGCGAAATGGCCTGATGATCTCATTAACCGTGGTGGTTCTGTAGAGGTCCACGCACCCACGGTGACCCAAATGTACAAATTAATGTCTCCAGCTAGCTAGTGTATCATGATGACCTTTCTTTTGTGGTTTGAACTGATCCTATTCAAGTGGTTAGGTCACAGTGATACTTGACACAAGTAATGGGGGGGGTGATGCAATAGCTCAAAACCCTTTGCAACCATTTGTAATACTGTACTCAGTGAAAGAAAGTGAAAGTGAGTGATTATTTGTCATTGTGAACACACCACAGCACAGCACACAGTGCACCACAATGAAATGTGACCTCTGCATTTGACCCATCCGTGAAGGAGCAGTGGGCAGCTAACAAGGGCAGCGCCCGGGGAACAGTGCTTGGGCATGGTACCTTGCTCATGAGTACCTCAGTGGTAAATTTATCAAGATACTCATGAGCAAGGTACTGTCCCCAAACATTAGGAGCCCTTTTATATCACCCAGCTCTACCAGAGATGAACAATTAGACAGGTAAAAAGATTGGTGTGTGTACTGAGTGGACCAACATGGCTTTGCTGGAATCCCATTCTAGAGTCATCTGAGCTGTGACAGTGTTATTCCTCTGTGATGTGTTATGAAGGCCACCAACAGTGGGGAAACCACATCAGTTATACTCAGGCAATGGGCAGTCCCCACTGCCAGGGGAATTTTAGACACCCAAAGTGCTTTACAGTCACTGTGGAGCCACTTCATTCACCACCAAAGAGTAGCTCCATCTGGATGGTGTGACAGCAGCCTTTCTGCATCAGTTCACCACACATTAGCTAAGGCAGTAAAGGATTGGGAGAGAATTCTGGGTGATAATGGAAGATTGTGACACCAGATTTAGAAGAGTTATGGTAGAAGGAGGCCTGTTTTGCAGTAAGGCAAGGCAAGTTTATTTATATAGCACATTACCTCAGAGTAAAAGAATAAAAACAGTTTTTTTTTTAAAAAATGTTCCAGAAAAGCAGGGATTTTCAAATGGTTTGATCCCAGGAACCACCATACAGACTTAGCAGTAGTCTGCGGCCTATTATTTGTGTGTGTGTGTGTGTGTGTGTGTGTGTTGGAGGATATTTTTAATATTATTTTTCAGATATTAATTCATAAAGATGTCCAAAACATCTGGAAATGTTTTTAAAAATAAATGAAATAATTTTTTAAACAGTGATTTCAGTAGTGAAACTGGATTGCATGTCATGGACCACCTGCAATGCCTGCATGTCATGGATCACCAGTTGAAAACACCTGGAGTGAAGTAAAAAGAATGATAAAAAGAAAGAAAACAGCTTGCAGATATTTAAACTAACACATTAGAGAATAGTATAGGTTTTTAACAGTTAAAAAAAAACTGACTACAGTTGAGCAGTTGGTTCCAGTAGTGGACAATACAGAGGCTTGTGAACATGACTTATTGATTCAATATTTTATGCAGTGTAGTTATCATCCCATCCATGTATTACCCCATGCTTTGGAGATAATCTTGACACAAAAGTAAGAGCAAGAAACACAGAGGATGTCATGTGGCCATACATTAGGAAACATTCATTCCTAATCAGAATCAGAAAGGTTGGGCATATAGGACCAGTGTTCCAGACAATGATTAAGTCTCTACCTGGACTATCTTTGAATTTTAACCCTAGAAGTTAGTCCAAGACTAGGCTTAAACCCTGTTCAAGAACCAGACCATAGTGTATAGTGTATAGCCTTGTCCTCCAAGCATTATCAGGTGTTTTAGTGTGGAAGTTCTATGCCCTTCTTTGGGCAAGGGTGTGTTATCTCACTGTCACACCGTGTGAAAGGCAAGACCTAAAATAGTGGGCTGCAAATAGGAGTGGGTGTCAAGAAAAGTGGGGAAGAAAAATGTTAAGGAAGTCTTTTCCCTGATGCAAGTTATTCATAATCTCTCTGAGGCACTAGAGGGAAATCCCTTATCTAATAGTGACAGCAATCTTTGTTTTCTCCAAATTCAAACATCTGTAGGATTAAGTTAACCATGTAATGCTATGCACTGCCAAGATGAATCCGGATAGGCATTCTTCCATCAGTGTTAGAAGGTCAATGAAACCAAATGTTGTTTTAATTTTACATATGAAGGTCAAGAACCCAGTTCTGCTATCATGGTTTGTTTAATCAAGTCCAGATGACACTCAATTCTGTCTCATTCAACAAGCCAGCACTGGAGATGAAATTGCTCTTTGAGGTGACATGTAAATCCCCCAATCCCCTCTTCTCTTTAATTTGCAGAGTCACTGGAGCGGCCTACAGAAAGCTTCCGGCTCCTGACAGTGCCGCCAACACTGTCACAGACCACTGCGTCCACAACTAATCCGGCCATAGTTGCCACAGAGGGCTCAGGAAAAAAGTGGACGTGAGTTAGCTCCAGCACAGTTTTTAGAAAGAGCATGGAGATGACTGGCCCCACTTCTCTGAACAAAAGAACTGACAAAGGAAAGTGAAGGGGAAAATGATGAGACAGTTCGACAGGAAAGGATAAGGGAATGAAAAGAAAGTCTGGCAATGTCAGCAGGGGAGACAGGCAGACTGTGAAGGGTTTGTCCTCTGTGAATTTTTAAGCAATAAAATTGTTATCTCATGTGCTTTTTTAGCGATATGAAAATTTGCTAAAATTAACTAACAATGATATTTTCTTCCCATGTGTCTAAGGAATGTTCAGTAAAATATGAGCACCAAGCTAGCAATGGCATATTTTGTCCCGCTTCATTATTGAAGTACTTGAAGTTTGAATTAAAAGGTCTAGTGTTTGAGATGAGAAATATTGCCGAATATATCTCCAGATTTCAACAGACGTTTGGCTAATTAATTGTTGCCTTCCCCCTTGTTTATGTTTATTCTTTCAATATTTATTTGTGCTAAATTAATAAATGGTTAGCAAAATGCTCTCTAGGAAAACTTAAAAGGTGTATTAAAACTAATGTATACATTTACGTAAACTTAAATGTGATCTACAATGCTTAAGAAAGAGATTTCAGACATTAATGCTCACTGTTTAGCAACTTGAAAACGGTGTTCTTTTTATGGGCCTTCTTAACAAGAAGAAGTGGAAGAATAAGATGATGATGACGCAGAATTCATCTCTTTAGCAAAAGTCTATACATAAACCCTTAAATCCTCCAACTAAGACGTTTCCATTATGTGTACGTACATAAGTAACATCTTTGTTGCCATATGACTATTCTGGAGCACGGGGCTACTTTTTGTGCTTAACCAAAGCACCGCAACCTGGCACACTCAGGTAAACAAATGGGTGACAAAGGTCATAGGCTCTTTCAGTCCTGAAAAAATGTAGCAAAACATCTTATTTCAATGGAAACAGTAGTGTCTTCAAAGACCATGTTGTATTATGCAAGCATGCAAACAGTGCAGCGGCTGAGAAGGGCGTTCTTTTTTGCTTTTTCAATGAATGTTCCGAGTCTTTTGTAATGTGTTGGAATATGTGTTAAATGTATGTTCTATAAAGTCTGAATGTTGAGGAAAAACATTTTCAGAAACATTTCAAACATTTTTAGACAAACCACTCCTAGAAGCTAAAACTGTGCACAACGTATTGAGATTGAATGTGCTCCAATAGATGAAGAAATTTACAAATTGAGATTTCTTTCAGTTTAAACATCTGCTACAGAGAACTTGGAGCTTTAGAATTTTGATAAGTCCAGATGTGCCTCATACTCTGAGGGACTGATTGAAAGGCAAATCAGGAACTACAAGCATTCCTGGAAATTTTGTTGAAACACTAATATAAGAGCATGTAGGTGCATGCTTTTTCAATGTACATGCTCGAAACACTGGCCTTTTCCCATTAGAGAGAAAACCATTTTCACCAGGATCTACACTGAAAACGTCCCTGACTTGTCATATTATCACTACGAGACAGAAAAAATTACTGAATTTTTCACTAATCTTTTATGAAAGTTCTTTTATACGACATTAAAGAGAAGATCACTTCCGCTGCTGCAGCCAATCTGGGCTAGATTTCGCAAAGCAGGCACTCTTTACAAACTTTGACTGACATACAGGCCTAACAATGACCTCTGTGGTGCAACATTTTGGAAAAAAACAGACCTGATCATGACCCAGGTTAATGAGAAGTCATGTTTTCCCCTCTGAAACCGCACACAGCGCAGATATAAGTGATGCCGGTGAAAGGGTTTGAGTACCCTCATCCATGTATAATGCCTAGCTAGCAGCCATTGTTAGACAAAATACAGGGCTCTTGCCACATATGTCTGCAAGCTATTGTCTGTATAATTAAAAGAATTATACTACAATGTGCTAGTGGGTGTGGAGTTGAGGAAAAAGTACAAATAAAGAACAAGCAGTGCTTTTGAAAGCATCGAAAGTACCCATTACCCACCTAAAATACCTTTATCATAATTACCGTAGGCATATCTGTGTGTGTGTGTGTTTATACGTGGATGCATGAGGTAATTAATTACCTATTGTTCACCTGCAGATATAATCAGGCATCTAATTGCTGTGCTCCAAGGGGAAGTATTAAAAAGGCTGATTGAGATTCTTGCTACCCTGCAGAGAGTGTCCTCACCACGCGCTGTTACTAAGCTCCCTCTATCACTGAGGAACGAGTATTTAGACATGGATAAACATATGGGAACACAGCAGAACAGCAGTAGGAAAACGCCAATGGCACGGCAGCAAGATGGAGCAAATTACACTTTGGTACATGAAGCATAATTGACTGTAGACAATATAATAATGGAATTTCAAATGGAAAAATATTTGGGGTAACAGATGTCACATTAGGAAAACTGATTAATTTCTTTTTCATACCTTTCTTCAGTGTCAGAAAGGGTGATTTTTTTAATCATTGCAAGAAAAAAACATGAATATGAATGTGCAAATGTAATGTTTAAATGGATACCATCAATTAGCTACAAAATGTTCCAAAGGAGAGGGGTAAGGGTTGGTGTCTCCTGAAATCATTACTGAAATGATAGTTTTTCCCATTAAAAATAGGGAAGAGTAGAGTTCTAGAGTGAGTTATGACAGTCTGAAAATTTTCCATAAGATATATATTCCTTACTGTACAGTAGAATTACCTTATTTTGGCTTGGACTTGAGGACGGCAAGAGTCAGGCTTGAATCACTGTGGATAGGTGTTTGGAGTTAGGCAGACATGCAAGATTCTGGCTTCAAAGCTTTGCTCAAACCATTTGAATTCCACTGGAGGCAGAGAATACCATATGCTTAATTGAAAAAGGTAGAATGTGTGTTTTTTTTTCAGAAAAAAAGAGTGAAAATGGATAGAATTAAGGGAACTGAGTGATTATTTGTCATTGCGAACACAGCACAGAACAGTATTGTACACAGTGCACCACAATGAAATGTGACCTCTACATTTGACCTATTCATATAGGAGCAGTAGGCAGCTTCGGCAGCGCAAAGAGCAGTGCTTGGGTCGGTACCTTGCTCATGAGTACCGCAGTGAGAAGAACATAATGTCCTTATTGTTATAATAATGATAATAACATAAGAAAAGCAACATAACACAAACCCGATTCCTTAGACAAATTTACATTTCCTTTAGCTTAACCATTTGCATTTGACAATTTCTGATTAACTGACACATGTATATTTAAGGTCCCAAAAAGGAGGAAAAGGAGGACACAAGATCAAGCTCTAATTCAGCATAGAAATTTAGAATGGATCTTTTTTTATTGTCAGCGACACAGTTGCATAGTAACCTCTGCATAAAATGATGTCAAATGTGGAAGGTGAACGTTTCACCTTCCCAAATCTCATTAACCAAAATACTGTTCAGTCTATACTTCTTCACTTCATCCTATCCCTCTAATCCAACTGTGGACAGTTTTTTGTCTGGAGCTCCTCCTCACAGGCACAGATGTCTGTCACCTTCACTCCTTTGCCCTCAGTCTTGCTTTCTGTCCACCACTCATTGCTGTCATCACCACTTGATTGTGTCTCAATATCAAGTCATTACATTCGAGAGCTCTTTCTCCTGACTTTCAAGTCTATTTGTGCTGTGAAGGGAAGGCTGCGAAACAAGGAGTGAAAGTGTGAGAGGGAGATAAACAGAGAGACAGAGAAAGATGCACTATATAATTAACATACATATATTTATACTATAACTGCACTGCACATTTATTTCATTCAAAGTTAAATACGTCCACCACTTAAGTTAACAAGAACCTGCAATGTGACATATGGGCGCCCTCTAGTGGCAGATAATTGGCTTGCAACGCGCACACACACTCGGCTCACTATTTTGAGATATTTTCATTGACTCCCACAATTACAGCCTCCAAATAATGTTACACCAAAAATTAACCTTAACCTCAGTTACTAAAACCAAACCCTCTCAGCGCAACGTTAGGGGGTTCGCACCGTGACTCGAAGGTCGCTGGTTCAAATCCCTGAAACCTTCAAGTTACCACTGAGGAACTCGTGAGCAGGGTATCGTCCCCAAGCACTGCCTATGTCAGCTGCCCACTAATCCTTCACAGATGGGTCAAAGGTCACATTTTGTTGTGGTGCACTGTGTGCTGTGCTGGATTCACAATGACAATCACTCGTTCACCCTTAGTTATTCAAATATCTTAGATATTTTTCTTCTTCTTAGATCTTACATTCGAAAAATGTCCTTACAAAGTAAGAAAATCTGACAAAGCTTAAGTTTTTTAGGAGACAATGGGATTCTCACAAATATTTAAAGTCTGGGTTTTAAATATTTGTGAGGATCCGAATATGGGTAGACAGGCGCACACACAAATATAGTCTGTTTGGCTTGCTGAACATTTTCAGTGTTATGGGAATAATGTTTGGACTCATTAACTTCAAAATGTTTTAGAGCATGAATAAAATTTGCAACACTGTGACAGTGTGCTTAAAATTCAGGCATAGTTCCATTTTACTATGACATTCATTGTCCTGGATGAGACATCATGACATGTCCCAGTGAATTGTAGAGATAATAACAGAAAACACTACATGCTGTATAAGAACAGATTAAAAAAAAAAAAAAATCCCACTTTAAAATACTCAGATAAAAATGTGGAATAGTAGATGACATTTTTGGTGCTCTTTATAGAATATAAAGACATCTAGAAATAGAAATTTGCCTGGAAAATTAACAAATGAAGCAAGAATTCTCTTGAAACTCAACTTATAATTTGATCTTATTTTTCACAACTTCGCCACATCCCATTTATAACCACGAGTCAAATGCCACATGTTCTGACAGTTTTAAGACTTTTATTTAAAAAATAAAATAGAAAAAAAATATACAAAAAAATATTGAAGAGAAAAACAACCCTTCTTCAACATGACCTCTCGAATGCTGGGTGGCCACTTTGAGGGCGTTCCTTACTGAGACTGACATGTTTAGGAGTGCTTTTGGCCACTGTGGAAATTACAGACAAAATGTACAGCAAAAACAGTACAATTAATAAAAAGGGGGAAAGAAAAAGAAAAATCGCTCACGGACGTACTGGAGGAGTGTCACTCTTTTTCTAGCAGTGTGTGTGTGTGTGTGTGTGTGTGTGGCCACCAAAAGGTTCAAACCTGCAGAGATTAACATGTACCAAGCGTGTGTCCTCGGAAAGTCACTCAGAGGACGGCTCAAGCCACGACTTGGCATTTAGATGCTGGTTCTACCTAGAAGCAGACACTGCTATTAAGAGTTTACGTATGCCATATTGCATTGATAGGCGGGTAAGTTGACATGTAAGAACACTCCTGCACCCCTGATTTGGTGCACAAGTGTGTGTATGTAAAAGTCTCTTGGAACAGATACGACCTTGTAAAGCACTTCACAGACAAGTTTGTGACAGTCAAAAACATTCCACACAGAGGATCAGAGGCATTTCGACGTCCGTTTTTTTTTTTTTTTTTTTTTTGGCAGTCCCCCACAAACCGCTTTGTAGTGCTGTCGGCACTGAAACAATCCGTTTGATCTCCAGAGAGAGAGAGAGAGACAGGGCTGAATACACTGACTGCTGCCAATTCAGTTCACTTCCTTGCAGCAGCAGTAGTTGGACACTCCAAACACTTTCTTTGTTCAGTTTGTTGAAAACGGACACAACTTGCATACAGGATTCACCGGCTACATGGAGCGGGGTCTGATGGTATGTCTGTCTGTCTCTCTCGCTCCTTGGCTTCAAGCGGCAGAGACGAAACGTAGAGAGACCGGAAAACTCCACTTGCATAGTAACAATAATCTGTATGCCTGTAACATTTGCAGTAACAGCAATACAGTTTAGTGTGCCTTATACTGACAGAAACTACACAATACAGTACAGATAAGAAGAAAAAACTGAAACCTCTCACAAAAAAGGCAAGGCAATACAACAGTACAAGTACCTGGAAGTACTACTGCATCTCAAAAAATTCAAATATCATGAAAAAGGTCATTTGTTTTCATAATGTATCAAAGTAAACCTCCATATATGCTATATTCATTACATGCAAAGATAAATATTTCTAGCCTTTTTGTTACGACTGACAACTTATGAAAATCAAAATACTAGAGTATTACCAACAATCAATCTAAAAAGGATTCCAACACTGAAATGTCCTGCTACTATACACTTAATTCATGGCTGCCAATTACTGCATCAAAGTGGTGAGACTGAAGCGATCAGCTTGTGGCACTGCTGAGGTGTTTCCTTGTTAGCAGCCTTCTTCTGGTCTGCAGTTCTGAGTAAGAAAGATAATAATTGGCAATTCAGGTAATGATTTAAGATTCTGGACTTCTTATTTTCTATCAGCCATTATCATCAATAAGAATTTTTTTTTAAAAAGGCTCGAAATATTTCATTCTACAAGTAATCAATCGAGCATATATGAAGGTTTACTTTTTTGACTTAACTTATGAAAAACAAATAACCTTTTTAACAATAATCTCATTTTTTGAGAGGCACTAGTAGACATTAAAGATTCCTGACAGGAATCATAGCAAGTTCCCTTTCATGTGTGTCTTCTTAACGGCGGAATCTCACTCAGCTTGATACTTTGCATAAAGTCGTTTAAGAGAGAGGCCACTCAACGTATTAACTGTGTTCAGCCAGCTCCCCTCATTATTTACCTAGAGCAATATAAAAGGGAAACACACTCACACCCACGTGCACACACACAGCCTACCAGCCTCAAATTTGGGGGAAAAAAACTTGACTGGCACACAGTTTAGATGCATTTTGCTATAGGTTAAGACGGACCAATGTTACCATTTAAGGAGACACACTCATAGCTTTTCCATCTTTCTCATGCACACCAATCACAATCAACACACACTCACATACATACATATACACACAAGCATGCACGCAAAGTTGACTGCTGAGATGGACTGCACAGAGTTAGTAGACAATCTCAGAGAAATGGCACCACCTGCAGACAGGCAGAAAAATCTTTCCAAAAACTCAATTAAAAACAAAACGGAATATCCTTGCACACACGCGCACGCACACACAGTGAAAGATCAAAATGTTGACCTTTTCTTAACGGGGAAGGGGAACACAGTGAGAAAATTAAAAACTCTACAAAAATAAAAGCAATTAAAAAAAAAAAAGCTTGGACAAATAAATAGAATTCTTTTCTAAAGTGAAAAAATTAGAAATTAAGACGTTATTGCACAAATAATCCACTCAGTCACCCACTGTAATCACTGTCCTCATTCTCTCTCTCTCTCTCTCACACACACACACACACACGCCTTCATACACATGCAAACACACACCTACATACACACAGGCCCTCACCTCTGTTAACTCAACTCCTTACACAAGTTCCATAATCCACTGAATGTGGTACATCTAATCTGTGGGATGGTGTCGCCTTCAAGCCAACAAAAAAGGAGGGGAGGGCGTGGTAAACAAAAAAAAACCCAAAACACGTGAATAGGCACACAAAAAATGCTCACAAATACTACAACGAAACAAACGTGTGAACAGGAGTGAAGCAGTTGATGTTCAAAACAGTTCCATTTTTTAGAAGAAGTGTCCACAGGGGCTTCATAGTTGTAAAAAAAAAAGAAAAAAAAAAGAGAAAAATCCCAAACACACCACACATGCAGAGACTGAGTGGCAGAATGAAGGTAGCACCACCGTTACCACAGCTACCACGCGCGATGCCGGGGCCAGGAAGTGCCGGTCTGCACCCCGCGGGCAGGAGGGCTCGTCAAGCTCCCGTCCAGGACAGAAGCAGAAGAAAATGGAAGAGGAGGATGAGGAGTTGGAGGAGTAAAAGAATGGAGGGAGGTAGGGAGGTCCGTGGTCTTTATCTGCTGACGCTAGCCGGGGCGCTGTCCCTCTTCCTGCGCCGCCAGCTGTTGCGGTTGTACTGTGCATGATTGCGGTTGGCCAGGACAGGACCGTGCAACATGGCTGGGTTGTGGAAGCCCTTCAGAGGGAACTTAGGACCTGCCTGCTGTGGACACACAAGAAAATTACTCAATGGGCAACTAAACTAAAAGATGGACATAGGGACAGACAGATATAGGGACAGACAGATATAGGGACAGATGGATGAATATAGGGACAGATGGACATGGGTACAGGCGGATATAGGGACAGACGGCTATAAGGACAGATGGACAGATATAGGGAGAGATGGATATACGGACAGATAGATATAAAGACAGATATAGAGATAAACAGACAGACAGATACACAATTCTGTGCAAAAGCCAGATCTCATTTCATAAATGGGTGAAAAAGTTCAAAAGGACAATTGATAAAAGTTGTTTGGAGATATTTTTACTGATTATAGTTGAACTAGATGTTAAAACTATGAGCTGCTGAATTAAAGTTAAGCTCAATCCAGGGAGGGGCTAAACACAGGAAAAATAATAAGACTGTCTGTCTATCATACACACCTGTCTGCCAGGTAATACGTGGAGAGGAAAACCTCCTGGCATCGACACTCTTGCCTGAGAATGAAAAAAAGAGATGCAAGTTACGTACAAGAAATTGCGTACCGTCTCTTTAACCTTTACTTTCTCTTCCATTTTTCTTTATTTCTTCCAACTCTTTGGTTCCTCTCTACAATCTCTTAAAATACACTTTGATTCTCAATTAACCACCTTTGTCCACTGTCTTACCCACTTCCCTGTTCTCACCAACAGCAGAGATAACTAATAAAAGCTTAAAAAAACCATTCAGGAAACTTCATCTTAACTCTGATCCCCTTCTGTGCCGCTCGCCTCTGCCCAAGTTTGCTCAACGGCAAAGTCATCTTTCTTCAAAGCCTTCTAGAAAAACCTACAATCAACCCTCACAACTTTCTTCACACCACCTTCCCCTGTTCCCAATTCCCTTTCCCCGAAGGATTTTGCCACCTTCTTTGATGAAAAAATATCCAACAATCCTTCCCTCCAGTCACTGCCCCACTCTCTCAACCCACTCAAGCTGCGTGAGATTATGCTTATAGCTACATTTATCCTGGTGGTATTTTACAGCTTCTGACATCAAGCAATTCTGCAAAATCCAGTACGCATTCTAGCCCATCCACTACGCATTACAGCTTATTCTAAGGCAGGAAATACCAAATCTGTACAGAGCAGGAAAACGCAACAGGCAAGATTCCAAACTGCTGCTCTCCCTAACCAACTTACATACAGTATTTTCTATGAAGGACAAAAGCTGTATTAATCAGACTTTTCAAGTTTTTACAGAAACTAGACTTTGAGCTGATGTAGGCTTCACACTGCTAAAGCAGCTAAATTGTCTTCACTCCAAATTCTTTTAGAACTTTCAGCTAGTGTTAATTTTGTCGCCCATTTTTTAATTTAGTCTTAGTCTTGTGTCAAAGGTCATTATTAGTCTTAGTCATATTTAGTCATTCACATATCAGTTTTTGTTAGTCATGTTTTAGTCGACTAAAAGTCTCAACATTTTAGTCTAGTTTTAGTCAAACGAAAACTTAAGGTAGTTTAGTCATTTTCATTAAAACATTTTAGTCTTTTTTATTTCAGAGATGATTTTTGTTTATCATTGCAGTTGAATTGTGTTCCACACCAAAATATTGATTAAATGTAATAATAACCTCTGGCGCAAGTAGTTGCATGTAGTTTTGCGGCCGGAGGGGCGCAGGAACACGACATAGCCAAACTGCTGGCACAAACACGAGACAGGGGGTCTGGTGGTCTCTTGTGTAGATGAAAACGAGGAGGGAGTTTTTGTTTGGTTTTTATTTCATGCAAAACATCTTAGTCTCGTTTTTATTCGTAAATAATAAGGCACATTAACACAGTCTTAGTCAGTATTTTTAGAACATTGGTGCAGTCTCGTCATCGTCTCGTCTTAGTTGTGGGAAAGAGGGTGGTTGACGAACACATTCCGTCTCGTCTCGTCTGACGAAATTAACACTACTTTCAGCAGCCTCTGACAGTGTCAACCAGATGCTGCCAACCTAACAACCCACCAACTGCAAATCCCATTTTACCCAATTTTAGAGCCCATTTCTCTGCAGGTACCTTTTAAAAAAGGTTCTCAATTTATTTGTTGCACAAAACACTTAAAATTACATTGATCTTATTTTTACAAGATAATTACAAAATGTTTAATGATCCTACTGTACTGGAGTTGGCATATGTTCCCTGTTAACTATGTAAATTTATTCAAATGTACTAGAAATTCAATAAGTCGCTGATTTATACTTATGCCTTTACCTAACACTCCCCTAACATTGCTGTTTTGTAAACACTGTGTGCAAAACGCTGAATCAGACTAGAGCGAGAATGTGACCCCTGTGCAGAAAGACCTACGCTGTGTGTGTGTGTGCTCACCTGGTTTGCAGGGGGCACTGTGAGCGGCGCAGTGAGGCTGGTCTTCGCTGTGCCCATCTGTAGGTCAGCAGGCAACGTGCCAAGAGACAGCGCCTGCAGGTGGTAGGATGGCACAGCAGGAGCTGAAGACGGTGTGCAGTCTGAATCCTGCAGACCACACACACACACACCCCCACACACAAAGTCATATGAGGGAGAGAGACAAAAGCATTGATGGCACAATTTAGCAATGAGTTTTTCACTGCCATTAAGGCTGTGTCACATTAGGCTACATAATTATTTGTTGACGCGCTGTTTTATAAAACCATGTCAATTTCTAAATTCTATGCACGATCTAGGCAGTGCTGGGGGCAGTATTGCTTCCATTTTCTATCATGACTGCATTCTGTACTAATGAAGAGGAGTGTATTGCGATTTCCAGAGATACAACTGTTATGTTTGTTCACTTATTCTGTTGCTGTATTTTTCCTGAGATGAGTTCGTTATGTGTCTCCAAGATGGAGATGTGGGCAGGTGTGTGAGTGCGTGCATGTGCATTCATGTGTGTGCACGGTGATGAGAGAAGTGAGAGCTGGAGCGATAGGTTCGTCATTGCTCTGGAAAGAGAAGTAAGCCGTTCTGGCCAAAACAACTACCCTGTTAATAAATCTTTATTTTATACAGAATATGCTGTAGTTTGGCCCCCGTTGAGTCCAAATTGGCTAAAAAAGGCCAAAACTTTAATATTTCCTCATTTTCAATTAATCAGAAAATATTTTTTCCCATTTTATAATGTTAGAGAGTAAAAAATAAGTACAGAAAAATAGAAACAGACAGTTTGATTTATTAAAAATGCTGGAAATGAAAGAGTTTTTAAAAAAAATCTGATTAATAATCAATTAATCAAAAAAGTAACTGGCAGATTAATTGATTACCAAAATAATCATTAGTTCCAATATGTTGGAATGAGGGTACAGAGAGGAGATGAGCTTACGATATCACTGCCAGACAAGGAGGACGCTGAGGAGTGCTGCTGGGGGCTGGACAGAGACATGGGAGAGTCTGCACTGTTAGGGGACACAGAGTCCCTCTGAGGCTGATCTTCCACACCGACACTTAGCAGAGTGCAGGGGTCAGTCTGCTCCACGTGGTCTTTTAGAGCTGGAAACACACACAACACAGAATCAATGAGCAGAATTCTCTTAGGGTTTCATAAGACCTATGAGGGACACAAGTACTTTACTGCAATTCTTTACTTACATAATTAACACAAATTAAACACTACACTTTTAATTCATTCATTATATGGACCGCTTACTCCCAATCAGGGTCATGGGGAACAGAGCCTATCCCGGAACTACGGACGTGAGGTGGAAACCAACTCTGGGTGGGCAACAACACACTGCAGGGCACAAGCACTCACTCACATTCAATTAGAATCATTAATCAACCTAAACTGCTTGCTTCTGGACTGTGGGAGGAAACCGGAGCACGCAGAGGAAACACACACGAACACGGGGAGAGCACAATCCCCACACAGAAAGGCCCCACGCCCGACCCTGGGATCGAACCCAGAACCTTCTTGCTGTGAGGCGAGAGCACTAACCAATATGACACTTTGCCGCCCAAACTGCATTTTAGAGTTTATAAATGTTTGTATAGGCTGATTTTCAGAGAACAATATATTTCAGAATTTTTATTTTGTTACCGAAAAACTTCTCTTCAAAGAAGTTAACCCGCCACTTGAATTATCATAAATAAATAAACCATGAACTTCGCCTGTCGTAACTGCTCCCACAGTCACAGCACAAAGGTTAACCATGACATTCTAGAGCAAATGTTCCCAAGTAATACAAAATAATACAGCCCATCCATCATATTTAAACTCATAAGGGGCTGCATGGTGGACAGACTGCTGAGCGAGAGACAGACGCTCCCCCGTTTCACAGAAAGGTGACACTGCGCAATTAGATTTCAGTCCTGATCAGCGTTTTAATGAACCACAGGGATCTCCTCTTGTGGTATGCACTACTGGTTGATGCCAGAGAGATTCAGGGAGCCAAGCAGAAGAGTCAGAGCCCCAATCTCTTCTGCTCTGTTTTTCTCCTTAACAGGCTTACCGTTATTCCCCTCTGGACGGGAGATGTTTTTGCTGCCCCACTTCTGTCTGATCCACTCCCTGTAGTTGATCACTTCCTGGGTGACCTTAATGATGCGTCCCAAAGTGCTGCAGCAAAGAGACACACTGATTACAAACGTGCCACGGCATGCTGACGCCTGAGGATAGTGTGCAGAGAGCAAAATGTTAATTTCATTAATGTAAAGTGTGCTACATGTTTTTTTCATGACTAAGACGAGACGTTAATGAGCTAAAAAGAGATCTATAAAACTGGAATGAAAATATAACTGGTATATTCATTTAAAGCAGCGGTAGACAACTCCGGTCCTAGAAGTCCGGTGTCATGAAGGTTTTCCATCCAACTGGATTTCAGAACATCCACATCTGGTCTCAGGTAGATAACCACCAGAAGAGACTGATCAGGTAGGACGGAAAACCTCCAGGACTCCGGACTTCCAGGACCGGAGCTGCATCTTACACTATTTTTCACACCATTTTTAGCCCTAAATAATGCCAATTTCCACTACCATAAAAGTTGTAGTGTTAGCACCAGCCTGACAAGGTGTACGCTCACCATTCTCATAACATACCCTTGGAAATCTGATTTCATAGACACCATTACCATAATTTACCATTCAAATTACCAGCAGCTACACATTTAGATTAAGACAGTGGTTCCCAAACCTTTTAGCCAGGACCCCCTTTTGTAGATAAGTGAATTAAAGTGAGTGATTATTTGTCATTATGAACACACCACAGCACTATACAGCACACCAAAAGGAAAATGTGACCTCTGCATTTGACCCATCTGTGAAAGAGAAGTGGACAGGTTTTCTTTTGTAGCTGCACCTGAGAGCAGTCTTTGGGGATGGTGCCTTGCTCATGAGTACCACAGTGGTACCTTTACTGGTCCTGAACTTGAACTGGCAAGCTTCTAATGACAAGGCCAACTGGCCCAAATTAGAATATTTGAGCCCTTATGATGTTTAGGCAAGTGCCATGTGTGTTTCCCAAAACTTGTTCAAAAGGCTACTTTTCAATAATAAATGTTTACAGATGTGAGTTACATATAATGGGTCAATAATAATAATCCAGGCTTCAGTCTGATAACAATTTGTGACGGAGGTAGCGGTGGAAGTTGAGATCATTTATTTTACGTAGTTTCCAGATTAATCACATGCTTTAACACTGTGTCTCACCTGTCGCTATCCTTGTTGGGATAGGAGTTTGCTAGAGGTGATACGGCATGTGCCAGGACGATGTAGGCGTAGTCGAACACCTGCTTCACCTGCATGGCTCCGTACGAACTCCTGCCCACATCGTTACCTAATGCAACATTATTTAATTAATTTTATATAGTAAACCATCAACCTAATTCCTTTTCAAAAATTTAAAAAGTCAACATAACAAAAGCAATGTTTATGCAGTACTTTAAGGCATCTTCACATAAGCATTTAGCAGTAGGGGAGTGACAATACATCGATGTACATAAATACTAAAACAAATCAAAACTGTATTATAGCAGACTTTTTGATAATGAATTGCTTTGAAAATGAATTGCTGTCCACTGAATTGACAATATTATATCAGGATAAAACTTTTACAACCCTACCAGCAGTTACTCTTATGACAGTCTCCCGGTAGAAAGTTGGGGTTAAGGCCCTTGCTCAGGAGTTCAACGACGGTAAAACAGAGCTTGATTTGAACCTACAACTTCTTGTTCCATAGCTTCCTCCCTGTAAGACTACTACAATATGCTGTGAATCATTCTGTTCTAATAATACTCACCAGGTAGCAGGGGGTCTTCAATGCAGAGCATGGAGGGCCGGTAACCGTTGCTCATGGCCTTCATGATGTCCTCTTTAGCCATGTAGGCGCCTCCATTCTTTATCCTGATGCCAGTTTTCAGGTAGTTGAAATGTCTGCCATAGAGTTCGAAGAACTCGATGAGGAGGACACCCAGGTTTGCGTTAGGCGTTCTGGCGTCGATTCGTGGGTGCAGCTGTTAGAGACGAATGAGTCTGATTAAAGAAATCTCACACAGTTATAACAGCACAGAACCAAAACTTAATCACATTCAAGTAAAACAAGAAAGGTTGAAAATCCCATAACCCATGAACCATCTGTTCATTCGGTTTTTTTTTTAAATAAATTAAAACCAAACACAAAGACCAATAAACATGTTAAGCAATTATTCCTGCCACATGCTCAGAAATGACAGTCAGATTCTGTAAACTGCACCAGTTTTGGTGTAAAGAACGTGTCAGATGCAAATGCCAAATATCAGCAATACATGAGCTAAACCAAAATGGAATATGAATGTGTGTGTTTTCCATTTTTTCTATTTTTTCCACAAACAGAAAATTTACGGTTATTAGTTTAGATATTTTGGTTTTGGAAATAAATACTGGGCAAAAACTATTTATAAACAAATAATATACATGGATTTCCCATTTTCATAATTTTTGGCTTTCTCAAACAATGCCACTATAACATCATTTGCATGTTATAGAAATCTTTACACCAAATGACAAAACTGAATATACAAAAATGTTTAAATGCTTTATGGCTGTAGTAAATCAACAGCTTTATATACTGTACGGTCTGACCTGCAGAAAGCTGATGACCATCAAGATGAGACTGTATGAACTGATGCCTCCGGTGAACACTTCATTCAGGTCTCTCTGCAGTAGGAACTGCTTTAGTACAAAGATCAGGTAAGGCAGCACGGCATACTTCTGCAAAAGAGATGGACGGGGAAAAAGAATGTATAATCTTTTCCCAAAAGACCCTCAAGGTGAACACAAGAACTGAATCGAACCCCCCTGCTTTCGACATCTCAAATATACAGTGGGAGAGATCTGTCACATCTAGGAGCATTAAACGCAGAGGAAAAAGAAGAGGAACGGGAGGCAAACTAAGCTTTATTTCACATGGGACGGCTCCATCTGTTCAGTCACGGCACAGCATGAAAACTCTGGCTCGGATTCCAGAGCATCAGAGCTGTGAAAATCCGAAAAGCAAACTGGTGGAAAGAAAACAATTCATAAGACAACACACAGGCTTGCTACCAAAAAAATCTACTTCTATCGACTACCGATTTGCAGAACGTGGGCCGGAATATTTATTTATACAAGCACATTCCTTTACTGCACGAAAGGTCAACTGTTAGTCATTAGTTCAAACAGAGGCCTTCCTGTTAAGGGGTGGGGCGGTGGGGGCATTCACTGAACATATCTGTACCTGTTAACAACCGTTCAGGTGCCAGGTAAAGAGCTATGGAGTTGACAATGTGAGAACTGACGTTTCAGCAGGTATGTGGGAGATATCAATGTCATAGGAAGGGTGTTACGATATTTCCAAGAGACCAAAAATCAGAAAAAATAAGATAGAATGTGATGTTGGGGTTTGAGATGGTAATTTCATGCGTCATACTTATACCCATCATGATTCCCAGTTATGCTATGGTAAACTAACATTTTCAACAGACTTACCTTCACGTAATCTTTGATGAAGCGGGCAGCTTTGACCCCAGTCTCCACGTTAAAACTGATGTCCACCTTGACCTCTGTCTCCTGGTCAGTCAATTTGATAATTGGTACCTTGAAGACAGAAAATGAGATTTCATTGAGCAGAATCTATTTATCTTTAAACAAGAAGCCGTCAAACCAGTAAAAAGTCACAGATGCTTTAGTAGGAAGGGACAGTGAAGTGACGTACCGTAGCTTTGTCAAGGACTTTAATAGAGTACGGCTCGGCCACATTATTTTTCCGCAGGGCCTGCTCCAGCTGCTGTAATGGGGGTCTATCCCATTTGCCAAACACCACCAAGTCGATGTCGCTATGAAGATCACAGACAAAACGCTGATCATGCATCTCAGAACATATCAGGTAGGTCAGAAACTAAGTATACATGAGCAGCACAAAAACCATAACTTAAAATAAATTTTTTTAAATATGCATAGCATTTATTAAAAGCCAGAAGGCATCAAATCTTAAAAACAGAGGGAAGACCCTCATTTAAACTCCATTAGTTAGCGAGTGAACCAACACCATGGATATACAAAGCTGGAACAATTTGAGACTCATCATAAACACATAAACATAATAAAGTCGATGTCTAGAAAAGTTTTATCTCCTTTGCATTCATATTTGTAACTTGGAAAGGCTTGTTATATAACACCGACACCAACCTTGTTGGGAGGTAGAGTCCAGTGCTAAAGCTGCCAAATATCTGGACCTGAATAAATAGGAAGAAAAATATAATGAAACATGGCAAAGAAAACAGATTCTTGGTTCGATATACCATTGTGTTCAAATCAGCAAATCAGTCAACACAATCAGCTGCTGACCGATACATATCAACAAGGATATTAATGGCCACTATTTGAAAGTGAAAGTGAGTGATTATTTGTCATTATCAACAAACCATAACACAGCACACACGGCACCAAAATGAAATGTGACCTTTGCGTTTGACTCATCCATGAAGGAGCAGCGGGCAGCTAACGGGGCAACGCCCAGGAAGGCGAGGGTACCTTGCTCATGAGTACCTCAGTGGTACCTTTACAGGTCCTGGGATATGAACAGGTGGCCTTCTGATCACGGGGCGAATGCCCTAACCGTTACACTACCAACTGCCTCTTTCTTGGAGGAGCGGCTCAGAATTGTGAGTGAAAGGAGTGTAGCTCCATCAAGACTGGACTGAATTGCTCTGATTCAGAAATGTCAGACTGTACAACTTGGCCATCTGTGAAGCACAAGCCTGCCTCATGTTTCTGTGCATTGTGTTTTTTTCGTGTATAGGCTTTAGGTCCGTATGAACACCAATATGTGCTGTGTGTGTGTGCTTTCTAAACTGCAAGTGTAGTATCTGTCTGTAAAAATGTGCTGTTACACAGCATGTTCACTCACATCAGCACTTGGCCACAGTTCTTTGATGACTGACTCTATTCGGTCAACCACTTCCTGCCTCATGGTGGCCTCCTCATTTCGTGGGCACATGAAGTTGTAGAAGTCTATGATCTCCTCATGGAGGCTTTAAAATAAACGACAGAAGAAAAGATACACGTTTATGACATAATTCACAGATCAGTGATGGCATCTGAAAATGATTAGAGAGACAGAGTTGGTCTGCAAAACAGTTAGAGCAAGCTGTCTAATTTCTGCACTTCCAAGAGGAACTGAAAGTAAATCTTGTCACTAAAAAGGAAATTTACAACCTCCTTAGGCTATGCATTATACATATGTCAGCTTAAGCATCAAAATGTACACATGTACAATAGTCACATCACATGCAGGTAATTGTGCATCACTACTACGACTTGCTCCAAAACAATGCAAAACTGATTTATCTTTAAGAATTTATCCTACAACATTTTCGTCTAAAATATAACCTTATATACTCAAAAACACCCTGAAAGGATTTAGTCATTTTAGATTTTTACAGAAGATGGTTTCAGCAGCACTCTATTAACTTCCCTTAGTGACGACTTCGAATCAACACTGAAGAAGGATCCTACAAAGGAAATTATGCATTTCCATCAGTGAAACAAAGCAGACCTCTGTGTGTACGGATTAGCAAGCTACCAAACATTGGGTGCGTTGTTAACATATTATTGACTACAGACACAGGAGTTTTCACTTCTGATCACAAACAGGAAACTCTGGAGACACTGTCTAACTTTACTACACTCAGAGAACAATAGGACACACATTACGGGGGTAGTGATCCTGATCTAATGGTACAGAAGTCAATTCTGAACATCCCTTGAAAGACATGATAAACTTACAGACCTCAACAGTATTTATTAGAATTTGTTCTTGGCGGGTGAAGACAGAATCGGTAAATGCTTCCTTACACAACCTTACGACTGTTTCATCGGGGCTTTAAAATGTTTGACTCACCCCATCTGCTCAAATTCCTACAGACAGGACAGATGGTTCTTGTTGAATTGTTACTAAGCAAAAGGAAACTACTGAAAGGGCAAAATGGGTAACTTGCCTGAAATGCACACCGACACCCCCATTTTATATAGTGTGCAAACTTGGGAGTTGCATCAGCTAATCTCACTTAAGACTAGGACTAGTGAATATTCTAGGCTCCAGAAGGACCTCCAGGTGCCACTGGCAAAGCAGATTCAAAGACTTGGCACATTTTAAGAAGAGAGATTTGCCATCCCAAGGAAAAGTGGGACAATGAAAACAACCAGCTCTGATGTTCATTTAGCTCAAAGCTTTGCTGTGCCTGAAAATAAACAGAAAAAGAACAGGCCCAGAGAGATATATGACAAACTATAGCTTACACTTACGCCATGGTGAAATCAAGCTTTGGTCGTGTGTCCTATTCCTTTTAACAAGTAAATACGAGAATACTGGTGCGGTCCGGGGTCAGCGGCATGTTTGTGTTCACTGGATGGTCAAGTTAGAATCTATAGTAATGTGATTTTAACAAATCAGTCCCATTATTTATCTTTGGTTTTTTGTCTCTGGCTCTTCCCCAGAGTATTTAATTTGTTTAAAGGAGAAGGAACCCTGCCTTTTTGTACACCAGTGGATCAAACTGTGATCTCACAAACACCATTGTGTTACTAATATGAGGTGTGAAGCTTTGATTAGATTTACCACTGGTTAAAGCTGTGAAATCTTCTTTTGCACAAGTCACATTATTAGTCATTTAGTTCATGCAAGTTTAAACATACTAAACTCATTTGTGAGTAGATGACAGATAAAATTGTAAAATGAGCTTATTTGTTACAGTAGGATGCTGAAGAGGTTTGACATCATAAATGTGTTAATATGCGCATGAAAGTAATGAACATTAACATGAACGCTACACTGCTGCACTTCACACATTGGTGTAAAATGCTTAATTTTGACAGGCAATAGCAACACTAACAAATATGTAAGGAATAAACCATTCAAAGGGTAAAATAAAAATAGTTTTTTCATTTCTATTAAATTGCCAAACCACACACAGCGCTAAACAACTGCATGTGTGCATTTGAGACATCTCAAACAGCTCCATATTCATTCACCGAAACAGGTGCAAACCATTGCATGTTGTGTGAATTCCTATTAGAAAATATCAGTGCAACATAGGATAACTCACATGAACTAGAGTTTTGATTTTCAACAAACACAAAGAAGGTGATAAAAGATTCTGAGCATTGTTTTCAGAAGGAAGTCGATGGATAATCCAACAGGCTGCATTGAATTAGAAAGCCAGCTGTGATCCTAAGCTGAAAAAAATCCTTTTGGTCTGAAACTTTAACTACTGACAGAAGCACTTAAAAGAAAAATCAGAAAAGCAACTTGCATCCTTGACATAATTCTGTGACTAAATTTTGCAATTCAAGGAGAAATGAAAACATTCATTGGTAACTTTCATGTGCCTCCATACTGTCTTAATCATAAAACACAAAGAAACAACACATTTAAATGCATTTAAATGTAAAACATCAGTGCATTTTGACATTTATATTTTTCTTTTGTTTAGTAAAAAAAAAAAAAAAAAAAACAGCTTCAAAATTTTTTTTCCCACCCACCTATGGGGTAATGCACACAGAACGAACATTCCACAGGTCAGCAAGCCCTCAGAAATGTGAAATGTAGAGGAATTTACTTGCTCACAGCCATTAACCAGCATGACATCCTGCTCAAGCTAATGTAAGCTAATGCTGACGGCCTCCAAACGATGGAAAGCAGACCAATAAGCCAAACATAAAGAGCTGACAGTCACATACTCACCCTCATACTACAAAAAACACTTGTTAATCATCAATCTGACATCAAACATAAACATGGTTTAGCAAATAATTCTAAGTTAAATTACCATAGTTGGACAACAAAAGAGCTGCACAATATATCGTTTCAGTATTATCATGATATATCACATCATATAATATTCAATTGCAAATAAAGCAAATTTCTTCAAACAGTTCATTCTACAAATTTTTTGCTGCATGATAATAAAGGAAAACTTGTCCAATTCTTATTTTCTATATGTAATGTACAAGATAAATTTATCTGATAGAACAAATTATTACAAATAATATGTTCTTAATACAGTCTAAGAAAGGATGATTTGCACTCAATAATATTTTGACTAGAAAAAGATCATTCCGCTTTTTACTATTATTTCTATTTAGTTATTGCTGATGCAGTCAAAGCCATCTCGAAAATTTTAGAATGATTAATTATTTCCAAATGGCAATATTTGTCACTTGGTTAAAGTGTTGATTGTTACACTATGTATCACAGGAAGGGATTTATATGAGATAGTACAAAAAAATGTACGTTTTGCACCTAAAAAGATTCAGAGAGAAAGTTCTCAACTTATTATTTCCATCGTCATCGACGTCATCATTTACACAGCAACACTTACTTACAAACTCTCCCCAATTTTTCTAGAATGATCTGGAAATTCTTTTCAAACTGAGCAAATATATAGAGAGACAGGGAGCAAATTCAATCATGAATGTATTGTTGCAACAAATATTGCAATGTCCATAATTTATCCGATACCCCGCAGCCCTAATAATTAAGCTCACAGTAAAGCAAATAAAAACTCTCACCCGTCAAGACCAGGACTGTATTTCCGAGTCTTCCACGGCGTGCCCGAGTTGACATGATTGCCATTAGTCCAGTTGGACAGCAGGTAGTTAATCCCGTACGTGCTCGCTTTATTCTCGCTTTTCCTCCGACCGGGGTGATGATGGTTATGGTTGTTAAAACTCGCGGCGTGGAACGAGTGGCGCTTCCCGAAGTTCTGGTGCTGCTGCTGATCTTGGTGTAAATAGCGTGAGTGATGATGATGGTAGTGATGGTGGTGATGATGATGGTGGTGGTGGAGGTTGAAGTGATTCAACATGTTCTCACTGATGCTAAAAAACAAACTGGCACCGCTGGCGTTTCTGTTCATGTTTCCAGTGCCGAGGCCGTCTTTAGTCCGTAGGGGCCCGTCCGCGGCTGACTCCCCGGGAGACGGAGCGGATCTCGGCGTCTCGCCGCCTCCGACAGGGGACGAGCTTGAGCTTTGTGCGCTATTATTCGACAGCGTCGCATTTTGTAAATTAGTGCTGTTTGCATTGCTTGACTGATTGAGGCTGGGTGGAGTGATAGTAGCAGCCGGGTCACTGCTGCCACCGCTGCTGCTGCTGAACACATCCTCCCCATCTTTCCCTGAAGCCGCCGGGGCTGGATAATTGACGAAAAAGCCGTTGTCGTGATGCGGGTGGCCGGCGTTAGCCCGGACTCCCTGAGACGTTTCCCAGACGTGCATCCATAAAGTGTTTGCGGGTCCTTTCTGTTCCGGCTGAATCCAAGCGACCCTCGGATCCATTCAACTTCTCGTATTTATTAACCCCTGTCAAGGAAAACCGTCGCCTTCCACTGCCGCTTCGTCCTGAATCTAGATCAGAAGAAACTATCAATAAATTAAATAACGTTCCTTCGCGGTAGGAAAATATAACGAAGTGACAAACGCCAGAGCGAAAAGCCGAGGACCAAACAGTGGTCCTTTTCCCCCACAGCTAGCTGTAAAACTGTTAGGTTACGTCCGAATACGCCTACTACCACACTAAATGGTATGTCAGGATAGATCCGCGGCGTACGATCTGGGCATACTCCTTAGTACGGGAGTATGGGGTTTCGGACGGAGCCGTTACTACACTGAATCCAATATGGCGTAACTCACTTGAACCCCGAAATCCAACACGCATGTCACGGATTTTAAACCGCCGGCCTGCACACACCCCCGGCGCAAGGAAGGCGTAATTACACTCTTCTGCCTATCGCTTCCACATCGAAAGGTTACATTATTTACAGCATAAACAGATATCTGAGTATTGTTTTTAAGCAAATATATGGCAACATTAATGTTACCGTTAAGTGTTAAAAAGAAATAAACATGGCTGGTCCAAACGTTATGTATTTTATGAAGGAAAGGGCATCAAAAGCATTCGGTTTTTTTTTTTAAGAACTACTATACCTATCATTTTAAATATCACTGTTACTCAGATGTTTGAAATGTGCTGTGGTAGAAACCTAAAGTTAGAATTCGAGTGACCATTTTATTTCTTATATATTTTGGTCCATTTATTTCCAGCATATAGTTTCAACTCCACAAGATAATAGTGCGGTCAAGATTTTGTTGTCTGTATATATATATATTTTTTTACATTAAATTCAGATCCACAAAACATTTCTGTTTCAAACAAAATATGAACAGCTTTCCCGTGATGGTACGTTTGTTAACAATAATATTCGAGTCTGGCATTAAAAACATTTTGACAGCAAAGCGCGATCAGAATCAACTCCTCCTGCGGTCGTTACGTAACAGCTTTTTCACTCTACTCACGTGCGGCATGTGTGTGAGGGGGTAAATGTCAGCACAGTCGTTGACTGTATACTGTACATACAGTAAAAACTAACATCTACAAATTGTGTGTGTGTGTGTGACAAGCTCAAGAATATACAGTAACACAACCCTCCAAGACTTCTTAAATCACGTAAAAAGCGTGGGAATAGGCTGTCATTTCAATGCATATACGGATTTGTGCTATGCCGATCAACTGTTATAGCAAAAGCTTATGAAGGAAGCTCTAACTGTAGTTGTAAAGTAGTCTCTGGTAGTTTGAGATGTATGTGTGGTTTACAAATTGATGGGCTATATGAAAAATATAGGCACATATTGTGGACTACCAACTGTGCATATGCTTTTTATGTGTGGGAACGATCTTAACCACTATTCTGGGGTATTATTATTTGAAGCGTTCAAACTTTGCCTTAGACTTCGGTGCTTTTGCAAATGAAAATGAGACAGAGAGCATGTGTTATGGCTCTATTTGTCTGTAAGGTATCGGCTTACTGACACTAGCACCACACCATCAGTTCAGAAAAGCATGCCATATATGAACACGCAGTCAGCATAACATCTCTTTAAACTGTGTTCTTTCTCCATTTGCTCCAGCATTAACACTGATCCACTGAATGTTAGATTAACATCTAAAGACGAAATATGAGGGTTATTATGGCTGCAGCAATATTGATTATCCGACTATGGACCAAGAGGATGTGGGTTCAAATCTGGCTTTATCCTACCTCCAGTACTACCACAATTTAATCTCTGAACAAGACCTTTAACCTCAGGAATGTCCCTGTAATTAAGGAATTGAAATCACTTAATTACTTTATTATGTCTCTGTTGTTTGTCTACTCCGGTGTTAGTACACATGAACAGTAAAATGGAAACATAAAATGTGTCTCTCTTGCATTCTGTGCATTTCTGGGTACTTAACTAGAAGCTTTCATGTACCTACTTTTTACTATGAAGATAGGCATTTGAACTGATATGGTTTTGAAAGGTAAGAATGGAAGAAACATATTTGACTATCATCTGTTGATGTAAAGTATAAAGACCTTACACTTGGTCTGTCAAATGCTGTTAATGTAAACAGACAAGGAAACAAAGAAAGAGTCAAAGCTCAAAGAGTCTGGTGAGAAATTCATCCGGCATTGCTGGAGCAGAAGCCTTTTCATGCACGTTGTCCACTTTAGTGGATATCCATCTTTAGGTTTTTACTAAGTGGATCAAATGGAGAGTTAACCTTGAATACTGCATTTATATATCCAAAAACATTTTCACAGTGACTACTGGTTTGAGACAAAAAAAAATCTAATTTACAGTAAATAGCTGTAAAGTGGACACGGTGCATTAAAGGTTTAAGAGTGTCAGTCAAGGGTCCAATAGTCTTAGAACAGTAGAAAGCAATTTCTGCTCCAGCAATGCTACATCAGATCCTACATGCCCAGAATTCAGATTTCAAACCCACAATCCAAAATTCCCTGAAACATCCAGCTCAGCACCACAGAGCCTCCATAATCATCGAGAGCTTGTTATGAGACAGACGTTTAGGTTAAATATTTATCAATTAAAGTTGACAGATAATGAAAATGTAACAGACTTAGTCAAGTGGCATTTTTTTATTGTGTATTTCACTTTGGTCAATCCTATATTTTACTATTGGTTTTGTTTTGCATGAACATTGCTTTCCAACATAGGCTTGACATAGGTTTGTTTGTATATTTTAAAGTTTTTAAAAATATATATTTTAATGTTTAATTATTGTTTTCACATGTGGTTTTAAATTTTATGTCCAATTTCAACAGCATTATGTCACTTCTAAGCATTGCTGCTTGCACACTCAGGCTGATTTAAAATAGGAAGCAGCATAAACTGTACAAGGACCCAGATGAAGAACCCCTTTAAAAAGGCACAAGACATGAAGTTTAAATATTCTTCTAAAAAGCTGTTTAACCATGATGTAGACTGAAAGTCCATAAATGATCTCTACATGTTGGTTAAGAATCTAGAAGGTTAAGGTCCAAACCCCAAATCAGCTAAATGGAGATTAGTTGAATTGAATCAGTAGTTAAAGTCACCACATTCAGCTTTCCTTCCTCTTCCTTATTGAATAAATACTCATCATTTCTAAATTCAGTTCTTCACAATAAAACATTAAACAGTTAATCAGTTCACATTCTTATTTGTTCTACAGAAATCAATTTTCTTAGCTTAATCAAGGCTTTCAATCCGCTTTTTGCCTTAGCCAAAGATTCAAAGCTTAGTTTCCCTTAGTCTGCTCTGCACTTTTAAAGTGTAAGTGATATCTAGTGCAGTCTCCTGCTGAGCCTTGTGTACTTCTTATGCTTCTGAAATTTCTCTAAGTGTGTCTTTCATTCCTCAGTGTAATAACAGCTAGTCTTTGTTCTAATGCGTGTTGATGCTTGCCTGCCGTTGTCACTGGGGTGTAAGAGTTTCACCACAAGGCAAAATCGTTGTATTGAAATACACATTTTAGCATACTTATGAGGTCACCAAAATACTTAAACACAAGCTGTTTGAACCCATTTCACTGATGTTGTATATTGTTTCCTTGAGAATATTTGTTCATTCTGCTGTAATGAGCAGGTACAATCCATTTCAGTACACAAATGGAATCAGAGCTTTCCTTGGTTTGGGGTAATCCTCAAATTTACTCAAATACCACCTGTAGAACAAATAGTGCATTCAATTATTACGGCTTGCAGTAAATAATGACAAATACATTTTAGTGTAAACTGTGATGAAAAATCTACTTGTGCAAAATACTAATGATATGAATGATTTAAAGATTCTACTGTGAGATGTCATTTTAAAGATATTTACTTGTGGTGAGCTACTGCTCTGCTAGACAGAACGACAGCAGTGAAGACAGCAAATGCCACACTGTGGACCGAATGAGCGGCTAGAGCAAATCCAGTCCATTCCACAATCTCGCCCAAAAAGTTTGCACCTGACACATACTCAAAGAGTCCACCTGCAAAAGTGTTCAGAAATGGCATAATATATGGAAATCTCACAAGGACAGTAAAGTTAGCCTTACATTAACAATTAATCAAAGCAGGATAGATATTAATGAGATTAATCTCATTATATTTGCACAGTACCACAAAAAGTTGAGAAACTATTAGAAAAGGCATGAAATTACTAAAAAGCTATGAGTGAATGACAGCAATGCAGACTAGAAACAAAAAGACAATGGAGCACAAACATGTACTTGCTAAAAATGTTTTAATGCTTAAAGTACTGCCTCCTGCAAATCAGTTCTCTAAACATGTATACTACTGTGTTGTTCTGTCACATAAAATTAACTTGCTACAACAAGACAGAGCCATCAACAGCCTGAGGAAAAAATCTTTCTATTGTAAGTCAAAAATGACTCATCCACTCTCTACTTTATAGAGTAGATCGTTTTCCAATATGCATCAGTGGGCAATAGTATTGATTTAAAGGATATTTTTATCCTATATTTGTATGTGTTTGTGTTTATGTGTGTAAAAGAGAGACAAAGAGGGAAGGTGGGGGTGCTGTCACAAATCATTAGGCTGTCTCACGAAGGTTGTCCTGACAGATTGCCAGTGTGATGAGTCAGAATGAGTGCTTATTTTTAGTAATTCTATTAAATGCAGATATATAGAGACATGGTACTCTATAGTATAGATGACATATACAGCACAGAGAATGTGAGTGTTCCAGTCTGTACCAGATACTGTACTTCATGTCCACACAAGGCCTTCAGGTCAACCTACACTTAAATAAAACTGACTATGAATGAGAGTTATTGTTGTGCAAATACTGTAAAACTATTTCACTACATCCTGATTTACAACAATTTTGTGTCAATAAACATGTCTTTACTTTTTTGTTCTTGCTAGAGCCATGAACAGTTACTGACCATAGAACGAAATTCAGCAAATAATAAGGAATAAAGCAAATGCATTAGGATATGAAAGATTTCCTGATGAGGCCTTCCAGATCTGATGCTACATTTGAGGAGGTAGTTCCAATAGATTTGGAAATTTTTTGGAAAGGAACATTTTGTTTAGAAACACTAATTCACCTTACGGCATTCTTTCAATGTGGCCCAAATTAACTGTTTTAAACATATTATAATTATATTATACTTTATAAATAAAATGTGGTCAGAATCAAAACAATAACACAAATATCTGATACATATTAGTATTTTCTCTGGAGCCTTGATGGTCTTGGCAAATCATTTTCCTTTATTAAGTGCAGTGGTTGCCACTATGTGGTTTCAAGAAGTATCAAATATCAGTGCTAATGCTAATGAGTGAACAAACACGGAAGGTACTGCAAAAGTGATGTGATGACATACTAATGTTTTATTTTACCTCTGGGTATCTTATAGCCAGTTTCTCCAGGTAAACGA
Organism: Distichodus sexfasciatus; assembly: GCA_032718565.1. Classification (NCBI taxonomy): domain Eukaryota; kingdom Metazoa; phylum Chordata; class Actinopteri; order Characiformes; family Distichodontidae; genus Distichodus; species Distichodus sexfasciatus. The sequence goes on along the minus strand of JAVGVS010000010.1, from coordinate 5,522,957 downwards.
AGACTTCTCAGAATATGGTCAGAATGGATGTTAATTATCCATCCAAGGAACCACAGACAAGAGCCTAGATGAAAACAAATAAAAAAGTTATTGTCTCAGTATATGTCTCAACTCAGAAGCCAGAAGCAACAGGCTTGTATGCAGTCATAAATTAATAATGACGCTTCTACGCAATTAAACAACAATTATAAGAACTACAGCCAGACCATCCAGTTCTTTCATGCAATGCATGAGCACATCTCTGTCTGAATGAAATGGAGAACAATAGGCTCAGCCTAAAAGATGCTCCCAACACAAAGCAGACCTGTGATGAAACATGGATGTGTAACCCAGTCCGGGGGCAACTTGGCATAGTGGCTCAGATATCTCACTTGCAGATAGCCATTATAGATGCAGAAAACAAACGCCAGCGCGAACGATGCAAACGGTGTGGGTTTCCCTCCTCGGATTAAAAACGGATATATGAGAGACCTGAAAGGCACACGTAAATCACTCAGTGTAAAGCACAGAGCCATAAAGTCACCTCTCACACAACGGGCCGGCTTACCTTTGGACATAATGGCAAAAGTACATGGCAAGAAGCAACTGGTTAGGCAAATGTTGGATCTTCGATGCCGAAGCCCACCATGTCAAACACAAAGGCAGGATAAATGCAGGCAGCTCCTGAATAAACCAGGCAACCTTGACGCTAACGGGGAAACCGTATTTACTAGTCGCGTATCTGCCGTAAGGCACGTTCTCAAAGAGTAAAGTTATAAACGTAACACATGCCATGAAGAACATGAAGTATGACAAACAGTCCAAAATATAAAGTTCTTCTTCCTCGGAAGAAAAGAGGTAGTTAATAACTGAGTCCATGACTGCAACAATGTAGATATAACAAAATCGTTTAAAAATTGGAATGATTTAGAATTACATTTCTCTTCAGTTACAATTCCTTCATCCTTGTTAAATTCACGCCAAACGCTACCGTCTTTCGACCAACTCACTATGGGAAGAGGGCGGAGTTACACCATCTCGCGATGTTTGTTTGTTTCTTTTTTTAATCGACAAATTTAATGTTTAGACATTTTTTGGAAAGAATGTGCGGATCTAAATATTTTACATTCACATTTAACGTTCTTAGCCTATTCGTATGCTCCATGCATCAACATATAACACTACATACACATAATCTTCATCTTTCGACTTCTACCATCAGCGGTGGCCACTGCGGAAAATAATAATAATGATGATAATAATAATAATAATAATAATAATAATAATAATAATAATAATAAACACTACGTTTTAGTGAAAAAAGATACTGAATCAAACAAAAGCAACAAAAATATTTCCCTTATTTATTTTATTTCTCATTTATTTAATGTCATGTCATGTCATGTCATAAAAGCAGAACTGATTTTTTCACCAAAATTATTCAGGCAGTAACGCGGCCACCTAAGGGCCTGTAATGAAACGTGTTGGGCGAGTTGCGCTTGCGTCAGAAACACGTGGGTTGAGTTGCAGAAGTCGGAGTTTTCTTGACGGTGTCCAGCACGTTCCGCCGATTTATCTCAAGGGTTGTGTGCGTCCGCAACATGGGGAAAAGGAATAGAAACAAACAGAGAAACCAGCCAGGGAGAGACGGGCGGCCGGAGGGGAAAAGGAGCAGAGATGATGCGGTGGGTTTGTTTACATTGTTATGGTTCCGGTTCGTGAATAGTCAAGTCAGCATCAACAAGTTGTTAACATTTCTCCGTTTTTAATGCTGTGCTATTAATCACCGGCCCGTTTGGTCTGCAGGGCTGGGGCGCAGGATACTCCGACATTGTTAAGGAGAATAAGCTGTTTGAGCATTACTACCAGGAGCTGAAAATCGTGCCGGAGTTAGAATTTGAAGAGTTTATGGAGGCCATGAGGGAGCCGCTGCCTGCTACCATAAGGATCACAGGGTATAAAAGGTGAAGTTCAACATGCACTCAAATTAGAGTTGCCACCTGTGCCGGTTTTACCGAGATTGTCGTTCTCTTTAATGGACACAACGTTATAGGGCGTTTCCGTTTAAGTATTTGGTGAGATGTCCAGGTTTTTTCTCAGACCTAGGTGTCATCCCTAACTCAAATTTACTGCACTACATTCCAATGTGCATGCCTCATGTCAGAACAAACATTGCAATATGACGAATGCAGCATTTTTGTACCAAATGACCTAACCCTGTTTGGAAATAATTAATCGCTCTCGAATTATTGGGGTTCTTGAGTTATAAATTAATCTGCCTGACATAACACCAGGTTTAACTAGTATTTGAGGGCCACTAGATGTTGTATCAAACAGACTTATGTAGATTAGTCGTAGAACATGAGAAATTAACAAGTTTTTCTTTTGTATAAAAGTAACTGCTTTGCACTAAAAAAGTCATGATGTGCTTAATTTACTTTCCCTTACTTGATATTGCACATCCTGAGTCAGTATTGCAGAAGTGCACATTGCGATGACGAGAATGCTGCTTATGAGGATCAGTTGTGTCAGGTGTTTCAGGTGTGAAACCTAAATATGTTTAAAGAGTGGTTTACTGTGCCAAACATATTCATCTACTGCTATACATTTGTAAATATATTGAATTAATCACTGCCTTAATCTCAATGTTTGAAAGCCATGCAAAGGAAATTCTTCATACCCTGAAAGAAAAGTACTTCAAAGAGATCCAAGACCTGGAGATTGATGGTCAGAAAATAGAAGCTCCCCAAGCTTTGAGCTGGTAAGGGTTTCAAATCTGTTGATGCTCATTTTGGATCTTGTGTGTTGTATCGCACAATTTAATATAGTTTGTGATATATCTTATATCTTAGGTACCCAGATGAACAAGCATGGCACACCAACATGAGCAGGAAGATTTTGCGTAAATCACCACTTCTGGAGAAATTTCACCAGTTTCTAGTTAGCGAAACTGAATCTGTAAGTTTAAGCTGTCTGTTTCAGTTTGCTCTGATCAAACGTCAGTCTCAAACAAAATATTGAGTCAGTTGAATAGCCAGTTCACCCGTTGTTATATCACAAGGTTTATGCATGCGTGCAGTTTATTACTCAGTTTGCACAAAACAATCTTTCCTTTATTTCTCAGGGAAACATTAGCAGACAGGAGGCTGTCAGTATGATTCCTCCTTTGCTGCTGAAAATTGAGCCTCAACATAAGGTACTAGGTGCACTCCAAGGTTGTTTTTTTTATTGTAAACATTATAACTTATTGTAAAGGTTCCCAGTTCTGCTTCCAGTGTCCTGTACATGCAGCAGCACATTGATCCCATGTTGTTAGTTCAGTAATCAGATGGATCAAGTGTGTACAAGGACTAGAATTGGAAACTGCTGTTTTATAAGTTCGGGTTTGTGCTCTTATTGAAGTTTTTATGGTGTGTTTTGCGTACCCAGATTCTGGACATGTGTGCTGCTCCAGGATCAAAGACAGCCCAGCTCATAGAGATGCTCCATGCTGATATGAATGTGCCTTTTCCTGGTAAAGTAATAAACTCAGTTACTGGTACTCTACTGTTTTAAAAAGGGACTGCCTGGAATATGCAGACTTATATTTCTCTCTGTCTCTCTGTTCACAGAGGGCTTTGTAATTGCTAATGACGTGGATAATAAGCGCTGTTACCTGCTGGTACACCAGGCTAAACGGCTAAATAGCCCGTGCATAATGGTGGTGAATCACGATGCTTCCTGCATCCCGCGTCTGCAGGTGGACAACAATGGCAAGAAAGACATCCTCTTCTACGACCGGGTGTTGTGTGATGTTCCTTGCAGGTGAGAAAAGCGCAGACCTGATTGTCCCTTCTGGATTTACTGTATATGATGAGACTTTGGGTAGAACACAGGTGATTGTGCGGTCATGTAGATTGTACAGTACAACTCATAATTGCAAGTGAATGCTGTACTCTTTAGCACAAAAATATGCAGCTATTAAACAGAAAAATACCTATACTGGGTGTGAAACGGTGTTCAACAAGCAGAGATCTGTAACAGTTTTTAGTTTATTACATGTCAAGTTCAAATCACCAAGTGTCGCATTTTTATACATTTGAAATAGCTTTACTGAAGTAAAATGAAGTACATAAATTGTTTTATCTTGACGGATGTTTTGATACTTGAGTCTTGTAATATGAAAACAGGATGTAAGGAGAATGTCTAGCTTACAACCAAATATAGCGTCACATTTTATGCTGTCGAACTCACACTTGGCTACACTCTTTCATCTGAGCGTCATCCATCATTTTCAGAGCATGTAACCTCATACAGCCCAGCCCTGGGCCTGGTGAGACACCACAGTCAGTGTCTTGCACCAAGCATAACAGACCCACCTCAATGCCGGCTGTGGCAAAACACAGCTGGCATTGAGATGAAGTTTAATGTTATGGTTATGGTCTGCTATTCCATTCCTCAGCTCCGTCAGGATCAGGTTGCCTATAACTTGAACACGTCACCTCAGAATAGCAGACTCATTCGGAGGAGTAATGCATAGGTTTGCTTGCCAAGCACTGATGGAAATGCTGCAGCTGCACTTGGTTTTAGGGTATGAGCTCATGTGGGTACAGGAAGCCCCTCATATGGTTTCCTGTCTCAAAATATCTGATGCAGCAGTGACCTGACCTGAGGTCATCACCATAAAGTACTGTATTTAGATTTTAGTTTGTTTATCAAAATCTATGAGAATCAGAATTCAATTACTGCTTGTAGTCTTTGTGGTTTAAAGGAATGTAATTGCACCTGACAGTAGAGCTGAAATGATTATTTGAATAACAAAAAATGGTTGAAGCATTTTTTTCTAGAATCTAAGCTTCATTTAATTCATTTCACTCGCTAAAGCATGCTGCGCGTGTGTTTCACACTGAGGCTTATTAATGATACACATAGCTGATAAATAACCACAACGACCAGCGTTCTACTCACAATACAGCCGTTGATTGAGATTTTCCCCATAGGTATTCCATAGTTTACTCCGGAATGCGCGCCCAACGCTTTATTTGGATGCGACTCGGAGGGGTGTGCGGGGGATGTGGGAAATGTAGTTCTTTTCCAAAAAGAACTACAGCAGCTCATTTTATAGGCCGAATTGGTTCAAATAATTTAAAACTTCCATTTCATCTGATTTTTATTCTATCGTGATTTTTAAAAAATAGTGTAATCAATAGGAAAGACGAAATATAGAAAATGTATTTGTTAAAAAAATGTATTCTATATTCTGATGGATACCACATGGAAAAAGAATTGTTTCCATAATAGAATGTAAAGCCGTAGAATGCATAATAAAAACTCTGCAACTCGGCAATAAAACAATATTCTTACTCTTTCTAGTAGTTATGTCTACAGTTTCAGCACTTTTATTTTACGTTTGAGTAGTGCAGGACGTCTTGTATTATCTCTTCTGTTTAAAAAAAAAAAAAAAAAGCATTTATCAGATTACTCGATTAACTGATTTAAAAAAAAAAAAGATATAATACCCAATTATAAAAAGAATAGATAGTCACAGCTCTACCTGACAGTATATTTTATGATTATGTGTTATCACCATTATATGTGCAGTGGAGATGGAACAATGAGGAAGAACATTGATGTGTGGAAGAAATGGTCGACCAGCAACAGCCTGCACCTGCACGGGTAAGACTACTCTCTGTCTACTATGATGTGGATGTTGGGAGGTGTGTCATTGCTGGTACCTTTTCAAGAATAAACACCTTGTACCTATACTAATTTTATTTTAACAATAAAAAGTAAAAACTTGGCTTTTTGAAGCAATAAAGACATGTCTTCTGTGAGAATTTAAACTACTTGGAAGTATGTTGGAGGTAGAAGTACTTCTCTAAATGTTTTTCTACATCACTAAACCCCAATCACCATACGCAGCGCACTATGGCTTCTGACCAATAGTGTCAGAACGAGCATTAACATTTTCTGCAATTTTAAGCAACAGCAGCTCTTCTATTGGACAATGCAAAATGGCAAAATGACTCTTGCTGGTTATCCTTTTTATGGACCGTTTTTGGTAGCTTTTGACCCTTGCAGTCCGGGGTACAAGGCCTGCATCTTCGGAGATGCTTGGACCCAGTCCTGTAGACATCACAACTTGGTCCTAAATCTTGCTCTAAATCTTTGTGCTTTTTCATTTTGCATTTCTTCCTACACACAACTACGAAAACAATATATTCACTAGCTGCATTGTGCATCCCACTCACTTCCAGGTAATGAGATAGTGTTATCCAGTGATCGGTGTACATAGAAATGACTGATATGACATTGTTATTAACCAGGAAGTTGAACAAGCCCCTTAAGCCCAAATTGCTGCAGGGAAACTGTCTCTGTAATCAGGAACTGTTGCTCTGAATATAAGTGTCTGGTAAATGTAAAATGTATAATTAATGCTATGTCCCCTAACCAAACAAGACATGACATTTGGATACATAATATTTATGTAAACATAGCCATAGCATAATGGTCACTAGTGGATCAACACAGTGCATGACAGTCCCTAAATTTATTAACTAGCTGATGAGAGTGTATTTCTCTGCTCTCTGTGCACCAGGCTGCAGGCGTGTGTCTTAATAGTCAAATCTCTTTTCTTTACCAGGCTGCAGCTGAGGATAGCTGTGCGTGGTGTGGAGCAGCTGGCTGTAGGTGGCAGGATGGTTTACTCGACTTGCTCCCTCAACCCTGTTGAGGACGAGGCTGTAATCGCTTCACTGCTCGAGAGAAGTGAAGGTATGAAGTCCTGAAGCATCACCCCCAAAATAAAGGCTGTAGTAAGCAGTTGCTAGTAAAGCAAGTCCGTTTATGTTAGCCCTGATATTATGACTGTCGAAGTAGCAGTAGCTTATTCACTGATTAGTGAACAGGTGTTTCTCCCACAGCCATTGTTAACAAGTGCATGAAAACCAAGTCTCCATTGACAAAAGATATGTATTGCCCATTGCCTTTGGTAGTTTGAACCTTTATTGGACATCTGAAAACTGGAACGTGTGCCATATGTTAACACTCAACTACTGCACATTTGAGCAAATGTTTGAGGTCAACTCATTGTCACCCACAGGAAAATTGGATTGCTTCTTTGTCTTGTTTCCCCTTACTGTTTATTGCAGAAAGAGTTTTTACTTGTCAGTCTCACACCAGGCTTACGTGACAGGGGCTTGGACCTAGTAGTGTGCATTTACATTGTAAAACGTGCTTTGCAAATAAATTGAAACTGGAATTATTCAGGTGCCCTGGAACTGGCTGATGCCTCTGCTGACCTTCCCGGTCTGAAGTACATGCCTGGGATCACTTCTTGGAAGGTATGCACCCAAAAAGCAGCAGGTTTTCCGTTCGTTTTCCCATTCAAGTAGTAATGTTCTGTAGATATAGATATATAGTAAATCTTTTCTGCAGGTCTTTAGATTTAAACTTTTATATGGCTAATAAGAGAAAATTATAGCCATTGATTTTTTTTTTCTTTTTCTCTGCATTTCCCCTATGTGAGTATTGTGATAGCGTGTCCTCATCAATATTGAGTCTAACTCTGTCCCCTCATTTCCAGGTAATGACCAAAGAGGGTCAGTGGTATGCAGACTGGTCGGAAGTGCCCACAAGTCGACACACTCAGATAAGACCTACCATGTTCCCTCCTACTGACCCGGAGAAACTGAAGACCATGAAGCTGGAGAGATGGTGAGATGGAGACATCTGTTTGTGTTTTTTTCCAGTGTTATATGACATGTAGTGTTCAGCTGAATTAGATTTTTTATGTGTGCACTTATTATTCTTATTATCACTCTTTTCCCATGAGGAAGCGGCAAATTCCGCCCAGGATGAATTTTGGCTATGCAAGAGAAAGTTGTAATATCACAGAACTCCACCAGATGTCACTCTTGCCCTCCCAAAGAGCTTTTGTGGAACTATTATACATTTGTAGAGATGTGATGAGAATTTGAAGAAAGGTGCTTCAATCTGTGTTAATCAGTTTGACTGTCCAGTGTAATATCTGAATATTGTGTGTGTGCATGGTTGTGTGTTTTCCAGTATGAGGATACTCCCACACCACCAGAACACTGGTGGATTTTTTGTTGCAGTACTGGTAAAGAAGACAGCAATGCCTTGGAACCGTCGTTACCCAAAGGTAAAATTACACATCAGCTTCTTTGGAAAATGCAATAACCCTTCCCAGATAAGAATCAAAACGGATCATTAGTCAAATGCCTATTTTTGGATAGTTAAAAAAAATCTGTACCAAAATAGGCTTATTTTGATAACCGTTCCTAGTTGTAAACCCTGGCGTCCTGGAAGTTGAAAACATAGTCTTAGTGGTCTACTGAAGACAATTCAACAATAGCGTTGAACATAAGCTGGAAGAAGCTGAAAGCACTATGTGGAAAAAGTAAGCGGTTATTGGTTGTTTCCACCATGCCCTCTGTGAGTTAGGATTGTGCAGGAAGCTTTAAGCCGTGTTTTCATGGATGTTTAGATATTTTTTCCTGAGCCCAGAGGCTTGGCTGGACTTGGGCATGTTAAGGCGTTTTCTGAGCCTGTGCTCCTGACACAAGGCTTTAGATCTGTTCGAGAGGAAATGGAAGTCCTGCTTTTAAAGCCTTCACACAGGCTTTTTCCCATCACTGTATGTGTTCTAGGGTTGCTGTCCTCATTTACTCCTTTAGCCCCGGACTCTGTCTGACAGAATGGTTTGTCCCGACACGCAAATGTTGTCAGTTTTTATTAGACACATTTTTAAGTAACCTAAATCTAATTAGTCTGGCAGTTGTGTCCCTTGAGTACGTGTTGGCCTTTTTTGGGTCTCTTCGTGATGAATAAAGTCTAAATTTAGTACACCGTGTGTCTGTAACTCTAATGTTGATTGCACTAGAATATTTAACTTAATGTTAACTTTGATGGATCCATATGTCCTTCTCCTTGGCCTTTTGACAGTTTGCGTAATAACTAAAAACTAGTGATGCACGATCATATTGGAATTGGCAAATAATTGCTTCTTTTTTGCCACCGGGATCGGACTGATGCTTAGATTTGTCTGATATCTTCAGCCGATATTTGATGACACATTTATTGTACATCGAAAGGTAGCACTTGTGAGGTCTGTGGTAGGATTTTATACGGTCCACGCGTTCTTTCTTAAAATGTATGGCGTTATTTTGTGCCAGAATTCTCAGCATGTACTGGAACATTCGCAAGCAAAACATTCTAGTCTTTTCGCGCTCAACTAGCCCTGCACACGCCAATTTTTTTTTTTTAAACCAACTAAATTGTGTGTTTGCCTCACTTGGCGAATGTGAGCTCACACATGGGCTGTGTGCCGAGCCGCGTTCTGCCGCACTTAATAGTACGCTAGTTAAGTTGTTCACTTCCATTTATAATTAACGTCTCTGAAATCGTGTGGATATTGACTTCTCTCTTTGCACACTCGCTTTCCTCTGCTTCCAGAACAAACTGTGCATGCACTAGGAGATTTTTCTGGATGGGTTGGGCAGTGAGCTGTCTGCTTTGAGAGGGCAGAGAAGCGAAACTCGAAAGTGACGTACATGCTGTCTGTTTAACATTCACGTGAGAATTTGTACTCGATATTCACTATAGTCAGTTACCACGTCACACGTGGAACAAACCGAGATACTTCGAGTATATTCTGTATATAGCCCACCCCTAAGTACACTACGCTCGAAATACTCTCTGCCCTTGCTCCACGCTGCTTTCACGCTTGATGCTGTGTTAGAAATGTCAAGAGTTATGGTGCTATTTTTATGCCAAAATTCTGAGCGTGCAGTCGAACTTGCCTGCCTTCCTCATTTATCGCCATCAGTATCAGCATCGCCAGATATAAACATGAAAAACATTGGATATTGGCATTAACCAATAATTCCCTTATTGTGCGTTAAGAGCTTTTTGTGTATTTTGTATTTTGTGTAATTCTCTATATGCTACTTGGACATAAGTAAATGCAACTTGCATATTTATTGCAGTTCTCTTTCAGTGAAACAAAAATGGCTCATCTAGTTCTGTAGCAACAGTTTATTACTCCAGTTATCAATTATTCAGCTGTGTTTTCTGGGACCAAAATATTATGACAACCTTTTTCTGTTTTATGTGCTGCCAAAGCAGCCCTGACCTGCCGAGGCCTAGACAAGAGCTCTGGTATCTGGTCCAGTGGTATTTGGCACCCAGTCATTAGCAGCGCTCTTTAATTGCTGTCGGATGCAGGCGGTCAGCAGTTCTAGAACGTATTTTTGAAAAATGTAGTCATTTGAAGGGGAGTAATGTCATGACAGACTGTACCAATGTGTATGGGGGATTGTACCCTCAGATCAGTCAGCGTGACTATGCTAACTCGTATTAAGCGTGGTGGGCCAAAACCATGGCTTGTTGCCTCCAGCGTAGATGTTTATCTGGCTGATGCCTGTGTATGCTTTGTTTTTGCACTTAACACTTGCAAACACATTGTGAGAATTTACATGTAAACTCACAGTACTGTATACCACTGAACATCTTCGATGGACTTGTGGAGTCCGTAAGTTCAATGATCACGGCTGTTTTGGTGGCATGCAGAGAAGCAAAACTTATTTGAGGTGTGAGCATAATGCATTGTCTCAGAAGTGTATTACTGTGTATTGCAGGGCCAGTAATTACTAAGTTCATATAATATCTAACTGTCTTTATCTGAGAAACCTTATTTATATTAATGATTTTACAAACAGGCAACCAGTCTGCTCATATGATAATGAGGGCTATTCTAAACTTACCTTGTAAATTGGTCAAACACATTACATCATGGTGTCTTCCCTCTAATCTCTTTCCACGGATCATGTGTAGCCACATAAAAACCCTAAAACGCCTTTCCACAGAGTTTGCAGTTAACACTGTTGTTTCTCACTTTTTCCTTCTCGGAAGCTCCGAAACAAGGAGGCAGCCTCCTCCTCCGGGGAGACCCCACAGGCAGAGGAGCTCCAAACCGAGGAGTCTGAGGTCGGTGGTCCTCCTGCATTGGAGGCTGAGACCCCGGCTGAGGGCGAAGCTTGCACCTCCGACACAACTCAAGCACTCCAGGAGCCAGAGGCTAAGAAAGACGGTGTTTGTGGGTGTGTTCACAGGCCCCTTACTAAAGAAGTGTTCATTCCTTTTTTTCTTCCTTTTCTCTTTTTTCCTCCTTTTCTCTTTTTTCCTCTATTCTCTTAACATGTTTGATTGTGTGTAATATGTGGCACCTGTGCTGGGCTGCATGCCCGTCCCGGTCACTGTGCCCTCATTAAACAAAAAACAAACTGTGCTCCTGTTCCAGCCCGCCGCCTTCAAAGAAGATGAAGCTGTTTGGCTTCAAAGAGGATCCCTTTGTGTTTCTGACCGAGGACGACCCCGTATTCCCCCCCATCCAGTGAGTGCTCCTCCTGGCTGTTTCTAAAGCCTTTTACTGAGTGTATGCAGGTTTTAGAACCTTCTTGTCCCCTAAAAGATAGGGGAAGATTTGTCATTTCCAGGTCCAAAATTGACTGAACTGACAAAATTGACCAAACTGATAGTGTTTCTTTTTATATTGAATTCATTTACTAAACAACACATTTATATGCATTCTGTAAAGTGGGAGATTAGGTAGATGCATTCAAATACTAAACCAATTCATGTAATGGACGTAATCACGTGTATCTTGACTGATGCAAGGTGAGATGGAACTAATTATTCATATAAACCCAATAGAAAAACATTTATATCGAATACATATTTATTCTAAATCTCATTGTTTCAATGTAGTTGTTCGGCATCAAATAATGTCAATCCAACATGCAACTCTGCTCGCTTTAAGTCCTAAAAACACAGTGGCTCATTTTGTTTGATTAACTAAACCTACAACTCCCAGTATTGAGAGAAAACCCCTACACCCTGCATAGAGACAGATGCCCATATCACAACTCCTGGCAAGTTGCCATTGTGATAATATACACAAAGACTGCAGCAAATCAACCAGATCGACTTCTGCCTCTGCGCCATATGTCACTCTGTATGTGTGTGTGTGTCTGTGTGTGCCTTGTGTGGTTCTTCTATTTGACTGACTGTGTTTGCTTTACAGAACGTTCTATGACCTGTCTCCTGACTTCCCCAAGCTCAACGTGCTGACGAGGACGCATGAAGGTAAAAAGAGACATTTGTACATGGTGTCGAAGGAGCTACGTAACGTCCTGCTCAACAACAGCGAGAGAATGAAAGTGAGAACACATGCACGGTTTCATAAAACACAAAATGAATTGTGGTACAGATTCTGTTTGGTTTGTATCAGTATGTGATGTGGCTCAGGCTTTTTCTGTTTTTTTGGTGGTCATGCTGGTGTTCTGGTCTGCCATCTGCTGGATAAAATGCATAATCAATATTATTTTTAAAAAAAACTAAACCGTGCAAGTTTTCACAGACAATCTGGCGGACTTTTGACCAAGAGGATGTGTAGTACTGGACTTTGTTGTGTAGTAAAGGCGAAACGTTTCCTACGGTTTTGATGGTCAGCAACTTCTGCTAGATTGTTTTTATACCAAATAAGAAGTGTTTGTGCTTGTATCTGGGTATCATTTGCTTTGAAAATGGTTATTTGAAGTTAGAGAGCTTCAGTAGAATATTTCCGTGGTCAAATTCAAGAACTTTGTCTATCTAGTTAGTGTAGTGCAGGTATGACCAAACCCAAGGCTGTGCTGCTTACAAAAAAAACCCCCCAATAACAAGTAATTGAATATGGTTCATTACAGATGGAAATGTGTGACTCTTTATACATGATAGTTTGAGTGTTACCTTGAAGAAAAGAAGTGCGTAACACAGGTTAAATATACCGGTTCCTAAAGAATAAATCGGAGTGAGAACACCATGTGCACAACAATATTAATGTGCTGGGTTGAAAAATGGCTGTAATATTATGATGTGACTTTATGGCTATGACTCATATGAAATATGTGCATCTGAGCAGCAAAACATGGGGATTTTAGCAGCAGTGAAGTATAATGTATGAGTATAATAAGTGTGGGTCATGAGTCAGCCAGCCTATATGACTAGTAAAGACGAACAGTTACATTGTTCAGACAGCTTAAAATGCACGCACATATATGTATATATGTGTATGTGTGTGTGTGTGTGTGTATGTATTATTGTGTGTGTGTGTGTGTGTATGTATTATTGTGTGTGTGTGTGTGTGTGTATATATATATATATATATAGTGTGTGTGTGTGTGTATAAATAATGTGCGCACATTTTAAGCTATATATACACACACACACAGGAATTATATATAGAGGAAAATGCAGGGCTCTATATTAACTGTTGTTAAAGCTATATAAATACATTTGAATTTGAATATATGTACTGTATATTCCCTCCATTTCGCTTTTAAGTTATAAGCTGAGAACCATGGCCAAGTGATATTTTTGTGTTTTTAATATGGTGTATATGAATGGATTCCAGGCCAGTTGGATGTTGATTAAGGCAGGTGCTTTCGACTGTTGGGACCCAGAGATTAGTACAAATCTGCTACATTCATTAAGTGTACTAATGCCTCAGCTCTTATGAATTCAGAACAAACCCTTCAGAAGCAGTTGACATCTCACTACGTCAAGGGTTCTCAAACTTTTAAAAGCACAAGTCTGTACGTACTGAGAACATGAGCGTAATTGCACCTTTTCAGACTACCTAGAATGAAGCTTTCTTAGCTTCTATTAGGTCTTTATATAATTTAGGGTTGTTCTTTCCCTTTAGACTTAATGACATGACATTAAAATGTGTGAGTGTTTCTGGTGATGGACTCACTCTTGAGATCTTTCTCCACATGCAAAATCTTAGCCATGATGCAGTTTTCATGTTGCAGTCCACTGTGTTCTGTGCTGTTTTTGTTTCCAAAAGTATTTGAAATCAAGATCATATTCTGCAGGGAGTCAAAATAATATAACTTTTCCCATGTTAGCTGCATTTTTTAGGGTACCACCTGTCAGTAAATCCTCTGAATTATGAATTTGTCCATGGTGGCTAACTAAGCACATTTTGACAATTTCTTTAATGAGGAATTTTCAGTTCAGAACATTATTATTGCATAGTTACCTTTTTCCATCATGGGCCCCTAGACATCTTCAAACGTCATTTTGGTTACTAGTTCACTAAAAGGTACTTCTATCAACAACACTAGTTATATCTCCTTGTTTGCCGCAGTTTTTTTTCTACTCAGGTAATCAACACAGGGGTGAAGGTTTGGTCCAGGAATAATGACGGCGAGCAGTTCGGCTGTGCATTCAGACTGGCCCAGGAGGTAAACCCTGATCATGACTGACTTTATTAAAATTATACCCTACAGAAATTATACACATTGATCCCATAATCCATGACTGTAGTCTCGGCTAATTCATATGTATCTTCTGCATTAAAAGCAGAATAATCCCATGCTACTGGGTAGTAATTCGTTTCAATAATCATACTGATCAGGGATCGTGTGCTTTTTTTTTTTTTTTTTTTCTCCCCGCTTCTTGTGTTGCTTTTGGTAGGACTGGTCACTGTCTCAATTCAATATGACAGTGACAACATTAATGAATAGACAATTTATTTACGTTTTTAATTCTTGTTTTTTGTCCTCACTTAGTTTTTACTTACCAGATTAAGTACTTGGAAATATGCTCAGCTATTAAACCTGGAATATGTTCTCTTTACAGATTATTGGTAGTTTACCGGGCCGATAAATAATATTTGGAACCGATATATGAAAGGCTCTGTCAAATTTTACAAACACCAACACAAATTTTATTTAAATAACAGTTGTTTATAAGTACTTAAACTTTTTATGTTTTATTTACCTTTGAATGATATTAAATTAACATTTTAATTGCCACTGCTTAAATATTTACACGTTCAAAGCTCCTCAATTATTGCTCTCCTTAAAGCTAAAATCTTGTGTGACATATAAGCAATCAGAGACTGTTGTGGGCAGGACAGAAGAGATAGCAGTGGCACCAAGAGTAGCGTGCTATGATGCTTAATATCGGGTGAGAGTCAAAAATTAAACACTGATGCGATGTCGTACGTAATTAATTGACCCTTAGTTCTGAATGATGGTTTTGATTTTCAGTTAATTGCCCAGCTGTGAATTTAAACGGCTGAGTTGAAGTGAAATATTGAGCGGTCCTCTCCCTCTCTCTCTTCAGGGTATCTCTGGGTCTGTCCCTACATCAGAGCGCGTGTGATAACCATTAGCGTGGAAGATGTGAAGGTCCTGCTAACAGAAGAGAATCCTTTCCTGAGTCGGCTGGAAGCCAGGCCCATGCAGGCTAAGCTGGGTCAGTCACATGTCTCCAGCGCGCACCTCCAGTGAAGGCCAGGCAGGATGCACAGTTTACTATGGATGAATAGTTTTAGCCACTATATATTCATACTCAGGACAAAAATGCAGCGTGTATGGTATCCTGAAAGTGAGGAGTAGGGCTGGGTGATGGGACCTCAAATCAGTATCAGGATTAATTGAACATTTACCTTGATTACGATTAATGAATGGACACTGCTGGGATTTTTGTTTTTGTGGCATCATAGTTCACTGACAAAATGTGTATATAAATATTAAATATTAACTATTAAAACAGGGGTATGTTTTCTACTGAAAAGTGCATCTTTGTAACTTTAAAATAAGTGAAGGTAACACAGTGGCATACTCATTTTTAAAAGGTCAGTACAAGCATACACTTGGGGAAAGTATTAACAAAATCTTAAAAATAATGGCAAGATTGTCAGTTTTGATTAATTTCCCAGACCTAGAAAGGTAGCTTTTTTCTCTCTCTGTTAAAAAATAAAGAACCTGGGCATGTGCATCGGTTTATTCACTCATTTCTTTCTTTCTTTCCTCCTCCAGACATGGGCAGCATCGTTTTAAGAATCTTGAGCCGGATCCAAAGTAAAGTGTGTTCTCTGCTTAATAATCTCTTTATTCCTCATTTAATTAACTCTGGGGCAGTGGAAGTCATTGTGCTGGATGGGCTGTGTATGGTATGTAAGCCCCATGAAGGGTTTGTTGTTTGTACACGGAGAGCTTTGCCCAGCCTGTTGATCAGACAGTTAATAGATAGCACGTGCATTTCAGCCATCACTCCTCCTGCCTGATAATTAGTAGGCTGAACTGATGAAACGCGCTCTCTCTCTCTCTCTCTCTCTCTCTCTCGCTCTCTCATCCCCCAATAAATAGCCCCTCATTGTCCCTCTCAAGCAGAACGCTCATTGTCTGCTTCAGTACGTGACCGTTTTTCACGTCTGTGGCCCTGACTGCCTAGAAAATTAGTCTAAGAGAGGTCTGTGTGTTTGTATACTGCGCTTACTGCACGCACACCTACTTAGAAGATGTTTGAAACTACTCTGTATAAAGACACTAATGCCTGAATGAAAGCTAATGGGGACTTGTACTAATAGAGGACTAGCTTTCACTCATGTTTAGCCACATTCATGCATTTGGGTGGAGTGCCACTCTAACGCACCCTTTTCTTTAGAAAGAACGATTAGAAAGACGAAGCATGGAGCAATTCATAACGTATACTGTAGAGTTTAGACAATAGTACAGCTTATTAAATAAGATCAGCTAATTAAATAAGATCTATGCTTATTGTTTTTTAGGAACTTTTGTACTCATTTTAGACTCAATTTCAATATGGAAACTAGCGGTGGAAGTGATATTGAATATACTCGATTAGGGATGCAACGGTTTACGCCTAACCTTAATCTATAATTTTGGTGCGGTCGTGGCTACGTTTGCATTCTGTTGGCCTCTGTTGATGACCCTCGCTGCATTCACAGCCACGGATAGCCTACCTCGTTAGGTTAACTGAACTCAGGAGGCGGAGAGATGGATTCGGAGAAATATCTTCATAACTAGTCAATGAGTGGATTTACCGTAAATATTGAAGTAGAGCGGTTAAAACAGAAATTCTCCTCCTCAAGAAAGTCATGTTTTTAGGATGGAAAAGGTCAGTTTTTCAGCGAAATTTATTCATAACAGTACAGTATAGACTAGGGCTGAACAATTTTAAGGAAATATGTAATTGTGATTTATCTGACAGATATTGCAATTGCGATTTGATTTGCGATTTTTTGCAAAGTCAGTTCAGTATTCAATATACTATGTGTATTAAAACTGTATATAGCATAACTATGCGTTTGAAATATGAACTGCGCTATACACACTAATCCAAGAAGAATGGAAATACATGAATTGAATCCGAAATGTATTTAATCTAACAAAAGTGATATAAGAACATACTAGGACAGAGACTTGATATAAATTTGGGACAGAGGACACACTGTTGCAGGGTAGTAAAAAGGAGTTATTAGGAGAAGCAGGCGGAGAACAAAACAGACACAGGCAGGGGAGAAAAACCAGGAGCAGGCGAGCCTAAGCAGGGGAAAAACAGAGGCCAAATCCAAGCAAGGCAAAACAGAGTAAATATTCAAGCGGGAGGCGGGCATGGGAACCAAACCTGCGAGAACAAACTCAAACCGGCACATAAATCCACACCCATTCATGAGGATGAAAGAACGGGGAAGACTTCGGACCGACTGGTTTAAATAACAAAGAAAAAAAGACTAATGGTCTTCCCAATTCAAAACCGAAGTAACCGAGCACCAGCTGAAATCAATAATAACGGTAGGGGTGTCCTAAACAGATCCTAACCTGCTAGGAAGAACTGCAGTAAGACAAAAGCAGCAGGCCGAGGTGCGCTCAACAGGGAGTGAGCTACTCGCGAGGGCACGAAGTGAAGACAGCGAGAACCAGGAAGTGGGAGCAGCAAGCTAGCGGGGAAAGCTAAAGCTAACCGGAGAAACAAGAGAAGTAACAGACACAAGAGGCAGGGCACTGAAAGTGAACCCGAAGGACAGAACAAATACCCCCAGGTCAGAACTCCAGTGATGGTAGGCGTGTACGATGACTGGTGAGGGGCGGCACGTGACCTTAGCCATTTTTTAAGATGTTAATGTCTGGCTATCTGAAAAAGGGGAAGCAGTTTAAAATGCACCTTTATTACGGCAATTCTGACGGTAAATATACCCGATAAATATGCTTCGCATTTAACGTTAATTTGATCAAACTTGCTCCTACCGATTAGCAGGTGAATTCAATGACCAAAGCTCAGCGTCCTTTCCTACATAATCTATAACGCTGCCGTAGCAAAAACACCCCTATTGTACGACAGCGTATTAGGGCGTGGCATATAAAAATAAATAAATAAAAAACAGGGCTGGGGAGGAAATGGAAGTGCGAGGAAAAGGTCAGAAATTCTCAGATTAATGTCATATATTTGCGTGAAAAACTCAGATATTCTCTCTGATGTGTAAATTGCGAGAAAGAAAACTAAATCCTCTGAGATGTAAGTAGTAAATTTACGAGAAGAAATATAATCCATATAATAGAAGTGCCGCTTTTCTTTGGCACCAAGTCTTCGACCTCCACAGTTTCGGCGTCCTCATTAGCCATTTTCAATAGCATACCACGAGTGAGTTTCCTTGCTCACGTTGCCAGTAGGCATTAGCTTTTAACAGGACACATCTGATTGCTGGTGAAAGAACACTCCTGATTGCTGTGAGTATGATTGTCATATATCACACAGGGACGTCAACACAATGTGGAGTTAACCGATGGATCAGAGTCTGGGGTTGCAAAAATAATAATTGCAGTCGTCGCGATTTTCAAGTCGCATCTATTCAAATCGATGTTTCAGTTAAAATTCGATAAATCGTTCAGCCAATATAGACCTTCCACTGTTTTCCATACTAAAACAAAAATCCATCATACCTTAACATGAGCAGTCGTTTTTCTCGGAAACCTCCGTTGCGACAAGCGACTGGTTTCGCCGTGCTGAGTCACACGACACGATACGAGATGTGTGCTGTTTTTTATGTATATACAGTACTGTGCAAAAGTTTTAAGCGGGTGTGAAAAAATGCTGTAAACAAAGAATGCTTTCAAAAATGGAAGTGTTAATCATTTATTTTTATCAATTTACAAAAGCATAAAGTGGCCGAACAAAAAGAAAAATCTAAATCAAATCAATATTTGGGTATTTACCTTTTCGCCTTCAAACCAGCATCCAATTCTTACAGGTACCTTGCCTGCAAGTCAAGGGATTTTGTAGGATTATAAATCATTATATTATTTTGTAGTCATTATATTATTTTGTAGGATTATAGGATTATAGATCTGTGGTTAGTTCTCCAGAGTTTAGACAACCTACCAGCGAGTTCCTTCAAAAACTGTGTGCAAGTGTACCTAGAAGAATTGATGCTGTTTTGAAAAAACAATTGATTTGATTCATTTTGTTGATTGATGAAATGCTTTTATATATATATATATATACATTAAAAAATAACCTGTCTTCATTTTTGAAGCTTTAATTGTCCAGGAGTGTTCGAGCTTCAAGATTCAGGATTCCTTATCAAATAGACCTGTATACAATCAGAACATGTAGTGAAATATTCCCTGAATCGGCCATGAGACAACATGAGATAAACAAGCTTTCAATAGCCTGCAGACGTAATATGTGTTTCTGATAGCAACTACTTCCTTTTGTATTAAGGAAAATATATTCCTCAAATATAAACATATTTATAGTCCTTCCCCCAGACATGAGCAGTTTTCCTACATGTAATTATGCCAGTGAGGATTAACAGGTTAATGCTCACACCGCTGAGTGTGCTGTGTAATCCTAGTGAAACCATGAAATCAATATTTATGTTTCGCTAGCTAGCGATCCCCCAGTGCACGCACACACGTTCACAGGCAGGATTCAACATTCTGGGTTCCGCTTGCTAGCAGACGTGCTCCGATGTCACTGCAATCAACTGCAGCAGCGCCAGAGAGCCCAATGACGTGTGGCATTGTTCCTTTCATCAGGGCGCGGTGGTATTCCTGGCCCGTCTCTGAAGCTCACGCGTGTGTGTTGTTGCACGCTTGCTTGGTTTTGTCCTCTGTCAGGACAAAACCACCTCAGAGTCATCTCAGATTTATTACGTCATTGGGGGAGATAAAATAAAGTCCATTTATTATCTCAGGAAGCAGTCGATTAAGCCGATGTATGCCTCAATCTTTTGATATTTTGATGCGTTTTTACGAATGTGGCCTTTTTCTAAAATGCTACAGATAATTGTAACATATAGTATTTCTTCAATATCTTTTTACAGAATTCTGCTTGAATAATGTCAGCCCTTTTAGGTGATGATCATTTTAGGCAATTCTTTTAAATTATGCTGTTCAATATGGTTGCTAAAGAGGTGTATGGGAGTACTCAAATGATCAGGGTATGAAAATGTTTAGTTTACAGTGGAAATGTTTGATGGCCAGAGCAGCACCAGCACTGTAACTGCTCAGTACACTGATTAGTAACCCTTATAGGCCTAAGAGAATTTGGCGTGGTTTTCTATACCGTGGTTTTTAAGCTTATTCTGGAGTGTGTTAACCATACAGTACATGCCTTATGTTGTATTAAGGGCATCCTGCACTGCTCAGATTTGTCATAGTTTGATGTGTAAATGCTGAGTCTTGAAATCAGCTCATTTCTGATGAAAACTGACCTGCGCCTGTAGAATTTCATTCCCTTTTTTTGCTTTATATAGTATAAACGTGCTGAAACTGTAGATAAAACTACTAGAAATAGTAAGATCAGTGTCTGTGCCAGGTGGAAACACTTCTGTATCCATTTGGTATCTGTTGGTATCTGGATACAGAATAAAATTATTTGATAAATGATGCATTTTTCACTATATATATATACATTTTTCCCCTTTTGATTGCTCTCTAACATTACAAAAAGGAAAAATATATTTTCTCAATAGTTGAAAGTAAAGAAATACTGAAGTTTTGGGTAATTT
This sequence comes from Distichodus sexfasciatus, assembly GCA_032718565.1. Lineage (NCBI taxonomy): Eukaryota > Metazoa > Chordata > Actinopteri > Characiformes > Distichodontidae > Distichodus > Distichodus sexfasciatus. The sequence goes on along the minus strand of JAVGVS010000010.1, from coordinate 5,502,106 downwards.
TGAGCCAATTTGGACTCATTTCGGCCTATAAAATACGCTGCTTTTAGTCTTTCTAGAAGAGAACTACATTTTTGCAAGGGATGGCGTTCCACATGAGAGTCATAAGTGCTCACACATACAGCACGTGTGTTTACATTGCAAATAATGTAATTCATGCTTTTTTCCGCAATTATTGTGCACGGTAATAATTTCACTTACGGAGGAGTAAATATAATGTCCCTTATATTCTGAGGTGTATGTGTATGTTTTCTGTAACACTAAACCATAGGGATTCTGAAACACTAAACATTACAGGCTGGTTTCTTGCTCATGGATTAAGCCTAGTCTTGGACTAAGTTGTAGTACCAATTGAGAGTTAGCATTCTAACCCAAAAGTTAGTCTAGTCCTAGATGTAATCCTCAACTGGGAAATTGGCCACCAAAACACTAATTAATAAATTCAAACTCAAAATGTGTGTCTCAATCTCAAAAAGTTAGTTGTTTATCTGCTACAGTAAACACTATGGGCTGGTTTCTTGCTCATGGATTAAGCCTAGTCTTGGACTAAATTGTAGTATCAGTGGAGATTAACCATTCAGATTCAAAGCTAGTATAGGACTAGGCTTAATTCTTGATTGGGAAATTGGCCCTACGTGTTTAACATATTTAGGCTAGAATCTGGGCTGATTGTACATTGATGATACTAGTGTGTCCTTATGCTATTGGATTCTTGAACCTTATCAAATTATGTTTTTTCTCCCATTTTTCTGAGCAAATTTCTTAGTGCAGTGAATGCCACGAATGCAGTAGAAGACATTTGAATAAGTAGTTGTGATCAGTTATGTTGTTGGCACAATTTTATTAAAAAGAACATGAATAAAATGGTCAGTAAGATTTTCTTTTTTGAGAAATCATTCACTAGGAAAAACCAACTGTTAGTGGCAGCCATCATGGAAAGCACGAAAAGTGTGGAAAGCATGAAAATGTCTTTAGTTGATACGCAGCAAAAGACTTCAAAACTGTCACTGTCTCTCCTGTCCTGTATGTGCTCTGTTTTCAGATCCACTTTCCTCTCCTCCATGTTCTCTCCATCCTTAACCCTGTCCTCTCACTCTCCACAGCGACCCCAGCGCTCCGCAGTGCCCCATCGAGTTGTGCGGTTGGAGGGGAAAGACCTCCATCAGGGCCTTCGTGCCCCGTAACGAGCGCCTCCACTACCTGCGCATGGTGGGGGTGGAGGTGTTCCAGAACAAGCAGGGCAAGAAGGAAGAAGCCACAACTGAGCCCCAGGAAGCATCCACCCGAGACGGAGAGGATGCAGAACCCAAGGGGAGCCTCCCAGGGCGCGAGGACGCCAACGCCGAGTTTGAAAATAACGGAGCGGACGCGACAGGCACCACCTAATACGTGGCCTGATCAGCAGGAGGAGATGAGAAATACACAATACGGCACCTGGTGGATCTGGACAGCGGTTTAGAAAAGTGGACACAACTTTGTCAAACCCTCTTCCATTCAGAGGAAATGGACTTGTTTATAATTTACTAGGTGGCCAATTGTTTGACTTTAGAAGAATTCAACTTTTTTTCCTTTTTTTAAAAATAAGGGGGTAACAAGGGTGTAAGATCACTGCGTCCCCCCAGCTCTGAGCCAAGGCTTAAATAGGCCTGTGGCATTTAATTTTATTTAACTTTTTATAACCCTGAATGAATTTAATTTGACACATGTACTGGTTATACATACTGTAAATACGTGGTCATTTTGTTAAGTTTACAAGTGAAATAAACTTCAAGATTATTCCCAAAGTTTCGTCTTTACATTCAGGGCAGTTGGTGGAGTAACGGTTTAGCTGGCTTACACTGTGTGGTTTTCGACCCATTTTCAGACGATTTTTCACTTGTTCAATTTTTTTGGATCGGCCCGAGTTCCAGCTTAATTGCCGTTGTGCATCGTATAGTATACATGGAGTAACGAGAACCAAGTAACCCGTCACGACCAGCTCCCGATCAGCAATCGTATGGTCGGATGAAACTGAAACCTGTTTGAAATTCTGGTTCCCCTTCGTAAAGGGTATTGCACTGTTAAGGCAGAGCCACGAGCCAACTCGCCAGAACTCAGTGTGTTTTTCCTCATTACGCCTACGAGAACAACTGGAGGTGAAATGCAAGCAGAGTACAGAGTACAAACATGGCGACGCAGCAAATAGTCTGGACAGAGGCATCAGAGGCTCGACTTTACAGTCCGGGTCCGGGAGTCCGACATGTGAAGTGTAGTGTGAGCAGTCAGGTTGCATCCGAGCATCGGCCCATATAGTGTGCGCACATAAATCGGGAGCTTTCGCTTTTTCATCTGATTTAGTCGTACAGTTTAAGCTGAAGGTTTACAAAACAGTTGAAAAAATTGCACAGTATATGCCCAGCTTTAGGGAGTTCGCTCCTTGATCAGAGGTTCGCTGGTTCGCATCTCGAAATGGTAAATGTACCAGAGAGATACTCGTGAGCAAGGTAACGTCCCCAAGCACTACTCTCCGGGAGCTCTACCCACTGCTCCTTCACGGATGGTCAAATGCAGAGGTCACATTTCGTGTGCTGTCCTGTGGTGTGTTCACAATGACACTCACTCACTTTAACTTTCATTATGTATCTCTCTTCAGAGCTCTTCTTCTTCATCTTTTTCACACTCAAGCTTTTTATCTTCTTTCTCACACTTAACCACATCTCATGGAGCTCTTTTGGCTTCTGCTGGTGTTTAGGGTGACGTAGCGCATCCGTCTGTCCATCCTCTTTTGTGCAGGTGCAGCCCATTGGTGCCCCCTGCCAACTAAAGCTGTGCTGAGGTTGGCGTGCTTGACTGGACTGGTGCCGTGACCATGGTAACAAGGTCCTCGGCGTGCAACAAACAGCTTCGCTAGCATATAGCAAAAGAACAAGGCAGACAGGCCAAGACACACACACACACTCTGCAGGTGATGGCCAACCTTGAGCAGAGACAACAGACTGTATACCATTAAGCACAAAATAGCCAGCTGATGGAAAAAGCAGAGGAACTGGACAGTTTAGAGGGGGAGGAAGAAGTCAGGGATGCAGCTTTTCTTTTGTGATTGCCAAGTGAAGAGGAGGAAAGTGGGGATAACTCTAATCACAGTGGGCTTGAGAGCGTTAAGGAATCTCACACTGAATACAGAGAACAGTTCACATGGCCACGTGTCAGCAGCGGAAGGAGGGAGGGAGGGACTGGTGCAGAAAGGGCAGAGTGTCCTCAAAAAAGTCACTTAAGGACGTTATGGAGTAGCGTCATCGGTTATTTCCCCTCTTTCCCTTACTCTCTTGTGCACACACACACGCTGTCCAGTCAGTAAAGAAGTGTGGGATGAGTGATGTGCTGTTGCTTTTAGCTGCCATATTTCTTACCAGTTCACTTATACTGCTAATGAAATGTTCTATAAAAGCCCTCTATACTCCACAGCCAATACGCTTGCTCTCTCTCTCTAACACACACACACACACTTACTCCCACCTCTCTCTCTCAAACTTCCTCTCTCTTACGTGCTCTGTCTCTCATTTTCCCTTTACTTCCTACACGAAAAATGGGTTGAATTGTGGCACAAGAAGTCTTTGTCACCGTTGATGAATGGTGTTGCCATATACAGCATCCTTAAGAACGTGTTTCTTCAAATAACCACTGCCCTTTTTTCTATTTGACATCATCTTCCTTTTTTGATCTATGAAATCTTCCCCCTCCCTGCGTGGGATCATGTGAGAGCAGCTCACGAACGGAGAGGACACTGTTGTTACTCGCTGGATGTGTCCTTCTTTTTATTTTTTTTTTCTTGTCTACCTCTTTTTGGATGCTGCTTCTAGCTTCACACACTAGAGTCTGCTGAAGCTAAGCCCCCTGGACATGAATATACATTTGGGATTATGTAATAAAATGGTTATGCAATGAAGGGGGGATAGAGAGAGACGGCTGCTCCATGTGGGGATTAGATGGCTTTCGCCTCTTTTTTTTTTTTTTTTGGTGCTTCACCTCATTGGGTTGTCAGGCATGTCTGCACTCTCTCTCTCTCTCGCTCTTGCTCTCTCACTCTCTTTATCTCTTTTTTTTTTCTGTCTCACTCTCTTTGTCCTTGCCTTCCTCCCCATTTACTGTGAGACAGCTACAAACCAGTAGACAGCGGTCGCTATTTAAAGGGGCTCTCCAACAAATATTCTTATATGTCCAACAATGAAGGAAGTTCTAATGTCTTGTTTGTCCATCCGTAACATCTACTACGATTTCTGTTTGATTTATTTCAGGCACCAGCGAAATGTTCTCCTGCTTGATATCAAATAACGTTACGATATGTATGGTGTCTGATCAGTGTTTTCATTTTTGGATTGATGCTATGGACTCGTCGTTCATCATCTACAAATCAGTGTAGATCAATATATCATTACGCTCCTACTAACGTTCACGTTTTGTTCCATTTATCAAATGGTGTTACCCAGTGAGATTTTGTATTTACAGGTACAGTTTCCCTGGAGCAACATGGAGTGAAGGGCCTCGTCATCTCACATGACGTAATGAAAATGAGAATTTACTGAAACAAATGTCCACCATTTGTTTGAGAATGTAATGAAACAAATGTCCACCATATTCTATGTTGAGATGCACTAGTAGAAGGACATGCTCCAGACCTGCATACATGCTATATTCATTATACGTAAAGTGAAATATTTCTGGCCTTTTTGTATGTTGATGATTTTGGCTAATAGCTCTTGAAATCCAGTATTACGAAAACAAAGGACCTTTTTCATAATCTATTTTTTGAGATCCATTAGTATATGAAAAGGTGAAAATCCATCATTCCTACTACACATGCTTTAGTGATTACCTCTTACGTGGAATCTCTTCACATGTAAGATCAGAAGCTAATGATGCTCCAAAGAGTTCTGGAAAAAGACGTGAGAAAAGCATTGCAAACAGCCTCTTTACTTCTCATTAATCTCACCCTTCTCTCTCTCTCTCTCTCTCTCTCTCTCTTCCTCCCCCTTCTATTCCCCTCCCCCCATTCTCTCCCTCCGTGCGTCACACGGCGTCTCTGGGGAGCCACTGCAGCATGTGCTTCTGGGTCAGGGCTAGTTTGCTTCACCTCCAGGTGACTGTGGAACAGCGGGAGATATATAATGGCGCTTGATGCTGCTCGATGGTCCTGCTGCCCTCTGCAAATTCAGTTTGTGGCGAAATTCTCGAGTCACCTGAGGTCTTCGCCACCTCTACGGTACGGATCAGTTGCCGGAGGTTAATCTGGGCTTGCTTCTGCTCTGGTCCTGCCTAGCATCCGGACTAGGGGCTATGGGAGGGAGCACAATGGACGTGGCTTGTGAGAAGTCATTACGTCCCTGCCAGCCGCTAGCCGGACGCTAATCTTTATTTAGCACATGCCTGTAGGTGTTGCCTAGTAACAAAAGCGAAACAGCGCGAGGTGGTGAGGTGGTGTGAATGTCTCCCTCTCTTTCTATCTCTCTTGGTTTTCCTTCTTTCACCAAGCAGTCCTCCAAGTCTCTAATCTCCTTCGATCCCACCACAAATCCCCCCATAAGAAACGGCCAATTGAGAGAAGTAAAAAAAAAAATAAATTAATTGGACCCAACAATGGAGGTCATTATCTTAATAAAGAGGCCTCACCATAAGCTCCTTGTTCAACATGGTGAGAAAGAGTGGGGAAAAAAACAGAAGGAGTCCTCAATTTTTCAAAAGCAGCTAAGGGACTGAGTGTTTCCATGGTTTTTTGTTCTTAAGCTTTCGCTCTTACTTGCATGAGAACCTCTTCTTGCACAAAAGTTCTGCCTCACATGTTTTGAGACAAAGTTATAGGGACTTGGTTTTAATGTTAGCATGCACAGTGTTAGCATGCTAAGAATGTGTCTGCTTGTTTACCTTCCTGTCTTACTTGAAGCGGTAAATCGTGTTTTGTTCTAGTTCTACTCGATAAGAAGCCAAGCTAACAAACTGGCATTTGTCTGTGTTTTTGATGAATGTCTACATAGCTGTTAAAATGTTTTTGGCATCCAGTTTCAATTGTTCTCTTAGCTGCTCTTAAGGAACATTTTCTCATGAAACCTGAGCGAGGGAAGATAACTCAGTCTCACTGCTCAGTCATATTAAAAATGTAACAGTCTAAGGTTAATGGATAGACTTACTGTTTACTGGAAGACGGAGACTTATCTAATGTCACTGATATTGCAGTAAATGAAGCTAAATAGTACTTTTGCACTAGTTGACTGACTCTATGTACTTTTGCCTTTGGACTATAAGGGTTTGGGGGTTTTAAAAAACATTGTTAATATTCATGAATTTTACTGACTGATGGTCGTCCTCTTGACCTTCTATCTGGTGTTTGGCCAGCATATGGAAATGAGCTCTGAATGGACTCTTGGTGACAACTACACGACCTTACACACACTTCCTTTTCCCTCTTTCTCTTCTCTCATTTTCAAAATACAATGTAAAAATATTATAAAATGTATAGTATTCAATGTATTGTAAACATTTCCCTGCAAAACCTATTATCATACTGTATATTAGTGACAAATTAAAAAATAAAAACAGGAATTTGGGACTGAAACAGTATGGACAGTGATGCATCTTGCAAGTACATTCAATTTGATGAGACCAGACAGACACTTTGGGACAAACATCTCCACCTAGATTGAATTATGCTCTCCCTCCCTACATCAACTACTAAGAGAAACCTTATGGGATTTTTTGCTGGCCACTGCTGTCTCAACTGAGGGCTAGCTATGAAATATTGCTGTTATGGAAATGGCTTATGGTTTTTATTCTAAATCCAGGCTAAACAACATAGAGCTTAAAGAATAACCTTGCTGTAGCAAAGGAACATTACAGGGCTGTTAGAGATTGGGACATAACATGGGTATCCAGTTTTAATTAAAACACATTTTAGATTTCATTTTGATAAAGCATGGATCAAAGTGGAAGAAAATGCATTTCTCATTCATCAGCAAGAAACGGTTAGGAATGAAAAATGAAATGACAAAGGTTTTGCAGCACTCTGTTTCAAATGTCTCAAACTGGTTCGAATTTGCAACGAGTCAACCAATCTACTCAAATCTGTTGGTCAGCCCAAAAAAAAAAATACATAAAACTAACCAGTAGTGTTCTCTATGTATATTAACATGGACTGCTAAGTGAGATCAACTCACACACTGAGAGAATGTGGAAACGCAGGGAAATGCATACTGAAAGAGCCAGTGGTCTGTAATGATACATGAGCACCTCTTCTTGACCATGTCACAAATAATGGCATTTTCATGTCATGCAATGACAAAATCAGCCTGAAGAGACACTTTGTGTTTTAATGGACTGATTGACAGTAATGTTGTAGAGTTGTGTTGTGTCAGTGTATACTTTAGTGATCCACTAATAATTTTTTGTTTGATTGTTATAATGATTGGTGCAAATACTACTTCAGGTTTTAAATGGCTTTAGTGCTTTAAACTGTTATTGTGATGTGACTACACGCATGCTCAGGGGAAACCGCTAAATAACTAAATAACAGTACGGTATATAAGCTCATTGATTGCATTTTAGAACTACACCTGTCATTAAATACTATATTGTGAGTGATGGAGGGAAAAGTAGAAGCTGTCAATTTCTCAAAGGTAAATGTGTGTACGCACTCACCTATACTATAAATCCTTCTCTTTCTGCTGCTCTGCTAGGTCACAGCCTTGCATCTGTAGTGAGCATCCAAGGCTGGTGGTAATCCCTCTCTATGCTCTATCCTTTCACTTCTAAAAAAGAATGGATACATAAGTCACCCCATTCCCATGAGGGAGGGGAAAACAGAGGAATCACCTTCAGTCAGATCCTTCTGTGATACAGCAGGACAATCAATGACTTTGCAGCAAGATGAGAGAGCAAGAGAGGGAGAAAAATAAGATGACATGAGAGTTCAGTGAGACAGTCAAGCAGAGAGAGGGAGAGATAGTTGAGGTTCTCCTACTGTGCTTTCAGAAAAGAGTCTAAATATAATTTTTCTCCCACGTGCAATGTGCCATAAAACATTTATAGCCAGTCACACTCTGCTATAGCCTGGTGTTGATGCAACAGCAGTGAAATATTCATGAGTCTGGTTTCAGGGTTGGCTGAGAGAGAGAGAGAGAGAGAGAGAGAGAGTGAGAGCCCTGGCAAAATAGAGCAGAGCAGTGTTCCCTAATGGGGGAGGGGGGCGAAAGAGAGAGGGAGAGAGACTTACATAATCAGCCAGCCGCAGACTGAGATGAGACCACAGTTTTTAGATGCACATCCCTATGGACAGTGTCCCTGCTCTCACCCTGCCGCACAGCATTAGGACATTACAGCATCACTTTCTCTCTGCAATCTTACACAACCAGCTAAAGCCCTGTGTGTCGGGTACAAAACATACAGCTTACAAAAATGAAATTCTTTCATTCATTCATTCATTCATTCGTTTATTATCCGAACTCTTAATCCCAACTGGGATTGCAGCGGGGTGGCGACTGGAGCCTATCCCAGGAACTACCTTGGGCACATACCAACACACCGCAGGGCATACACACTAATACAATTACACTCTCACTTACACCTTACAGGGTCAATTTAGAGTGGCCAATTAACCTATAGTTCATGCTTTTAGACTGTGGGATGGAGCACACAGGGGTGGGGGGGCCCACGCGAGCACAGGGAGAGCATGCAAACTCCACACAGAAAGACTCCATGACTGACCTGGGGATCGAACCCAGGACCACAGCGGCACTGTGCCACTCATTGCTTCTTTAATTTATTAATAATAATTTTACAAATTTGGTTTAATCACATTCCTGAATTCAAGTTTAGTGATGGACTTGATTAAGACATATGGATATTATAATGAAAAAACTTCACATTTACATATAGTCTTACCTATAGACCAAGAAGTCATAGGTTTAAATCAAGCTTTATCTAGTACTGACCTTATTGGGTGCCTCAGCGAGGAATTTAAGCCCATATATCTCCAGGGAGACTGTTCCTGTAATTAGAAAATGGTAGTCACTCTGGATATGAGTGTCTGATAAATAATGTAAATGTTTAAGGTCTTCCTTAGAGGCCCAATGGTGGTTTTACTCTCAGCTGGGATTCAAACTTTCATTCTTATGGTCAGCAACATAGAGGTTAAAGCTCCCATATTCTGAAAAAAAATCTGTTTTTTTGGACATCCATTTGAGTCTGTACTGCATCTACACACTGTAACTCTGATTGAAAAAAAAGGCTAAATTGTGTTAGTATTCATTTACGAATATCAGAAATCCTGTGCTTAAACAAGCCATTTTGATTTTTTTGATTTTTGATTTACTTCTACGTCACAGTAGGGGACATTTGAATAACTACACCCTCCTATCTGAGAACCTCCGCCCACCAGGTAGAACTGCTAGCACTTCCTGATCCACCATGTTTTTTTGCAAGCGCTAGTGTAGGAATTGCAATGAAGAAGTCTACTGGTGGAGTGTTGTGTTGAATATGTATGGCTGTATGGATGGTCTGTTAACAGCACCTATACCTCAATTACCTAATACCTCAATTAGTTTCATGTGAGGTAAACTCTTGCTGTGCTGCCTAAGCCCCAGTTCCGTAGTGCGGTGTGGGCAGCAGTGGCTTATTTGCATTTAGGAATACTAATGAGATACAGCCTGTTCTGAAAGGGACCGAAATAGAGGGGTAAAAGGCTGGCGAAAATGCCAAATCTGAGAGGTATTTTCAGCAAACTACTTCTGAGACGTTTAGTGGCGCTCAAAGACCTATTTTAACTTGTTGAGCAAAATTATAATATGTCACCTTTAATTACTTAGACCGCTACAAATCATTTGTTGACTGAGTGGCATTAAACTTTGGTTAAGATCTTGGTGGTTGGAAAACAGTTGTGGAAGGGTGCAAGGAGCTTTATGAATACAGCAGAGAGGAGAGGAAGACGCTTGGGAGACTTGAGCCGATGGGGATCCACAGCTTTTCACCCACAAGCCCTGCAGAGTGTGAAGTCTTGGTCATGGCTGAAAGGTCAGACGGAAATCAAATCTGCATTGTAGAGGTTTCTCCCAGGGCCAATCAAATCGGCTTCTCCCAGGGCCATTGAAATGAAAATAAGTTTGCTGTCTTATCAGCTTCAGGTTTGTTTGGCTTTGTGCTCGATTTGTTTTGTCTGGTCGGAGTAGAAATAACCTTCAGGGGAGCAGAGGATAGGAAAGCAGCATGTTATTTACTGGCTGCCTGCCGTTTGTTGCCCCGAGGAGTTTGTTTACGGATTTCACTTGATGCTTCTTGCTGTGTGTCTGGGTCTGAGCCTCTGATCCAACTCTGCTGAACTTCTCCTTATCAACCACAGTAAACATGAGCTTTGCATCTAGAATCCTGAAATGTTTCAATTTGTCACATTATTAGCCAATTTGCTATTTAAAGAAATGGGTTGTAGCTGTGGTAACCTAGAACATGCCACATTTTTTGTTTTAGGCAATAAATTATTAATGTGTGCTCATGTTTGACATGGCAGAGGCTGAAGTATATCTCATGTGCCAACTTGACTGAAGGCACAACCATTGTTATCTTTATAACATGTTAGTACTATAATAATAATGCCATTGTTATAACATGACACATTTATATTATCAGGATTTGAAGCTTTAAATGGAAGTAAAAATTCAATGAATATCCAAAATATCATGAAAGTTCAGTAGAAATATAGTGCCAACAGTCCATATAGCATGACTCCCTACCTAAAATCATCAGTGTTGGGAGCATGTGACCTCCTCTTGCATACAGAAGATTGTATCATGGGTTTGAGTTTGTATCTTGGCATCAGCTTAAACTGCTTACAGTAGATCTGCAGCTGGTGTCGCTGTCTTGTTCCATCACCACTGGACACTTAATTTCATTTCATTTATGGTATTTAGCGAAAGTGAAAAGTGACTTTCACTTTCTAATCAAAGGGACAGTCTCACTGGAGCATTTTGAGGTTAAGGGTCTTCCTCACAGACCCAGTGATGGTAGCGCTGGAGGTAGAATTTAAACCTATGACTTTTTGCGCTAGAGGCGAGTGTCCTAAACACTTAAACAAAGGTGTTTAACCTCCAACTTTTCCAGAAACCCTGGATAAATAGTTGTCTTGGTTCACTGACCTTTTATCCATGGGAACTGAGAGAGGCCAAGAAACGAATTGCAGCATCACAGCTTGAAACAGCATAGTACAGAGAAGTGAAGTAAGGTGAGGTCTTGTCTGCAACAAACTAGAGCATTGGGATCAATTAGCTTTGCTCTTCACTGTGAAACTGGCAAGGACCAGTTCGCACAGTGTGTGTAAAAACGCATATATACGGGCATGGATCCGTCTTGCTCTAAAGAATTCATTGGCGTGAGTCAGTACTGAGCAGACAGGAGGCCCTGATAATAACCTCCCTTCTGCACCCTGAGGAAAGACATGGGAATCTTCAGTAGGGATGCTTGATAGGTTAACAAAAACATTTGGTAATGGAATGCAATTTGTAGAAAAAGTCATGTGTAAAACTTCCAACATGCCAGGACAGAGTGGCTTTAAAAGTCATTATTACTGAAATATGAACTCAGAATCTGATAAGCTAAAGGTTTTGCATGTTTTGAATTTGGTGAGAGCTTGAAAATAATGTCTTTAGAAATACAATGAACGATTTATCCCTTGAGCAAGCAATATAAGCTATTTAGACATTGAGGATCATGATTTTACAGGACAAGTCAAAGGAATACAACTTTTGTATTTGCATTTACTGCTGTATCAGGTCATGAGACTGTTGGGTCTGTCCATCATACTGAAGTAATCGAATAATATTGTTTATTAGCCAAACAAATAATGGCTGAAGAACGGCAGCCTTCTTATTTCTTTATCGCCGGGCCTTCTATGGGACTTAACTATCATCAAAACCCATGACCTGGTCATTATTGAGTCTGAGGAGTTCTTGAAGTGTGGCCACTTGCAAACCAAACCTCATTCCGTCCAGAAGACCGTGTTCTGAACAAGGACACCGTGTACTGAACGGCTCTCGTAATAAGCAGAGCACACATAGTACAGTGCTAAAAGTAGATATGAACAAAGAATGACCGAATAAAGCGTGGAATGACTGAGCAGCAATGATTGTGCTGGCAAGGACTAAATCTCCTCTCATTTAAGACTTCAGTGAATTGTATGAGGCCTTTAATATGCCCATAAACAAAATGTTAACCTGACAAGCAGAAGGATTCTCTGACTTCACTGAGAATGCAATTTTACAGTTTTAGTTTTTTAAAAAACATTTTAATGAACTTTTAATTTGTGGCTTTATCTCTAATGGTTCTAATGGCTCCCACTGGTGTTGTTTTTAAGTCAATAAACAAATTCCAGCTGATGAAACATTAGAAATCAGTAATTATTAGACATGGCACCAATTCGATACGTTGATCAGTATTGGTCCGATGACGACTCAATTAGCTGGATTGAGTATTGGTGGCATAGGGCCGATCTATGGATCCAATCTGTAAATACGTTTACAATTAAATCTGTTATGCAGCGGAAGCGGCACTGCGGTAAAGATGGTTTATTGTTCGACATTCACGCTACTTCCTACATAATGATACCACAATAAGCAGAACAAGCAGCGCAAAACCTACAACCCCAAAAGCAAAAAATGTGATTATACTGCTTAATTTCCTTAACACCACCAGCTCTGTGTTCCTAAACATTTTGGTGCTGCAGGATTAGGGACCGTCACAAAATTGCAGGACTGTGTTTAAACAAATAATTTTTGAGATGTTATTTTAATAACATATGATTTAGCATGTACACAATATCTGTATCGGTATCAAACAACAAAAAAAGTAGTATTGTGCCATGTCTAGATATTACAGCAATGCATGACAAACTTTATGCATTAATTTTTGAGCCATTACATCAACAATAGCTTGACTAGTTAAGCAGATACTGTGCACAAAACAGTACAGGCAGTGGCAGCATAACAGGGTGTAGTGGTTTCAGGGGGCAGTGGTAACCTAACGGTTAGAGAGTTGGGTCTGTGATTGGAAGTTCACCGGTTCAAGCCCCGTACCGATAAAGGTACCACTGACGTACTCATGAGCAAGGTGCCACCCCCGAACACTGCTTCCCTGGGAGCTTCCAAAAAGCTGCCCACTGCTCCTACTGTACACAGATAGGTCAAATGCAGAGGTCACATTTTGTTGTGATAATCACTCACTTTAATTCACAAAAATAAATTGGTCCTTGCCTCAGTAGGATAACAATGAAAAACAAGGAACACAAGCTCAGTGGGATTGGGATCATTAGAACTGTTTCATTTGAACCTCACCTCACTGGCATCTTGAAGCTCAAATGCATGTATGGATCATACAAACGTGATCTTAATCTATGTCCAGAACCAAAGAAGCCCAACCCATTAATCTCATAATCTGGGAGATCACCATCCCCTGACCGGTGGGGGATTATCAGCAGAGAAAGGAAATGCAAGGAAGAGAGGCACAAATCAGGTCTGCAGGGTTGAAGAAGCCTTCAACATTTATTGCACATTCCTGTTTGGTTTCGCTCTGACTTGGTTCTGTGATGTTGCTTGTGCAGTCTGGAAAATACACTGCTTGGAGTTTATTCCTTACACCATTTATTCTTTACACCAGACACCCCCGCCCCCAATTCAGGTACATATTCTGGTTTAAGACTTTTGTTTTAATTTTTATGCATTTTTTTTTCTTCTTTCATTTTTTTTTAATCATCAGCAACAATACCTGCAACATGCTTCGAAATCTTCATTTTGGCAAACCACAAATAAATTAAAACACAAACATTCATATAACACAATCTGACATTTAAGACATTGATGAAAGAAAATGACAGGAACAGAAAAAAACAACACAAAGAATCTGTCGTTTTTTCATTGTTTTCTTGCTTTTCTTTGAAAAGAAAAAAGAGAAAATGCTACCCAACAATCACAGACCACATGCAGATATATTACAATAGAATCTCACTGGTTTGGACATTTAACTCAGTTAGTGTCTGCAATCTACCAATCTAAACTATATCACAAAATGATGCTCTTAAAGCCGGCAAAAGTCCAATTTTGAGAGTTTCTGTGACTGGTTATAATTAGTCATTGTTATAGTATCTTCTCTTGCTAAGTCCATAGAAATACACACATACCCACATTTTTTTCAAATGACTGTCCAAACAGAGAGGGGAGAAGACCAAGAGCAATTCATTAACGATGCCCTTTTTCTACCAGATGGACAAGGTGTGGAGGGAGCCACCTACTCGCAACCCAACCCTGCACGATAACGCCGTTTCATTCGATGCCGCAACGTGAAACTAGTCAAGGAAACAAACTAACAAACACGCTGTCATATGACACATTATAAAGCCTGAGGACAAACCACCAGATATTCAGACAGGAATATAACACTTTCATCCAGACCGCCTTTGAGCACTGTAAATCCTTGCTTCCCGATCCACGAGTCAGTTGTAAAAACAGGATAGATTTATTCAGCAGAACATAAGTCTTAATACAGGCCGGCCTTTTCTCCATTCTGCCCCAGGTCAGGCGTACTCGTCTCCCACTTCAACACTGCTGCCTTTATGTCTCCTTTTCAAATCCCAGCAAAATGCTAAGGGTGAGTGGGAAAAGCTTCAAGTATGGCAAGAACTCTTGTCCTTGAGCTGCACCATATCTTTTAAAATTTTACACAGATTGCAAAGATGGTTTGAATCTTGGTTGGGATCTTGCAATTTCGAAGGAATGAGGCTTGAATTCTTTTAGCACCTACCTGAACCAGCACTCAGGAGAGTGGAACACTGAACCATGAACACTTCCCTTATGTCACGCATCGGGCATCTCTATTTCCTTTCACTCGATTTCTCATAGTTGCCTATTTTCTTTCTCTTCGTCAAGTGGCATGTTAATTAGCAGCTTCTCTTATGACATTTAAAGTCCCCTGAAGCACCAGAAGGTTTGATTGGACTTTCTGCTACGAAAGGTGCACGTCACAAAAATCGAAAAGCCTACGTCAAGTCGCCGTTTCTATTAACCTAGCAGAAGGCACAGGCTCCTTCCAGACTGGCTGGACGAATTCTCCAACATCAACGCTACTTTGAAACTGCAGCACGTTGTAGATCAGCGATTCGACTTCTTCAGGGTTCACTGTAGTTGTGCCTTTTTTTTTTTTTTACGTAAGTGTATCTTTATACAGACTCCGGTTCAGGAGCGTGCTACAGACACACCGCGTCTGGCGCCGATCTGGATTCACGCTGACATTTGGAGCGGCGGTCGATAAACGGCGAGGTGTTGAACTGCGGCTCCCCCCACCAAACATCAATCAGGGAACCGAACGAGCCGCTCTTATTACACTCGGCTGCCGAACGAATAAACAGACCACAAACCGTCCCCTCGGTCCGGCGTAATTTGGCTGTTATCAAGGCTGGCAGCACTGGGGAAAAGTGTTGAAGGTGTCAAAGGAGACACAGCATCTTACGTACTTGAATTAGAGGACTGAGATGGCTTGCTTTACTCCTTTACCGAGCAAGGTGTCAGCCATTTTACTGCCAAACAAAAGGAGGTTGGTATTTAACAGGGTAAAAGAATGTGAAACGACAACTAGTGGAAGCAGACTCGGGAGACGAGAACGTAGGCGAGAATTTTAATCTCCCGTCTTCGGAAAACATCTTTTGCGATTGGAGTCTGGCTCAGAAGAAAATAAGCTGTGCCGCTGCCAAAAACCAGCCGATGTCCTTCTGGTTTGTGCGAACCATGGCCAGTTTAATGCAGGCTGCTATTCTCCAGTGAAAACGACCAAGGCTTGCGACGCCGAGGAGGCCGACTATGTAACAAACGTTCATGCATGTTTCCAAAAAACCTCGGCTACAGCATATTAACATTGTGTAATTCACATGCTGTTCATACCATGCGCTCAGTATGCATTGCACACACACAAACAACACACACATACATACAGACAGACGCTCGCACACACCCACACACGCAGTGGGTCTCTGACATTCAGTTTTATCACCATCTGGTATCAAAATCATCCGAATTATAGGCTTTTGGTCTTCTCCGAAAAACAAATGATGATGACTAGCAACTCTTTTAAATCTTACTGCACCTCTGCATAAGCAACAAGAGTGTATTTTTTTTCTCCATTAGAAATCGATCACCATCTACGCAACACAGTGATGTCTAAATTTAGCCACGCGCAGAGAGAGAGCGAGAGAGAGAGAGAGAGACGGAGAGAAAGAGAAAGAGAAAGAGAGCGAGCGAGGACAGCTCCACATAAATTACAATCTTTGTTGCATTGAACTGTGAAAAATAGCACACCTGACAAAGAAACGGAGAGGGGGGGCAAAAGTGAACCTCAGATGTACTGATCTGCCTATCTGTTTAACATTAAGAGTCATTTGCATGTAAATGAAGGAAAAATCGGATGCCATTCGGTGCAATGCATCGTCAGCACTGTGTAGGACGAGGAAAAACCGTAAAAACAAGGACGAAGAGGGACGGACATTGATGAGCGGGATTGCAGAGAGGTATAGAGCGATAGAGAGGTGACAGAGGTATATAGAGTAGATGTGAGAGGTTGGAACACGTCTCGCCCTGAGAGGGAGGGTCACTGTTTTAACTCAGGGCCTTGATCACTTCTAGAGTCCTTCAGCAAAAACAACCGTCTTTAGCGTCATCTTGAACGAATGTGATGTCACAGCGTGTCACTGGTCCATGACACCTGGGTGAGGGATGACAGATGACCGGACGGACGGACGAAATGCGAGCGTGGTGGTGAAGAGTCGTTGACGTTTGCAGAGTGTGACATAATACCTTTTTGTGGTGAGTTTTAATTTTTTTTTTTTAACGTTAATTAAAGTTTAGTGGAGAGAAACAAATGAAAAGCCAACTCGAGAAAGCCACGTGGGGAAGGGACGAACGAGAGGCCGGCCAGCCGATCAGCCGTCGGACACGGGAGGGGAAACCCAGCCGTACTTCTCGTGGGTCTTCACCAGGCTCTTAAAAGTGGCTTCGGCTTCCTTGCGACTGAAGGCTTTCTTCGACTTTCCCGCTTTTCTGCAAATGCGGCCCTAGGAAGGAAAACAAAGCAAAACACAATGTTGTTGTAAAACCCCGAAAAGGATAAAATGTCAAATAAGACAACTGGCTTAAGGATTTTAAGAATAGCTTAATTTGCAGTATCATGTAATAGTATAATACAGATCTACAATGGACTTGGACCTCTCAATACATCACGGTTTGCAAGAGGTGCAATGTCAACTAAGGCGAATGAAAACAAGCAGGTCATGCATCAACTTTTTTGCTGTTGATATAAAAGGAAAACTCACCCGCTTCTCATTTTCCGTGACAAATCTACCAGAGAAGTCAGCTTGATCTAACAATTTACTATGGCTTAAGGGTTCCTGGGTAAAGTTCAAGAACTGATGCTTCATTCTAAAAGTCTTCAGGGTAAAAAGTTAACTTTTCTTTTTTAATCTTTGTTGTTATTTCTGTTGAACAGTGCTACAAAAAACATTGTTACTAATTTCAAGTCAAACTTCATCCCTTTTATATGGCAACCAAAATTATTTCAGCACAGTGATTCTCAATTCTGTTACTCACAACCTCCAAATTTGGGATTTATTAGTCAGCACACGCAATCCTATCTTTAATTATCTAATCAGTTGGGTGAGCGCTGGGGAAAACTTGAATCTTAAATCAGGGGCAAGGAACAAAATGAAACCGGTTGTGCTATCATTAAACACATTGAACAGTAGAATATTACAAGATAAATTAGGCAAGAAACAAGGTTCTGAATGCTTTTACGTCCGAAATATGCAGAAAACACAAAGATAATGCTAGATAGTCAAAATAATAAGTATACAAATGTAGAAGTAGGGAAGCTAGACTTTCTGTTCTTCACAATCTTTTACAAGTTAAATATATGGTGTATAATATACACCTTGATGTTCTGGGTAATATTAAATAAAAGTTTGGTGCACTGCTGCACATGAGATCTGTTAATGAATGCAGCGTAACGGTGATGTAGTTGGACCTAATGACCCTCAGCAAGCTTATCCACAGCGCCAATGACCTCTTTTAACGTCAAAGGAGAAATTCTACCTGACTGACCCTTAAAGCAGCAGCCCAACTCTTTATCTAATGTCTAATGCACCGTTTTGTGCCTATTTCAAGCTGCAAGCTACAGTGGAATTACTAAAAACTGATCAAAGAATTAGCTGGTCATGGTTTTTAGGGAGGGAGTTTAGGTAGTATACACAGACCTTTCTTTTGAAAATACTTTTTGTTTGATAAGTAACTATTGGAGCTATAAATTCCAATTAGTTGACCACACCATTGTCAGAAGTGCAGTGCACCTTGTTGCCAAATAGTAGATGTGGCAGGTCACATGACTAAAACCACAAATCACAAAAAGTCAGGTTTTCCCACAAAGTATATAGTTCTCACATAACCATTTGTCACTTCACAGAAAGTTAAGAAGAGCATCATTATCCATCACAACAGGACGAGAAGAGATCAAGAACAATGAACTTTGCATTTACCAGTGTTTAGATTAATGTTAAAATAACTATTCTTTCCCGATGAGCTACTATCATTGATGACAGACTACCTAATTCAAAAATGTGAGTCTGTTGCCAACGAAATGACAGTACAATGCCAAACAATGCAGTGGCACTGCCATCTGGTTTTGGACAGAAGCCACACAGCAGACGAAACCATTTTTAACCATACTGAGTGGTTTCAGTGGTGCTCTAGCTAGTATTATCCAGTTGCATGTTTGTCATTACATATAAATTAAATGACTATATTCAAAACATGCCAAAAATGACGTCACAAACTGTTTAACTCACAGTAAGCCTAATTATTATTTATTTCGAAAGAGGGAGACGTCTACAGCAAGTCAGAAAAGGTTTGGGATTTGCACGGCTGTTTCATGCAGGATAAGCGTGATTTTCTGTCATTAGCAACACTGCAATGTAAAATCTTTGTGACAAAGATCACAAGTAATTTTAGCGGAGACAAGGCTGGATTTGAGATTCCCTGAGACTCATCTCACTCACACATTTGTTAGACACTAGTGATCACAGAAAAATGACAGCGTGGCCTCTTACTGGCTTTTTGGCTATTAGGGGGAGCCTGTAGACACTGATCAATATGGATGTTTGGGCTTGTGTTACATCATTGTTGTGCATGATAGTGAATGCAAATGCATTGCACTGCTACATCTACAATCTGCCAGTACATTTATCACTTTTTGTGTATTTCTAATCACTTAAATTCAGCAAATGGGGCCCCTACAAAAGATTTTCATCCAAAGAACTGCTCAGGAACGTAGTGAACAGAGATTTCACCTTAAGGTGACTATTTTAATGACAAAGAAAAGATGGGACGATCAGGCATTTTGATGATCGTCAAATGAACATTCTAACTAACGCCAATTGATTTTGACAGAGAAAATACTGTATACTCGTTCTAGAGAACACAAATTCAGTCAGACCAGGATCAAACACTGGTGCATTATGGTGTGTAACAGAACAGAACAAAACTTTTTCATTGTTCAAAAGAAACATGAAGAATAATAATGTCACTCAATGATTAGATCAAGGAGAAAAACTTATTTGAATGGAAGGCGTGTGAAACAGCTTTTCTTCTTGAACCAGATATGCTGATGGCACTGAATATTGAGGCGGATAGTATTTTGGCAGAAATCATCATGATCATAAGACTTGCAACACATTTAGTATGCTCTGATTCTGTGCTGTGCTCTTTCAAATGCATAGCTTAAAATGGAAAATGGTGGCTATTCCTGGCCTATTCCTGTCTTCTAGCCTGTAGACATACAAAGATGTTAATCTGAATCACTTTCTTTACAGAACTTCATGTCAAGCCAGTGGGGTATAATATTATCTGTAGTATGAACAAAGGCTCTTCATGCCTTGTTAATAAATTCTTGCTTTACCCTTCCTGAAATAGCAACGATTTGTAACAGATAGACTGGCCCTGTATCAATACATACATACATACATACATACATACATACATTTTGAACAAACAAAACACTCCAGCTGTTCCCATCAGAGGTCGACCGATATATCGGGCCGATATTTAGAATTTTGTACACCGATATCTGAGTGCAGTATGTCGATATTCAGGCATCTCTGCGGACAGCCCAGTTATGCTGCGCTACACGTGATCTCTGCAGGACCCCAGCCAGAAGTTTTGCGCTCACCTTTAGATTATTTGCACTCTCCTTTTTGTATTGTTGTTTACAATTTTATCTTCCCTCAGGAATAGTTTGTAACTTGAAAACTTTGTTTTGTTAACAAATTATTAGTCAAGTTCAAATGTTATATATTTATTTATTGTTTAGACATTTTGGGCCAATTTACCAGTCGAGGATTAAGCCTAGTCCTAGACTAGTTTTGAGTTAAAATGGTACATCTCCATTGGTAGTAGAATTTAGTCCGAGACTAGCCAGCCCTTACAGTTTTATTTATGTTATTTATGTTTATATTTGTTTAGTCAGTGTTAAATAAATGTTAAGTTGAGAAATCTTGTGTATCTTTTGTTATTATTAGTGTGATATTTTACTACACAAACGGAGGGGAAATGCCTAATTATTGGCCAAAAAAATATCGGCAGCATATATCACCCATCGGCTGACCCTGACTTCTAAATATCGGCATCGGCTTTAGAAAAACCCATATCGGTCGACCTCTAGTTCACACTCACATTCAAAAAAGTAATTTGTATGTATGTTTGTGAGAGGCAGTGATGTGACTCCTGGATGCCCAAAGACCAGGGTCGTACCCGTGCCAGTGCTGATGTAAGGCAGCGGGGACGCAGAAAACAGGAATAGCTCGCTCTTGCTGCAGGCACTTTGAGGGCAGGCTGCAGTGTAATGGCCCAGAAGTAACGCAGTGCACTCACTTGTGAGGAGAGCGTCCTAACTCCACTCACCAAAGCCTGTGATTTGTGGATTAACTGTAGCTGGCGAGACCTTAATTAGGATACGCTGCACGCTGTCGTACCAGGGAGAAAGCCAAGAGAGAGTCGAACGAGAACAGGGCTGAGATTTCGGCTCTTTCGCATTAATAACGTAAGCTGACTTTTGCTCAGAGTCTGGTGTGCTGGACGGACTGTTTTAGTCCGGCGTGTACCAAGCTGGGCGAGGTGGCAGATGGGTAATCTCCTGAACAGAGATCAGTCAATGAGCTATGCACGCTCGGAGAATCCGAGTTGCAGTTGTTATATAATCCACAC
Source organism: Distichodus sexfasciatus (assembly GCA_032718565.1). Classification (NCBI taxonomy): domain Eukaryota; kingdom Metazoa; phylum Chordata; class Actinopteri; order Characiformes; family Distichodontidae; genus Distichodus; species Distichodus sexfasciatus. The sequence goes on along the minus strand of JAVGVS010000010.1, from coordinate 5,480,813 downwards.
GGGCCAGGGGCTGATTTAAATGTCGCTTTATGCCTTGCTAGGATATCGAGCATGCATCCGCCTGTGACGTTATGCTGAAAAATCCAAAAAAAAGTGACAAAAGCCTATACTCCTCTGTGTGCCTTGAAGACACCAGGAGGGATACAAATTTGTCACATCGTCTATAAATAGGACCTGGCAAAAGGCACGGCAGACCTTTCCAAGGGAACACTTGAGATCAAAATGCGTTTTCCTCACGCATCCTGCATAGACAAGGACGAGGTCCCTTGGCATTTACTCACGGAATTCCACTTGTTAATTTTTCAGCAAGCATGATCTTGGGTCAGTACAGGACACTGACAATGGCAGCGAAAACAGCTGCCCTGTCTTTCAAGCCGAACAAAAGATCAAAGGGAGGCATACATATTGACTTTTCTGTTACGGCACTCTATTGTCACAGAGTCTGCGCCTGAACATCAAAGCAGAGGATTTCTGCATCCATATTGCTAAGGGGACACAGAAGCCTCAGTCTCAGCAGCTAAAGCGATGCATCAAATTAATTAACATTACACAAAGGTCTTACGCTGCAGAGAACATCATATTTCGATTGCATCATGATGTTACAAAATTGCAGTGAATGCCAGCAATATCCAGCTGAGCATTATCCAAGAATAAGCAAAACAAACAAAGAATATAGTCTGTGCCCAGTTAAGGTTGAATGCAGTGTTCTGCTGCATAACTGTCAAAAATGGACTAATGTTCTTAGCATAACATCACTAGAAAATCATTAATCGTAGCTGTATCTGCAGTAAAAAGAAAAAAAAGCAAGGTTATTTTAATGCACCATATATCTGTTTTAGCTCCGTAGGGAGTCTGTTGTGTCAGCAATGTCTCGATCCATAATTGCCCTTGAATGCTTCAGGCCATTTAATGAAAACGGTTATCCTCAAGGCAACAGGCCACATTGTGCTATAGATTTGGCACAACAATGAAGCATTTTCAGACTCACTGATGAACAACATGCAAAATTATCACCTCAAGGGAGGACAAATGGCTTGTCAGCTTCTATCCTCTGATATCATTTTCTTCCAAAATACCAAACACAGCTTTTGCCCGGCTCAGTACAACACAACGCAACACTGCAGGTCTTGTTAAAATCAGTAATCATCGCTCCTTTGCTCTTACGGATTTTGCCGCATTCGTTAAAATATCAAAGGCTGCAGAACAGTGTGAAACGGGTGTTTATGATGCAATACGAAGAAAGAATAAGAACACATAAAATACCATCTTTGTACCATACAAAGGTAAAAGAACACCCTACTAAAACAAAAGATAGGTTACTTGTTCTGTGTCGGGTGAGGATTCCGTTTTGTTTATTTATTACCTGCTGGCTCTATAAGGATCAGATGGCATAAAGAGTAGGCCAATGCTGAGATCAGCCTTCCAGAATGAGTCTGGGCTCACACAGTCACTTCCTGCTATCTTTGTATGATATATCCATTTACTCCAATTATTACGAGATCAAAATAATACTACATCTAACCCTAACCTTAGTAACCAAAGACTATGTTGCCCAGATAAAACTTGGAATTTCTCAAAATATTCTCAGCAAAATACCCTCACTTGCAAATGTTGTATTTAATCAGGTCCTCACAGGGCCACAATTTTCAATCTTGGCAAGGTACTTGCACTGACTGTCATAATCACTAGATCAAAATAATACTAACCCTAAGCATAAGCCTAACCTCAGTCACCCAAATGAACATCTTTGGTTATTAACCAAATTAACATGCTTATGCAATAAAAATTAAACTTTTTGCTTATAAGGACATACACAAATGTCCCCACAATGCCACAAAAAAATCTGTCAAATATCATGGGCAATCCTGTCCTCATGAATACCTAAAAACCTGTCACATATTTCATTCTTTCTATTTCTATCTTACACTGACCATTTAATCTAAATACAAACCCTAACCATAAACCTAAGCTCAGTAACCAAAATTAACATAATTCTTCAAAATGAGGATACACAAAAAGTCCTCACAAATACATACACTCACACCTATAAACAAACATAAGACCAGTTCTCACATAAAAACATCCTCACAAAGCCTTCCCTACTTTTTAGGGGGTACTCATCTCACTCACTCACCTGGCCCTTGACCAGACTGGCCGCGAACTGCCTCATGACGGCCTCCACGGTGTAGGCGCTGGACCAGCCGCGCGGCGTTAACAGCTCCATGCAGATGGCGCCTCCGTCCAGCACGTAGCCGTTCTCCAGTCGCGGCGTGAGCACACGCATGAACGGGGGCGAGAAAGGGAAATTGTCGGGGAAGGTGACATTCAGCAAGATGTACTCGGTGTTCGTTTCCTTCATGTCCTGCCACAGCGCCGAGTCCTTGTCAACTTGGTGCAGCTTGACGTTCCAGTCGTAGAGGTTGTCGTCCGCCAGCTCCACCGTGATGAAGTTGTCGCCGAGCCGCCGGATCTCCTGCAGCTCTTTCATCAACCTCCGCGTCCGCACCTGCGTACAGTGCTGCCGGTTAGGGGCCGGTGGCGGCGGCACCACCGAGGACGAGCCGCTCGATTTGGAGCTGCCCTGTTTCTCTTTCGTGTCCTTGCCGGCCTTGTCCTTGCCGGAGACGTCCAGCCTTTTGGCCTTGATTTCGGGGGTGCTGAGGATGTTGGTCTCGTTGCTCGTGTTGTTGTTACAGTGCTTGGCGTTGTTTTTCTGGTTGCCCTGCTTAGTCCCCTTCAGCGAGGCTTGGTGGTGCTTGGGGTCCTCCGTGTCCCGGTCGTGCAGACGAATCAGGCCGATTTTTCGCAGGAGGGTCGCCATAACGCTGTCCGTTTTAAAGGGGGGGGAGTCGCACTTTTCTCACGATCCGCAGACCCGAATGTGTGTGATGTTGACGTGATGGTGGCCAGACGCGGCAAAGCGGCTCCTCACGACAGGCAACACGAGCCCCGTTTTCAATGCATCGTTCCTTAAGGCTGAAACGAAACAAGGCAACTCACTGTGACTCTGACGAGATTTTTATTACCTCGACACAAAGATCGAAATTCAGCGCGTCTCTTATTTGTTAGTCATATTCGTGCTTCACGGTTTTCGCCAGTATATACCGAATAACGAGCACTAACGTTACTCGGAGTTATCGTTTACCAACATTGCTTTTATTCAATCGTTCTCAAACGGTACGTACACTTACCCTTAACAGCTTGCTTTTCCAGCCTTCAAATAACAAATTGTGGCGAAAAAGGCTGCAGGTTTTTCACCGTAATCCCGACGCTCTCGCGCTGGTCGGTACAGCCTTTGATGTAACCGCAGCTGCTGCAGAGCGAGGGCTAACGTCGCTCGGAATGAGCCAATCGGATAATCCGTTGCAAAGAGACACACGCACACACGCGCGCGCGCGCGCAGTCGCGCGCCAAAAAACAGCAGCAGTGGCGGAGGACTGGGACGCAGGTTGGTGGCTCGAGCGCTCCGTTTCCGCTGTACCTGGACGGAATGAACAATCAAGTCTGTTACGCGCAACGTGAACGCTAAAACGGGGGGCAGGGCTTCCAGTGAATCAGCTGTCTTACGCCAGTGAGTTACAGACCGCCCGCCCATTTTGACGTCAACTTTGGTCGATATGGGCGGTGTTTGACCACATGCCACGCCCATAAATGCGACGCGGCCCCGCCCAGGCATGAAGCTCGTTGCCAAAGACGTTCCGCTACGCACCGAGGGGGATTAAATGATTTAAGATTTTTAAGATTTACGATTTCATTAGTCACAGTCAGGTTATACAAGTATAACTTGAAATGTAAAACACACCATTATTATATGTGAAAGAAATATTAATGTTAAGCGAAAAAATGCGATAGAGTTCGTGTGACAGTGGGTCAGTTATGATTTCTATAAGAACAGTTCTTTTCAAATAACATTATCCATAAAGGCCCACGTAAATCTGGCTAAAAGGTTTTCTGGTGTTGTAGTTTAAATTAATATGTTCAAGGGCCAGGTCCAGTGGCACAGAGCCTTATGAATTTTTTTCAATAGATGGGCTTCAATGTCAGTGTTTCAACACCTTTTTGAAAAAAATAACCTGTCATATAGAAAAATGATGAGCAGATTTCGATTTATTTGTTAAGCTGCCGTAGGATGTAAGCTATTTTTTTTCTTCCCTTCAGATGTTTAGACGATCTGTCAGAATTTGTGATTTCACATTTTTGACTCGACTCTTCCTAAAATCGAAACAGCGTTCACGTCTCCATGAGCTCTTTTAGGCGACACTTTTCAGCAATCAGTCACAATTTACGGTGATGGCTGCGATCCCGTTACCATGACAACGAGTATTCCTGTCTGCGATTGGACCACGCGCTGCCGGAAAGTGTGCAGTTATCTCACAGGACGTTTACCGAGTCGATGGTATGAGGTCTGTTTTTTGTCAACATTTTATTGTATTACTTCTTTATCTGTAATTATCGATCTCAACATGGCCGAGAAGTTTGATAATCTCGAGGAGCATCTTGAGAAATTCATCGAAAACATCCGACAGATGGGGATCATCGTCAGCGACTTTCAGCCCAGCAGCCAAACTGGACTCAACCAGAAGCTGTAAGTCGTGTTGTGACGCTTTGTGTTTTAGTTATTTTTAAATAACTTACCATGTTAAAGTAACATATTCTGTTTAATAATCGATGTTATTTGTGTTCATTTATTCTGGGGGCAATTATTTGCATCGACGAGCAATGGGGTTTTCTTGTTTACTATCCAGTTTTTGTCGAAAAGTGAAGTTGATGCAATAATGGACAATTTGTATTACATTTTCTGTGTAAATATCTAACTAGTTGTGGCAGTTTATTGCAGTTTAAACCTGTTAAGCGAAACGAGGGAGTATTTCATATTTTTATATGTCTTTTAATATTCGCAGCATACCGTAAATGCATTTATGCAGTTTGTGTAAATGCTGTATACAGTGTGTGTAGTGAATGTGTGTGTTGTTTTGCAGGAACTTCATGATTACAGGGTTACAGGACATAGAGAAATGTCGGCAGCAGCTTCATGATATCCACGTACCTTTGGAAGCATTTGAGTGAGTATATCGACCAAGCGAAATTTACAAAATGAACGATGTTCCTGCCCCATGTTCAGAATTATCTACATTTGTTCCCAATTTAAACACATATTGAGACATATTAAGGACAGTCTTTTGCCTTGTACAAAGTACTGTAAAAATCCAGCAGTACTGTATACTGTAGTACTGTTTCATTGCAAAAATAATATTTTTTTTTTGCTCTTGCAGATGTGTTTTGGTCTGTCTATCCCAAAGTCATTTGGGAAAAAAAGTTGTACTTTATACTTAGAAATAGTTATAATTTCTTACTTCCCTCTTTGCCTAGCATAATAAATATATCCTTAGATTTGTCTGGTGGCCAGACCCACCTTGCTGACCCAATCTTTTTACTTGACTTTACCATTTTCATTTTTTGTCATAAGATACTTTGGATGACTTTAACATGTTAGATGTACAAGAGATATTACTTGGACAATTAAAAAAATCAAGTTTGAAATTACAATTTGCAAAAAAACAACAACAAAAAAACACCCCACTGATTTAAAGGTCAGTTTACCATAAATGGCATGTCACTGGCTTAAGGTCTGGCTTTGTTGCATAATATTAGTAGTATGTCAATGTCCCTGTACGTAAAATCTACTATTATATATGTTTTTGCACGGTGCCCTTTCTCAGTTCATTTTCACTTTCTCCACAGATACATTGATCAGGGTCGCAACCCCCAACTTTATACTAAAGAGTGTTTGGAGCGAGCCTTGGCTAAAAATGAGCAAGTCAAAGGGAAGATTGACACCATGACAGTGAGTTCACATTTTAACAGTAATACACAGCTAATGTGCAGATAGGTCATTTAGTGAATACACACTAAATGTACTTTTATAATAGTCATTAGTATATGGTACATACATCAGCTGTGTTTGTTCAAAGAATCAGCTCTGTGTCCATGTCAGTGTAGAAACTGGTTTGGATTAACTTTGATATTCCAGGAATGGCTTAATGATATAATGGTGTAATGTTTCCATTAACAGTCTCCTCATTGAGTAAAATGACTTTTTCTTTGCAGAAATTTAAAAGCCTCCTTATCACTGAGCTGGGAAAGGTATTTCCAGAAGAGATGGCAAAATATAAGGCCATTCATGGAGATGACCCTCCATCATAGTCATCTGTGCCATAGCAACAGCATTACTAAAACCATGTTGTACATATTTTTGATACTCCCATATTTTTAAGAGTCAGAACATCCATCATCTTTTACATTTTTACAGCTTTTTCAGCATTTGTAATTTACCTTTGTATTTCACAAAGATGTAGCTAGTGCATCAGATGTGTTTTGTAACATGGGATTAAGAAAATGGAATTTCTGCCTAATGTACTTAAATTTTGTTCTGTTGCCTGTTTTTTTTTAATAAATGGTTTATTTAAAGTCCAATATAAACTATGCTGTTGTGTACATTATGAGCTGAAACCACTTGACCTTACTAGCTTTTTAAAAGACCCTTTTGAAGGTTTTCATCGAAGCCAAATGTTATATTGTGCCAGCCATCTCAGTCATAACATACAGTATTGTCACTCTTTTTCATGTGTTCTCAACTTAACCAGCTGACCCTATTGCCCATAATAGGCAAAATGTGACTTTATGGTGAGACACAGTACAAGACATTGACCTTTAGATAGATTTCATTGATGATCAGCTCATACTTTGAAGTGATGTTATCTTGTTAAACTACCGAGATATTTTAATTATGTTCTCATGATCTGTGGTTTTAAAGTAGTGACTACTTTGTGAAGAGTGAAAATGAGGGTAAAAGGCTTTAAAATTAGTGTATGGGTTTATATTTAACTGTGCTTGACCTTAACATCCTAACAACTAAAAATAAGTGGATGCCCAAAATGTCCGGTAAAGTCTTTGATTTCATTTTCACACATTATTCTAGCCACCCAATTTTCAATGCTACGCTCTCATTTGATCATGAAAATGCTTAGTCATTACCCCTGACAATAGGGCTCCTCATGGACTCTCAACCGTGCTGAGCGGATGACGTTGAGCCCTACTTTTATAGAAGAGATGATCCTTCACCACACAAGGTGGTTATGAAAGTGTTTAGCACGGTATTCCTTAGAACACCCAGTGCATGTTTAGAATCAGGAACATGTAGTTCGTGGGAAGCAAAGGCGTTAAAACTGAAACAGTGGGCAGCGTCAAGGGCTCATCTTTCTTTACACTCCTGTGAAACATTGTGGGGAGAAGGTGAGCAAGCTCTTACCAGTCATCAGTGGCTTTGATGTACCTGCATAAAGGTGGAAATATCTGTGGGTGAGCAGGAAGTTCATTAACCTTCAAAACAATGAACGAAAATTAGATGATGCCTCTTCTGAAGCTGAACTGCTCTCTGGGCGCTCCTAATGCTGCCATCCGCTCCTTTATGTATGTGACCTCTCAAATGCAGTGTTGTGCTGTGGTGTGTTCACAATGACAAATAATCACTCACTTTGACATTACGCTTGGGTTGGGACTGTTGGGAGTGTATAGTTGGCCAGAGCAAGAAGTTTAGACGTGCATAAAAATGATCCCTTACGTTAATTGTCTGTAATAGCAATAAAAGGAAATGGCTGCCAATGTATAGCAAAAATCTTTGCTACTCACAAACATTGTTTGAAAGTTCCTATTGTGTGCTAGTGTGCTAAGAATTGACATGGACTCCAAATCAGAAATTTTGAATGGAAATTTTAAATATTATTCATTATGACTTGGTGCCTCCCCAAGACCCTATTAATTTTACATGCATGTTTCTTTTTGGCCCTGCTTCTTCTGGCACCTCTCATTTAATCCTAATTGTGGTTAAGATCTAGCACGTAATTGTATCTTGGTAATCAGTGGAGTGTAAATTCAGAGAGGTTCATCGTGTAAATGGTTTCGTAGTCTGACCAGTTCGTCAGTGGTGAAACCTAACCAAGCAATTAACGTGATCATAGAACTAATTTGTTCAGTTGAGAAGATCTTGGCTAAAACCAGTCATCAAGCATGTGCTTTGGTTACCTCATGTGATTATAAGTTAAAACTGTTCTCTAAACAGTGTCTGTCGAACATGGCATAGGAACCAGAAATAAACACCTTCTCACCCCATGACGCGTGACACGTTCCTCACCTTTTTATTCAGTTTGATCCAGATTTTAAATGTGGAGCCAGCTCAGATGAACCCATGTGTTCTCTGTCTCCAGTGAGCCAGTGTGCCGCCTAATGGCTTTATGATGCTAATATGGGGGATTGAGACTGACCCTGGCCGCACATGCCAGACGGACGAGCCACATTTCATTTATTATTTTTCACTAATTTAACACTTTCCATCTCAAAGCAGAGGGGCTGTCTCCATTTCAGGCAACTGTCACCTTCTCAGTGAAGGTCACCAGGCGGCAAAAACCCCTCAGCCTTCTGTTTCTGCAGTCGCTACAGCAACGCCTCCCCCTTTTCTCGAGAAAGACAAAGGCTTCAGCTAAGGGGAAAGAGGAGGAGGAGGGGTCTGTATGGGAAAAGCTTTGGCCCTGATGCATATTCACAGCACACACAGGCATGTCAGTACACGTGCAGGGTCTGGACACTGCCAACCCCAGCAGAGTGTTTTGCACCTGGGGAGGGGAGGGCGCAAGGTCAGAAAATGGCCTAAAATAAGCCTGATATTAGTGCTCATGTAATTGTTTAGATGATCTTTTTCCCCTTTTCCCGGACGTTGTGAATGTGATGATATGAATACCCCTCTTGAAACTCATAATCATGTATCTGTTAATAGCTTTGTGAGTCAGAGCCCAATGCAACAAAAAAGCCAGGTAGGGAACTATGCATCACTGATGAGCTGGATATGAGTAGATTGTGTGTCAGGATGTGGTTTGTGTTTGAGGCTGCATGTTCTGGACATGTAAAACTGAATTGCGTGGCGGGGAAACATGCGAAGCTGTGGGCCGGGGCAGTGCGAGTGTCTGCCATGGATCTGGACGGTCTCCATGGAGATGGGCGTCTTGCTCTTTCAATCTTTTTCCTCATTAACACAATGGCAAAAGCCACCAGCAGCCCAATTTCTTCCCCTCAAGGGAAAAATGAGACCTATGCACTGCTAGATAAACTCCCCATAGCAATGCATAACTTGGTGAAAAATGTAGTGCACATGATTCAAATGTTGCCTTTTTCAAGAACACTCACTGTATTTCTTCTGGGCATTGATGCTACAGTACATTAAATTGCAAAGTAGGGTTGCATGATAATGCAACAAAACATTTACACTGCAATATATTTTTATATATGCTTTTCCCCTTCATATTTGTGCAATTTAACAGATTAATTACTGTGACTGTCTCCCTGGAGCAACTTGGTCTTAAGGGCCTTGCTCAGGGCCTCATTGATGGTAATGCTGGAGGTAGGATAGATCCAGGCTTGAACCTACGACCTCTTGTTCTCTTTCACCACTAGACCAAAACCACTTAGGGTGACTTAATAAAATGAAATAAAATGAACATATGAAAAGGCTGAAAAATAACTTTACTTTTAAGACTTGTGTGGACTGTGAAACATCCTTTTTTAAAATATTATTTTTATACAAGAACTGCAAAATCTGATGAAATTCTCTTGCAGTGTAGTCATGGAAAATGTAAATTTTCCTTTTGTTTCAATTATTAAAAATGTTGCTGCATGATGCGTTCAAATTAATTTACCCTACTCTACTCGTCATTGCACATCCTGCGATGTTTACTGTGCATTTGCACATAATTGCAATGGTGATACTAAAAACAACATATTATCCAACCCTACATTGAACCTGATATCTTTTTCCTGCCTAAGAATCTCCCCACTGCTTGTAGGGTCATTATTTTTTATATATAATCAGCATAATTTGCTGACATGCAGCTTGTGCATTGCGCAGAAATCCAATGTGGGAACACATACGTGGCTGTTTGAGTTCCCACAGGCTTAATTAACATTGTTTGTTGATAGCTTTTCTGCTTTGTCCTTTGCTGTAATGATCAGATGAATGTTCAGAGTGGTTTCAGCGCTGTGTTTCCTGTCAGGGCTGTTCATTACTGTGAAGCAATATTGGTACTTTTTACAGATACTTAAAGGGGCACACTGCTGATACATGCTAATGTGGCTAACAATAAACAAAACCTGATGGGGACCTTTAGCATACATTATGTAAAGCAGGCCAAAGGTTGACCTTAGTGTTCCATTTATGGTTAAACACATTAACGTCTCGGCAGTGTGCTCCTTTAACAAATGTTGAATGTGATAATCTTTTTTTCATGTTAGCAGGAATATTAAAATAATAAAAGTATCTTGTGAAATGGTTACAGTAATTCAGTTAACGTAGCTACATTTAGTTAACCCCAAACCAAAAAATGTATTAGTTGCCATGCACTTGTCTCTAATTTGACCTGAGTAAGGCCACAATAGCAGAAGAGGTCAAAATTAGCATGCAAATGGTCCAGGCTGATTAAAATGTTGATTTGTAGTGTCTCTAATCTCATTTTGTCATACGGGAGACAGACATTCTTCTGTGACCAAAACGTTCTCTTAAAGCCTCAAAGGCACTACACAGCATACGTCAAGCTCCATAAAGCTGCTGGGATCCGCCCTGCTTTTGTGTTACCATTTGCTCAACTTCTGCCCTCTTTGTGGATGTGTGGAGGGACGTCTGTGGCCTCGACTCAATGGGGAGGTTTGCACTCTGAAGAAACTCTTCAATTTGAACGGCACAGAGGAGCTTCAATTTTCTTCTGTGAAGTTTGCTGCAGTGTTGTAGTGACTTGTGGTTTTAATGTTTAGAGAGGTTTAAATAAATGTTTACAGTGGATTATTTAGCTCACCAGAACATCGTTTAAGCTTTTTGGGTCTAGAGCAGTTGCTTGGGGGTTGGGCGGGTCAGAGGACAGGAGGAGAGGATATGGCCCATCAAGGTCCAGATGAATCCCATCCAGCCCCTCCCCAATGGGCACAATGATTCTGACTCGTGCTCCGACCTCCTCTGTGGAAGCAGATGCTGTGTTATGCATGACCATTCAAACATAATTAATCACTGTCTGCTCTGCTTTCTGCCTTTAGAACCATCAGCAGCACATACTGCGCGTGTGCACGTGACAAAAGAAGGGTATGTAGAATACAACAGTCTAGTGAATGTTCTAGGGTTGCCAAGCATAATCACCTTAGCTGTACGCTAAAAATGTATTGATATCAATGTTTTAATCTCTTGATTTTTTATTTCAAATATTGCTTCAAATAATTATAACAAATATAATTTCTTCAATACGTCATTGAACGATTTCAGACCTATTGAGCTCTGACCATTGGTCAGTTCCAGTCAAAACAACAATTTCCACCAAACTTTGCAGCTAAATAAATTGCATCTGATAAGACATCACTAACGGGACTCAATGTAAATGTTTTTAAAGACCCATGACTGCTTATTTTAAACACTCATTCATCTGTGGTATGTCATGAACTTATTTAAAAGACATTTGAAAACTTTCAAAAGAATGATTTTAGTCAGCAAAATTCTATAAAATGATAAATATTACACTAAATTATTACGTTAAATAATACAATGTTACAAATAGTTGTTGCTAGTTAAAATTAATATAAATAAAAAGGTCGTTTTGAAGTGATACGTAAGTGATTATTTGTCATTGTGAACACACCACAGCACAGCACAGCAGACAAAAATCTGACCTCTGCATTTGACCCATCCGTGAAGGAGCAGTGGACATGTGACATGGGCAGCACCTGGGGATGGTACCTTGATCATAAGTACCTCAGTGGCACCTTTACCGGTTCGGGATTTGAACCAACAACCTTCCGATCACTGTGTGAACACTCTAACCGTTACGCTACTAACTGCCTCTATTTGGGTTAGTCATGTGATTCATAATGAAAAATTAATTTTAAAGAAACTAGTCAGCACTAGTTGAGAGTAGTCAACTAATAAATAAAGTAGACAAAACGATTGATAGAACTGACAGAATTCTGGCGCCATTTGCGCCAGCTCTGGACTTAATACTTTCATGAGATAAAGTAAGATAAGATATATAAGGGAGGATTTTTCCTTGGCCTCCACCTCCTCTTTCCCTATACTACTGCTTAGTTGAAAGAGTGTTCATACATTTAATTTATTAAGGCTGACAAAAATTTGCTTAAGTATTGAAGATCACAGTTGCACTATAGATAACCTGTGATTGCATGATGTTTTAAAGCAAGTATGCCCACTACAAAAAACCCACACAGATGATTCAGATCTGCTCTTCTCAAGCTCAAGGTCTTTCATCCACACATCTAGCCTACACTGTTGGAGGTGGTTCAGAGTAAATAAAAAGTTAATCACCTCTCCTTCTCAAAAAGAAAAATAAATCAGTGTAGAAGCCCCCATTGTCCATTGTGTGTCTCAGTGTTATCCTTTTAATCATGAACTTTCCTCTCTGTGTTTTTAATTAGCTCCCCAAATTCCCCCGGAAAAACACTGACTAAAACAGTACATTTTATTTCGTGTTATATTTCAGTGCTTTGTTGCATTGCATTTAGGTGCAAGTAAATATCTCATTTAAGCTATTGCAGATTAACTTGCAATTGAACACAACATTAAGCTTGTTAGGTGGACACCACTGTCCTTGGGAAGAATGTGGTTGGAAATCCCTGAGTCAAATGGCCTAAGGGTTTCACAGGTTAATTAGGCGAGGCACTTATCTACAAAAAAACGGGCATCTATTCTTGCTATGATTAAACCCAACCCCCCCACCTCCCTCCCTTTCGTTTTTCACTTAGCCTACCGGTGACTAATTCTCCTCAAACCTTTTCTTCGTACTGCTCTATTGGATGTGTCCTCCTTGAGGCACTAATTGCTCTGGATGATGTCTGTAGCCTTGGTTTTACTAATGAGCATTAATTCAGTTGTCAGGCAGGATTCCATTAGAACATTTTGCACATTGTGGGCATGATTTTCCCAGGCAAGCAGAAATGTGTGTCTCCTTTACTGGAATCTAGCCATAAAAAGACTTTATACTCGCTGATGTGTATGTGTGTGTGTGTGTGTGTGTGTGTGACTATGTGCATGATTGAGCATGTGTTACAACTTTAATGCTTAAAGCGAATAGTAAAACATTTTCTTCTGGAGAACCACCAACTAATTGCTATGTATTTATTCAAGTACATGGAGAAAAGCTGACTACTGATGTGTGATTTGTTGCAAATACTTTTTATGCCAGTAGATACTAAAGATGCAGCAATCTGACCTTTCAGTCCCAATACTTGGGTTATTATTGAAAATAAATAAACATTTTTTACCTTTAAAATAAATTCAAATGTTTCAAAAGAATTAATCAATTGTGCACCAGAATACAAGAGATTCAACTGAAGACTGACATAGGCTGTACATGTAAACAAACTTAGAAAAACACAGAACATAAGAGAATAAATCAAGACCATTACAACTGATACCCATTCCAACGATTTGAGTCAATATTGGATCGATATCTGATATCTGATATCAGAAAAGTGCATCCCTAGTAGATTAGAACCTCAATCCATTACCACTGTGTCAACTACAATTTGTATGTCTCACTATGTGGTTGGGACTGGGATCGTTTAAAAGATAACAGTAGGCTTAAATTAAAGATTACCTAATTATGTATAGCAAAGTGTAACTTGGCAATCTTAAATAAAATGTACTTATTTAGATGATCCAGCTATTTGAGTTAGTATTGGATCAGTGCATCTCTAGTAGATCCAGAACCAATTACACAAGCAAGCTAATGCTGCACTTAATTGTGTACTTCGGCTAACGCCGCCGGAGGTCAATGCAGCAGTATAGGCCGTTACATAACATTATATAACCGTTAGCCTCGACTGCAGTGGAGACACTGAAATAGGATTTCCTCATGAAGGCCTAATAATTTGTTGCTTTCTGATTTAACTACACTAATCCTATTAATCCCCATTAAGCTTCATGCATGTTTGCAGAGTCCTATTTGTGTGCAGTCATTTATCCCGCAACCGCACGAAGGCGGCTCAATGCGGCATTATTTGGATGCCGTATGCAATTAATGTAAGCCCTGAAAAAGAGTTGGAGATCAAAAGAGTGACTTCTGAACTGAGGTGTAGCTGGAGAATAATCGTAGGTGTGGACCGTTACTCATACATTAAAAAAAAAAAAACTGAGTCAATAGAAGTCAACTTTGAAGAACTCATAACACTGCAAAGCAGAGTGGAGATGCAGTGAAAAGCAATACCATCAGGAGTATTTCCCTCTTCAAGAAAAGTGTTGCGGCCGTTCACACGGAAGCGTCCCAGAGGCTTGGGAGATGTGATGACTGTGAATTATTGAGTGAGCTAGACTGAAACAACACCTGCTGAAGGAAATGAAGCATGATGCACAAACTTGGGTGTGTTCTCTTGTTCCTGTCTGTTTCTCGACACGGGGTCGTGTTTATACCTTTCATGCTGTGGAAAAAAACATCAATACAGTTACTTGGCATTCTGATGTGAACATTTTTTATGTTACTGCATGGGCCTAAGATCTGCAGTCTTAGATACATCATGCATACATAGATAACTGCATATATTTCATTAGCTTGCTCATCAACACAGGATATGGAATTCAAAACTCTTCCTCTTCCTCGTCATCCCTGGAGAGGCGGATGGGGCTTTTTTCTTGTAAATGCAGTGAAGCTAACCAAATTTAGATTGCCCCGAAAGCGCTGACACCACCACAAATCCAGAGTCAGCGAATTGTCCTTATTTCTGAACAGACAGTCCAAATGAGACAGGGAATACTTTGCAGTAGCAAACCTCTCTCATTGGCTGGGCTATGATGGACTAATCAAGTCCTCAGAATAGGAGGAAGTCCTCATGGATTTACTGCAGTATATGCATTGATAAAAAATACAGCATGAACAAAAATAGATTTTACACAGTTTTTGATGTTCATATGCTGGATGAGTCCAAAACCCATCGTGAGATAGTTCGCTAAGATCCTATGTCACCAAATATATATTGAAAGAGAATTATAATCACTGTTATTAGGTGGACACAACGCACTGCACATGTGCCCTCTGCCTCACACTGCAGTTTCGTAAATGATGCATGATATTACTTGCATGGAAACAAAGGCACAAATGCTCTGTGATGTAACTGTGAGTCACTGAAACTGCTGCAACTTCTCATGCGTGAGGTCTTCAAGCCAGTGGACAGAGTTCTAGCCTAAAATGCTGTGCCCGTAGCTCCCTTCGTTGTGACCTAGCTGCCTGCTGTTGTTGCCAGAGGTCATGCTATGTCCGATCATTTAAAACCTGAAGATCATTGTGAATGGGTTAAGCGGTTGACTTCGGCTAGCATAAACTGTGAAATCACTGGTGGATCCACTCTCTCGCTGAGTCCCCTGCTCAAACAGATGGTGCTTGGGGGTTTTAGGGTTAAGCTGACATGACCATTATGGTAGGCAAAACATGGGGAGGGGACGATCTAAATCCTTTGAAGATATAAAGAGCTTTACATTTAATTTTTTTGCCATACGCTTGCATTTCTTGTCATTCCTGGTCATTTATGCCAATTGGAGATTTAGGATGATGGGGAACACAGAAGTTGGCAAACCTCTTGATTTGTGTCTGTTTATTTGTCTCTTGAGTTCTGATAGATCTTAATAGCTTTTGTGATCGAAGAGTCATCGGTTCAAATCCCGGACCGGTAAAGGTACCACTGAGTTACTCATGAGCAAAGTACTGTCCCCAAGCATTGCCCCCGGGTGCTGCATGTCAGCTGCCCACTTCTCCTTCACAAATGGGTCAAATGCAGAGGTCACATTTCGTTGTGGTGCACTGTGTGCTGTGCTGTGGTGTGTTCACAAGGACAAAAAATCTCTCACTTAAGATGTAATTATATAGAATTTGTATCTATAAGTAATGAATTTGTAAGAACAGTGAGAAACTGTGATGATGATGTTTGAATGTATGTTTGTGTGTATGTGTGAATGAATTAATTATTGTTTTATTTATCTGTTTCATATGTTCTCTCCTTTTTTAATGCACTGTTTTAGATGGCATTTTAAATTTCTGATGGATCACTGTTAATTTCACAGTTATTGTCACATGATCCAATATGTTAATGCAAATAGTTGACCATAATCACACGTTTTGGGGGTTACCCAATACACCTAACAGTGCCCTTGGGAGACTGCCAAATGCAAGGGTAATGTGAGATGTGCCCATGTGTATGTGTGTGTAAGAGAGAGAGAGAGACTTTGAGAGTTTGTGGGAAAGAAAAATAAAAGTCTGTAAGAATTCTGTCTTCACAATCAGCAATCATATAGTACTCTTGGGGAACTGCCTGGCTAATCGTCATCAAGAGAACAGAGGTGTTTCTCATCCTGGGTGTCTCTGCCATGCTTGTCTTGGTCCGTTAAGACCTCTCTGTCTCTCTCTCTCTGTCTGTCTGTCTTTTTCCCCCTCTCTCTCTCTCTCTCTCTCTCTCTCTCTCTCTCTCACTTTTTCACTCACTCACTCACTCATTCACTTGCTCGATCTCTCATTCTCTCTCTCTCTCTCTCTCTCTCTCTCTCTCAGACACACACTCACACACACACACACGCTACTCTTAATCTTGTGTGTAGGTAAACATAGTATGCACACACTTGGACCAGACTGTCTCCCTGCCTCTCCCTCCTCTCGGAAAGCAGATCGGCTTAGTGGTGTCAGGATAATGCTTTTTAAAATAAGAACACACACACACAGAGGCATGACGGACAGAGCAAATTAGATGACTTCATTCACAAAGACAAATTAAAATACAGGCAAGGCTAGTATTAAACAGCATGTCAACAACAGTTTTTATTGAGTTAGAAAATGTATGCTGTCTAATATTCTCACAAAATAAGATGTGAGAGAGTAAGACAGTCTCACTGATTGACTGTAATGAAAAATATTTTCTCTGAGTCTTTTTCTCTGTGTTTTCAAATAGAATGGAAACAAGGCAAGCCTTTGGGGGACTTATTTCAAGTGTTTAAATGTGTTTTGAACCACTTCAGCGTAATGTTAGGTAACAAAGAGTTGGGTATGTGTCCACTTTTGCTTTTGTGCTCGTGTGCAGGCCTTTGTAAGACAGCAAAAGAAATGGGAACCTTTGAAATGCATAAAAACTGGTGAGTCATTTCCTCTATGTGGACCCTTCATCCTTTCATGTTCAAGCGCTGAACTCAACACTGCCCTGTGCAGCTGGGGAAACAACCAAGCTTTCTCTTAAATGGACTCAATTAGGACTTTAACCAGACATCGATAGTGTTTCCCTTTAGCAACACATCGTATGCTAGGTTGCATTTCAAAGCCTTAGCCAAAGCCACAATCACACATCCTCTGGTCACTGACAACACGTCTACATTCTAACAAAAGCTGTTTACAAGTCAGAGAGTTATTCCTAGGCGAGAGGAGAGAACATCTCGGCAAGGACTTACCTCCAGGCTAGAGTTGGGGAAGGATAAAATGGGTTAGCGGATTAAGAGAAAGACTTGATGGCAGTGAAAGGCCAGCTGATACTGTGCTGTGTAATGTGGTAATAATAGGTTGGAAGAGCAT
The DNA here is from genome assembly GCA_032718565.1 of Distichodus sexfasciatus. Classification (NCBI taxonomy): domain Eukaryota; kingdom Metazoa; phylum Chordata; class Actinopteri; order Characiformes; family Distichodontidae; genus Distichodus; species Distichodus sexfasciatus. The sequence goes on along the minus strand of JAVGVS010000010.1, from coordinate 5,463,177 downwards.
TGGGTCACAGGGCTAGATCTTTAACAACTGCAGGTCTAGGTTTTGGAGATTAACCTCACCAGGCTAGTCGCCTGGTAATACTTAACTCAATTAGAGCCATTTACTTATAGACCTCACAAGGCACAGCATGAGAGACGTAATGCAGACTGCATGGCTTGGCGTCAGACTTTTTGTAGAAGGTCAAGAGATTTTCAAAAAGGCATTTTCCAATTTTCTCCCAGATGACTTCATTATTTCAAATCTACCTTTTGTTTGTTTACAGTGATTAATTTCAGGCATAAAACATTGCAAAATGTGCACATCTGTGTGCAAAGAACACGTTTAAGATTGTTGAGTTCCAAGAAGCTGCAAAATAAATACCATGTAATTGAATTCAAATGATTCAATTTGAACCAGAACCAGAACAGGAGTTCTGGAGTCTTTAATTGAGGTTCATTTGTCAGAAGCTCGAAAGGGACAAAAAACTGAACTGGCTGAAGACCCCAAGGACTGAACTGAAAACCTTTTGAACACGTCTTTAAGTCAGTGATCCTAAAAGGACACCATACCCACAGTTGCTAATTTGGCTGAATGAACTCTAAAGGAAAATCCATTAGCCATAAACAAATTGGGTCTCCACAGTCTTTTAGTCATTGGACCTCATTCAACAACTTTTTGAAAAAGTTTTTAAGAAAGTTTAGACATTTAATAGTATAATATTATAGAAATGCAGAATTGAAGAAAACCCAATAACCTATTGTTGCACAGACATGCAGGCAATACAATTTGCATAAGAGTGATCTTCACCATTCAGTGCTTACCTTAACAACAAAACTTTAATAAAACACTGGTGAATGACAATCTTTGGGAAAAAAATGTTGGTAAATGAGGCCCATTGTTAGCAGCATTGAAATCTTTGGAAGGGGAAATGGGCTTGAAATCCGCATACTGCAGCTTTTTATGTGATTTTCTTTTGCTGATACCTCTAAAATAGACATAAGGTAGGACACACTCTGAGCTCCTCTTAGAAAGCTGCTTCACGTTAGCCCCTTTTTCACCCTGAACACATAGCTAATTCAGACCTGATTAGCATGACCCAAGTCATTCAAATCAAGTCAGTGAGCCAAATCGTTGTGTCTGTATGTGTGTGTGAAAGAGAGAGAGAGAACCCTCTATTGTGTTACATCCTTGAGCTCTGAGTGATTCCAGTTTCTGAATATTTAATAGGTGGAAGGACAGGGTTTGGTGGGAGGAGAGGGCATTGTTAATCAGTAACAGAGAAAATTAGATGAAGTTTGCTCTGGCCGCTTGCAGCACTCTGGTGATAAATAGACTCATTAGTAGGCAAGACACTCACATCCCTTACTCTGCGTGTGTAGGGAGTGAGGAGGGAAACTATATAAACGTTAAGCTAAAAATAGCCCTGTCTTTTGCCGTATTGAATCATTCGATAACGTAATAACATTTTTTTAGTCATGCCCCCTAGTCAGGTAACGAGATGGGAAGGACAAACAGTCCTGTCTAAAAATTGCCCCGACTAGAAAGTGTCCTGGTAAAAATATCTTCCCTGAGAGGGCTGGGATTGAAGGGTAATGTGGGCCGAGTAGAGGGTTGTTTCTGAAAAAGCACTTAGAGAAAGACCAAGTTACTGTCCACACTGCATACTGCTGTACTATGTAGTTTGTGGTAACCTATGTGTACTATTTAGTATGGTAGTATGCAGTGTATGGTAGTTTCTCCCCTAAAATTCCTAAACAGACCACTATGGTCTAAGTGTTTACTAGGTTCTGAACTCTTAAAGCATTACTTTAAAATTCTGAGCTTTTATTTACAAGAATAAAGGAAAGGAAATTACTCAACATACTCAATATAGTTTGACTACAGTCTATATTTAAAATGTATTTAGTGTATTTGTATCATAAATATTTCATATCTTGTGCATGAAAAAAAAAACTAAACCATTAAAAACAAATGTAAATAAATGCTATAAGATATTTTGAAAAGGCTTTATAAAAAATTGTTTATTGTGGATTTTCTTTAGGCCTTACATGATTAACATCAAATATCTAGCTTTACTTTGCTTACCCTACATTAAAACCATGAAAGCTCTTGTTCTTCCCTGCTTGTCTGGGATGGTTTTTCTTCTTCTTAGAGGAGGAGGAGGAGGAGGAGAAGGTCGGCATGTTCTCTCTCAAGAGAAATGAAGGCTGCTCTACATTCTATATTTTATCTGTAGCTCAGCAAGGAGATAAGCCGTGTGAGACCCATTTAAGATTACACAAAGACTATTCCAAAATGGAATGATTAATTGCTGATGCTCTAGACTTGACGAATGAGATCACTTGCCTATCTTACACTATTTGTCACCAAAATTTACAGCTACATTTTGACTGGAGAAAACAGAAATATACACTGAAGTACACAGGCATTACAGCTACACAAATGCACAGGGTGTGTTAGATTTTGCATGAGTTACTTCAAGTATGTTTGAAATTTCTGTAAAAGCTGCAGTACATCAGTTATTTTCCAAGTGTTTTTCCACTAAAAATCATTTGCTGTAGTCATTATGCTTGCCAGAGCAATCCATTAATGGGGTGGCATTTAACTGTATTTTACATCTCATGTGTGAATTAGATTTGTGACATTTATTGGGCGTACATCCTACATCATTTTCTCATTATTCGCACACTTCAGTTAAGCAATTAAGTGTGGTGTCTCCAGTTAGAGCAGATTTAAATTAGCAAATTAGAATATGCTATGTATAGGACCCTCCACACCACTGAGATTACAACATAACCAGAGACAGTAATGGATTAGCCTACATATTTTTACTGTAGCTGCAACATGAACATTACGCACCAATGTTAACCAACTAATGATCAGTTGAAGGTACAGCTTTTTCCCATTTTCCATGTCAGAGTTTGTTTTAACTCTCCACTAGCCATTTATAACTGGTTGTTGACCACCAAATGTTATCGACTAGATATTTATGAGCTTATTGACCACTCTCAAGACAGCAGTGGTACTGTAATGTAAGTTCCATGGTAATCCTGTTAATCCTCATACATTTAAGGTAGTATAACACATGACAACCACTAAAATATTACAACAACATCCTTTTAACATCAAAAAAGTCTTAGATGACTGAGATGACCCAAGTTACCAATGAGTTCAATCAGGTGTGTGAGAATAAGGGAAAGCACTCAAAGGCTTGTCTGTTCCTAGCTGTTTACTTAGTGAATTTAAAACTAATACTGTAGTACTCTTTATTTTTCATGGTGGGAAGAGAGAATAGCAGTAAGATCAGATGGTGTGTGGTTAATATGGCCACCATGCAGAGGTGATGGGTGAGACAAAAAAAGAGGGGAGGAGAGGAGATCTGGGCAGGCAAAATCAATATCAGCCCACACATTACTGCCTACTTTTCTGCCTTAGTCAATACAAGCACTTCTAATGAGATTTGCACATGAATAACCCTTATTTTGGATGTAACAGTTTCCAAAAAATGGAAACTGGTTTGAACTGGTCGCCTGTTTTATGCTGAAACATAAATATCCCTTTTGCTTCCAGCTTAACCTAAGTCTAAGGAACATCTTATGCTGGTTTTGGTGTCAAACATCACGGTAAAGCATCTTACTATGTACCCTGAACCTTTGGACTGCATTTAATAAGCACACACTGAGATGCTAGTTCAGTTTAACTTATTAGGTTGGTGGTCATGTTGCTGCTGTGTCATAAGAGCACAGGCACAAACAACTTTGCCAGATTTACATTGACATTTACAGCACTTAGCAGACATTCTTATCCAGAGCGACTGACAACAGTGCTTTTTAGTCCACGACTGTCATTAAAACCAATTTATAGTCATCTAAGATATATACCCGAAAAAAAACACATTGATGTAAAGATGTGTGAACAAGTCTAGTCCAAAAAATATTGGAATCTAATTAACACAAGGCCAATTATTGAAGTGACAAATGATATCCTCTTTATGACACCCCAATTGAGAAAAACAAACACACAAAGTAAAAAAAATCACTGCAGAAGTACTGTTCTTTGCTGTTAAAAAGAGAATGTTCACCTTTTCTCTGTGGTCCTTCAGACTTTGTATCCCGTAGAATAAAATATTTTAATAGGATATTGTAAAAGAAATATGTCCATCAAGGGTAAGATTGTGTTGTCACACCAGAGTAACATAGAGATTACAGATAAAGCCAACACTGACAATATAGAATTAGAGATAGGAATTACGAAACCCCTTCTGACAATGTTCTGAGAAAAAAATATCTTTTTGAAAATTAATAATCATTATTAATTGACTTTCTTTTCATTGAATACAATTATTTATAAACACTTTTTATTCAAATAGTACAAATGTTTTTTTTTTTCTGTTCCACTAATATTAACACAACGCATGTTGTGTAAGGACAGAGGAATATTATAGGCCTGTGCAAAAGCTTTCATTGGCCTTAAGATCCCTATCAGAGCCATCTCTGTTCAGATCAGATGGGTGTGCAGAATGCTGGGATTTAAGGAACAGATGAAAGTACCTGCAGGCGGTGAAGAAGCTTAAGACTGACCTAGATGTTGAGTGATTCGTTTGAAGTATGGTGTTTCACATTTCCGATGAAATATGCCTCAACTCCTCTCAAAAATGATTAATCCACTGTCAAGCTAACAAAAGATTGAGGTCATCTACTTTGTGAGTGTGATGTATGTACATTAAGAGAGAGAGAGAGTTAAGGAGAGTGACAGAAAGGGAGAAAGGTTCTGCTGTTGTGTGCTTCATTTTAGATTAAGATTTAACTCATGGAGTCCACTGGGAGATTACTGGGAGATGTACGTAATAAATGGTAATGTCTTTGGTGCAAAATCACTTTAGAGCACTTTGTTGCAAACTTCTTTGCATTCACAATCGGGCGATTTGCCTCAAACTATCACTCATCCACAAGTAATGTGTACTGTGCAAAAAGAACAGAGGATGCGGCTGCTTTGAAATTGGCCTTACAAAGGAGGGAAGGTGCAGAATTTTAAGCAGTGTTTGATTACCATAAATCACATGTAGAACTGTAAAAAGCAGACAGATTATGCTATGAGACAGATGTTTTGATTTGAAGCCATTCCCTTTTCAATTTTCATATCATTATCTCCATTTCTGAATATATCGCCAGAAAAAGGAATGTATCTGTCATTTGTTTGCAGACATTGTTTTCATTGCTTACTCTTTTATTCTGAAGTACCACCGCATCGTATTTAACAAGCTGAATTCTGTGCTCTATGTGGTGAAGGTCGCTTTTTTGCATTGGTGAATTTTTCTCCTTTTTATGAGAGTGAAGAGAACCAGGTGAGTTCCATTTTATGTGCATTGTCCTACAGTGCAATCATCAAAAGTATTTGTGTTGAGAAGAAGGCAGAGAAAGTGTGAATAATTAACATTTCTGTTCCTTTCTTTGGTATGGTATGAAACAAAGCCTTAATCGAGATTTTTTCCGTTCTCTATTGTTATAATGACACAGTCAGCTGGGGCTGACTCCTTGTTATGCCCTTGAGACCTCTTTGCAGTCCCTATGTCAAAGGTCAGAGGGAATTTCTGCTCGAGGCCTTTTTAACAGATGTGAATCCAGACTTAATGCTGCCTCAGCAAAAGCTGATTCAATATTTAATTATCATTGGGGGTGTGAATTTGGGTTCTTAGAAATTGTATGAGTCCCACAGTTTCTAAAATTACTAAGCTGTGTTTGTTTTTGTTTGCTACATAAAAATGTGTAGATCTTTACTTAAATATTACTCCCCAACTGCATTTGACCTATCTATGAAGGAGCAGTTGGCACTTGAGGGCAGTGGCTGGGGAGCAGTGCTTGGTGACAGTACCTTGCTCATGAGCGCCTCAGTGGTACCTTTACAAGTCCAGGATTCGAACCGGCAAGCTTCCGATCGCAGGGTGAACTCCCTAACATGATAACCAGTTAACATTTATAGCATTGTTATCCAGAGCAACTTCCACTTCCTCATTTCAGGGACAGTCTCCCTGAGAGCATCTTGGAGCTAAGGATCTTGGTCAGAGACCCAGTTGTGGTAGTGCTGGAGGTTTGGATTCGAACCCATAACCTTTTGGTCCAGTAGCCCACTAGCCCACTACTACCCTTAGTTTTTATGTCTTGAATTTGTCAAAACCTTATTAAACTTATTAAAGTGTTTTCACAGCTGCTGCAACATGCAAGTTCATGTCATTTGACTTTAGTGTTCATATCACAGTCCAGTTTAGGTGAAAGGACATTACAGCCAGAACAGTGTGTCCTCTTAGCCTTAGCAGATTTCTATTTTAAAACCTGATGTTCTGATTCCTGCAGTGAGAGATTGGTTAAGATGGAGTGAACCTGGGGAACCGGGCTGGACAAAAGGCTCATTTTGCCGTAATTGCCTGTCATGCATATTAACAGTGAATGTGCTTCACCTGACAGGCAACCCATGGGGGAGCAACGGCCTACAGCAATCTGATAGATAAATGTTGAGAGCATAATGGTCCTCATGAAGACAGGAAGCGATTAAGTGCTTGGAGAAGGAGGAGGACTGGGGGTAGAAGGACGACTTTTGTGTACAGTAGGGTGCAACCCCGGAGAGAGGGGAGAAAGCAAGAGAAAGAAAGAATTATTAGATGGAAAAAGAGAAAGGAACATGAAAATGGTTGTATGAACTCTTATACTTATAAGCTACTACAAAAACCACGTTCATATTCAACACTTTTCATGTTATTCATATTCATATGTCATGGATTTAGAAGGATCTTGGCCATTCAACTTGACTGCCGATATAAATAATGGTATTTCTCCTTCATTTCTCATTAGTACCAATCCCTACCTACTATTTTTAAGTCATTCTGCATATTAATACTTACTATTCTAAATATTTAATTGCATCTTAATACAAAATTCTACTTATTGCCTCTTTAAATTGAGAACTATCCATGTTGAGTTCTTAACACATGGCATCTTCACTGTCTTGGGCCTTTTGAGTGCTTGTCTTTTTAAAAATTCTGGCCTGGCTGTGATGAAGACTGGATCACTCTTCCTCTCTGCTTGGACTGAAAACACACCTTCTGAGAGGGAATCTTTAATTCATGTGGAACATATTGATGCACAAGTTGAGAATATGTCATGATGTTCAGAGTATGGGCTGCCATGAGTAGAGGATGCATCAACATCTATATTTTAACATTTGATTTCTTTTTGAATGTTTCAAATAATACTAACAAATGTGATTTCTTTGTTATTACTACCTTAAATGCTCTGTGAATGAGGTAGGCCTTTGTTGGCTTCAGTCAACACCACAATTTCCTTTTTTTCCGTTCTAATTATGTTGTTAGATGGTCAGAAAACATCTGTTAATTTCAATCCGGGCTTATTCCACATTGATTGGCGGTCCTAGCATGTGTGTTCTTGCATTTTGGGCTTGTTGAGACATGAACACTCTTTGAATATTTTATGTCTAGTTGGTTTAAAGCACATTATATACAATATCACGACCATAATATACAATAGAAAATGATTGAATGAATAATTATAGTCATTATTAATTAAAGGAACAATGTGAAAAGTGTGAGATTTCCTGTGATTTCTGAAGAATTAGAATCAATAAGACACTACAAAAAAGTTTGTTTGAGACAGGATACTAAAGCATTTACATCCAAATACACTTTTGATGAAGAGAAAACTGTTTCAGTGTTTTTCTTTTCTAATAGGAGTATGTTTAGTCCTTAAGAGGAATGTCTTGATTGTCTACAATGAAAGAAATGACCCACTGAAGCAATTTGAAGCCATTAATAGTTCAGATTTTTGGTTTTGACATGATGTGAATCAATTGCTTCAAACTACTCAATTAACTGTTTAATTTTTGGTTGAATTAATAAATTCTTAGGAGGAACATTATAACCATCTATAATCAGAAAGAAATCAAAGAGTCCATACATTTGTAATGAAGTGAATGGCATTCTTTTTTTCTGCAGTCATATAAATCTTTCATTTAAACAGTAGAATAGTGTTACAGTGCTGTTATTGCTCTTACATCATACAGAAATCTATCTAGAGAATATTTCATAAGGGTTAGTTCAATCGCCCTGCATGAACAAAAGCTGCCCAAAGGCCTTGTAGCCTTTGAAGGCAAAGTCTCAAAATAGCTGACTTGAAACATCAAAAATTGAAAATCACTTGTTCCAAACCTTAGACAACGTAAGTGTACTCCATTCTGCTATGCTGCAGGTCACCAGCTTGTTATGTCTAATAATTTATAAGTTATAGTGATGGTCATCGGTCCAATTTTTCTTGCTTTAACATGCCAGATTGGTCTGATCAGCTAATTATTGTCACTTTGGGTTGGACAGGATATGTTGGAGCAGGAAGTTTATTCACCACTGGAAGGTAGGGTCATCCCTGGGGGCGCATACACACTTCTCGTAGCTCAATGTGCAGCCAAACCATGTGTCAGAACAAACCAGCATGTATTGTAACCCTTTCATGCATGGTGTCCGCTTCTGTGAACATAACTTCCTAACATTTGATTCAGTGAATAATTATTTGTGCATGAAAAGCTTAAGGAAAGGTTTTCATACATGAAGGTAGAAAAATGTGACTTTTCAAAATAAATTTACTACTTATTGCTGGTAAATGCTCTTCAGGCTCAAAACTGCTTAAACTGACTTGAAACATAGCTTAGAAGTATCCAAAAACAAGGTGAAAGGCTTCAAAATACAACTTAAACCTGTTATAAAACGACAACCCAAACTTGTTTCTTTATGTTAAACCAGCTTCTGAGATCAGGCTATTTTTCTTTTTTCATTTCATCAGGGCTAACAACAGGAGAGAAAATTCTCTTGACCAAAGGTCACATTAAAGTACATTTGAATTTGGCTAAAGTATTGGATTTACCACTGATGACATCTTACCAATTGAATTTTTTTCCTGATTTCATGGTGAAACCTGTTGACAAACAGCAACCAGTGAAGATTCATTTCTTTGTCAGATGAAATGAGTGAGTGAGAATTCAGAAGAGGGTCCAGATTTCAAGTTTGGATCTGAACAGCTTTTCACATGTAATTCCACCTTTAGTGTGATGTTTTTGTTTACATGAGTCCTCTGAGGCTGCTTTGAGAAATGCTTGAACATAATCTCTCTCTTCTTGCCTTCTCATTCGCTCTTATGCAAATGCTTTTCCACTATCGTTCCCATCTAATCATGTCAGCGCAGCTAATCTGATGACAGCACTCAAGTAAATGCTCACATGCATAAATCTCACCCTTTTTCCTGGGAAGATCAATGTCTCTGGCTGCTGAGAGGCTGATGCTGTACTTCACAGCTCCTCTCCAACCACAGCTGTGACAACACAAATGTGTGTGCCTGAATGTGTGTGTAAAAAAGAGAATAAAATGTTTCCATTCACAATGAAGACAGGAAATACCTCAAAATGTTGATGCGGTGAAGAAATTTCCTTCACTCTCTCTTCCTTCTCTCCCTCCTTTCTCTTCTTCCCTCCCATCTTCTCTTTCTTCTTCCCATCTTCTTTCCTGCTCTCTCCCTTTCTCCTCTCCCTAATTTAAAGCACTTACCTTTCTTCTTTCCTTCCTTCCTTTTTTTCTATCTTTTAGCTGATCTTAAATGGGATGTTCCTTCCTTCCTTTCTTCTTTCCTTATTATCTTCAATCATCTCTTCCTTCATTTCTTTATCATTCCTTTATTAAGGGACAGGGAAAACATTGAAATAATCATGCAATGAAGCAATGTGGTTGATCCTATATGTAAAAATGCTCTCTTTATCCTTCTTCCCTTCTTCTCTTTCTCCATTCTTTCCACCCTTCCTTCCTTTCTCCTTTTGTACTTAATTTAAAGTACACTCGTTTTTTCCTTTCTTTTTTCCTTCCCTCATTCTTTCCCACCTCTTCCCTTATGGCTAGTTTAAATCTAAAGATTTCTTTCTTCCTTCCACAAAATTCTGTTTTATTGGAAAAAGAACCAATTAACCATTATAAGAGGTTATTACTAAACACATAATAGTAAAAATGCATGAAACGTTGGCACATTATTAGCAATAAACTATTTTTAAAGTTATGTTTAATATAAAGTTCTGCAGCGAAATGAAAAGAGAAAAAATGCGTGGGGAAGTGAGTGAGTTCATTGGGGAGTAGCTGATCAAATTCAAGATCATTGAGTTGTAATGTTTTTATTTATCACACATGGTCCAGCCAGTCTTCTCAGCGGTTTGATGCTTATATGGCCTGCCAGTTACGCTTCTCTGCTTTGCCATGTTTCGGTTGCAGTAGTTGTGGTTGATTGAGACATTTTAAGATCTTTATTAACCAACATGTCTGTGTCTTCGCTTGTGCTCTAGAGACTGAATAAAAGACGAATAAGATGAGTTATGGAAAATACATTATTAAGTAGGTCTGGAGTGAATCTTTTATGTCCTCTGAAGGGGAAAATAACTTCATTTCCAAGCTTTTGGCCATTCTAGAGAAGCCAAAACCCACACCATTTCAATTTTCAACTGATGTTTGTGTGAGTTTAAAATCTAAATGTTTCAATTCATCAGCATTTTATCCTCCTCTACTAGTAGCAATGTTTAAATCATGTCCTCTTTTTCAGCTTTCAAATTCTTGTCCTAAATTCCCCTTTACATCCTCCCTGTTTTGTCGTTCTCAGTCTCTCTTAAACCTCCCACCAGTGTCTTCTCTCTCGCTCTCGTCCCCCAATGTATTTCGATTGGCAGAATGGTGATAACAGCAGTGACAGTGGATGTCTTTGTTCTTCCAAATGTAGCTTATATCATTTCTGGTGTCAGCTCTGCTGAAGCAGGCAAAACTCTGGGGCAGCTCTATCCAGGTCAGAGAGGAAGGCCTCAGTCTTTCACTTCGTTGCACATACACTCTCTCCGTTTCAAGGCCTGTCTGATAGTCCCAGATCCTTCTTTTGTCCAGAAAAGAAAGGGAACCATGCAAGTGTAATGAAACTGTCAGTGGATGAAGTGTTAAGATGCAAACAGTTTCTACGAGTACAGAGCTTAGAGTGTTTGTCTATTTTGACAAGTTCCTTCTCTAGTTCCAGAAAACAAGATAAATTCCATATACAGCAAGCAAGCAAATAGAATCAGAGCTTCCTATTCAGCCAGAACACATTCACTTGGATTTCTCTGTGATACAGTTTAAATAGATTTCTTCTCTGAGGTCACACACACATTCGGGTCATTCCAAACCAAAAGCTTCACATAGTTTTGATCATCTAATTGTCTAGAATTGTTGATGTTATGTTCATTCTATATTACAGTGAAGTTTGCATGAAGCGAATGAGCAAATTTAGTAGAAAGAAATCAATTGAAGAAAAGGCAGAATGCAAAAACATTAATGCTTAGCTCCAGTACATTCATGGTTACTTAGGGTTGACTTTTCTTGAACGTTCTTAAAAAGATTTGTTACCATATTTGTCGCAACAAATTACACCATGTATTTAAAAATAATAAGTAGTTTTTAGATTTCTTTAAGTTAAGCAAAGGGTCTTGCCTAAGCAGAGGGTCTGCAATGACAGGGAAAAGGTATCATTCTACAAAGTGGATATTTAGTGGTATTTGAAGTTAATTTTCACCATTTATTTCTTTAAATAACTGCATGTTTTTAAGTACCCTTCAATCTTCTGGACAGCAATGATGTGTTCAGCATCTTTCTCAGTTGAGCTCCCCACCTGTTTCATTATGTGTGTCTGTATGATGTGTTTTCATAAGAGCTTTTATGTACTTGTACTTATGGGAAATATGTTATACATCAAGCCAAATTGTGCTCTCTTATACCTCTTATTAAAGAGTAAGGTCACATAATATTTATTTATTTCATTCACACTGTCTTCCAACCTTGAAATTAGCTTTCTGAAGGACTCCCACCTCAAAAACCCTGCTTTCATACCCAATGAAAAAAGAATGAAAAGCAAAGCAAGAGTAATTCAAAAAAGTATTGATTAAAACACAATTTTATCCCCACAGACAAATTAAAGCAAATAAGTTTTCATTTTTTCATGAGGCAACAAGCCAAATCATAGTGAATAGTCAATATGGGATGGAATTATTAAAGATAAAATTTTCACATTCACATCTTGTTGGTGCTGGAGGCTCGGACATCTGAGAACGAGTCATGTTTGAACTGACTTCTTTCAGTGTGGCTTTTGGGATGGAAAGGTTTTTTTTTTAATTTAGTTTCATGAGTTGAAAATTTTTTCATATGTTTTCAAGGTATCAAGGTAACAAGTAACAGAACTCTTGATTAGACTGGACTCAAACACACACACATTCCATTTTTCCTCAGAATTCTAGTTTCCAACCCAAATATAGTTGAGTTCATACATCTACTGTACCTTTAAATTTATTATTATGTTCAGAAGAAACAAATGCAGATACTAACACACAACCTATATACGGTTGGGTCCGTACATTTACATTTACGACATTTAGCAGACATTCTTATCCAGAGCGACTTCCATTTCCTAATTATAGGGCAGTCTCCCTGGAGCAAGTTGGGGTTAAGGGTCTTGCTCAGGGATCCAAAGGTGGTAATGCTGGAAATAGGATTTAAACCAATAACCTCCTTTGGTCCAGAGACAAGAGCCTACCACTAGACGACCACCACCACCACCACCACCACATTTTTGAGTGCATATACCCATATGTATTTGGACATTGATGGAATTTTTGCCAGTTTCTCTCTGTATACCACAACAATGGTATGAAATTGAAATTAAGCAATCAAGATGTGATATTGCAATAATCCATATTATTCTAATTTAGACAAAAATACGTCATAATAGATATAAACCTATTTCTCTCTCTCTCTCTCTCTCTCTCTCTCCCCCACACATGCTCACACACATTCGATCTCTCTTTCTTTTTCTCTCTCTCTCACCTCTATGCAAGGTGAGACATGGGTGTCAGGGCTCACTAACAGGCTGTCACAGTCTGCTAGCACAGTGGAGTGAGTTTGTTAAATGGTGAAGTCTGCTGTGGTTTATTTCCCATTTGATCCTATTAGTTTTGATGCTCTGTTTCATCAGCTGGTCCCATATCTTGGCCCAGAGGCAAGGTCAATCTAACACCTGAGAGACTAAGGTCATGGAGAGAAAGAGAGAGAGAGAGAGAGAGAGAGAGAGAGAGAGAGAGAGAGAGAGAGATGCCAGGTCTTAAGAGACTGAGACAAGGATGGCTGGGAGAGTCAGGATGGGAAAGTATTCTTTTGGTGATGATTAGCCAGTTCAAGCCAGTTCACTGTCAACTCTATATCGCTCTGCCTCATTTCCCACTATTTTTTTTTAAATGTAAAGCTTCTAATAAAAAATTATAATAAACATAAAAAATCAATGGCTATAAATGCTAAATGGGTGTAAGTACTGTTGGAAAAAACTTGGAAATTAATTGATCGATTATTGTACAACCCTTCACTAATGTCACTATTCCAGGCAGCCAGGAAAGGATGCAGGATGCAGAAACAGGCAACCAAAGCCAGCATTCCTGACTCCTGAACTAAGACCAACATAGGAACAAAATAGAAATAAAGTGCACTGATCAAGATGGATACAAATCATCCACAGCAGACTGTCTGATATGAAACTTACACAACACCAAGACAACAGAGAGAGTTAGGCTTAAACACAGACAAATACAGGAGTAGAACATTAGGGCAAAAAAAGTGGATCACTGGGTCAGTTGTGAAACCCCAGAACAACAAGCTGACCATAAGAATTTGTTCACACTAAGACAGTTTTTTAATCTGGTGTGTTGAACGTGAACAGCAGTGTGTATCATGTACAATAAATGTTCGCCTACACAGTTATATGGTGAGTGAAATGTGATGGTGCAGTAAAGTTTACAAATTAATTAAAGAAAAATTAAGGTTAAAAAGTACTTAGCAAATATATTTTCTAAATAAACTTCACTACTATATACAACATGTGAAAAGTGTGCAAATGTAACATTATGTATGTACTGTCAAGTTCAGCGTGCTCGTTTGCTGGTGATGTAACCACACTAGAGCAACATGACAACAGGTGAGGCATTTCAGTTTGTGTTATAATTAACCGTTAAAAAGCTGAAGCCTCTATGTTTAAGCCATAATTCTCCTAAAGCGATTGTCTGATTTCAGCAGGTCAAAAAGACTGTTACAGTACAGGAAAAAGTTCTTAAGCTGTATTAATGTATTTTTATAATTTTCTGACAGTAGTAGGGTACAGGTTAAGGAGTTGCTTTTGTGATTAGAGAGTGGCTGGTTCAAATCCTAAGGCAGAGTAGGTTTCACTGAGGTCCTCTTTAGTAATGTTCCCAAGCACTGAACACATCAGCAGTGTCAGGCTGCATCTTATTGCGGTGCGCTGTGTTATGTACTGTTCTGTGCTGTATTCACGATGACACGATAATGTTGACAGTTTTGACTGTTATTTTGGCTGGCTGTTAGGATATGGCTGTTATGCTTTGTTACGACATATGCAAACGCATAATTTAAAATGAACTGAACATAAATGCCTCTAGCACTAGCTAGTTTAGGTATAGCTGAGCAGTCTACTGTACTACTTGCATGCTGAAATAAGTGCTGAACAGTGAGCAATGCACCAAAATCTTTGGAATTTCTATAAGATTAATATGATGTAAAAAATGTATTTTGTATATTAAGGGTATGTTGTATATTCAAAAGCAAATATTCCAGACTTCAAAGCCAAAATAACAAAAATACAGTCACTGTTAAAATTGCCATAATATTTTATATAGTGTTAGTTTTGTTGTAAATGTAATTTATATAATTTCTTAATGTATGGCTTAATTTAGTAAAAATATGACCTATTTATACTGGCAAATCCCATCTCTAATACTCCCCTTATGTCTTTTCTCTGCACTCATGCACACACATTCACATGGACACGGACACACACAAACCCAGGTGTGTCCCGTCTGTGTGTGGTTGTGTCTTCTGAAAATGCGCATGGTTTGGAGGCCCAGTGGGATTCTGCCTGCTGGTCTGACACATGTGGGTCTGTGTGGTTACTGTCAACAACAAAGCCGCTCTGAGAAACAAATGTATCAGATCTGCAGTCAGGACTGAACAGAGGCACTCCACTGACAGATAAAGAGGCAGACAGATGGGGAAGAGGAAGTAAGGACACAATAACCTGGTGGATTAGAAGAAAGAGGAAGCCTGAGATAGGAGAGACAGTCAATAATTTAAGTAAATGAATCACATGTCAGCGAGGAAGACTATTCATGTGCTCAGCAGCAACAGACAACAGAAAAATTCAGGGCATGGGTAGAAGAAAGACGGGAAAACAACAAAATGTGTTAACACATTTATTCACATTCATTGCTGACAAGCAAATATTTATCTGACTAAAGAGTAGTGTAAAAAGAAAATGTTCTTACGAAGGTTTGTGTGTTATTTTAACATCAGACAGCTCCTATATAGCTTTGACACATCTCTGCCTTTTCATCAGATTTAATCAGATACACCATTTGTTTGCTGGTGGATATTAGCCTTGAGAGAACTATACATTTCTATACTTTTGCTGTTTTTCTAAAAAAGTTAATATTTTATTGATGTGGGTGATTCACAGTGATTCTGCTCTTTCAACATAAAGCTTGATCCTTGTCATGTCATGGACCTTGAAGACCCATTTTACATGCGTCCCTTTTTTGAACTCCTGACCAGCATCAAACCTGCAATAACCATCAGATAAACACCATGAACCAGATTAACACAAGTGCTGGTTGAATTGTGTCTTTTTTGCGTACACGGAGGTGATTGTTAATTCTCCATTTATTACTCCATTTTCTGGGTTGGAAAGCCTCAGACCTTTTTAGTACTAGATTTCCTGCTGAAGGAAAGGTTCATGAATCCACCTTCATTTTTAATGTGTGTGATTTGTTCACAAGAAGGTTCACATTCTAAGCTCAGGTTGCATGTAAGATCTCAGGCTGTTGGTGACATATCACATTCGGATAATCAGATTACTTTTTGTTTCATCAAACACCGGTCTGACCCATTTAAACAGAACATCATGTAGATTAGGGTAATTCTAATACGGTAAGATGGACCCTTTCACAGACACCACCATGAATATGAGTATTCATTAAACTTGAAACTGTGTTAATGACTGTAAAGCTGTAAGTACAACATTGAGAATTTACAGAAAATGAATGAATAAAAAACAAGCAAGCGGACTAACAAAAAACACTTGTTATAACCTTTTTACCAAGTTGTCAACAACTTATATTTCTGAAGAACTGAGACTTCATTCCTTCTAAATTAGGCAGTAGCAGTGCCATAAACAATCACTGTTGTTCATTTAGTGATTAAGAGACAGCTTTGTGCCCAGCACATCAGTTACATGATTCTAAATACACAATGTGCAAGAAATAACACAGGCAAGAAGATATGGAAAACTTACAGACTATATGTTGTTTAGTGTCTCTGCTTTACACCAAATAAAGAGTTGTTTAGGTGGACAGCTAAGTATCTATTGTATTAGATAAAACATTTGCAGTTTCCCCAGTTATCTGAGAATGTGTCCTCTGCATCTGACTTGTAGGGTAATAAAGGCCAAAGGCTAGTAATTGAGGCTGCAGCCAGTTCATGACCTCTCATTACACTTATCTCTGCTCGGGCTTCACGTAGGGTGCTCCATTATCACAAATAAACAGACAGAGAATGCTGGGCCTGTGAGAATGTTAAATCAAACACACTGAAATATTGATTCTACTTATCTAAAAGGTGCATATAGGCAAACATTTAAAAAATATTTTATTAGAATGTATTAGAAGCTTGTAGCACCACTTACAGTACAGATAAATCTGCAATACACATACATCGTTATATACTGTGCAATGGTTTTATAAATGTTTATGGTACTTTCCATATTGCTGCAAAATCTAGGACACTAAGCTACCTATCCTTATTCATCCATCTATCCATCCATTCTTGCATCCATCCACCCAATCCAACCCCTAGAGGTGTAACGATACATCAATCTACATCAATTCATCGATTAAATGATTAATAAGCCCACAGCATTGATCCAAAATGAAATCATTAGTTAGACATCATATGTAATGTTATTTTACATTGAATACTCTATAATGTCTGGTTGAGCTCAGGAATTAAAATGTCACATGATATTTTAGTTGTATTTTATGATTTGAAGTATTTTCAGCATATGATATGCTGGCTCCAGACCTTAATCAAATAAAATCAAAATCATATCGTCACAGCCTTTGTGATATTGGCAGGTATTAAACTGTGTGTTGAATCAATGTAATATTGTATTGTGATAAACCTTGCAATTTACAACCCTACAATCCATCTATCTACCCACTCAACAAAAGGGTTCGAAAGGGAAAGGGATTAAGTCACATGTACAATGGGTCTTTAAAGTCTGTTCATATCATGTCTAATGAAACATTTAACACACTTATGATTGTGATTTTAGGTAGGTACTGGTAGGTGACAGCTGTTAATATTTAACTACTAAGTTAGCTTGGACCGTCCAGTAACACATCTTTAAATGTTCATATCATCATAAAAAATAAATTCAGCCTTATGTAAGGAGTGCAGCATGCAATTTTTAAAAGATGATTAATATATGTATTAGTACATGTTTTATGTATATTAATATTGCTTATTATTTGTCATATAATAAGTTACAATGAAACTGAACTTTGAGTTAAAAAGTAAAACAGTCCTAGACTGTTTTTGCCAAAATGAAATGTGAATCAGTTTTAAAACGTGGTTCTGAACATGTTATGCACATTGCGTGCCTTCTTCATCTATTTGTCCTTTTTTATTCAGTTTTCTACATCATGCTCTCCTTTTCACTGTGGCTTTAATTTTTATCCATTTGTCCTCTCTTGCTCCTCTTCGCCTTTGTTTGTCTTTGAGTAGATTTAAATGGAGAGATGGATAAAGAGGAAGTGATGGAGTGGCATAGAAAAAGCGAATTAGGGTGACAAGGACAGACAGTGAGTTTGGCAGCACTGTGTGTATGTGTGTGTGTGTGTGAGAGAGTGAATAAGTGAGTGAGTGAGGGAGAGAGAGAGTTGAATCATCTTCTAAAGTCACCCTTTTGTTAGATAACACCATTATAGAGAGTTTGGCAGTGACTAAGCTTTGAGAGTGATGCTGCCACCTCTTATCCTTTCCCCAACACAGTGATGCAGCCACAAAGGGTTTTGTGAACACTCTTTAAAAAAATCAATTGCCCATTTTACTTCTGGGAGCCATCAATTACATTTTTTTTATCTCTCTATTCTTATTGTAACTCTCTGTTGTCATTTACTTTTTTGTATTTGTCTGTGATTTAACTTTTTAAAAATTTCCTTTAATGTGGCACTTTTTTAATTTGGCATCATTGTTTTACAAGACTTGCTTTTGTGTGTTCTCTGGTACTAGAGATTACATCCTACATTAAGGTTTTGTGTATACCAAGCCATGTGAGGGATTTCCAATTTTTTTTTCTATGCTTACTTGTCACGGCTTCCTTGGACTTAACTCCAGCTGCCCACCAAAGGGCGCCCCGTCCTGTCTTCTCTATCTAGTGTTGTATGTCTGTCAGTTTCCTTCTGTCCTGCCCCTGATTGGTTAGTTAGTTTAATTATCTGTTACACTTGTGTTTGCTTTGTTTTTCGTTCCTAGGTTCTTGATATTTTTGTTTCATTGGTTTCTGCTACCAGCGTATCATGTCCTGTTAATCGATTGGTTTAGTGTTTAGTCTCTTGTTAGTCAGTTAATCAGTTAGCTTGGCGTTGGCACACGTTTCAGTTTGATTACTTTCCTATTTAGGCATGTCCTTCCCTTTTGTGTCTGTCAGACCATCTTTACTCTACTCTATGTTGTTGTGCTATGTTTGGTGTGTTTTGGAAAAAGAATGCTTTCAGTTTGTTGTCTCATGGCCATCAAAAAAATATTTCATGGTTTAAAAAATGCTTGCACTGGTCGCCCGCATCAGGCCAATGTTTGTGACATTACTGATGAAACAGCGCATAATATAATCTATAAGGAATAATTTTCATGATTTATATATGTGCTAAAAGTTTTAGCTATTTTATTTTACAGTTTTACTGCTTTTTGGTGTTTAACAGTGAACATTGGGTAGCGAATCATGTTCTAATCCAAAAAGCTTTTCACCACCAACACCCATTGACTCCCAACTCCCCAACCATTATGTTACCAACTCTTCTGTCATCTTTTCCCCCTCCTAAATTGAGTGAGTGATCTGAGGTTCTGTTTAATTGCTATGACCATGAAACATATCAATATTCTCTTAACCTCTTTCAAATTAATGTGTTTTGTAGTGTCACTGTTTTATGATTTTTATTTTCATTTTCTATTGCTTTGCCCATTGGGGGTAATGTTGAAAATGGCTTCAAATTCAGTCAGCAATCACCTCTTCTGTAATTACTAGTTAAATGTGACTTAATATCAACACATATTCAGTTATTTTGTTGCCGTTATGAAAGTGTGTTTTCAATTCATTCAAATATTTCTCATTAATTATCGCACAGTACACCTCTCTTACTTTAGATTGGATCTTTTTATGACTTCACTTTCTATCGTGCCTATTTTGTTTGGTCTTTTTCTTTGCTTGTCCAGTGGCTCATGGTTGATTATTTCTGCTTCTAGAAGAGCTAGTGCAATTTCATTTATTACTTTGGCCATCTGATGTGAGAGAAGTTTTAACAGTAACCGATAAAAATTAGCTTGTTACTTGTAAATATATTAAGAAAATATTTAAACCACAAATAAATCTGTCAGCTCTGAAATTATAAATATAAGATAGTATTGCATTAGCCAGTTAAGCAATAATACATGTTTTCTAAGTGAAAGATTTCAAATATTTGTGAAAGCTGTTGAAAGAGTTGAGAATATTCCACTATTCCATCAAAATAAAGGGGTTATTTCAGAATGCTGGAATGATAAAGTGGTCTTAAATTTAGGTTGGAATTCTGCATAATGGATACTCCAGTATTTTGTTCCTTCCTACAAATATCTACTTATCCTTATATGTGTATATCTACTTATCCTAAGCAATGTCATAATAAAACAACCACCTTAAATTTCATTGCTTTTACAAAGAGCACAACAGTAGAGTTTAATGGATGGTTACAGTAATATACTCTGGTGTGTTAAATTACTTTAATTAGTACTTTTTTCGGCACCTAGGGAAGAAATGAACTAATATTGAGTCAGTCTGCAGCTACGCAGCCCTATAAACAACAAATTGCGATGCGCTGTATGTTTTGACAACTTTCTATTGGAACCAGTATTAACATTTTTAACAATTTCAGTGGATTGGACAACATGGTACAGCCTTCACTCCCCACATGCATCAACGAGCCTGTCACTGGTTCACCAATTTTCTTTCCTTGGACCACTTTTGGTAGGTCTTGACCACTAAAGACTGGACGTATCCCACAAGAATTGACCCAGTCACCCAGCCATCATTAATTGGCCCTTGTCAAAGTCGCTCAGAACCTTACCCATGCTCATTTTAATAATAGTCAACTTAATAATCAGTTAATAATCAATCAAGGACTTGAAACTTGCTGCCGATTATATCCCACTCACTGCCAGGTGCCTCTGTGACCAATCAATGGTATTCAATATTATTCACGTAACCAGTCAGTGGTCATAATGGTATGACTGTCATTCTTATTATTTTGTATGTAGTATTTTGTTTTGTTGTTCATAATGATTTTTTTCCATCATGGCACTAAAACTGAATGTAGCTTTTAAGTTATGTAGTAATCTGAGGCTTGGTAGTTGTTTTGCCACCACCAGGGTGTTGGGCCATGAAGCCTTAAGTGTTTAATGCGCACAATACACAAAGCCATAATGACATAAATGCACTAAATAGGCTATTGGGACTAAAATTCTCAGGCTATAGGGCATACAACTGTGCCATAGAATGATGTCATATGTCTGGTTGGTACTGTACACCCCCTTACCCACCCCCAAGTCATCCCTTTAGTGACAGCTGGTAGAGGAAAGCACTGATGAAGGCTCAGTCAACAGGGGGCCATTAAATCTGTGCATGCATGAATGTGTGTTTCTATGTGTGTGTGCAACTACGGGGAGCAAGGGTTAACCCTCAGCCTTTGTGTGGATCCTTCTGCACACCGCCCCAGTTCCATCCTGTCAAACTCAGGCTCAAGGGTGTGTGTGTGTGTGCATGCAGGCGTCTGCGCGTGTGTGTCTTTGTTTGTTGTATATAGAGTGATAGAACCTTACTATCTATGAACAAAAGTTCTGCTACTGAGGTGAGACCATCTGTCTCCACTCATTAGTAAGAATTAATGTTTACACCTTTGTTAAGTGTCAGATATTCTGTTTAAATGGCTTTTGCTGATAATATCAATATTCTTCTCCGGGGCTTCTGTCCTTACCTGTTAAAGTAGCATGTGGTTTGAGGCAAAATAAAGGACATTCAGGTGGATTTTCCCATTAGCAGCAAAAATGGGTTATTTGACCCTTTTGAATGAGCACAAAGCACTCAGGAGAAATGCAGATTTCTTAATAGCACTGGGTCCTTGATTAAGAGCTCTCCAGCCTCTCACACCTGCCCCACTGTTTATTGTTTATGATGACAGAGCCATAATTGGAGTACTTGTTTTTATCTTCCTACAAACCATATAATAGCTATTATTTCATATTATTAGCTGAAAAATAATTCATTTAATGGAGCATAATGCGTGGCAAGTTGTTGTCTTTATGCAGCAATCTACTGAAATGAAAGAGACATATTATGAGTTGTTACTTTGACATTTTTACACTGCTGTTTTTTTGAATATGGTAGTTTTGTTTAAAATCACTACAATGCACTACAGGGAATCAATGAATTTACACACTCATTGTCGGTATATACTGCATGAGTTGATGTTTAACATGTTTAACATGGTCCTTGCAAGTCCATTTGTGGTCATATTTCTTTCTTGCCATAAAACAATTCTATTGGCCAGTCTCATGTTGGCCTGACAGTTTTTGAAATATTTAATAAATGAAAAGTGTTGAAAATGGCTTGAGACTACATCTCTCAACTGCATTTGACACTTGTCATTCAGAAGAAGCCATTGCAGAAGCCAAGATCGCGACATCTTTATTTCGTCTGTGTGATACCAGTTTTGATGATGCAATGTTCATATATTTAGAAAATACAGTTTTTTCAATTTCCTGAAAAATAAACATAAAATTGGACATAAATGGTTTCTGCCCGACAGCGATGAATACTTTCACCTACGCTTTGTTTCATTTTTCTTATTTAAAGCCAGCTATGTCCAGAAACTAGTTCATCGTTCACTGTCAAATTCACCCATGTTTCTCTGTTCATCAGTTACTGCTTTGTGTTCACACCAGGCTCATACTCACATTAAATGAAACCAGTTCTGAATGGGATCCGTTAATTGCCCCTAACCCTAGAGTTGCTCTCAACTTCTGACTATTTACCATGTCAGAATGATAAGATACCAAAGAACGCTTGCTTTTTTCATGTTTTTGTTTTAGGTTGAGTGGAGTGTTAGTCAATACATTTTATTTCTTTATCAGTTATTTTCAGATTTTTTAAATGAAATATCCCATATAATCTTGGCTCTTGCTTGTGCACTCTAGCCTCTGCTTAGACCACAAACATGACAATAGTAGACTACAAGTTTAACACAGGGAAAGCTTTTAAATATGGACTTGAGTTGTTTCTCATTCCTAGCTATAATATTCTTAAAACTGATATAGACTATACAGTTGATACATAAACAAGTAAGAATTTGAATAAACACTTATGAATGCCGGCATTTCATATAATGTTGATCTTATAATTTGACTAAACCCAAATATTTACAAATGTAGATTCACTTGACAACATGGAAGAAAAACATAGGTTTCATGGTTCAGTGGGACTTATGACTGCAGGGAGCAGACCATGTTTGCCATCTGTTTGTGTGAGCACTGTCCAAGACCAGCAGGTCTGTTCAGCCCCATTACAAGGAGAGATGGGGTCTCTGAGGACATCTAACCCTTTAACCTTGCTTCTGGTGCCCATGAACCAAGCACATCAAGTCAGGTCCAAAATGGGCTGGAAGACACCCAAACGCTTGAACCATGAACTGGTGCCGTTTTACCTATCACTATCAGGAAGAAAGAGAAAGACTGAGCGAGGTTGTATAACAACTGACAATATCTCTGTGGAATACATGGATGTATTATTAAAGAAAGGCAAGAGTGAAGACATGAGTTTCAAAGCTTTTGGCCTAAGCTGAGAGACAGGATGAAACACGAAAATTGACGACATGCATAAATTAATGAGGTGTGGGAAGTGACGCATAGAGGCCAGATGACAAACCGAATGTGTGTATGACACAGTAATACTATCAATGGCTCACTCTCTTGACTGTTGTTTGTAGGGATGAGATGTAAGCATGCTATACTTTTTTCTAAGAAAGAACAAGGCCAGAACAGTAGTGAATATTGTGATAAATAGAGCTCTCTGCACCAGTGTTTGTCTCTCTTTCACTTCCCTTAGCTCCTGGTTCTCCACTGCCTGCCTTCTGGCTTTTATTTCATGACACTTTAATGCATCTATTAAAAAGGACCTTCAAGCAAGAAATCAAAACTCTTACATGAGTGTGTCATCTCTCCTACTCACACACACATATGTAAACACTCACCAAACAAGTTTTAAAATATTGTTCAAATGTTTGACGTTGTAGCTGACCAGTTCAAACAGTGATGAAATTACATTTGTATTGAAACCTTAGCATCAAACAAAACAAACGGAATGTGGATAAGAAGATTCCAAATGTTATACATTACAGAAAACAAAATCTGTTCACTTTTATTCCTTCCTTTCCATGCTCTCCCCTCATTGCCTAAATCCAGACTTTGTTTCTCCCTTGTCTTGAACCTGGCAGTCATGGCAACTGTGGATGTCCGATAAGCCACTTGGAGGGGGGAACTTCGATCCACATGCATTGAATTATGGATCCTGAGCTGGAGTTTGATGTGAGGCTGTGGGACGCTTTTTCCATATGCTTATTACAGATCTACAGGACTTTTCTTACCATATTATCCTCAAGGCAGGGGTCATTTGTATCTCAAAGTTCATCACATGTATGCTTTTTGATCACATGCATCTTCTTTCTACTACATGCCTTTTGGCACTGAAAATAATTGTGTAAGTTGAAGTTTTGTGTATTGTGTAAGTGGCTTTGGTTGTGCAGTGTAGGTCAGCTTATGGACATAGCCAACATTCTGGACCATAGCCTTGTGTTTTCCAACAATCTGAAGGTAGAATTTCATTGTGAGAATGTGATTGTGAGAATTCTGCTTCAAAATGATAGGAAGAGCCAACACTGAAAGATCAAAAATTGCTGTTGCTATGAATGCTTAGCCACCACAAGCCAGTTACCTTTGTGGTAACTTCTCTAACAGCTCCTGCTGAAAACCCCAAAAAGCCTGAGGGATCATGAAGCCCCGCTTTCATGTTCACACTGAAAATCAAGATCAAGCTAACTTTTGCCATTCTGCTCTATAGGAGGTACGCACCTCAGACCTTAACCTTGTGTTTTCAAACTCTATGAAGACAGAACTTCAGCACCATGGTTAGCGACTGATTATTCATATGGTTTTCTTTTGTCGTAGACAAAGTGTTTTAGTAAAGATCGTGAAATGACAAATGATGGAGTTTTATCTGTCAATACTGGTCATTTGTGGTTCAGAAAAAATACATTATTTTAAAGATTTTTACTTAGACTATCAATATGATTGGAATTAACATTGAAACAGCTTTAACTTAACTGAAAAATTATTTCCTTTCTACAATAAAAGATCATATTTGGGCCCATAGGGTTTAAGAGATTAAACTAGAATAAGCTTAGTTTTCTGGGGGGTTTTCAGTAAGGGCAATACATTTATAAGTAGGGTCACATTGAAAGAGACTTCAGTTGCATAGAATTACCCAAGCACACAAACACACACACACACACACACACACCTCTCTTTCTCTCTCTCTCTCTCTCTCTCTCTCTCTCTCTCTCTCTCTTCCTTTCAGAACTCAATTTATGGGAAAAGCAATGCAGAATGTATTCATAAGAAATGCATGGACATTTCCAGAAAAGGCTTGCCATCATATCTCTGTGACCTCTAGAGTGCACACAAACATTTTCAAAGAAATCATTTCTCATCCTACTACTGTACCTTAAACCTGCAAAATTGAACTTCATCCATCAGGGAAATGAGAGAACAGAGCACAAATATTACCAGAGATTGAAGGCTATTTCATTACTTGTGGGAGCTGCTGTAAAGTGGAAGTCCCTGATGTGTCTAACTCCCTAGCAGGACCTTAAACAAACAATAATTGTTAACACTTAAATAGCAAAGTTTTGGATGTTGTATTCCCATTTTTGCTAGAAGAGTCAGCATTGACTGTACTAATCCAGTATTAGTATCAGTGGTGTTAGTATTAACCATAACCATACCAACTAAACAATATACATACTTTATGCATGCTTAAAAAAACAAGTAAAATTTATAAATGATGCAATTTCATGATTGATCCAAATTATAAACTGTAACACTTATAATGCAGTCACTAAATGATAAGGTAAGGTGCAAGCATTTTCTTGTGATGTTTGACCAAATGTATCAGGACATGATATTGTGCAAGATCAGGTTGCACCAAATACTTATATAAGACATGGAAATATAATCAGATGTCCCCTCCACATACCATCTGCTCATTGGGTCACTACTGCATAAATTTACATAATTGCTCTACACTGATCTACTTTATGTGTTTGAAATTAAAGGTTAAAGTTTTAGTTGCTGTATATAAAAATGTCTTTTCACATATCAGTTTCAAGTTCTAAATCTCTCTCTGTTCAGATACAAATTTGTCCCAGCATTGTGGTAGAGTGGAGGAGAATAAAATAAGGGAGAGAACTGCTTTTCTTTGATTTAGAAGAGTGAAATAAAGTTTCAATCAAGTTATGAAACCCAAGGGTGGATGTGACTTTTAGATTTAACTGTCCATCATTGATTGTTTTTGGCTTGGGTCTAGTGGGAATTAAATAACTTTCATTTTCCAAAGAATGGTGATGGATGCTCAAATTCCAATCACCATCTATGATTGGAAAGTGATTTGTTTATCCTCATGCCAGCACAGACAAATTCCTTTAAACCTGATTTGCTGTACAGAATCTACATTTTGCACTTCTTTCAATTCTGATCAGACATGAACCTTTTGAATTCAGCTTGAACCAATAGCTGCAGTTCAAGGCAAAGTGAATACAGACACACATAGGCATCTATTAGATCTAAGTTGATCTAATTAATTGAGATCTAGTTGAGTTAATTAATATTAATATTATTAATTGATATTCACTGAGTGGCAGATCAATAATGATAATGGTGTTTATTAACCAAAGCACAGTGAGCACATCTAAAGGAAAATTTGTTTAACTTGACAGTTAATTTCACATTATTGACATTCCCAACATAAAGGAAACCAATTAGGATTTAGTTCTTAGCCTTTAAATGAAAAAATAAAATACAACCTTATACCCTCAACAGTGACTTTCCTAATAACGAACAGATTTGATGTAAAAACCTTTAGACTTTCTGGAGCACTAGTATTCCTCAGGTTTTTCATCTGACATAGTGTCTGAAGCACATCTGGATCAGGATGGGCTGAGACCTCCTGAATAATTACATTCTGAGAACAGACTTGCCTTCCCCTTTTGTAAAACACTGAAACCACTGCTGTTCCTTCATATTATGCCTCTACTAGCCTCTTGGCAATTGTCAGTCTTTGACACACAGAAAATTCTCTTTCAGAAATTTAGAGGATTGATGACCATTCCCAATGTAGCAATCACATGTATATGAATGTGTTTAAAAAATCCATCAACAGTTATATACTCCCAAAACAACCACTTACCATGTCACCCTGTGTTCTTACTGCTCACTGAGATACTGGCTAGAAGTGACCAGTTAGGATGAAAAAAAAGTTGGCTGCTGACACTCCATAATCAGAAGTGATGATCTGGATGGCACTGCTTAATGTTGATTTGTTGCTCAGTCTCAGTGAAAGTGAGAGCAATATGTTTGAGGCAACACAAACGGGAAGTCTGTCTGTGCAAATCAAACATCATCACACCTGCTGGCCTTCTCTCCTGTGTGAAGCTAATTTGATATGACCAGCACTCCCCATAGACCCATCCCTTTGCTTATTATGTAATGCTAGGAACCCATCTACAAAATAACTACTCTAAATATAACATAATTGCTTTTCAAGAGCAGTCTCGTTCACTGTGCAATAAGCCAAGCACTGGTTTAAAAAACAGAACGTGGTTTATATTCATGACAAGTATACATCCAATCTTTATGAGAAGCATTAAAGATTTACTATTTACATAATATTCACCTCAGTGAAAGGTCAGAATACAGGAGTATGTCCTTCTTCATGTAGAAAAAAAGTACTGAGCATGTGGAAAAAATCATGAATGTATAATTTATGTTCTGGTGATGAGGTTGGAGTGATGAAAATGCTTCTCAGAAGGAAAGCCCAAAGTCCCTTATGAGGTTTGGTGTGAGATAAATCGCTAATTGAATCTGTGGGCGCATCTGGTCCTGTTGTATGAAATCAGATATTCTCTCCCTCCCTCCCTCCCTCCCTCCTCCTTCTCTCTGCTTTCCTTCTTCCAGTTAGCAAGTTGACACTGCTGTATCTATCTCTATGACTGAATTTGAATGCAAAAATATGAACGCCTGACTTTATTTTGGTAGCACAATGATGCTACAAATAAGCCCTCAGTTGAGCCCTCAGGCATGCTGTCTAGTTGTTAGTCAAGGCAAGTTTATTCATATAACACATTTTCATGCAGAGGTCATTCTTTGAGCTTGACAGAAAAATGGGAATAAGTTAATATAGAATAAAAAGCATAAAGAATATATGAGATGAAAATAAAAAAAAGCAAATATAGGAAAGTACAGTACTGTGCAAACGTTTTAGGCAGGTGTGAAAAAATGCTGTAAACAAAGAATGCTTTCAAAAATGGAAGTGTTAATCATTTATTTTCATCAATCAACAAAATGCAGTGAATGAACAAAAGAGAAATCTAAATCAAATCAATATTTGGTGTGACCACCCTTTGCCTTCAAAACAGCATCAATTCTTCTAGGTACATTTGCACACAGTTTTTGAAGGAACTCGGCTGGTAGGTTGTTCCAAACATCTTGGAGAACTAACCACAGATCTATAATCCTATAATCCTACAAAATAATATAATGACTACAAAATAATATAATGACTATAATCCTACAAAATCCCTGACTTTGTGCAAGTGTACCTATAAGAATTGATGCTGTTTTGAAGGTAAAAGGTAGTAACACCAAATATTGATTTGATTTAGATTTTCCTTTGGTTCGCTCACTTTGCATTTTGTAAATTGATAAAAATAAACAACCATTATTTATATTTCTGAAAGCATTCTTTGTTTACAGCATTTTTTCACACCTGCCTAAAACTTTTGCACAGTACTGTATATCTAAATTTAAAGTGTAAACATCAATGGCTAATTATTTGAAGGTAAGGAAATAACTCATTGTAACCCAGTGTTCCATTAATAGTTACCTGATTTCTTAACTGATTTATAAATATTTGGCTTGTTAGTTTTAGGAGTAGCATGAATTATTTAACAATTATTCACTGAGAGGGGCAGCATGGTGGCACAGTGGTTAGCGCTGCTGCCTTACAGTGAGAAGGTCCTGGGTTTGATTCAATTTGGTTCGACTGTTGGACTTTCCTCCTACAGTCCAAAAGCATGTGCTATAGGTTAACTGGTGACTCTAAAATGGCCTGTAAGTTGTGAGTGAGATTGTGATTGTGTGAGAGAGTGTGCACTGCGGTGTGTTGGCACCTGTCCAGGGTTGGTTCCGTAAGTTCCTGGGATAGGCTCTGGTCCCCCTGCAACCCCAGATGAGATTAAGCGGTTTGATAATGAATGCATGAATGAATATTCACTGAGAGCAGATAACAGTTTACCTAATACATAATTTGATGAATGTTTATAAGTAATTCCTTGCTAATAATGAGTCTGCAAATAAAGTGCGTAATTTAGTCAGTGTGTAATAGTCAATGTGTATGGTTTACAAATGCATTGTTAATGGTTTACAAATGGAAGTTTATTATGCAGTAAAATATTATGCAGTATAATTAAGTTAAACATCATCATAGTCTAAAGTACATCCTGTCTTGTACATATTGCTATCTTGCAGTCCATATTATGCTAGGACATTCATTATTAACTTTTGTGAAACAGTTGCTAGACTAAAGCTTTAGTTCAACAAACATAGATATGACCATGTCAACCGCTACAAAGAACAATATATCACACCAGGTCAGCCAAAATTCTGCTATAAACCCATCCATAAACATAAAAAGATACCTATTTTTGTGTGCATCAGAAGACCATTCCATTTCCCAGACTGTCCTTGTGGTTAAACATTGATAAAAGCTTACTGTGCTGATGACTTAATTATTGATCAATATTATTTTTGTGACAATTGTTATTAAAAATCACTCCAAAATCAATCCAGCAACAGTGCAAATGACCGCAGTCTTTGGAAAATGGTTTGGCTTGACCCAAACCAAATTATTCAATAGCTTGAGGAAGCATGTTATGAAGGTTTAAATGTTGTTGTCAGTGTTAATTCTTTCATCTTGTGTAATCAGCTGACTCACATCTTGGCTCATGATGTGTGGATTTTTTCACTGACTTACCACTGTCATTTAGTGGATGCCGTGTGTGAACGGGGATGACTGAATGTGGGCTTTTGTTTGTTTGTTTGCGCGCTTATTTGTACATTATGTGCACCTCACAGTATTACAGTATGAACCTCCGCTTTGTATGTGTGTGGCATTGAATTGCTGATTGATGTACAGTATTTATTGTCAGGTATAAATTTACAGATCAAAACGCATCTTCCTTACTTTTTCTTTCTCCATCTCTCTCATTCACTCACTATTTATCTCTCTTTGAACTTCAGCATAACATTTTTTTACTTGTTAAAATA
Source organism: Distichodus sexfasciatus (assembly GCA_032718565.1). Classification (NCBI taxonomy): domain Eukaryota; kingdom Metazoa; phylum Chordata; class Actinopteri; order Characiformes; family Distichodontidae; genus Distichodus; species Distichodus sexfasciatus. The sequence continues at coordinate 5,433,080 of JAVGVS010000010.1, read as the reverse complement.
ACTATCTGTTACTTACTCATGGATTTCCTTGTATAACATGCCATTTGTTGTGAACTGTTTGTGTCCTGAAATAGCTGTTTGTACCTCGTATTTAGATAATGTTGCACATTTGCAGTTTGACTCAATTCAGGATGACTAACAACAGCGACTGGGTCACAGCAAACGATCCCCAGCTACCCTTATTCTCTGTTTACCTGTCTTTCTGCTACTATTAATTTCTAATGGTGATTATAAGCAGACTGAACAGGCCTAAGGCCCAAACAGCATTATCTATATAGGTGTTTGTTCTTGAAGATGGAGCAGCAATTCAACATGTTTTTGCAGACGGCAGGTGTTGCCATGGCAACCGGCGCTGTAGACAGTCAACACTTCTTTTTCTATGTGGTTCTTTTCTTTCCCCCTCTCCCTCGGCTGTCTGTTGTAATGTCTTTTCTGTCTTTGGCTTTCTTTCTTTCTTTTAAGATGTGTACTCTTTCTGAGGCCCAGTAGTCCATTGTGTTCATGGTTGGTGCGTGTCCCCTGTTATTTTTCTTCCCTTTTCTTGCACCTCTGCTGTTTTCCTTTGGTTGTATCAACAATAATTTCCTCCCTTTCCATGTCAAGCTCTCTTTATCTTCCTATCCTCTCATCGCTGCACCCTCTCATTCCCCCATTTCTCTCTTGCTCCATCACTCCCTCCCTCCCTCCTCCAAGCCTTCCTCCTCAACATTGCTTCCTGTTTTCAGGCTGTCATCTGGTCTTTGCAGCGATACAGGGATGGAGGAATAAATCTGTAATGTCCCAGTGGGTGGTGTTATTTACGCATGCCTCCTGGCCCTGTTCAGAGTGGACACACCACAGAGCGCTGTCATCGTCTGCTGCTGAACTTAGGAGCTCCATTCCAAACATGCAGCTTTCCAAAGCACCTCATTTTTTATGTTCTCTCATTCCACCCACCTACCTGCTGTATATATAGCATGCTATTTTGTTGGGTTTCGTGGTGGTATAAGTAGGATACTTGGTCATGCGCCAAGGGGTTGTGGGTTTGGGTCTGACTCTATCTTACCTTCAGCTCTGCCCCCTTTGGGTCCCCGAGCAAAACTCCTTACCCCAAGTTGCTCCAAGGAGTACTTGTGAATGCTGGCTACCACTTCTTTGTCTGCTTCTGCCCACTTTTGTGTTTTGGTTGAAAATTTCTGTTCATTGATTAGACATGCACTGCTGCTGTTTCAATACAATATTCCCCCAAACATCCTCTTTAAAAAAAATAAAAAATCCAAAGACTGTAGTTCTCTATTTTGACCACAAGGGGACTCCACCTTTAAGCTTGTCATTCTCTGTTTTGACTAGAAGGGCTGTCCCTATCAAGGACAACTGTACTACTTTACATGTGGCTAGCCCCTTCCTGAAGGTAACTTATCTTTAATTTAACAGTTCATAGTCTAACCGATAGGTCAACTATAGTCAGCAAAAACATCTATAAACAGGCGTTATCATTTCTAGTTTTAATTGTCACTGTTTTCTACATTTTTAGCACAGAGCAATCACAATTTCCGTCTAGTTAGGTCGCGCTGGATAAAAAATATGTAATTAATTCTGTACATATAACATACTACACTAACATACACTACATGAAATTAACATTTTACATAGACACTTGTGAAGGTTACACCAACACCAATAAGCCAAATTATTATAGCCACCTGTGTAATATTTAGTTGGTCATCTGTGAGACATCTTGTACCAGGACTTTACTAGCAGATACCTAAACATTATCAGTTCAAACAAGATTCAGTTCAAGAGAATCCTACAGGTCATTGGTACAAGCTGGCAAAAGGGCTACTGTGGTACAAAGAGCATGACTCACACATTAAAGACTGAAGTGTATGAATCTATGTATTCTCAGACAAGTCTAAAGCCTGTCCACTGCTAAAAATGCCTCCAGTAGGCCTGAAAGTATCTAAACTGTACTTTGGAATGAATGGAAAATGGTCACCAATTATGTAAAGAGAAATATGTAAACTGCCAGGAGAAATGACCCCACAATGATAAGGTTTGGGGGCCAATACACTGTTGGCAGGTTCTGCCATTTCTGTCTTGTTCTTTTTGGATGTCAGTAGGCACAGGTCAGTAAATAGGTCTGCAAATCCCAATTGGTCAATCGTTTGACCATTTGTTTGTTACCATGGAGCAAAGATGAATAAGCAGTGGCTCCTTTTATATACTTAGACTATATGTGCACATCAAGAGTGAAAACTAACATCAGGATTTAAATAGTTCCTAACACAATGTGTAACACACTGAGGACTTTGTAATGAATTAAACAATACGACATAAAATATTGTTTTAACAATATTAACAGTAACTCAGATTACTATGAGTTTAAATCCCATTGACACTTGACTCTGTCTCTCACACAAAGGAGTCAATCCTAGGAAGTCTTCATATGAACCACCCAGTGCAAACAGAAGCAGTTTGAAATGGCCGGATACACTAATCCACTTCTATTGATTTCGTGCTTTAATCTGATAAGCTCAGAGTAAACAGTGGCATTTTATCAACGTAATAATCAGAGCAGAAATTGCTTTGCATTTTTCTATTCATTTCTGCATTAGTGTGAACCTGCTGACGGGACGTTTCTTTCCCTGGAATGGAATGAGCTCTGGAGGGTCTTTGAAAGTCTGCCCTAACTGGCTGTCTAATTAATTTCCCTCTGCACTTTCTCATGCCTGGATGGCCGCTTGTCTGTGCGTGGTCATTTTTTCTCAGTGTATGGGGAAATATGGGCTAATGCGAAACAAAAATAAACTGGCAAAAAATGATGAGGGGAACAAAGGCAATGAGGAAGCCAGCTGTGACCGCCAACCTTCCTACGAGCAGCAGCACCCTGGGGTCTACAATGAACCTTCAGTCCATTGATTTTATGCACCGCATTAGTGGAAGATTGATTGCGGGTGGATAAGAACAATCTGATGAGTTAAACAATGTCTACTTTCTAAATTCTGACCCCAGGAAATCTCAGTTTTTCACAAATGAAACCAACCAATGGTGTCTGGGAACACAACATAATTAATGACCGCTTTCACCCTTGATGGCCAAAAAAATTGCACCAATGACCCCACTGGGCCATCAGAGACTGGTGTTTGGTCACAGATAAAACACAATCCATCTTCTATAAATAGATTATGTGCTACAACAATATAAGCTGTCAAATGCTAAAATCATTATTTTTAATGTGATATCTTCTGAGAATGACAGGGACCTCACTGAATGTATAATATGAATAAACAATAATCAAATTAAATTATTTTTTGTCAGAGTATCTCAAGGGGTGGAATTAAGTCTTTAATGAGAAGATAACTGTGTTAATTTTATGAGACAATACAGCCTCATGCAACATTCATGCATTAACATGAGTGTGTTGTGTGCAGTGTTGGAGATGCTCTGTACAGATAAGTATTTCTCATCTTCTTAAAAATGGCTCATCTCAGGACAGTGATGCTGTTGTCATGGCAATGGCCAAGATGCAGTAAATAACAGTGAGAAATCAGAGTGAAAAATCATGGAAAATTAATTTCATGTCATCCCTTGGGTGGCCCTTCCCTCCTTCACTTCCTTGTGCTATATTAAGGTGCTTAATGTATCATAAGTCATGAGGTACTGGTCTGTGATTATAAAGCTTGGTCAAGGGAAAAGTCATGTGTCAGCTAAAAAAACCATCAGGGGTTACACACACACACACACACACACACACACCTACTCCTCCTTGCATGCATTAAGAATATCCTTTCTTTCTCAAGGTCACAGTTGTGTTCGAGATTATTATGCTTGTGGCATTTGCAGTAAAAGGATAGAGGAGAAATAAAAGAGAGAATTAAGGTGAGTGTTTATCAAGATGAGATCTGAATTGTGGGAGATTGAGGAGAATGTGGACTTGTGGAGGCAGGGCAGACTCAGAACCGCATGACTGTGGAAACCTGGTGAATGTCGCGCCACATACAGATTGCTCTTTGATTTCGAACTGTATTTATTTGTTCATAATTGCATTTTTCGAGCCCGCTGACTGCTGACTCACTCCTTTTGCTTTTTTGCTTGGCACACCCACGCTTCACAAAACCTTGAACAGCGGAACTAAGACTCTAGCACTCCTTTCTTCTCACAACCAAAAGCCTCATGCCGGAAGGTGTTTAAACACTTGTATGTGTGTGTGTGTGTGTGTCCCTGGCTAAACAGTGTAATCATATGTACATTTTTAATGCAGTGTGTGTTACTGAGTGACCTCACACTGGGAGTCTCCACCGCCCCTGTCCCGGCACGTCTCTTAGATAAAGGTCAAAAGTGAAGGACACACTGACAAGAAGACGCAGATACGCCCCAGTGGACTAACTGCTTCCGACAGGAGGCTGCTGCTGTCCGTCACACTGCATCCCCAGTCTGCTCTCCCAGCAAGGGTCACTGGATCAGTGCGAAAATTTCACTTTATTGTCATCGGAACACTGCCACAATTCCATGGGTTGGTTTGTTGGCTTGTGCTCATCTCCGAGGATGCTTGTAATCTAATGTTGGGACTGCATTGTATTTTGTACTTGGTTTCAGTCTGCTAAATTTAACTAGGAGCATAAGCACAAGTCTACATGCAAATATACTTGTCCTATCAGTCTAAAATGACTCAAACTTTGAGTGATTATTTGTCATTGTGAACACACAACATTTGGCCCATCTGTGAAGGAGCAACTTTCGGCAGTACCAGGGGCGTAGTAGTTGGGAACGGTACCTTTACCAGTCCGGGACTTGGCAGTTTCCGAGATTCTGATCACAGGGCCAACTCCCTAACCGTAACACGTTTAACATGCCTGTTGATGATAAAGGTAAAGCAAGTTTATTTATACAACACATATACTCCAAGGTCGATAGTAACAGTGAATGGTAACAGTGGATTAAGTGTGCAAATGTTATATAAAGCAATGCCAAATAAACTATAAAAATGCAATTATTGCAAAGGATAAAAGAATAAATGTTCTTTTATTTGACTGACTATGATTTGTGTAGAGGAAATGTTGAATCAACTGTGGTATATTTGATATTTGTAAAACATCTCTCCCCCTCCCCACTTTCTCTCCCTCTTTGACTCCACTCTGACCACCATCACAAGCCTCTTGGGGCTCTGTGGTCCTCTAGCCACAGTTTACCACCCGTCCCTCAATCCATCAATCCATCACTCTCTCTCTCTCTCTGCACAAGCTGAATAATTTATCGCCTGTCTGCTTGACCCGTCAAGCTCAAAGCACTAAATAACATCTGTTCAGCCCTGTCCATCTTTTAGATTCACACTAGCTTCACGTTGTCTTCTCCACAGCACCGGCAGAGCCGAGATAACCTGGCCACTGAAGGGTTGTTATTTTGTTCTCAGGTCAGAAAGGTTAGAGCAGCTCCTTGGTTTCCTGGAGATAATGAGACTTTCTTATTGTGTAAGGCATTCATGATGTACTGTATGAAGGCTCTGCATTATGAATGAAGTTTGTTTAATGCATTTTGTATGTCTGAAATGTCCCTGTATTTAGGACATGGATGTCATTCTGGATAAGAGTGCCTCCTATATGGAAGGTAAAATTGACTGTGGATTTTCTTAGCAGATTTAGACATGTGTAGGTTCTGAGGAAAGTCCCCTTTGGTAGATTTAGACGAGCCAGTGTAGGCTCTGAGAAAAATCCCCTTTAGCAAAATGCAGGTTTCATAGCCACAAGGGTATCACGATTTTAAACGCGCTTGAAAATCCGCAAGTATAGCAGATCAAAGACACATAAGCTACCACTCCTTCTTCAAGCCTGCTGCAGAAATGACACTGGTGCCTGATAGCATCTGTTTGATATTTCGAGAGGCAGAATCTTTCATTTGACTATGTGGATAGCAATTTCCTCAGCTGGTATTATCAGAGTCAGCCATCTTTACGTTTTTCCAAAAGCTGCTATCTCCCTCTAGTGGCACAAAACGTCTGGAAAATTCCAGTACAAAAGTCTTGGTACAGAGCAATCCCTCATAAATAAATGGTGTGAAAGGGAATTTCACAATATGTGTATTTAGTTCCCTCCCCATTTCAAGCATACTATAAAAACCATATAAATTCTCCATTTATTGAAGTATAAATACATTTTATTGAAGGATATATGGAGAAAGACTACATTAAAGTATTTCTCTTTGTTAGACTTTACAGAACAGTTTTGCCTGTGAAAACCCAAAACATTGACCCATTATCTTTCTTCTCCTTCTGAATTATTACAAACAGTCTTTTAGGCACTGGCTAAGATTTTTTTCTGTTCTGAGGTTTTTATGGCGATGAGATACCACAGCTAATTAGGCACTGACGCAAGTTTTCAACCTCTTTCATATCCTGCTCTAATGACTCTTGCTCTGTTCTGAACTGAGACATCCTGCTCTCTACAGTGGAATCAGGGCAGATCTGGAATTAGCTCATCTGCCCCATGAGTCGTCCACAGTTAGGAGAAACTCAGTGTCCTCTGCTGCCGTGTTCCACCTGCTCATGTGTCCTCTCAGACAGATGAGCAACAACCAGGCTCAGAATCTCCATTAACTAAACTAAGAAACTAGTCCATTGTTGAAAAATCTAACACTTTCTTCCAGCAAGCTGATATTAGTTGTCCAGTAACCAACCTTAAGCTTGGTTTGGATACCTTGGATACAGTTTTATATTATGGCAGATTAATTTAAGGTGTATTTAAACCTTGATCTGTTTTCCCAGTACCTTATAATAACCCATATAAACAATATACAATACTGATAATATTTATCTTAAAACATCTTCCTTTTAATGTTTTTTTTTCTGCAGCAAGAACAATGGTAATATGTTAGAAAGTGCTGTTGTAGATTAATCGCATGTGTAATGTTTAATCCATACAGAGTTTTTGCAGAGATGTTAATTCTTCTTATAGAGATATTAGATGGCACAGTTTGATGAAGGTGCTACTAGTCAATTTTAAGGATGAACTTTGCCAAAGGATGCTGTTGTGGAAAGAAAGTGCTCTTTACCTAAAAAACTAAAAGAGTCAAAAGATTTATTCTGGTTACTGAAGGTAATAATTAAGGTAATTGACTTATATGTTGCTTTATCAATATATAGGTCTAGTTATTACAGTTGTCATTTGAAGAACCTCAAAGACAGCAAGTGTGTGTCTGTTTGTGTGTGTCCTATTAATCAGTAGAGTCACATCTCTCCTCAAGGGAGTGGAACCTGGCAAGTACACTGTGTTCATGGTCATTTTATTGTGCCAGCCAATATGTTAGTAATTAAAGTGATAAAACTACAACAGAAATCGCTGGATCCAAAATTGCTGTCATCACTATCTTCTGTCCTGCTGACTCTTTGAAAGCTGGTCCAAAATCAGACTTTCAACCTGTCAAACTCTCAGCAAATGTCACCAGCATTTATAACTTTTGCTCTTATGCAAACATGTGACTTCTACATGGCCAGACTGGCTCTACAGATATGTACATACATATGTACACAGGCTATATGTACATAAACGTATAGAGGCACCATATATTCATAGAGGCTGTCTGTTTGGATGTTGTGATAGTTGGAGTGGCTGATACGCCATTTTGGTATATGTGAAAAAGCTGAAAAAGTAAAAGGCCTTTAACCTCAAGTTGTTGCATTTACTAGTGGTGACTGATTTTCCCTGTAGTTCTCTGCAATTTTTGAAATCTCTCCCCAAACAGATTAGAGACTTCCATCCTTTCCATGTTACTAGGAAATGTTTATTCTGTACATTCTGTTTTCTATTTTTTAAATATAGAGTATCTTCTAAAAATTCTATAAAAATTCTTCTTCTTTCTTCTACTTCTTCTTCATCTTTTTCCGCCTTTTGATTCCTGTTCTTCCTTCCCTTCTTCTTCTTCTTCTTCTTCTTCTTCTTCTTCTTCTTCTTCTTCTTCTTCTTCTTCTTCTTCTTCTTCTTCTTTATACTATATTTATTTGCCCTTGTAAGTATTTTTATTTCTTGCTGCTACATCTATTATCAATCTGTTTTTATATATACTGGTGACCTATTTACACTGTCATGCTCTCTGTATGTTATATTCTCTATATAGCTTACTACCTCTGCAGATAAAGCCCTTATGTAGACCCAACTTCTGTAACCTTTGTATGTATATATTGGCCTCACAACATTTATATGTATCTATATTAATGTAAGTGAGGCTGCACTAATGACATGAGTTTCTTTTCCAGACCAAGTATAAATTTGCCTCCTGTTTAATTGTGCTGATATTCTGATCAGGGTTTAGGATGGTCTCTGTCCATTGGCAAGTCTTTAAAGTGGTGCCTTTTCTTTTTATAAAGCTCTTCTCGTCACCCAACTGTGACTGGCCTCCCAGACAAAGTATGGAATATTTAGTCCTGCAGCACCAGCTCAGGATGCCAATGGCCAGTTTTTTTTAATTCAAGATTTTGAACTCATGCCATTAAGCTCCCTCGTTTAGCATTTTAAGAGCCCCAAGGCAACAAATTATAACATAACAAAATGGTTTGAAGAAACATAAAAAATGTAGTCTGTGAAGCTGAATCTGTTGGAAATAATATTACAATCTGAGCTCAAAGGCCCTGATTTTAGACTTTACCCAACCCAAGAACACATTTACAAGCTGTGGTTCTGTTGGCATGACTTGTACCAAAGGGTCTGGCAGAATTTTACAGTGTTAATTGATGTAGCTAATAAACAGGAGGTTTGATTATTCCGAAGTCTCCCATTGTTTGCGCTTGATTTTTAGTTATTGTTATGGAGTTCAGATAGAAGGAAGAAATTTCTCTCATGTACTCATGCTCTCTCTTACACAAATACACACACAGTTGTATATTTGTAAGACCCTTACATTGCCCACCAAAATTAGTACAGTACTGTGCAAATGTTTTAGGCAGGTGTGACAAAATGCTGTAAACAAAGAATGCTTTCAAAAATGGAAGTGTTAATCATTTATTTTCATCAATCAACAAAATGTAGTGAATGAACAAAAGAGAAATCTAAATCAAATCAATATTTGGTGTGACCACCCTTTGCCTTCAAAACCTTTGCCTTCTTCTAGGTACACTTGCACACAGTTTTTGAAGGAACTCAGCTGGTAGGTTGTTCCAAACATCTTGGAGATCTAACCACAGATGTATAATCCTATAATCCTACAAAATAATATAATGACTACAAAATAATATAATGACCTACAAATCTACAATTCTACAAATCCCTGACTTTGTGCAAGTGTACCTAGAAGAATTGATGCTGGTTTGAAGGCAAAAGGTAGTAACACCAAATATTGATTTGATTTGATTTATATTTGATTTATCAGTTTTGTAAATTGATAAAAATAAACAACCATTATTTATATTTCTGAAAGCATTCTTTGTTTACAGCATTTTTTCACACCTGCCTAAAACTTTTGCACAGTACTGTATATCTAAATAATGATAGACCTAATAGAACTGTTTCCTTAAATGCTGGAACTTTTGAAGGGCTGGTCGTCATTGCCTTACAAAGTCTCAATAGATATTAAAAAAAAGGTTCTTCTCTCTTTTCAGTGAACAATAAGATATTCGCGCACACACTAAGAATCACACATCCAGCATTTGTTACATTTCCAAGATTTGGACATTGGTTGGTGTGTTTTTTTCCTATTTCGCCCACCAGGGGGAAGCACAACCTTGTTTAATGCCTCAGGAGGACTTTTTCACCTCCTTACATCATCTGATGCTTCTGAGCGATTATTTTATGTCTACGTGGACTGTGGATGAAGGTAATAACTCGACCTGTATACTAATGACAATTGGAATGTGTTTAAATCAATTTGGAGCCCATCTTTCATGCCTCTTTTGGGAAATGTAATTAAATTCAGGATTTCTCAACCCTAGGCCTCACGGCCCAAAGCTCTTGGCTGATTCGTGTTTTCCAGACCACAACACCCTCAAATGCACCTTGTTAACAAATTAGCAATGTGGGAATGGCACATGTGCTGTTATTATTGTTATGAAGGAGCAACTGGTACATTGCGTCTGCAGTGCCACTAATATTATAAAGATAATTGCTGCTTTTTTATGAACGACTACACGAGTATGTCGTCACGTCGTATTTGTACAGTTTAAAGTCGTAATACTACACGATTTTGGATCTATACATTGAATTATGTTAACAAATTAACACTTTTGTGTTGTATGGGGTACACTGGTTACAGGCATGCTTTGTTTTAAATAGATTTACCTTTCGTATAGATAATTTCCGCGTAAGCTAGTTGTCATAGGAGCTGCAAGACTCGGAATACAGGCTCAGTCTAACTCAGAACTCACTAAAGTCTAACTCATGTGCTCATCTAACAGCTGGTGGCCGTGGGTGATGTGTCGGGCACACTGCAAAAATGATTTGAACAAAAAATCATGTTAACACATTTCTTTCATTTACTTCAGCTGAAACAATGATGTATGCAATTTCAGTTTTTATAAGTTTTCAGAGTTACAACGGAAAGTCCCGTTTGATGTGTCACTTTGCATTCTACATGAATGCTATGATTTATCTGTAAGATGTTGTATATTACTGGAAAGAGCCGTATTATATTTTACAGATGTCGATACGAGTAGTGTGGCATAATAAGACAATCACTCTTAAACATGAAAAAGTTGAAATTGAATACGTCACTGATTCAAGTTGAATATGGGAAATACATTGACATGACTTATTTATCAAATCATTTTTATGGTGGTGGTGTATAGTACTTGAGTGAAGTTGTGACTGTACTTACAGTTTTTCTCAGGCGCTTTTTCAAAACAATAACCACGTTCTCAAATCAGCCCATGCAGCCTGCAGAACACTAACAAATTTGGCAGAACTCCCCGTTTTCTCTGCAAAACCCTCTATGTGAATCAAAACACTAAATAGCTATTGCAAAATTGCATAATTCACTCAAACAGTAACACACATCAGTCAAACAGGAGACACACACAAGCAATCAGTGACCACTCTCAGACAAAATACTCACTCACTGCAGTAAAATCAGTACACACACAGAGGGAGCGACAAAGTACAAAAACACGTCTTCGGTGAAGGTAAAGTGGTTTTATTGGGTGTGTATGAAAACGCAAAAATCAAGAAAACAAATTTTGTCATGTGATATAAAAAAGGCATGTGATTTACTCTGCACAATCTCTTCCGTAGCATTGTCTCTTCCTTCAGACTCCAGAAGTGCTCTGTAAATCTCATCAAGGAATTCAATAAGCATTCCAGATTTATATGGCCCAACTGTTGGGATGTATACAGCAGGACTAGTCTCTGGTATACCGAGTGATGCGCAGAGTTACAGTAAACGTATAGTGGACAACTCATATAGTGACGTTTTACCTGTACATATTGATATCTGAGTTTAAAAAGTGACTGAATGAATGTTGTGATATGTTGTGTGGTCTGCAATTACAGCAGCCTGTATTTCCCGTAAACAGAGTGTATTGTTCCCGAGCACCATCTGAACAATCGCTGCTTCATGGTCAGCAGTGAACAGTGGGCACTCCCGCCAACTGCAGGTATTCTTTTGAGTCTATAAAGATATAGTGTATGTAATGTAGAATACTGCAGCAAATATAGATCTGATAACTGCAAGAACTCTGGTCTATATTTGAATTATAACAAGTGAATATTACAGGACTATTTTCCCTCTTGAATGTTTGAATAATTGATGCAACACATGACGATGAACATGGTCAATGACAGTGGCTGTAATTTTATGACTGTCCTCTGTCTTTGACCTTGCCCACTGTTTCCTCTTCCACGTCCACATCCACGTCCATGTCCTCTCCAGTCTTGTTTCATTTTGTGTTAAACATTACACCACTTTATTACTACTTTTATACCGTGTTAGCAACTTTTGAGTGATTGAGAATTAGATTTGCAGTAAGTAGTGCAACCAATTGCAAGTTTGACCCAAGTTCAGTAGTGTTTTGGGATGGAATTTAGCAGCTGCTGCTATTTTGAAGTGAATTGCTTAATCAGACACTCTGACGTGATTTTGGTGTTACCAAATTTTAGCAATGAAAAGTGATGTGCAAGCAGTGACAACATGGTTTCTGTTGTGCAGGAAAGTTTACTGATTTGCTTATATTTATTTGGAAATGACAACTTGGACTAATGGCATGGTCAATGTAGTTAAGCACCTGAGAAAAACTGTAAGTTTCTTTTGGAGTACGTTCTTCTTGGGCTTAGTGTTTATGATCAGTATCAGCGTCTGTGTGTAAGGAGCGAGGCAGGATGCAAAAGCACGTAAAACATAAAGCATTATTTAACGAAGATAAAGCATGACAAAATGCCAAAATCAGTCACGGCACAGCTCTGAAACACGCCAAAACCATAAACTCGGGGGAGCGCACAGACACTAGAGCTGGGCCTAAACCACATACAGAACGAATTTGCCGGTTAACTTCCTCTAGTGCCACTTGAAAAAAAATCTTTGCCACTCTGGAAGCTGGTAGCTCTGCCACTCTGGTAGCTTTGTCTTGATACTTTGTCATTTATTCGGCTGTGCATTTATTCTCATCACAAGGCACGTATACTTTCGTGTATCTTCGTATCTTCTATGAAAAACAAATGATTCAGCTGTCGATTTGGCAATATTGACTTTGATGGAGCCGAATCCTAAAAAGAACCGAAGATTACTGCTCTAACAGACTCAACTTCAATCAACTTCACAGACAGGTCAAAACGAAAAAAAATGGCAGCCACTAGTGGCCACGCAAGGAATCGCAGACAGGCCGTCACAATCAGTACTAGCCACTGTCACTCTCTACTTGCCTGCAGTTGTACTTTTTTTAATCCAGTACATTTATATTAACCATAATTGGTACTGTACTAATTTTGTCTGCAGGAGGAGGTATTTTACATTTGACACAACAGTAGGTAACTGATGGTGCAAAACCCCAAACCCTGCTCAGGGTGGCAGTGCTCACTGTGCCATTGTGAGAGCTAAACTTTGCCTTGGTTTGGTCTGCATCATTTCCGGAATTAAAGGAATCTGACAAAATGGTGTCATATTTTGAAAGCTAGCCAATTAAAGAACTTCAGACCTTTAAGATAAGTTTTTTCATCAGTCGCTAACCTTCATTAATACCAACAAAGTACCTTTAATAACATTTAGTTTTTCACTTGACTAGTATTTGTATTGGTGACCTTTAACTTGTAGTAACTTTTTAATGAATCTTTACTTAATTATGGGTTTCAGGTCCACTGGTTTAGAGACATTTAAAATCTGTATGCTTTACAGTATGTCAGGGTCTGGCAGCATCAGCTACACTGGCATCTGCTGGAGACAGCTATGAACGTTCTCTGCCTTTGTAGGCTTGAGTAGAAAAGTTACTTCTATGCTTTAACTATGTAAGACAAAACGTCATTTGTGCATTATGTCTCGGAGGAGATAAAGCATTGGCACGAAACAGATTTTATCCCAAATATAATAACACTGTCTCTGTAGCAGTCATACAAGTTGTAAATAAAATCAAACTTTCAAGCAAATAGCAATGATAATTTAGAGTGTATAATTCATTTCAGGAAATACAAAAATATCCTAAATAAGAAATTATTTTACTTATTTATTTATTTATTTATTCTCATGGGTCAAACCTGTCATATGCACATTAGGGTCTGTTTACTGGGCATCAATTTATACACAAAACTGTTCAGAATTTATGTTGACGTGTGGCACAATCTACTATCATTCTACAATATTTGGACCCGACCACTCTAAAATTGTTTATGTTTACTTACATAATTCACGTATTGCTGACTTTATAAATAATATTAGAAAAGTGACTTCATTTACATACATGGTTTGTTGTTTTAATTCGGTGTTACTCTTCAGACAGCAAAAAACCTGAGCCACTGAAGAATAATTTTCTCAAAAAGGTAAAAAATATGTAGAATACTAGAATTTTTGTGATTGTTAAAGGGAAACAGTCAAGTTGCATTCCACCATATCTGGTTCTCAAGTTGTGTCACCATATGCTGTTTTACTATATAGTTTGGCATAGTGTTATACAGTTTGTGAGAAATACAGGATATGTGGACCCAGCAAAAATCTTTATTTCACCTCCCTGCATGTCTCCCTCTGGTAGATGAATGATAGGAACAAATGCTGTTATAAGGGACTTAGACATTCTCCCTTTACACCTGGATATTAATCCTTTTTGTGCCTCAGGGAGCCCAGTGCCTGAGCCAGTTTGCCAGGGATCTGTAGGTTGAGGCGTTAGCCCCAGGTTAGGCCTTCGGTTGTGATACGGAAAATGTAACCTTGAACTTTAAGCCAAGATGTTGCTGGATGAAAATGAGTTCCTAGTTTCTGCCACAGATTCATATGAATAGTCAGATTCCACTTTCATTCATGTTTTTTTTTTCAAGAGAAGAAACTGTCACTTTAAAAAAAGATCTAATGGTGCTTCCTTCTCCTACTCCTCAATTTCTGTTCATTTTCCCACCATTTCATTTCATTTCTTTCTGTTTCTCATGTCTTGTTCTTTTAGCCATCTCACTGCCCTTCACACTTTCTGGGTTTAAATATATTCATTTCATGAGGCCCAAACCTGGTCTTTCAAACAGGAATCCATTTTATGTCTTATCACGGCTGGGCCACAAAGGCCGAGTCTGGGCTAGCACCATTAGCATTAGCATGGCACAGATACGCTTTAACGCGACTGACGTCTTGCCTGGGATTACCACTTTGATTGACACCTCACCTGAGCAGGTGGGCCAACAGATAGTAAACCTCTACACTGGTATAGAACCCTGGCATGAAAATGAAGAAATACGCCTAGAAAAAAGTGCAAAAGACCACAGCAGAGATTTGTATCTTCATGAAACAGTGTTTTAACTGTGTTGTGTACAAAGTGCTGTAGTACATCAGCAGTATTCTTATACAGGAAAAAAGTTGAAAACTTTGCGACAGCAAATGACAATTAGAAAATTAACACATTTTCTGGAAAGGCATGTAAGATGTTGTTATGCAGTCTAGTTATACAGATAATTTTATTGTATCATGGTTCACATACACACATGCATACTTACATGGATATATGCATTCAAGCTGGTATGTTGCTTTTAAATGTGATAGTAATTTGGATTTTTGGAAATATTTAAAAATAAATACTGATATATCAGCTTTCATTATTCATAGTTTATTTATTATTCATTTGTTACTTTGTCAGTATTTAACTGGTTAACATCCTGCTCCATTATTATTTAACTAGAAATTTCACCTGTCTGTTAAAAGGAATGGAATGGAACAAAAGCAAGTCCCACTCACAGGACTCTGGGGTTGAAAGTGCAAAACATTCAGGCACATGAGGGAATGTTAAGCCTATTTTAAGCTCTCATAAATTAAAATAAAAGTCAGAAGCACAAAATCAATAGCATCTGATCAGAATTAGTTATTCATGCATTCTTCCATGCTTACATGTTTAGAACATTCCATCTCGCCCTACAGGCCTCTTCTGTTCAGCACTATGCTTCATAGCAGCACTGGGTTTTGCTGATGTTTCACATCTCCAAAAGCTTTCAAAATGTCTCCTAACAATTTAGGCTTATGCGTTTGGTTAAGAGAGTTATAAATCACCTTGTTTCTCTTGCACTATGAATGTGCATCGCTTCGTTCTTGAGGGACCTAATCCAGATGTCTCTAGCCTCTCTGTCACAGCTCTGCTCCCCCTGAACTTGGCTGATTGCTGCAGCATCTGTGACACCAGGCCGCCCGGCAAATTGAGTATAAACACACTTCCAAACAATGGAAATTAATTAACTCCTGTTTAGATTAGCTTCATACAAACCTTCAGCTTTTGTTTTCAAATCACCTCTTCAGCGACACAGGGGTTTATTTTCCTTGCAGGCCGTTGAAGGTCATCTCTTCCGTTAGTGGCATGTCTTGCCCTGGGTAAGATGTTATCGTTTACGCAGTGGCTTCAAGTCAACGATTCATGTCTAATGTTACAAAGGCAGAATGCTGTAGAATCTGTAACATTACCACAAGTTTATGTTTGTTATTACTATAATTTTACTTTGGGTTTGGGTATATTCAAAATGTTGGAGACTTCTTTGTCTTCTGTGGGCTGTTAAGCAGGCTTACAAATACAGTTGTTCTTGGACCATCACTGCTGTTTTATCTGTGATACTAGTCATATCTGTCTAATTGTTCTTGCAATCTTCTTTAACTTTTACACAACACTGATATTTCAAATCCTGTGATCCACACTCTATTCTATCTTACATTTCAACAATCGTACTGTTTGAAATCTTATTAATACTGATCTTGCGTGACCAGCGAGTGAGTTCAGGCATGTTTAGCTTCTTTTCTGCACTTTTTTGTTGATATGAAGATGTGGATACATTAAATCCATCTTTGAAATCAGTTGCTATATAAGCCATTCATAAGTTAAGTTAAACCGCAGGTTAATCTTTATAATATAGGGTAGGTACGTCTAAAAAGGCTTAACCTTGAAATAAACAGAAGCACTTTTAAAAGACGACTGTGGAAGGCCCGCAGATGTCGCTCTTGTCTCCTGTCTGGCCGTCAATCCGATTTAATCTTGCAGCGAAATGCGCCAGGAATCAGAAACCACAAATTAAAACTTGTCTTTAATAAGAAACTTAAAGAAAACGTTAAGGTAAATTTTGGCAAAATTTTGTCATAACAGTGATAAGGACCACTAATGATATTATACACAATATATGGCGTTTATAAGCGACGGTTGATCGTCTGGTTTGTCCTAATTTCTTGCTTAGACACCGCGTCATAATGGACTATTTGTTTTTTCACGTGTCTTTAATTTTATATATTGGCTCAACATGTATTCCAAACGCCTGGTCTATTAATTGGCTTTAAAAATAACTAATATTTTATCTGTTTGTTTGAAATGGCACTTCGATGGCCTTGTTTAGGTAAATTAAATCCACCCACCCAACATATGCGTAAGATTTTATATAAAAGTGAAGAATTAATTATTACATTGTTGTATATTAGGCCAAGTTTACATCCGTTTTAAATAGAAAACCCGAGATGAGGGAACGAACTTAAAGACCAATATTGATCATATTCGGTTTATTACACAAAAATATATCATTTACACAAATTGCCTTTTGACAAATAATTATTTTGTTTTGAAAAGAAATGGAAACAAGCTACACGGTAAACACATGCATGCTGAATTTTAGCTAAATGCAAAAATGAAAATTGAGTTACAGATTGGGAAAATATGTGGACACTGGGGATAAAATACTTTTTTGGCATATCCGATGATGCATGGCGGTTTTTAAATCAGACAAATACTCGTTTAATAATTTATATAAATTGATGCCGATTCCCATTTTCAGGAAACAGTCTTCAAAGCCCGCTGTGCTGTTTCGTGATGAGACCTGTAGGAGTTAAAAAAGTAAAGAACATTATTACAGATGCCTTCAACAGGTATTTCTGCACTTTTGTGTTGGTTTTAAAATGTTACAGATTAAAGTTCATGAATGTTTTGGCAGGGTATACTGTTTAAGAAGAACCGTTTAATCGTGGACAACCATTAAATTATATTAAGTTCTTTGGGGTGTAAAAGAGGTCCATAATTCGTGCTTTCTAAAACCAAATTTATTTTTATTTTATTTTATTTAGGAACCAAAACGTGGTTTTGTAGTAATATTGTTCCAAATCCATACTGCACATAGACAATCTCTTATGGGCAGTTGAGGAATTAATTAATTGTTTTTATTGTTATTTAGTTTTGAGGCTGATATAGTCATCATTTACCTGTCGTGGATGACTGGGAACGGCGTCCTCAAAGCAAGTGTCGGAGATTCAGTTCTCTGAACATTTTCCTGTTCTAAAAAATCAGTTGACATCACAATTAATTAAAATGTATTCTATTAATTATGCATAAAATTACATTAATGGCAGTTGTTAACTGTTAGCATTTGGGTTAATCTGACAGTCTATAAATGATATATACCGTTATGTTGGGGACTGAAGCTGTCGGACGAGCTTTCACTGTGCGTCTTTACGCACGGCGGCTTCTTCTCGCTGTGCTTTAGATACTGGCCACCTGGATTTACTCCCAAAAGCGAGCGCATCCCCAAGAGAGAGTTCGCGCTAAGGAACGCCGCGTTCGCCCAGTTATTCAGCTTGCCGATCTGACACGTGTAAATTCCGTTTGTGGACAGAAATGCGGGATGAGGCGTCGGTGAGGCCTTAAGGCCCGGTGCGGGCGGCACACTCACTTTCTGACTGCTGTCGGGACTCGTCGCCGTTTCCGCTAATGACCAGATTTTGGGCTTATTAGTTACGGGCCTCTGACATGTGGGTCCACCGGGTGAAACCTCCCCCGGGTTTTTGCCAACACTTTGTTCTTTATTAACCGGGACTGAGCCGGAGGTGTTGTTTAGTGTCGGTGAGGGTAATAATTTCCGCGCTTCTCCCGCGATTTCCTCCTCAACTTTATCCTCCTGCTGCAAATCGGCGCGCTCTTCCTCGGTCTTGTCTATATCGATGGTTTCTAGATCAATCTCCTCCTCGTCCTCGTTCTTGTCCACGTCCTCCTCGTTGTCGCTGTCGAATATCCGGCCGTCCCTGTCCTCAGCGCTCCGGCCCCACGTCACTTTATTCTCCTTCTTCAGCCTCCGGCGCGCGTTGGCGAACCAGGTGGACACCTGCGTCAGGGTCATTTTGGTGATGATGGCCAGCATGATCTTTTCGCCTTTAGTGGGGTATGGGTTCTTCTTGTGCTCCTGTAGCCAGGCTTTCAGGGTGCTGGTGGTCTCCCGGGTCGCACTCTTGGCTCGGGCCGCGTCGCCGTACTGATACTGACCGTACGGGTAAAAACCGGGCGCCGAGTGCAGCGCAAATCCCGCAGGATGAGCCCCAGGATTCTCCTTCAACTCGTATTGGGATCCCTGAAGAAAAATAAATAAATAAAATCAGTCACCTAAATACCCATGTATAAGAAAAGAATAACGTGCAAATTTTAGGTTATGCCACTTTTGACAGGCTGTATGAAGTTATTTTTACATGGACATTTCCTTGTTATATAATTTCCTCCAAAAATGAGACAATATTTTGTATAAAGCCTCGATTTCAATTCATTTCAAAAGGATAAAATGGCAATGTTTAAACAATTCATCTTAAATAATTTATACTACTGATTTATACTACTAATTAATACTACTGCCTTGTCATTTTTATCAATTGTCCCGAAATAAAATAAAATGCAAACGTAATATATAAGTATATATTGTAAGCGTAAATATATTTACGTCTCAAAGATCTATTCAACAGCGTCTTTCATATTTAAACTATCTCAAATTAAATATGCATGAAGAATTCTAATTGTTATTTAATTGTATCATTTGGCACTTATGACCGTGTGGCCGTTTGTTCGGGATATTTCGTCTTTCATCTTAATTTGTTTAACCTAGAATTGTCAATTGCCCAATAGGCCTACATCACTTATTAATGAAAGTAAACAGCTCTCTCACACTGCCAAGTTGTGCAGTGCAGGATTAAGTTTTGCTCTCTTACCATGTGTGACAGCAGTGCGAGCTCAGCGCTGTTGTACGGCAAGAACGCGCTGTAGTTTTGCGCGTTCCACGGATGCGCGTACACGCCCAGCACCGGCGCCACGGCCGCGGCGGAGGATGGAGGCTTCGCGCTGCTCTCCGAGCCTCCCTCCCCGGGCGAGGCGGGCATCGAGCTCGCTCTCTCCGCACTGTAGACCTCCTGGGAGGCTCCGAGAAACTGGGGGTAGCCGAGCTGAGGGAAAGACATGTCCAACTCCCGGTGAGGTCGGGCCAAGAGAAAAAAACTTGCGGAAGAAGTGGAATCCAATGTCCTGTGTCGCTGGCGTACGGCAGTGAGAAGTGAGCGTAAATCTCTCGCGGTCTCTGCGCACGACTCTCCCGGTGATGCGTCTACCCTCCGGACCTCTCACAGTCTGAAGTTGACGGTTTGATTGGCATGGTACTTAAACGCCAGGCCCCTCCTATGCTGGGGCACGCGATTAGTGCATTGGTTAGGGCGTGAGTGTGTGTGTATGTGTGTGTGTGTGCACGCGCGTGTGTAAGTGTGTGTGACGGGGAAACTGAAAGGTGCATACAGGGTAAATGTTATGTTACATACAAACCCATGTTTTTTGTTTTTTGTTAAGTGATATGCATATACACAGTATATTATTATAATACAATTATAATATATATATATATATATATATATATATATATATATATATATATATATATATATATATATATATATATATAGTCTTTGTCCGAACCGCCTAAGAAAGTCGTGGGTATGTATATATATATATATATATATATATATATAGTATATATATATATATATATATATATATATATATATATATATAATTTTAAGTTATTTTATATAGTCATGTTACTGAAAGTATCAGTAAACAGTAAAAATGAAGGTCGAAAGTTTCTGTTTTGCTATCGAATGAAACTAGCCATACAAACTCAAAAGCCCTTAAAACCCCACCAGAAATGTCTGATAATTGTTAAATGGAAACGAAACTCATTATCAAAACATTTGCGCTTTGTATCCGTTAAGACTGTTGAATAAAACGCGCGCCAAAGCACGGAGAGCGCCCGAATGGGAATTTCATGGACGAATTAAGCTAGAACTTGAAGAATCTGGTCGCGGGTTCTTCTGCACAACGGGGCATACACAAATAATTATGAGTAATATTTGTGCTGAGAAAATGACCATCTTCACTCTTGCCCCAGCGCAAGTGGTCACGGAAATCATCGCGATGTCCAAGTTGAAACAAACGATCCTTGCTTATGGTAATGCGCGCATTAGCATCACACAGGTTGTCCTGTGATAAGGTGACAGGTTAATGAAATGCTGCATTCAGTGGGGCCATTTGATCCTCTGAGAGGTTGTGATAAGAAGGTTGTTAGAAGAGGGCCGGTGCAATTAAAATCACAGCATATCTAGCCTTCCCAGAATATTTTCTCCTCCTCCTCACATCCACTGTTGGGTAATGAGGGCCAATGACCCCTGTCTCCCCTAATCCTCCTCCAGGGTGATCCATGGTACTAGATGTTAGTTTTATAATTATCTGGGAAAAAGAAGTCCTACATCTATGCTGGTGCAAATGAGTTTGGCGGTTTGGTGATGCTGCTCGTGTCCTGTCAGGCGGATTGTGCTTGTCGATTAATTACAGTATTTAGCCGCCAGTTTATGTTAGAACTTTTTCTATCATATCCTAAGGGCAAGAATGATATGAAGTATGTGTATGTGCATGTGTGGTTGCTGACAATGTTATTTTTACTGTCTCAAATTATCTTTGATACTTTTAAATTCTATTTAAGGTCCAAGAGAAAATACTCCAATCTCTCTCTCTCTCTCTCTCTCTCTCACTCACACACGCACACCACTTAAGCCACTGAATATCTTTCAAACTTAGAAGCCTCAGAGCTCCTCTGTTTTCTTCACCACATTTACCCTTGATATTCCTTTAGTCTTAGTAGGAAATGGAGACAGTCCACACATTCCTCCAAATTATTTTTCAAAGCAGGGGGAACAAACG
The DNA here is from genome assembly GCA_032718565.1 of Distichodus sexfasciatus. Lineage (NCBI taxonomy): Eukaryota > Metazoa > Chordata > Actinopteri > Characiformes > Distichodontidae > Distichodus > Distichodus sexfasciatus. The sequence goes on along the minus strand of JAVGVS010000010.1, from coordinate 5,411,494 downwards.
GCTCTCAGGAACAGCTTTGAGCTGCACCATTTAACTTAACAGGCAAAGCAAGTCTGTTTGTGTATTCAGGAGATGGTTTGCAAGCACGAGGTCCTTTTAACGTCCCCGCGCAAAGACTACCAAATATATGCTGTCCTCAGCCATGCCTTGGGTAAGAATGCTTCCCTTTATTTAAATTTCATGCTTCAATAGTCACTATATTAATTCTACACAGGCAGAGAAGCATATCTCAAACCACAAAGCAGCAGGTTTGGGAGCTGCAAGAAAGAGGAAATCTGAGTCATGAATGAAATTTAACTGACTCTGTTGTTATGCTTATGGTTATATATTCCAGCTCCATGAGCGCTCATAAATTAATTACAATTATAGCACTTCATGTTTTCAAAGCACAGTTTATCTCAGGCTATAAACCATGAAGAGAATATCTTGCAGCGAAGACATTTCAAATGCATAATGTTGAAAAATATATAAATGCCTTGTTTAACTATAGATTTTAGAGTAGATTGTAAATGATTGTAAAAGCATTGTACCATGAAGATTTACTCTTTTGTGGTTGATGTGTAATTACAGTATGAGTAAACCAGTGTGACCACATTGCAGTTAGAGGATTTTACTGAGGGCTGTCTCTGGTTTGGTGTGGTTTTAATAAGAGAGGCCTGTCCCTCCTGACTGTCATCCTTCACTCCATCTCCATCTGCCTCTGTGTCTGATCTGATGACACAGGGGACCGGGGCTCATTTTGCAGTCCATTAGCTGAGGGCAGGACTCCAATTCCCATGAGTCCCGATGATCCACATTTCCTGTCCCTGTTGCCCTCTCACCACGATTTTCTTCACCTCTCTAACCTTCCTCTTGTTGACCTTTCCAACTCTGTTGGCTAAACATTGTCTCTTCCCATAATGAGCCAAAGAAACAAATGTATAAATAACTTTGCATGAAAGTGACAGTGTGTTTGTGTGTGTGTCTGTTTATTTGTGGTTTATAAATGATAAACTTAGGAGATTTTCGTCCTGACTGGGTTAAAAATATTAAAGTATATTAAATAGCTCTTCCCATAGTTGTTCAAATCTATACCCCTAATGGAGTAGTCAAGTGAAGAGGATATTACTTACATCTACAGTATGTGCCTGTAATAGCAGTCCATGGCCTCATAAACCCCCTTTCGTTCTGTGTGTGTTTGTGTGTGTGCTTGTGCCTCATTAGCTCACTGTAGGAGGTGAGCATGTGCCAACATCTTCCTTTTCCTTCCCTAAAATGCCCCCCAAACAGGTTTGGCCAATTCTCTTGTTGATCCCCAACGCATACCAACCCACATTTGTTTAGGGTAGGTATGGCATTAGATATTTAACACTGTTCATAATAATAAATAACTAAAAAAATCTAAGTATCCTACCTAATCTGCTTTTCCTGCAATATATCAGGAACGACAAGCTTGAATACTCATCCCATGTCCAATCAGCCATATAGAAAACATCTTTGTTTCTTTTAGAGAATATACCAGAAATATAGTTAAATATTATTCTGAATTTTAATTCTATTTGTTTAATTTGTGAGGTTTGAGGAATCTGTTTCAATTATTTTAAAGAATCTGTTAAATCACAACACACCTTCATTTTAGAATGGAGCAATTCTGCCAAAACAGTGAAGTGATCTCATTTAGTGCTAGTAGGAGTAGTTTACGCTCACTACAAATACACTTGTAGCTGTTTAGATAAGACATTTCCTTAGAAAGAAGATTCACCCAGATGTCTGCAGTCCTCAGATGGGCATTGCTACCTGTGTCTTCCCATAACTGACTGATGAAGAAAGATAATGGCCTTTGGAGTTGTTGTAAGTGACAAAGACTCTGTGATAATGAGCATAGATCCATCTGAAGAGCTGCTATCTAAGGCCACCATTGTTTCATTTGCCTGCCTGGTGGGTGTTGAACAAAAAAAAAAAAATCCTGGAAATGGGGTCCATAGGATGGAGGTACCTATCTAATGAATGGGTGGTGTCACATTTAGTGGAAATTACTATTTTACTTAAACTTGGAAGAGCCTATTTATTTTGTCTCGGTGTTACACAGTTTCAGTCATACAGTAACACAATGTATATTTCATTCACCTTTAAAAGGAAATATATTTGATATCTTACATTCATTAAGCTTCATGTATAAATCAGTGTTTTATGCCTGAGGAAAACTGCCCTAAGCAATTATTCCTCACCATCAATTAGTGGATGGGTCAAAGTTTTTATGTAATCAGGTCTTTAGAAAAGTCAATGGGTGTCATTAACTGTGTTAAGATCTTCAGACAACATGAACTCACTTCAGCAAAGGTCAATTGCCTGTAGCTTGATGTTGTAGATCATTATTTAAACCTAAGCCAGGTTGGGTTCATCCATTTTTAGTGGCTCACCAATTAACTAGGCTGGATTCATGCTGTTCACCATTAAATGCAGCTCCGTCACTTCCAGCAGAGCCTCTGAAATTAAACGATGTTTTACACGATTGCTGACCAAACTCTCAAAGTTCACCTCCCATCCCCTGGAGGACAACAAAAAGCTTTTGGGCAGGTCCTTCTTAGAAGCACGGCTTTTTTATTCTTTTTTCACAGATTATTTACTCTTTTGTTTCACCAATAGTCAGTTTTCAGTTTAATGCTTAGCATGGCACTATCATATATTAGCATTACTTTCAAGCCCTGTGGGTTGTTGTTCTGAGGGACTTAGCACTCTGCCCATCTCTTTGTTGTGGTTGGTGGCACTCCGAAGGGGGTCCTATTGGTTAACACAAAGAATGAGGGCAGTGAGAGTCGCTGGAAGGGTGGAGGGCTGGTTGCAAAGATGCCCTGAAGCAGGACCTTGAGTTCTCTGTGTCGATACAGACTTCTGAAACTTCACAGAACAAGTGAACAAGACAAGGCCAAAAAAGACTTTCAGGAGTGTATTATTCTCTTGGGTTATGATAATCACTCAAGTGATCAAATCAGGCAAGTTATCAACCTCCAGTGATGGGCAAAAGCAATTATAATCATAATTTAAGGTCACTTATTTCCAAATTGTTTCTGTTAATGGACTTAATACATTTCAGTAGGTTTATAAATGCAAGCTATAGGATCATCACTTGTTCTTAATTATTATTCATTATGACTCTAGATAATTCGCAGTTCTCCTGCCATCTGTCTCATCATCTTACCATGAGATTTCAAAGAGCAGCAGACTGTTATCTCTACTGCTGAAATCTGGTCTGTGTGTGAGAGCGCTCATGGTAGCGGGACCTTTGGGGATCATTTCTGCTTCCCTCAGGAGTGACCCCCCTACCCCCGTAGGGAAGGATAAAGAGGGTATCCCTTACAGAGCTGACCCTCAACCACTTACCAACCCCCATGGAGTAAAGGCCTATATCAGTCACCACCGTTGAATCTATTGTCTGACCCAGGATTTAATCAGGTATTAGTTACCCTGAACTGCAACAGAGAGACAGTCAAAGAGAAAAGCTTTAGTGATCTCCTCAGCTACCCTATGGCTCACACTTTAGATCAAAGCCTGAAGTTTTTTTAAAGAGAAATTAGAACTCAAATTGAAGATATTTGGACTTGGCCATTGTACCCTGGGTTTTAATGGCAATGCAGTCTTGGTGGTAAAGTTATGATGACATTAAGTGTTCAATTCCACAACATTTCCTTCTTAAAAGCACACTTCATAAGGTGTAAAAGAGTTAAAATTAATTGTATGTGCCCATGGTCAATCTTAATATTAGTTCATATCACTTTGCCTCCTCCGTTAATATCTTATTTGTTGGAACAGTTGTTGATTGAAACGTGAGCTTTGCTTTTTTGTTTTATTCTTTTTTTAACAACAAAAGTATGTTGTTGAACTTCTATTGAATATTTTCTAATATTTCTAATAAAGTAGAAATAAGTGAATATGTGTAAATAAAAAGAATGTGTTTCTAATCACAGTAAGTGTCTATTGTAAAGGAAGCTTTCCATACACCCATGCTCCTGTTTTCTTTCCCTGAAAATATCTAAATCTCACCTTGGAGAAAGGTTCTGAGCCCAAGAGCCCTTGCCCAGTATCTACACAGTTTGTAATTGGCAAAGAACCAAAGCATGTGTGGGTGCGTTTCTGTGTGAGTGCAGTCGTTTGCACGTGAATGGGTCTGTCAGTGGAGTGGAGCGAGCGTGAGGGGGAGAGAGGGATTGAAAGATTAGAGGACGTCACCTCCATAGGGAGGTGATAATAGTGATCTCTTGCACTGCACTGATGCCCAGCTGTCATTAAGCAGTCAATGGCCTAATTGTAGCTTTACACATGGCTTAAGTTAAAACAGAATACATCATTAATTTCAGACTGTGACAAGCTCATGTCCAAATACTCCATTTATTAATGATATTATATCAATTATTTATACCCTAACAGAATTCAAGCGGGTATTTAATGTCATCCAGTACCACCCGCACAACGCATACACACACACACACACACACATACTTCATTGACCATAAAATATGGATAATTGTACAGTATTAAGTTTGACTTAACACTCCCCATTAACATACTTCCAGCAGGCAGAAGGGAATGAAGCTCTCCATCACAACCACAAATACAAGAGCCAATTAGCAAGTCTGTGACTTCTTTTCCTACTTAATGGTGTCATTAACTTTTGATAGCCCACTTGCTGTTTACTTTTTTCACCTGTTAGTCTCCACAGCTGCTGTGAATCAATGAATGTCTGCACACAGCGTCTGCTATGAGCCTGAGTCTATTTGCAGAATGTGGTGCACACTGGTGCTTCAGCTTATGTGTAAGTGTGTTTATGTGTCGGTGTGTGTATGTGTAAAGGGTTGTTTGGACCGGCTCCTCACCATACTGTCAGTTATTGTTGCTTTTTGAGTTTGTGAGGACCAGTCATTATGAGAGAAAAAAATGCTTCCATAGAAAAGGTACAGCTTTGAAAGACTAAGTGTGTGTGTGAGTACAGATTGTGATGTTACTTTGAGGGTCACATGGACAAAAGATTTGGAAGCTTTTTGTGACTGATGATTTTTCTGATGACCCTACAGTGAAAGATGCTCATACACAGTTTTATACACACATTTTCCAGTATCATTTAAACATTTCAAAAACTTTTGTTTAGGTTAGGGTTAGGTGTGAGTGTTGCTGGTGTTGGTGTGTGTGTATGTGTGCCTGTGCGACAATGTTTTGTTCTTAAAATAGTCCTCTCTCTTGCTTTTCCCTCTCTCTCTCTGTCTCTCTCTGTCTCTGTCTCTCTCTCTCTCTCTCTCTCTCTCTCACACACACACACACACACACACACACAAACACACACACACAAACACACCCAGACTATCATATATAGAAGAGTGTTAAGCTGTTACTTTAGCAAATATTTGACCAATGTCTGCCCTGTATAATACAATTAGATAACCAATGTTTTGTTTACTCATCCAACAGATAAGCCTGCTACAAAAATAAGTTCATATGGCGCTGTATGCCAAATCTCTTATCTTCTTGATCAAACAAAAATACAGAGTGATAGAGTTAATGTCCAAGTCAACGTTTGCCTGTTTACTTTAGATGAGAGACGATAATGACTTACAGAAAAAAAGATCAGGAAGAGGCAAGAAAAGAAGTAATGTTATAAAAATCTAGTGTTTCTGTCTTTCATCTCGGATTAAGAAGGTGACAAGCTAAGGCAGTTCTGTCCATAAGAACATTACTAGTGTTTTGTGCGGTCATTACCTGCATGATGACAGACATGCATACACACACGCACACACACACACACACACACAAATCAGGGATAATTACTTAAGTCGTGACAGATTGCCTCAGCACAGGTCACTTTCTGGGGTCTCCCCATGGCCCTCAAGCCCTCTCTCTCCCTCTCTCTCTCTCTCAGACTCCCCCCAGATTTGTCTTTTGCAGTGCCTGCTAGGACAGTCTCCCTCCAGGGGGAACGATTTTCGCCTGGTTGGCTGGCAAAGTTTCTACAGGCACAGGTTGGCATGAGGCCGGAGAGTGGGTTATACTGCCATCTGTCCCTGCAAAGTGCCCTGTGTGATGCCCTGCTGGTAATGCACCACTAATGAATGAGAAGTCTCTCTCTTGCTCTCTCGCTGTCTTCCTCTCTGTCTTTCTTTCTCTCTCGCTTTCACACACACACAACAGAAGTCTGAGTCAGCAATATGTTACAATCTTCTGCCCAACTTTATCACATTTTAATTTGGATCAGATTACAGCCTGCACATGTGCTTGTTGACTCTGTTTACAGCATCGTATTATATTATCTACCTTGAGGGTCCAGGCTTAAATGCTGTAGTCCCGCTTAAGGGCTTAAAACCAGGCAGTATGACACCTTCTGTGCAACACAATCAAATGCTTGCATTTGATATCACATCATGCCCATCACTGGTAAGAGCAGCAGTAATTGCCTCCTGTCCTTGCAATGTCTCTCTCTTCACTGCCTCACAAAGCTTTCCTCCCTAATTGCTGCCGTTGGCCTTTTTGGCAGCGTGTGCTTGTCTCTCCCTCTCTCTGTTTCTCCAAGGGACAGCGCAAGACCTCAGTTAAAGTCACACACACACACACACACACGTGAAAAGAGTGCTCACTGTGTTGGGAGCCCTGAGGGGATGTGGAGAGGAGGACAGCAGCAGGTCTGTTTGAAGTTCACCAGATTAACACCTCCGCCACGCTCCCACTAGAGAGAGCCTGTGCTAACAGCACCTCCTAATCCACTGCATCCACCTGCAGCAGGGGAGGAGATAAGCGTTGGACCTGCAGATAAAATTTTAAGACACACGCTGCTGACATATTGAATGATACAACATGCTGTACCTGCAAAACCACATAAAAATGAAATGTTGTAATAATTGACTTTGCATCGTGATTACATATAAGGGAGTGCTGTGTCCTGTGCGTTGTCTATATTTTACATTTACAGCACTAAGTAGATGCTCTTTTCCAGAGCAACTTCCTAAACAGAGCCTTCCTGGAGTAACTTGGGGCTCAGTGACTTGTCTAGGGACTCAATGGTTGAAAGTAAGATAAAGCCAGGTTTAAACCCCGAATATCTGGTATGGAATCTGGTATCCTACAACTAGACCTCCACCAGGCTAACTTGTAAAACCCAACCCTGTAAGATGATAATCAGAACCTAGGCAAAACTCTTACTGGTAGGTACAGCATCGTATTATAAACTGAAGGACTTTAAAGGTCCTATATTATTCATTTTTTCAAGTTAAAATTAGTCTATAAGCTCCACTAAACATGTCTCTGAAGTAGTTTGTTGAAAATACCTCTCAGATTAGACATTTTCACCTGCTTTTTACACTCTATTTCAGTCCATTTCAGAGCAGACTGTTTCTCATTAGTATTCCTAAATGCAAACGAGACGCTGCTGACCACACCCAACTCCGGAACTGGGGCGTAGACAGCATGAGGAGTGTTTACCTCATATGAAAATAATGGACATGGCTGCTGCTAACAGACCATCCATGCAGCCATACATGTTCAACACAACACTCCACCGGTAAACTTCTTCAGAAAACATTGTGGATCAGGAAGCGCTAGCGCCTCGGAGGGCGGAGGTTCTCAAATAGGAGTGTCTACTGTGAAATAGAAGTACGGGAGAAATCTAAACAGCTCATTTAAACACACTGTTTCTGACATTCATAAATTAAAACTAACACAATAGACAATTTTTTAAAAATCAAGCTTACAGTTTGTCTAGTGGCAGTACAGACCAAAATGGATGTCCAAAGAACAGAAAGTGTTTTTTAAAATAATATGGGCCGTTTAACTTGGTTTTGAGTAGACGTTTTCTATTTCTCAGAGGGACAATCTCACCAGTACACCTTGAAGGGTCTTAAGTAGGGGTCCAATGGTGGTTTTAATCTCTTCCAGAATTCGAATGTCCCATCTTTTGGCCACCAACACAGAGTGTCATTTAGACCATTGCAGGATGTGTTTTTTGTTTATTTTTATTCAAGATCTGTGTGCAAAAAATGCATTTCCTTTTCGAAATCAATCATCTGCGCAACCAAATAGTTTTTACTGCACAGACATTCTCTTCAGTGTTCTCTCTGATAAATATCTAAGTTAAAAGCAATAATGCCGAAATGATTCTTATACTGTTGCACTGTTGACCTGTTTCATCTGAAGTTCTCTGTTTGGACTTGGTCTGAAAAAGCTGACCTCTCCTCCTGTGTGAGAATGTTTGCCAAGACTTTTGGAGCAGTTTAAAATGGGGTCAGAGGTTGGGCTGAACTCCAGCATTCAGTTCACTGAGAGCTTGACCCGAGCTCGGCTTAGGGTCGGAGGTCGCATGGGTACAGTAGGAGTGTCTAAACGTTCCATCACGTTCTGCGACAAACCACATTGACCCCCACCTGAATCACGCTGAAACTCGTCCCCCATTCACGCAGTTGCTATGAGACTCGAGCCGAGAGTGGCGCATGCGATCCCCCCCGGGCAGTTGTGGGGCCGACTGCATTGTCCCAGGGTGTGTAAGTGGTAATCATTAGACACCATTAAACAGCAGGGGCATTTAACAGCTTATTGGGCTGACTGAAAAGGGAGCATCCACGTCCAGCCTCCCAAACCTATCTCTGGGAGACAGAGAGAAGAGAAAAAGGGCCTCAGAGGTGGAGAAATGAATGAGAGAAGTTAGAGGAGAGGGAAAAGAATGAAAGAAGGGGAGGAGAGCAATAGGTGAAAAACAACAAAAGAAGTGACCGGCCGCCTGCGTATTGTCCACGTTTCCTTTGTGGAAAAGGAGAGAGGGAGGAGCTGGTTTAAAATGATATAGGGTGAGAAAGGAGGGAAAGGAGGGGAAGAAAAGTGCAGGCAATCTTGTTCAGATTTTTTTTGTAACTCCTTAACTTCATTACATGGCAATTATTGCCTGTAATTAGGAGAACAAAGGCTTTGGTGTCGTTGGGGGCTGGGACTCAGCATTGCAGAAGGCATGGAAGGGTCAGGGCTATTGCATGATATTAAGTGAATAGACCTGTAGCTTTGGTGGGAACAATGCTGACTTGTCTGCTCAGGGACGGTTAAAGTTTAGGCTTAATATTAGCAATAGGAAGTGAACAACATGCTTTGAGACAGCTGTGTTCTTGTACTGTGATTAAGGTGATGGATGGGTGGGAATGTAAGTTGTGCTGATTTCAGTTGTTTCCTTTTTAAGAGTTAATTACTGAATCCACGTTTGTCTTTACATGTAGAACAAGATGAATAGACTGTGTGAAAAAAGTAAAAAAGGTTTAATAAAATGTTAATATACAGTTTATTAAAGACAATTGGCCCTATTAGAGTCTAATCTATAAAATGAACTACTAATAAATAAACTCCTATAATACTATAGTAAAACAAGTGTTCTTTATGTGTATGGTAATTATTAAAACTTTACTGTATCAGAAGAGTTTTAGGCTTATACACTTTTTAGGAAATATAAAATATAAGACCAAACATATAGAAATGTTTGCAATTTACAAAAGAGTTCTGAAGTTTTTCCTGTTTTGAGCATGACTAGAAAGCTATTATAATACTGCCTGATATGGAAAGTTATAACATTGTAAAACCTTTTGTAGTCTTTTGAAGTCTAATGTACTTGTTTAATCTTGTTTATAACTATATTTACTCACTCATTTTCAATCAGATATATTTTGCTGGTATGAATTTGATTGAAATTTTTGACTTCTTATCTGATCCAGATCATTTAAATAGCTGTGCATAAAATGATCACAACTTTCCTTTTTCAAAATCTGTAGAATGGTTTAAGACAAACTCAAGTCAATTAAAAAAATTGTCATTTCAATTACAGTATATAGAACAATACTGCTTAATTAGAATTAATATTGTTGCAATTAATATTGTCTAATTAAGTGTAATAAAACAGGCTGAAACCTTAGCCCAGTACATCTATATACAATAAGGAAACTATTGTCCTGATTTTCCATAAAGCCACAGCATAAATGCTGTTCATGGTAATTCTAATTAACTCACTTCTTTTAAAACTGATCCACAGCTCACATAGCTTTTAGAGATCTCCTGTTCCTCACTGCAAATGCCAACTTGCTCATTCAATACCGGATGCTTTTTTTAAAAAGCTGGCCAGGGTGGGGGAGGAGGCACAATAATATTTCGATTGATTGAGACCTTCCTCTTCTCAAATTTAGTCTGCCATCATAATAAGCATTCGGACAGAGGTCAGCAGTGTTCGGCCGCCATCATCACCACCTTATTAAGCGTGGGGTCTGCGTGAAGAGAGACAAACACATCAGACAAGAGCGCCATTCAGGTCGAGTCTGTGCTTGACTGAAGCTGGGGTGTTGGGACACCTGATCGTACTGAGGTCAAACGTTTAATGGAGCTGCTTAAAGGATAATGTGTCCTGGAGAAGTAGAATTATACTCTGGATAAGGATAAATCATCAGACACTGAAGACCCAATTAGCCTTCGGATATTTTAACCTCCAGTGATCAGTAAAGCTCAGTGGAAATGTTCTTAAATCATTATATTCACATTGAACAGTAACCACAAGATTAAGAGAACAATTGTTTTCTTTGGCAAAACAGTTTAAATTTTTTTGCTAAAATATGAAAATCAATCAAAAAATAAATTAATTAAAGATCATCTGACACTCACATAAAGTCATGCTTATCAGGATGGGAGTTAACTAACAGAGTGTATTACTTCATATTCCAGACAAAATTTCGTACAAATCCTAATACCTGAAATAAAAGGTCGATGCTTATTATGTAACAAACAACAAAAGGACAAAAACAACAGAAAAAAGGACAAATCGAATTAGCAGGTAAAACTGAGACATTTTTGGACTTGTTTTGAGCACTGTAAGGGTGTAAGAAAATGTAATACATCAGATAAAGCTTCAGGGAGAGAACTGAGGAGAGGAATTTGGAACCACTTGAAATACAGATCTTGTAAACACTAAAGCTACATTTAATCAAACAGTCAGAATCTATTTCCTTTTCACGTATTGGATAGTTATCAGATGTGTGTTTTTTTTGTCATCTAAACAAGATTACATGGATCTTTTTGGTTCTTATATGTACTTTCAGCAAATAATCTTGCGCCAGTGTGGAGCATCTGTTTGGAGAGTTTGTCTATGTGAATGTTTTTGCTCCGAATGTCACTAGTTGTGTATCTAGTGAATATCACTAAAATGTGCATTTAATATAAATTATTGTACTGTTGTTCTCTGTATGAATGTGCATGATCCAAGTTCACACACACGCAAACACACAATAGAGTGTAATATGACGTGTAGTATATATACTGCATATGTACTGCAGGGTCCTAACTTCGATCCCCGGGTCAGTCGTAGGGCCTTTCTGTGTGGAGTTTTCATGCTCTCCCTGTGTTCGCGTGGGTTTTCGCCAGGTGCTCCGGTTTCCTCTCACAGTCCAAAAGCATGCACTGTCGGTTAACTGTCAACTCTAAATTGGCCTGTAAGGTGTGTGTGAGAGTGTGATTGTGATTGGGGCCGCCTTGTGCCTGTAGTTTTCGAGATAAGCTCTGGATAAGTTATATATATATAATATATATATATATATATATATATATTCCATTATTTATATAGATTTCTACTATGTTAAAAAGTGTTTAAAAATGAGCTTATATGGCTCAGTCCTGTTTAGGGTTTAGACTTCCCTGCTTATTTTTTCTGCAAAAGATGTATCAGTCAAACTTACTCTCTGAGTGTTCTAGCAGGACTGATAGCATGCAGAAGTGAACATGTGCGCTTTACATTTTCCAGTAAATGCCTCAGTGAGCATTGTGGCAAACTCATAATCACCAAGCAGATTAGAATAGATCTTCTGTTCATCCTGACCTCTTGTCTGAAATAAATAACACAAGTCTTCCAGCATAAACATCCCGAGGTCCAACAGCAGTCGCCTTGCATGCTCAATTTGTTGATAGGGACAGGTATTCTGAAATTGGAATTTGTTTCTACTGCATTGCAGGAAAAGCTATTATTTAATGACACACTCATTCGGGAGGGCAGGTGAAGCCTCATGTCAACGTGAGCCTGCAGTATGTCCTTCCCTTCAGGCTAGGAGAAAAAGATAGAGAGAAGGAGAGAAAGAAAGAGCGAAAAATAGAGAGAGAGAGAGAGAGGCATGTGAGAGCTAATTAATGAACAGTTACTGTTGTAGAGCAGGTTCTCGGTGAGGGGCTCGTTACTGGGCGTCCCTGTGTATCTGACCCCTACTGTCACATTGCCGTCCCCTGACTACACACACACACACACACACACACACACACTAATGAGCCTTGAGGGAATCATTACAGAGCAAAGCAGAATAAATACACACATCGCCCCTCTACTAACCTCCCCACCCCCATTACACACAGACACACACTCCCACACACTTACACACACAGGAAGTGATGATGCCATGTCTTCAAGTGAGCTGTTCGTGTTGCCTGTGGCACATTCAGAGGGTTTAAGCATTTTGTATCAGGGATCCAGGCTGATACTGTAAATATCTTTGGTTTGTAAAAATCATAAAGTTGAGGTCAAAGCTGTTGATTCAAATTAAGCGTTGACTTTATGTCTGATAAATCACTTGCTGGCTCACTTGTTAAAAATGTTCTGACCACCACAGGTTTTTAAATTGCATTTTTCATATATAACATATAACATATATAACTTTCATTAGGCATGTGCCTTTTAAACCTTTAACCGTAAAGATTTATTCCAGTATATTGCATATATAAATGCACCAATATCAATGTGTGCAATCACTTCGTCGAGAAGAATTCCTCTGAGAAACAATTATGAAATCTGCTGCAGTAAACCCAAGAAAACAAGATTTAAAGCATAGTTTAGGCATCACAAGTAAAGTCAGCAAACACAAACTCGCCAAAAGTTCATAGTGTTGCAATTTAATGAGCCTAGACGCCTGCGTCTGTACAGAAGAATAATTTAATTTACCATTTCCCCCCTTCCTTAGCGTCTTGCTCCTGCACCCCACCCTCTCCTCCTCGTGATGACGGGGTGTGCAGGCTGCTGTCTCCACATTCTCCTCTCGTCTCCCCAAACACACTGCTGCCTTCATGTGGGTGCCTGCCAGTCTGCGTAACGATGCCCAACACAAGGTTTTAGGCTCCACCAGATCCCTGCTATTAGATTCGAGAAAGACACAAACTGATCCCTTAATGCTGCGGAATAGCACGTCTCGCCCTTCACGCCTTGGAGAGCTCCTCGTTTTTGTTTGCGTTTAACACTGAATGATCACCTGTTCAGGTATTTCCTAAGTCGGAGCAGTCTGAGCACAGCCTCGGCAAAATTACTGTTTGATGTTCTTACAATATTTTGACTGTTCGCAGCATGGTGATCATTATTTCCACCGGCTATGCGGCTGTGCCTGGTAACTGTTTCTTTCCTTCTCTCAGACCCGTCATTAAAATGTTTGAGTTAATTATGTGTTCTGCTGAGATTATAAAGGAGGAATTTTTGCCTTTCATTTTTGAGAGGCTTTAAGTACCAGCTTTTGAAACTGCCCATATAATAATGCATTGAATGTGCTGTAGAATCCCAAAGTGATGATTGCATTGGGCTGTCCGTATCTTAAGGGCCAAGGCTCCACACTGGCTTTCTGTAGCGGCACATTAATTATACTTCAAGCTACTGATGGGGGATGTTTGATATGACCATAGTATCATATGCAAGTTTGGCTTTGTGCAACATTTATGCCATTTGCAACCCATATTTGAGACTGTGCTGATGCTGATAATTCAGCTTGTGTGTGTGTATGTGTGTGTGCGTTTGGGAGCAGGGTGGGGGGTTGGCGGTAGGTGGTTGAGAGAACCTGATTTTCCCCTGAATGATAGAGGAATCTGAAGTGAGATTTTTGTGGCTTTGCAAGCACATTTTAGGACCAGTACTTATAAAGAAAAAATACATTGATAAAAAGGTTGGAGCATTGCTAAGAGGTTAAGGTTAGGATTAGGTAGAATTTTATTTAGATGCAGTAATTGTAGGAATCAAAGGAAGCACCTAGGAAGGGAATGTGAGGGGTGGGGGCCTGTTTTAGTTAAACTTGACCTAAAATAAGGTGCCTCCTCTAACCTGAGGTAAGATTTGCCTGTTTTTCTGGCTTTGTGGACATTTTTGAATGAAACGTATATATTTGTTTATGGTTACTGAGGTTAATGCTAAGGTTAGGTCTAGTATTTTTTAAAATAATAGCACCTAGGTTTAGGTGTGTGTTTGTTGTGGGATGCTTTGGGTATAAGGTGGTTGAAAGGACCTAATTGTCTCCAAAAGTTAAGAAACCTGAGGTGAAATTTAGTCAGATTTTTGTGGCTTTATGTGGATATTTCTGCAACAGTTGGACTGGCCATTATTTAGTCAAAAATGAAATATTTGCATTCAGGTAAGGTTAGGGTTGGGTGTAATGTTATTTAGTAATTCTGGAAGTCAATAGAAGCACCTAGCAGGAATTGTGTGTGTGGTTGTGTGTTTATGTGTGGGTGTCTGCTTATGTGCACTTTTTGTGGCAGATGATGTAGTGATTGCTGAGAGTAATGACCTGTCACTTTGCTATCTCTGCTTGCCAAACATTATGACTTCCAGAGCCTCCTCAACACATTACTACTGATTAATTGCTGAATATGTCAGCGTTGCTCTGTTCGTGTGTCAGGCCGCAGAGCGCCAGCATCGCTTGCATAACAATTAATGTCACTGTCAGCGACTCTAAATGAATTGACAGAAAACAATATGGAAATCTGCAAAATTCCACATTCTTCTCTTTAGACGGGTCAGAATAATTTAAACATTTAGATGTGAATATTTACATTCATTCTTACTCAATGTCTTTTTTTCCCACAGCGTGTCAAAAGCAGGTATTATAGTAATAACGCAGAGCTAATGAATGGCTAATGTGGGGCTGGTTTGAGTAATACAATTCCTGTTTTTATTTTAATATGTGCATTTTTATAATATGTGAGGGGCGGCAGTTAATTTCACACATTTTTTAGACTTTCCATCTTCTGTCCGTTTTACAGCTTTTGCTTATCATTTAGCTAGGGACATCTCATAGCCGATGATGGGTGAAAGAAACAGAAGGAGGGACGGCTGTCACTGCAGTCAGAAAGCGCAGGTTTCATTTTCGAATGTCAAGCTTCAACAGAAAGGTGAAAGGGTCGAATTTACGACCCCCGGTTGTGTGGAAGAGGGTCTGTAAGAAAGCATGCAGGTTGCAGTGAGCAGCTGCCTTGTCCCATGAGTGTGAGAGAGAGGGAGAGAGAGAGAGAGCGAAAGAGAGAGACAGCGCAAGAGAGAGAGAGAGTGAGAGAGAGAGTGAGAGTGAACGATGGGGGCCAGTGGGACAAATTCTCTCTACCCGCTTGCTAATGATTTGGAAACATCTCCATCTCTGACAAAGCTGAATGTATTTAGAGGACCTCAGGCCGAGCTCTGGGCCTTCAAAAGCTCGACGCGTGCTGTTGGATTATTCGGCATTTCCCTTCATACCAAGATATTCACTTCTGTTTTTTATCATTTTCTGATGGAGCAGTGCTTCCTACTGTTAAACATGTTAGATGATAAAACAGTTAATAGGTTAATGAGATGTCTAAGCTTGTGAGACAAATGTCATTTTCCACCGATCAGAATGATGTGGCTGTCTTTACAGAGGTACTGTAGAGGCGAAGAGTCCTGTTTTTATGGTTTTATGTAGGATACAAACAAGACAAAGGCCACGTGTTGACAAGAGAGATTTTCCACAATTAGACCCATCCCTGAAAGACAAATGAAAGTAAGTAAAATGTTTGTGTTTTTTTAAGGCGACAGTCTGGGGCATTTTGCCCCACGGCTATAGATAGTCCGAATGGTTAAAGCTATGAATGATGCTAAATCCATTCAGTGTGTTTGTTCTTCTGAGGGAATCAGATAGACCTGAAGACTCAATCTATTACTGCCTGCAGGTGGAATTTAATGGCTGATGATTGTCTATAATGCATTACACCTTATTCTGCCTTCCCCGGTTCCCATCCATCTCTACACTTCAAATGCCTCTTTCTCTCGTTCACACACACACACACACACAGCCTTAAGTCAGTCCGGATGGATGAATAACGTTTTAGAAAAATCAATTTATGGGACTGGCTCTTCCCTGTAGCGTCTGTTTATCAGTGCAGTCTATAAAGGGTCCTGACTTCTCCTGCTGTGCCGAGGGAGAGCAGTACGTGCACACTTGAATACACACACACACACACACACTGAGAGAGAGAGAGAGAGAGAGAGAGAGAGAGAGAGAGAAGGATAAGGAAAGGGAGAGACAAAAAGAGGGAGGGAAAAAAGAGAGAGAGAAGTATAACCCTGATAAAACCAAAATATTAGCATCATTAGCAATACACATGTTGTGTTTTTAGTTTTTTTTAAATAAAATGTCATATTTTGAACAATATTACCAGTCAACAAAATTTATCATAAATTTATCAAATTTATCATTTATCATATAACTTTTCCATACACCACACATGTACTAACACACCACAATGACAAATAATCACTCGCTCACTCAATATGGCATTCACACACATTATAGGGTAATCGCACATATACTCACACACAGAGATTTTAAAGGGAGAACTTCAACTTGAATAAAAATTGGGGGTTTTATGTCCCCATAATGACGCACGTCCCCACTTTATCAGGGTGCAGTCCGGTCCCCATTATGGTAGTATACAAACACACACAAACACACACACACACACACATACACACACACACTTTTAAGGATGTGAGCATGATGGGGATTTATTAGATTTTAAAAGGGGAGGTTACGCTTAAAGAAATAGGTATGTTGCAGTGATTAACTTTTGTGATTTTACGTCCCCACAAGATGCGGGTCCCCACCTTGTTGGTGTGCAATCAGTCCCCATATTGGGAGGTTTAGAAACACACACATATACACACAGAGGTGGGTAGTAACGCACTACATTTACTCTGTTACATTTACTTGAGTAACTTTTTGGATAAACTGTACTTGTAAGAGTAGTTTTTATACAACATACGTTTACTTTTACTTGAGAATATTTTACTTTTACTCTGTTACATTGAGCGACATACCGCTTGCTACTTTTATTTTTATTCATCTGTTATCCAATGCACAATCTGTTTGTTCTGTCAGAAAACGTCCTCCTAAATGACCGTTCCACCAATCAAATGGAGCTAGGCAGTCACATGACAACACACAAAACATGCGCGGACACACACAGAGACACTGACACACACAGAGATACATACACGCACACACACACACACACACAGACACAGACACAGACACAGACACACACACACGCACACACACACCTATACAGACACACGCGCACACGCACATACATACACACACGCACAAACACACACATACAGACACACACAAACTGGACAGTTTATGCACAGACTGCCTTATTCTTGTTTTACTGTGTAATCTCTGCCTGCTGAGCTTTGTTGTTTAAACTAAAAAAGTTATTAAATTATTAGATTATTGTACTGTTTATTGTGGCTGAATTAGCTTTAATTTATATTACTTTGTATAGATTATATCTATTAATTTTTAGTTGTCAATGTTATATTGTTTGGTAATATCTAAACACAATGTTATTTTATATTTTTTGCATATTTGATTATATAATTAACCGATAAATCTTTAATTTACTCAGAAGTTACTCAGTATGTGAGTAGTTTTTTCACAGAGTACTTTTTACTCTTACTTGAGTAATTTTTTGGGTGACTACTTTTTACTTTTACTTGAGTAATATTATTCTAAAGTAACAATACTCTTACTTGAGTAAGATTTTTGGGTACTCTACCCACCTCTGTATACACAACCCTTCCCACAAATTTACATTCATTTAGACAAACCTTACTACGCTTGATTCAACACACACACACACACACACACACACACACACACACACATGCTCATTCTTTAATTCATGTGTATTTCTTCATAAAGAGTAGCAAGTAAGCTTATGTTCGCATCATTCCTGTGCTAAAACCGAGAAGCATGTAAGTGAAAGCAGATGAGTTGCTGAAGATCCATGTTACGAGTATGAAGCGATGGCTTCCTCTCTCCTCCATGACAACTCCCCCTCCCTCCTTCACTCTCTCTCTCCCCTGTGAGGGCTCTGAATTTTATTTACATTTCACTGGAACTATTATACCCTCATTAGTGGAGCTCTCGAGGGGTCGGAATTAGCCAGCAGCGCCTCAGCGGCACAATGTGTTCACCTCTTGTGCTAAAAAAGACTCATCTTGTTTGGTGAAGTGCTGTATGATTATCATTATTGTGATAAAATCTTCCCAAAAGCAGGACAGCTTCTCTTTTTTCTTTTCCAGTGCTAATACAGAGTCTAAAATAAACATCAATATGATTATTTAATTTCCATACGACTTAAATATTTAAGTCTGCGTTCATTCAGAATTCGTTTGAGGTTAACGGCTAAGCGTCGGTTCGTCGTCATAACTGATCCGCCATTTCACAACAAGTAAGTGTTTAAGTTGCTCTCGGTCGGTTACTAAATGCCCGTCTTCGACATGAATGCAATTTTCCAAGGCAACGCTAATAGAGGCTGCTATAGTAGCATTAAAATCAAAACCTCCCTCTCTTCACTCCCCACTGCATCACACACACACTGCATCACACACACACACACACAGGGCTGCGCTACAAACGCCCCCGACGCTTTTGTTCTTTCGTTTGAAAAAAGAGCAGGGAGAAAAAGGGGAAATATTTATAAGGCCTAGAATGTGTGTGTGCTTCTGCTCATCCCTGAAGATCGCCACAGAGATGGGGGTGATTAGAGGAAATAAAAACAGTGGCAGCGGCCTCATTAGCATAATGATTTCCCCTCACGCTCTGATGAGCTGCAGAGAGCGAGAGAGAGAGAGAGAGAGAGAGAGGGAGAGAGAAAGAGAGAGAGCGAGAGAGAGCGCGCGCGAGAGAGAGACTCCCATGGCTCCTTAAGCATTTGAAGCATGTTAATAATCATTAAGGCTGTTGAGTAGAGAGGAGGGGGAGTGTGTGAGTGTGTGTGAGTGTGTGAGGGTTGACTGACTGGTTCACCTGGGCAGGGCCAAATTAACCTCTCATCTCCTCTGCCTCCCCACTGCCACACTGCCTCCATAAGGGACCTATTAGAGGAGGCTTTGAAACGGAAAAGTGTTCACTCTCCCTCCGCTCCTGGCTCTGTCCATCAAGACCAGACTGGGGGCTTTTAATACACAACTAAGTCTCTCTCTCTCTCTCTCTCTCTCTCTCCACCTCTCCCTCTCTCTCTCTCTCTCTCTCTTTAGAGATGTTAATGGCCTATCCTGGGAGATTAGATAAAACAGTGCCGAAATCAGCTCATTAGCGGACACAGATGCCGAGGAGAGTGGAGCGGCATATCAACGCCACGGCTCAGGCCGCTCTAGTGTCTGCCTCTATACTCCCTCCAACCGGCCGCTCAGCTCGCCACACACACACACACACACACTCACACAGCTCTCGCACGCAGGAAAGTAGATGCTGGGCACTACTGAAGCTCACAGCCCTAAAATAGAGGCCTCTGTGTGCTGGAATGTTCGGCAAAACAGGCTTTAGACACGCGTGCGGCGATTTAGCCTCGTTTGCGAGTGGCGTTCCGACCTAATCCTGTAACACAGACGCATCAAAATCAATTAGATTTCAATCGTCGGTAGGCGCTTCTCATTCCCGTCAATTACGCGGGGTTTCGCCGGGCGTTAACAGCAGCGACGCCAGCTGTTCATAATTGCCATGGTGACGACCCCGGCTGTTAGCATTTGACCTTCGTGTCTGAAGGCCAGATTTAATTGGCTCCTGCATGAGCTTAAGAGAGTGTGGCCAACTGTCCATGACCAGATGAATGAGTACATGATATGAGATATTCCTGATAACCTGTACAAGTGTGTGTGTGTGTGTGTGTACATGTAGGGTGTGAGCTTGCTGTATGATGTGAAGTATCTCTTCCAAAAACCCAAGGCCAAATACATTTCAAGAGTAAACTAAATAAAATAAAGCTCCATACCTAATGTGCTTTTATATCAAGGCAGCACAACCAATAACATTCTAATGAGATCAGAAGTCCATGCCAGGTTTACTTTACCCACTCTGCAAAATCTTCACTTCATTTCCAAGTCAAACGAGTCTCTCACCATCCTCTTTCGGTTTTCACACTGTACTCCAAATCTGTGTTGTAAATATAAGCATCGCAACACGACTGTGTCTGTCAAGGGGAAATGGTCAGCTGTTTACATTTGACCTTTAGCAGGCATAATACACTCAGGTTTTGTTACACACACAGATACAAACACACTCTCTCACTTTCTTACTCAGCTGGTGTGGACTGCTTTTGATCCTGTCAAATGTCAGGACTGGGCTTCTTGCTACATAGTTGATGATACTGATATGATATACATATTAGTTTGCCGAAAATATATGGATGGTATATTTGTAGCTGGAATATTTGTATTTATACACAAACACACGCAATTGGATTTGTGTAAGTGAAAAAGCATCATTGAATAATCTTTCTTAACTTCGAATAAAACACTAGCCATATTATGAGCTACCAAATACCAAATTTAACAAATTTTTCTTTTTTAGTTTTGCAAAGTCAAATTTCAAACAAAAAAAACAAATGTAACACACTGACATTTCATCACCATAAATCCCTTTTAGTATAGTACACAAACATAATTAGAGCCATATTTTTGCGAGTTACTGCAAAAATTCCTTTTCAGTAATGCTTAGTACAGCTATACTGTAAGGTAAATCAGTAACCAAGAGCAAACCGTTTGATTATTGTAGTTTTTTCTAATGAAGCCTGATTAAAAACTTAACCAGTTTACTTTAAGGAACTGGTCAAAAAACAGTTCCTTAACCAGTTGTGATTTCAAATCAGAAGCAAACCATAAATCTGACACATCTTAGGTTTATCAATCTTTATCAGCTAAAATCAGGTCCTTGCAAATACATAAAAAAACTTAAACCTAATATTAACATTAATCTGAACAACCAAATATCAATAGAAACATTTGTACTCTTAGTTGTGCAATATCCACAATAATGGTAATATTTGCTTCCCTCAGTGGCCTGTAAATATGGCGCACACACACACACACACACAGATCCCCACACCCCAACACACACACACCATTCACAGGCCAAGTCCCGGAGAATGGAGTGGGCTTTACATTTATTTTATTCAGATTCATGTCTCCTTCCAACCTGGGGGCTCCGAGGCTGATGTTCCTCCTTCTTTTTCTCCTCCTCCTCCTCCTCCTCCTCCTGGGAGTGTTTAAGCATCCCTCCCTCAGTATCCCCCTCTCCCGCTTGGCCCGTGGGCGCTGAGATTAGCCTAACCAGATTAGAGCGCCCTAATGCAATATGCCTCACCCCCTTCCGCCACTGCAAATGCACTCATGTGAAAATAACACACGTCCCTGTGTCACTCACACGGGCCGGACCCCGACGGATCAGGACCGAGTCAACCTGCTCAGGCCTGTATCGGAACTGTACGGCATAGCAAGCGAGTCCATTAAAATGCTTTACCGTAATCAACAATGTCGCTGTTGTATCCCTGGAAATACATTGTCAATTACAAAACAAAACTCAAGTGTGGTAGCAGAAGAAATAACTGCTTAGATGATGCATAAAAAATATGAACAGGGAACCGTCTCAAGATCAGCTGACTTTAGAGAGCTTTGAGAAGGTCCAGATTTCTCACTTTAAGCCCATCAAAACTGGCGTAGTAATACATTCACTCTTAATTGTTAATCATAGTTACATTTTATAGTTTTAACTTAATCTCGCATCTTTCAATTTTTATTTCCATGAACTGACATAAAAGCTTAAGTTGTAACACTGAAAACGAAAAATATAAGTTAGTGGATATTGCATAATTTATTGTTTTAAATTGAACTAAATGAAAGAAGTGTGTAGACCTGACTAATTAATAAAATAATCAAATCATTTGAACAGTGTAACATCTCCGTATACACACAGACCGTGGAAGAGTAACAGTTTGGGACCAGAAAGTCGCGGGCTCAAACCCTGGACTGGTAAAGGTACCACTGAGGTACTCATGAGGAAGGTACAGTCCCCATGCACTACTCCCCGAGTGCTGCCAAAAAGATGCCAACTGCTTTTTCATGGAGGGGTCAAATTCACTCATTTTTAATTTCTCAACACCATTGCTATTAACTAGACATTCAGGGTTGAAATGAACTTTTGCAGTTACTATGGACCTTTTATTCTAGTTCTTAAACAACTTTTATATACTTTTAAATAACTTCCCACCAGTCTATTTTATTCCCATTGCAAATCATTCAACACCCTTCTGATCCTCCAAACTTATCCCAACATCAAGTTTTAAGCACATGATTATTAATATGGTTTGGACAATTCTGCTAAATTTTTACATTCTATTATCTGTCCATCCTTTCATTTCTCAGGAAAACATCTAAAAGGCATTCTACGCTGTCTGACCTGATGACAAGAGCTTATTCGAGTCTGCCTGCGGCGCTACCACCATTGAGCTATTGAGCAAGGCCCTTAACCCCACAGGGGTTAGTATGAAAATAGAAGTCACTATTAAAAACACCAGAATCTATGCAAAAACACCAGCCTATGCACAATATAAAACTAAGACAATTAATTTTAAAAGGGGGTCTAAAAAATTAAAGAATCTCCGTCTGAGCAACAGGCCTGAAATGCTCAGAGCTCTTCTGAAATTGGTGTTGCCATGGCAATTAAGTGATGCCATATTTTGACATGATAATGTCGTGGACTGCCTGCCTGACTTTGTGGGGTTCAGCGAGGGGGATAATCTATTCCTTCCCTTTGTGGGTCTGGCCTGCGGGGTGGGGAGGGGGAGGCAGTATTGGGAGGAAGGGAGGGAAAGCTCCTCTGTCTTCAATCATATCAAAGAGAAGCTTCTCCATTAGAAATACAAAGCCATCTGAAGTAGGAAAGAGAGCTCAGGTCCTCTCTTATTTCCTGTGTAATGTATTCTGGGAAATTGTCTGGATTTATTCCCTTTTGCTAGTCTGAGGCTATGGTTGTGCATGTGTGTGTGTGTGTGTGTGAGAGAGAGAGAGAGAGAGAGAGAGTGAGTCTGGGGGTGTAGCAATGCAAGTATGCCTATATTTGCTGGGATGCAGTGTCTTCACCTGTATGGTCTGACATCCAAAGCGCTGTGTGAATCTATTAATTATGAATAGGTTACAGATGAATGATTAATGCTTGGCTGATAAATGCTTTTTGCCGATAACGTCTGCTCTGGGGGTTTATTATGAGGTGGAGGAATGACTGACTGTCAGCACAAGGGCAAAGAGAGAGGTGGTCTTGTGGGGCAAAATTCTGCAAACATTTCCTGCCATGTGAAATGAAATTCATCAAGTATAAATTAATAGCTTTTATAAACAGATTTAATTTCATTACTTCTGATGCATAAAATCATATATTACTGCCGGTGTTTCTTGAGCCTAAATCTAAATTCTGAAAGTAGGTTATTGCTGTTTTAGACCCGTGCAGAAAGCAACAAAGCAGTCTGGAGGTGAAGGTTCTGTTATTGGTCACGACATACTGTTGCGCGTGTGTGTTGCATCCTGATGAAAAAAAATGTGCTTTTGATTTGGAAAAAAAGCCTCAGTGAACCTCACTGCTCAGCAGTATGTCGAAACCATTCATCTGGCAGCCAGTCATCCACCGCAGCTGCTTTTCTCTGAAGTCATTCACAATTATAATTGTCAGTTACGATATTTAGATCCCTGAGTAACGACAACTCATCCTGATGCTCAGGTCAGCCAACAGTTTGCAAGGTGATTAATGATGGAGAAGTGATGAATTTGACTCATTCCTCTGCAGGGTGTGATGGTTGAAGTGGTGGGTGATCTTGTGCTCATGTTTAAATGAGGGGACATGTTCTCTCTCTTTCTGTATTCTAAATGAAAGTGTTTATGTTGCCGATTTTGCTCAATAGGCTTTTGCTCTTGGCTTTCACCCTCCTTCTTCATGCGCTTAAAGGCCATCGATGAATGCTCTCTGAAGTCTTCACACATTGGATTATATTAAGCTCTTTATTTACCTTGCCAAGTCCGAAAGCTTCTTCAGCCACAAAATTCATAAATTACTGTCTATACCTCAAGAGAACTCGTCTCTTTCCAATTAGAAATATTGCAATTGTCTTTTTGATAGACCTCACGCTGTGTTTTTCAATTGGCGATTGCACAGAAATCGTGGATGCGAAAGAAAAAAAAATCTTGAAGATTACAGATCAGCTTTTAATATCAGCTAACATCCTACCCTGGTGTTGGAGTGTGGGGAGCAGGAAACGATTATACCCATAATCCTGCTGTAAGGGGGAGGGAGCTCAAAGGATCATGGGAGGGGAAGTTGATGTGACTGGGCCCAGGTTCCGTGCTTTCCTGGGCAAACATCTGTACAAGGCACATTTGTTCCTGACCAAATCAGGACATTGAGAAACTTTATTGAAAAAGTGATTAAATGAAAACAGCCTCTAATCCGAGGCAGGTCTGGCATATCGCTTTACACACACGTCTCTGTTGAACAGTTGTAACTTAAGTCTGTTTTGTTTCAACTGCAGGCTTAGCTCCCAAATGTTACGTGGAGGTTAAGTTAACATGACGTAGTGTTAGAAATAGCTGTAAGGTGTGACTGGCCTGACTGGAAAACACTTTAATAAAAGCCTGAGGTCACAAAGAAATTTGCCTCTAATCACTTCTTAATTGTGATTACTTCATACATTATTGGATAGTGTATTGATGCAAGATGTAATTGTTTTAATATGTGATTTTAATCAATTCTTGAATAAATAATGTAGTAATGTTTTGCAATTCATAATTAAATTGTGCACAAATTTTCAATAAGTTCAATATATATTTGGAAACACCACATTCTTTATGTCTTAGTATTAATATGTTACGATTATTTTTTAACAAGTGCTTCTAGGAGCTGTGTACTGTAAACATATTGGAAGGGGCAGCATTGATGAGCTCATTGATTGTCGTTTCACAGCACTGTGAGCATCACCGTGTGCTGCAGTGTCAGAGTCCTCGCCTCAAAGACTACATCTGAGGGACTTTTTGAGCCATATCTCATGTGGAGGGCTACGGCAAATGCTATTCCTCAATTATTCACACAGTTTAAATGGCAGCTGCTGCAGGCTCTCTCTCTCTCTCTCTCTCTCTCACACACACACACAGACACACACACACATTCAAACTCACATTGTAAAAGACAGAAAGACAGACAGAGAGAAAGAATCAAAAAGAGAGAGAATATGATGCATGCTTTTACATTAACTGATGGTTCATTATTTCTGGTTAATAAAATATATATTGTCCATAAATAAATCCCTGCCCTCTAATTTTATATGCCTTTCTAATAAATAGAAATGTACTCATAAAATAAGGTTTGCTTTTTTATGTCTTCATCTAAATTAAGTTTGCTCAATTATAATTACTGTTCACAATATGCGGCTTCTTATCATGTGTCAAAACTTCTCATCAAGATAAATATTTTATATTAATATTATTAAAATAAATTAGATGTATTTATCTATGTTAATATATGGTTGATTAAATATTTCAGGTGAAAAGGTGTCTCACAATACATATTTTTACATGAGCACTGTATTAAAATTGGTAAATGCTCTTGTGCTGTTGCTGTCACAAGGCTGCCCTCTATCTGACGACAACGTAAAAATCCTCTGTGCGTTTGGTCAGAGATCAGTTACTTTATACTTTATATATATATATATATTATGTTATTTTTTATGTTAATGTTTTTAAATCTAAAAGTGACTGCAGATCAGCTTATCCATAGGATTTTGACAAATGCTATATATTCACAGATTTAAAAAATATTTTTAAACGTGTGAATATATGGTCAAAAATGGTCTTATGGTCTTAAATGATTTAACAGGTTCAAAATCATCATCATCTTCATCAAATACTACTATCACAACAACAACAACAACAACACCAACTACTACTACTACTACTACTACTACTACTACTACTACTACTACTTCTAATCGAAATCTGACCAATTATTAACCAAGGATCAGCAATAAACCAACAACTGAAGATCTTATAACTTAGTGTTTATAAATAAGAAAATAAGTTTATCTCTCTCTGTTTGTGTTTGCATCTGTGATGTGTTTAAATCATTATGTTTGTTACAATTATCCATAATTATACTACACAATAATAAGTTCTCATTCATTCATTATGTGAACCACTTAATCCCAACTGGGGTTGTGGGAGGACCGAAGCCCATCCCGGGAATTAACGGGCACAAGGCGTGGAACAACCCTGGGCAGGGGCCAACACACCGCAGGGCACGCACACCCACACAGTCACACACACACACCCTATGGGGCCAATCCAGAGTTGCCAATTAACCTATATTGCATGCTTTTGGACTGTGGGAGAAAACCGGGGGAATCGGTGGAAACCGACGCGAACACGGGGAGAGCATGCAAATTCCACACAGACAGGCCCTATGGGGCTCGAACTGAGGACCTTCTTGCTGTGAGGTGGGAGCACTAACCACTGCACTCCCGTGCCACCCAATAAAAAGTTTTGTAATGTGCAACTTTTAAGCAGTCTTTTTATGTGTTATTGTGAGATAACTGTAGTCATTGATTGATTACATCTGTCAAGAGAACCTACATCTGGAGCTTAATGCCCCCCCCAACCACACACACAGTCGCATATTACTATCTTTGTGAGGTTTTTCTATAGACTCTCATAATGACTAGATGTATATAATTCTACAGGTAATCCTAACCCTAACCCTAATCTTGACCGCAGTAAGCAAATGTACATCTTTTACCTCTTTTAGTTTCTCAAATAAAACAAGCCAATTTTCTATAAAGTCATTTTTCTTCATGGGGACCTCTCAAATGTCCCCACAAAGCCCAAAACAACGACTAAAAGTGATTTGAGGGGGCAAAAAGGTCGCCACAATGCTGTAAATACCCGGCCACACACACACACACACACACACTGTGTCATCTGTCAATCACTCCTATAATTGATGATCTGGCTACTCCTGTATCTGTTCAACCCCCTGCCAAGGAAACTTGTACTGTATCCTTTTGGAACTGCTGCCTGTCAGTCAAAATTTAATGCCCATGTAGTCATGCTGTCAGTCAGGGCCTAGTCCATTCTGGACGTTCTGGTCAAGTACTTTTTTTTTCCAGGCAAAGCCAAATCAATCCCAGTTGAGTGCAGATAGGCTTGAAAGACATGGCACTGTATTAAGAATTGCTTGTTTGAATGAACCTTATACTCACAAGTTTTCTCCCTCTCTCCTCTTAAACTTAAAGCTGAGTCACACCGTTGTTCTCACACTGCCCGGGTCAAGACAGCGAAAGCTGGTCATCGCTGCATGAAGATTCCCAGGAGGAGCTGGAGTCCGTAATTAAGTAGCCATTAGCATGGGCGGTGTGGCCTCGGGCACGGAACCCCTGAGGTTAGCCCTGAAGAGAAAAGTGCAACACAGAGGCTATGACTGATCTCAGTGTGCTCTGAGCTTCAGCCAGAGTTGAAGTTCAGATTAGACTATGTTGTAGAATTTGAGTAAAATGATGAGATTATAATGTTATGTAACAGTGGAAAGACTGTAAAGCTCTACAGTCATGTAATAATTTTATTAAAAATCTGATTGACCAATTAGTCTCAGAGTCAGCTAATTTTTTTTACTCATCACTGTTCTGGACATTGTGAAGTCACACTGAAATGAGCTTTTAACTATTTCTTCATTTTTATTGTTTCTGATGTAATTTAGTATTCTTTCAATGCATTTTAATTGTTTAATAGGTACTGTAAATCTGTAGTTATAAAATCAGATCGGCCACTTTGTGCTTGTCTGATCGGAACCCAGATTTTACTGTAATCTCCATCCAGGCAAACAGACCTATGGAAAAGTGGCCACTGATTCAAAACCCCAAATGAGAGCAGATTAAACCACTATTTATCATCGAAGAGGCTCTCATAATGCTCTTTTCAGGCTCTGTTCTGTCCTTCCAGCTCTATTGAAAGTGGCCATTCTAGGAGTCATGGAGAAACATTTTAGGATTGCATGCTTGTACTTCTCTTGATTAACAATGGCTGTGGCCTGTGTCCCCTTGTTTCTTCCAAAAAATTGTGAGAATTGCCCCGGATCGCCTGAATAGATTTGTTAAAGGCCCCCGGTGGATGAGAGAGGGCAAGGCCCAACAGCCTGGGCCTCGTGTTCAACGCTAGCCCGATTGGAGGTGCCCGGCGTGGGGCCGGCCTCCTCATTGCTGCCCCACCCCCCTCTTGCCTGGCCTCCGTCACGCTGAGATAATCAGGTTTGTGTGGGCAGTATGTGCTCTTTTGACAGTCATCATCCCCTCATTGATCCCATTACACCCAAGGCTCTATTGTTCTCCGAAAGTGTTTGAAATGCCTATTGGAGAAGAGGGGAGGGGGAGGCTTTTCTCAATCCTGTCAATCAAACGGGACATTTTTCTCACTGTTGCCATAGTCCAGGGTGAGGGGTCAGGAAAACAGTGAATGAGAGCTGACGAAGCGATAATAATGGTGTATTTGAGACGGCCTTTTCGCCGGAGGAATTCCCCAGGCACACTGACACACAGTGAGTAAATGAAGACATGTTTGGATACCACGGCCATGCTGAGAGGGCGACGGGGAGACGAAAGCGTTTGAAAGCTAAATAGGCTTAGGAAAATTTTACCCATGAGTCTCGAGGAGAGACCCCCGCCGAATTTGTGGCCCTTTGGAAGGTCTTTGTTCTTGGGCTCATAAGCTCTGTTGAGGAGCTGGAATGACCTGCCCGGATTGACACAGGCCTCCGAGGGTTTGTTTTCTTAGCTGTGATTCAGCCCATCACTTCTATAGTTGTCTTTTTGTTAAGGACTCAAAGACGATAGTGACGATTTCAGGGCTTGGAAAAAATAATCCCCAACCTGCCTAACTTTGAACTGAGACACTGTGTCAAAGTGTGAGTCATTTCCAGATAGGAACTAAAGAAACTTACATGCAGTAGATGTCTGGCGCTTCAAATATCACAAGGGTTTATGTCAACAATGGCAAATAGTGGCTTGTTTTCCTGACAGTTTCTGACCTTTTATCTCTTGCAATTGTCACTTGTTTTAGCTTCTGTGTACATAAAACCTAACATGGGATAATCACATCATAACCATGTTGAAATGATTTTCTACAGAAAACAACTAAAATCAGTATCTAATGCTCTTCTGGACTTTAGGAGAGATGCTTTAAGCACAATACCCACCGAAGCTGGCAACTTTATTGACTTTAGTGTACAGGAAGTGTAGAAATTGGTGTCAGGAGGAGGCCGTGGTTTGATTTATGACCTCCTAATGTGGCTCGGAGCTTGGATAAGAGACACAATTACCCCCAATAAGCCTTGTTACTTTCAGCTTGCTGTCAAGCAGGAGGTACGGACTCTGAGCTGCCTCTTGTCGTTTGAAAGTGCATTTATCACCACACTCTTTATAAATCAACACCGACCATCTCACCACAGCACAGAGCTTTAGTCGGTCCCTCAGAGCAAGTCTGGCTTTATTTTAAATGTTTGCTTTGTATTCTAACAGTAAGCCATCCATCTTTACTGTGGCACCCAGGAGTCGTTCTGTAAAGAAAAGTGTAACGAGGGAAAAATAAATAGCCCCTAAAGATAATAACACCATAGGTTGCGGTTTGTAGACACAGGGCAAGAGCCTCGCCCTCTTGTGGACGCCCCGGGAATTTCAGTCTGTTTTTAATGATCTAGCGTTTACACTGGGGATTTAGAGATGTTAGAGCTTTCACCTGGAAGCAGAGACGTTTTTTCCCAAAGAGAAGATTTGCTGAGAAACTTTATTATTAACGCAGTAAATATGCAAAAGCATGGGTAATGAAAAATTAAGCAGAATGAATTACAATTTCACAAGTCCCTGGAAGCGAAAGTACATGAGCATTTATTCTAGTGGATTTATTTGTAACTCATACGCCTGCTATTTTACACTTCTGTGAGTCATTCGGTCAGTGATGTGCAAATGAAGAGAAAGCAACATCCTCTGATGAGAGTAAATAATTAATGTCCCATGCAACCTCCACTGTCTTAAGGATCTAAAATGCAGTATAGATTTTTCTCTGAGGCAGCATAATGGTTTCAATTTGTGGTAATTGCAGTTGTATGAGACATAGTGGCAAATGACAGGTCGGCGGCAAAGAGTTTGCGTGGATGAATTCATTACAACAGAAGGTGTGTGTGTGTGTGTGTGTGTGTGCGTGTGTTTAATGCATCAGGAGACAAAGAGAACATTAACTTCCAATTGACTTGTTATGTCTTCTAGTGTTTTAGGTGGTAGCTTCCTCTCAGAATAATTACAAACCTATTATTTCACATCCTGTCATACAGTGCGTGTGTGTGTGTGTGTGTGTGTGTGTGTATGTATAGGTGTGTAGATTGGTGGAGTATTTTGATCAGAATCACACACTCACACACACACACACACACTTACACACACACACACTACTTGTGACATGTAGGACAGTATTACACTTCATTATCACCTCGACTGAAGAATGATTACAGTTAATAATGGGTTAGGCACACAGGCACTTGCACACTTATTTAAACACACAGGCTTATGTACACACATACACACACACCCACAGAGTCTGGTGGGGGTCTCAGTAATGGAGTCATTACAGGCTTCAGTGGTTTGAGGACTTATCACAGGATACAGGAGGCCTATGGGGAGAAAAAAATATCAAATGAGCTCAACCAAGCACACAAAAGACCATTTCATTAAGCCAAGCCCCTATCAGGACCAGGATGCTGAGAGAGACAGCCCTCCCTCATTCACATCAGCTCATTTATTAAACAGCAACTAATGGGATTGAGCTTAATGTAAACCATGCTTGTCTGTTTGAGCAGGCCATTTAAACGAGGTATTATTCTGTTCTAGTTATAAAGACGCTGCTGTGGTGATTTAAGCACTGCTGCCGGTGTCCGTTTTTGCCCCGGGGGATGTCACACAACCTCCTGACCACACAGCAGCTACTTATCGTTTGTCTGTCAGCATGTGTCCATTGTATCTTCATCAGTTGAATCCCTCTTATTCCCTCTCATATCAGCTTTGCGACAGCTACAATTTAGGGACATGATCATCACCACTTTTCCTGTCAGCTCCGATGTGGACAGTCAGAATGGCAGAATGTCAGAGGGTGAAAAAAGAGAATGAGGGAGGAATTTGAGACTGTAATTTGATCTTCTCCCCTCTGCCTCCTTTCCCCAGTCAGTGCTTCATGTAATTGACTCAAATGGGCCATATTAACCCAGGCCAGCTTGAGACGGGCTGTGTCATTGATCACATAAACAGTTGGTACGTATCCACTTTCCCAGGCACGTCCTTCCCTCCCTCCCTCCTTCCTTTCCCCACATGCTAAATCTGATGTTGAGCGCCGCCAGGCCCAGAGGAACAATCCCATGGAATTATGGGGTGGCAACTCTCGTGGGAGTGGAAGAAGAGGGGGTATATTGACTGCTGTCAGTCTTGCTGAGGGAGGTCAATGGCCAAGCGCTAGGCAATTTTCTGGCCCAGCCCAAATGTCAATGACTCAATATCGCCAAGATCAGCTCCACACAACATAACTGTGAGAACTGTGCTATATCAAGCTTATCATTATATAACAGCTGTAGAAACAGGAAAGGCTAAAAGCGATGCTCAGGTCAAATGATCTGGTAACAAGCTGTCCACTGGTTGTCTCAACCACTTTAAAGTCATCTGTGTCATGGTATATCCAATTACTTAAAAAGGAGGATGAAACATAAAGAGGGTCTATGTTGTAGATCGCGGTAGGTTGTTGAGCCTTGGTGGTCAGTCTTGGGAGGTCCTGACCATTTCTGTCCATGTATGTGCCTCCGTTTGATTGGAGAAGGACTGAAAACATCAAAGTGCATGTTACACTGTTCACAATGAGATTTACAAATGCCATCACACAATGTAGAAGAGTTTCTTATTTGTATTAGTAAAAAATCTAATGTAAGATAAAATAATAAAGGATAATAAACATGCATTATTAAAAACATGCTTGTATTATGGCCCTCCAAAATCCAAAAGAATCTTTTTATCAATAAAACACTTACTTTTGTGTTCAGAAATGCACTTTGATGCATAAAACATGTAAAACAAGACATTTGTACAATTAATACTGACAAGAGATCTTCATGAGAAATTAAGTTAGAAATAGAAAGGCAGACAGATTGAGTGAGAGAGACAGTGAGAGAGAGAGAGAGTCATTGGCTGAAAAGTAACTGTACAGTAGGCCTCCATAGATTATCCCCTAAAAGCCTATTGATCGCACTTTGACCCAGTGTTCTGGTTGGTATCCTTCAGAAGTAGTCTGTGTTCTACTCTGCTTGACTGAAGCTGTCATTACACATTTCCTTTAGGACTGACTGCTCTTCTTTTCCCTGTCGCTTAAATTGTCCAGCACATCTTTTCTGTCTATTCTGTGTATATGCATACATATCACATATACAGTGTATGTGTTAAAGTCATAATGGCAGAGATTCATAAAACGCTTGAAACTCTTCTCAGAGATTTTGATCCACATAGGTATGAGAGGATCACAAAGTTTCTGTAGATTTGTTATAATGCGAAACATCAATTACAAAACATCAGATTTGCTTGCTGCTGAGGCCATTTGTGTTGGGAACTCATTGCCATGTACAAAACTCAGTATGAGATGAGCTCTTGTAAGTTTGTTAGCTAATTTTAAGTAGTCATTAAAAGATGTGATTACTGTGGTTATAAAGGATGGACAAGGACAGCAACAAAACTCTGGCTGGCTGTGGCATATAAACAATGTTCAGTTGGTGAAACAAGCCTGAATTGTTGATACAAGGCAGGATGGATCCATAGTTTCATCAAACCATGCAATCATAAATAGAATAAAATCATCCTAGTCGTTATGAAGATATTACCACTCTAATATTTCACAAGCATATTCCTGTGAAATAAAAAAATATATAATGTCATGTTAATGACATTTGACATTACACAGCAAAACAATGCTGCTTTATCAGCAACTTCTGTACTGTGTAAATTTGAAAGACCTTATTATAAAGTTACATGAATGGACCAGAGGGTGGCGCTTGGATTCAGGGAGTGATTTGGCATCACAAACCAGCAGGCAGCTCCACTCGGCTCAACAGTTAGAGTGGATTAACTCAGGAGTTATGTTGTATGTGTTTTGCTAGCAAAAATATATTCATATTGTAGCAGTTAAAACTTATAAATCTGGATTTTTTTTTTTGGTAGTCTTCATAGAATTATAATAATTATCCAAGCAAATAATTCTGCCTGAGCTCTAATGTGAGCACAGGCACTTTTCCCAAAACATTTATGTCTTTCAATATTGAAATCACGTTCTACTTATTTTGTAATTTTTTTTCTGAGAGTGAGAGAAAAAAGATGAGATACAGAAAGACTTAGTAGTAAAAGAGGCTAAAACGTTTTTCTGGCAGCATTGGTCCCTGTGGATGCAGGATTGAATGTGGGTGAATAATACATGGCTGGTGAGGGAGTAATGAAGCGGCAGTGATGGGGAGGAATACGGCAGCTCTCAGTGGGATGGGGAAATGCATACTTTAAAGAGCGGCGTTCCCTCTCTGTGGCACTGGCCTGGAAAACAAGCCAAGCAGATGCACAAAACCACGACCACCACTACCAGACCTCTGCAACTTCACACAGCTGTCTGAGGTGTGTGTATACATATCTGACGATGCTTTGACTGGATCAGTACCTTTACCTAACCTGCAGACAACATAACTGCTCTTGGCAAGATAAGACTGATTGGTGGACCATGCTCAATGTAAAACTCACAGACTTAAAAAATGCTGATGTTATTAACTGTAATGACAATACAGTGTGTGTGTCAAGTAACATTCCATAAGCAGTGATGCTTATATATGCTTATTTGGGGCAGCTGGTAGTGTGACGGTTAGTGAGTTGGCCCTGTGATCGGAAAATCACTGGACCTGTAAAGGTTCCACTGAGATAGCCATGAACAAGGTACTGTCCCCAAGCACTGATCCCTGGGTGCTGTCAGCTGCCCACTGCTCCTTCATGGATGTGTTAAATGCAATGGTCACATTTTGTTGTGGTGCACTGTGTGCTGTGCTGTGTTCACAATGACAAGTAGTTCTTTATATCCATACCTAAGCAGGATTAGGCTTGATTAGTACTTGGATGAAAGGCCTCCCAGAAATCTCAGGTTCTTTAAGATGTGTGCGGTGCTGTATGGTGTTTACAATGACAAATTATCACTTACCTGTGCTTTCCGTGTTGGCGCAAACCCTTAGTTGGTGACCATTAGATTGGGAATTCAAATCTAACAGTCTTCAATAGAGGGTCTGTGTCTAATGGTCACCAACAGATGATTTAAGATTGGGGTTTGAATCCCTTGAGGGTCAAAATCCACCATTGGAGCCCTAAGCAAACACTTACCTCAAGTTGCTCCAGGGATTAGGAAATGTGAATTGCTCTGGAGAAGAGTGTCCGTGAAATGCCATGAATGTAAATGTGACTATAAGGTGACAAGAATTGAATAACAGAAGTCTAGTCTAGATGTCTCAGAAGTTTAGTCTAAAGCTCAAGCTTGGAACTCTTTTTATGGACCTTCTTCCCAGACCTCCACAGGATATGGCCCTGAAGCTCTGTGCTCTTCCCTCTACTGTCAGAGAGGGTTCCTGTGTAAAGGGAGAATGAAGTGTCAGAGATCACTTGACAAGGGTCCCCCTGGCACACCTCTTCATGGCCAGAGTGTGTGAGAATAGAGCTGCCTACCTTGCCATCTCCTGTCTTAACCCCCCTTTCCATTCCATTTTCTGCCTGGATGAACGAATCGTCTGCCTGAGAGCATTCTCTTCATCCCCCTGGACTGTTCGGTTCAGTCCACATATGGAAGAGCCAGAGACCGAGCAATGGAGAAAGAAAAAGAAAAGAGATCAGAAAGACTCTAGCCGATAGCAAAAATTGAGGCTACAGAGGCCAGAGGTTGTGGGTAAACCATGTGGAGATTTAACTCTGAAAAACTGTTTTCTGTGTACCTGAAAGTACACCAAATCCAGATGGCAAAGCTTCCACAGCACCCTGTCTCCCTGGGGAATGGGAGAGGACCTCTCCCCCAAATTGAATGACATTTAATTTGCTTCATGATAAGAGTGCTCATATATTGAACAAGCACTGTTGTCTGTGTTTTGAGGAGGGCTGGAAATAAAGCTTTCACTCACACTCAGATGCACAGCATTTCGCCAGACTAAAAGAAGGGGAAAACACAGTCATACTGGATTGTTGGCAATTTGCCCTGAAACAATATTTTTATCATACAGAACACCGTCTTCAAACAGTTTACCTTGCAGCATCTCAATCAATGTAGAAGAAAAAACACTAGCAGATTATGATATGTGGGTCCAGCTGAAAGAGAATCAATTTAAAAGCTGCCAGTCCAGGTGAAATGCTGGGAGAGTTGGAAGTCTCATACAGGTGTCTCTTCTTGTCTGAAATACCTCAACAATCACAAGAACCAAAATGTCAGACTGCTTTTAACACGGTTGTTTATTCTATACATGGTAAAATTCTACATCTACCAGAACTGATTAGAGTTTTGCCTTAATAAACTATACACTTTTGAGTATTCTTTTGTTTCTCTGACTGGTGGAATACATTAATGTCATTATTGTCATTGAATATTCAATTGCATACTAACATATTTATACTAAGAGAGTGTTTGGACTGTGATTATCTCAGAGGCCAATGCTTTCTGCTGCACATCAATCATTCATTTAAAATGCACCTCATGAAGAGAAAACACCTTTTTTCCTTCTTTGCAAGCTAATTTGGCCCATGGAACTATGAAGAGAGTTGATATAGTTGCTAACAGAGAAGGAACACATTATTATATCAATAAATTCAAGGCATACTTCAATGGCTGTGAGTAAATTAATCACAGAGATCTAGATTAAGGAAATGGAATTTTGATTATGTTCTCACTGATGTAGACCCTTTCTGATATTCAAGTAAAATAATGCAGTTATAAAGATAGAATACAGAAAGTTTATTTGATCAAGTATTAAACAATTTAATATTGCAGATACATTTAATTCTTGAGACTGTACATAACAATTAGGCTTCTTTTAGGAAGAAACACAAACACTTTATGAAGTTTTTTAATGAAGTTTCTGTATATGTATGTATGCAATCAAGCTGGGAAAACACCAATGACAGACATACCAAGGTTATATCTGACTCTTAGAAAAATATGTGGAGTGTTACACAAGTTTGAATGTGGACAAACGAGAGTGCAAACACAGGGTTGGGGTTATACCTTACAGCATAGGGAACGTTCAACTGTGTTCCCGTCTCTAATGAGCAGTTTGAAGGAACTCCTGGACTCCAGAACTAAGTGTTGAGTAAATGCACCGAGTCCTCTTCATCCATTATGTATATTAAGTGAAGTGTAACATGCCAAACCTCTTAGCCACAACAGTGAGAGCACCGGCCGAGCTTTGAACTGCAAATCGAAGATGTCACTTGGCATCTCAGGTATATCTTGGTCTTGAAATATGAACTTGGGACATACTGAGTGTGAGCGATAAAGAATTAATTCTGTGTAAAATGTTCCTAAAATATATTTAAAGCAATGTATGAAAGAGGATAACAGTGTATCTGTCTTATCACAATCTGTATTGGTTTATCTAAATAATATTTAGATAAAAAAGTTAAGTAAGCTTCTTATGTACGATTATATGTACAACTGTTTGTAGTATTCAGTATTAATACATGAAATGTCAGAAATGCATTAAAGAACTTTTTCTTTATTGAATTAAGTTTTAACCACGTATGCTAAAATGTATTAGATGTGTGAATAGCATAAACATTTGGTTTTGCTACTCATTACTTAGGCATGTACTTTTCTCATTTCTTGAGGTTTTTGTAGAATTATGTAATGTTGTAAATAATTGAAATAAAGTGTTACTTCAAATATTGCAAGTATCTGCAAAATGAAGCAGAATTCAAGTGTAAGTGAAAATCAAGATGCATTAACACATTTCTAATCTTAGGATACATCTTATAGTATAACAAAATGTCAAAATGTAGTATAACAATGTCCTGTACGGCACTGTCATATCTGATTGCCTATGTTGGGCTGTTTGTGTTGCTATTGTTCTTACTTTTATTACTAGTGCTGATATCAATTATTACCCTATAATAACCATGTGTGAATGTGTTATATGTTTTCTTAAAGTGGTTTATTCAGCTAAATATTTTGTAAAGCTTTTGCGTTTGTCCTGAGGCCCTCCCTAATGCTATTTAATTGTAGTCAAGTGTTTTAAACTACAGAGAAAGGCAATTATGCTAATCGTATCTCAGTAGTCATCAATCATCTACAACCGAGCTGTCTGTAGCAAAGTCAGCTTGGTGATATGCTGCTAGCAGGCAGGTGTTGCGGGAGGGAAGTGAACATGTCCTCATTAATTTGATCCAGACCCCGAGGCTGTGCACTTGCCTTTAGTTCAGGACTCTGAAAGCAAGACAGCATTTAAAGGTACACTTTATTAAAAAATAAAGGTGCCAAAGAGTCATTTGGATTGATTCCAAGATATACACATACACACATACACACGCATCATTTTTATTGGTGATGCAGATTGAAAGAATGTCTCCACTGATACTTTCAACTAAACAGTTGGTAATATATATATATATATATATATGTACACATCATTTTTATATATGTGCTGTTTTGAAACTTTTTACCAGTGCATGTGACTACAAACCAACTTGGACAGACATTGAGAATTGCAGTCTGGAGCTTTAAACGCTGTCCCATGACGTCATGGGCGTCGATGTTAAAAACAAGGCGCATCTGATACGCCCATGTTAAGGTTTTTTTCTTCTTTCTTTCACTCTAAACTGAGTTTATGTTACAGAAAGGCGGATTCAAATTCCTGTGCATGACTTTTAGGACGACGTTTTCCTAGGGAAAACAATAAGCACTAGAGAGCTCGCAGTCTGTCTGGAGTGTGGAGCGAGCGAGCAGGAGGAAATCACCTGTGCTTCTAAGATCGCAGCAGATGAACCGATGACCCTCAGCGCCACTTCTGCATTGAGATGCGCTTTTTGCCTGCGCGTTCGCGGCTTTCATCTTAAGTCATGTCGTACACGCAGTTTGGCTATTCATATTCACCAGCTCCTCAGGTAAGTGCATGTGAAACTGCATAATTAAATGTTTTATGGCAGGTAAATTACATCTCTCATCCAACACTTGGAATTTCATTGCTTCACTGACTCTTGTGTTCACTAACTTAGGACTAATACAACCAATGTACTAACTTTTTCGAATCTTACTTTACTGTTCTAATAGATGAGTTTTGTTAGTAGTTGACTTCACATTTTACGTCTGTTCATAGGCTATAACTGTAATTGATTGTTTATATGTGCTTTTATGAAGAAGTTTTTAAATGCTTATGAAAATATTCTCTTGAAGAACTTTTGGTAATGATACTTGTGAAATGCATCCTATTCGTTTACGTTTCCAGCTGTTATTGTCCTCTAATGCGCTGGGCGGCTGCTGTGAATCTGGTAGCGCGTCTCCGTTAGATGGCGGAGCGGCGGCCTCGCCTCAGTCCTCGCTCTACTGCCCGGTGTATGACAGCAGACTGGTGAGCTCCACCAGACACGACCTGAGCGCTCCTTACGGCAGCAATTACGGCAAGAACTACAGCTACGGGACGTACACTTCATACGGGACAGAGTCGACTTCCCTCTATTCTCTGGTGCGCCTCTTATTTGCGACATTATGTTAAACAGAGACTGTGGAATATACGAAACATTTTTGTGTAAAGATACTTCGCAATATTGTTACATTAAATAAAATAAAAAATCTTATTTAATTATGGTGATACTTTCTTACTTAAGGGGGTTTGGGTTTTATTCTGCTAATATTGATATCTCTAATATTGGTTAAGGATAATTTACGAATATTTGAAGTGATCACTGTAAGTTGAGAAAAGTGATACAGTTGTAAAATCAAGGTTCCTAAAATACGCTCCTTTGTGGTTAAAAAAAAAGAAAAAAGTTTGCATTTATGAAACTGAAAAAAATGGTTCCGTGGAGGACCATCCCTTAAAAATTGGTTTTAAGAATGTAGCACATAGTTCCCGCCTATGGCATCATTTATTTAACAGATTTATTTATTATTTTTACTTAACACAGTTATTTTAAGAGGATTCCATGCTTTTAAGTTAGCTTGTTATGCTTTGGTATTTGCACTCATGTTTAATACGTGTTTGTGGCAGGGTAAGCTGGGTGAAAAAGATGAAACAGGCACAGCGCATACAAGGGTCACATCAGGGCCAACTTATTACCCGTGCGACCCATCCTTTGGACAGTATCAGTACGAGAGATACGGGTAAGTGGCAGATTTCACTCTGAGTTTAGCTAGACTGCATAACTGTGGCGCTCCGTTGCAAATTTCAAATGGCACCTCTAAGACCGCACGCTTGATTTAGATACACATCAGTGGATGTCAGCACAAGAAGGAAGAACGCAACCAGAGAGACCACCAGCACCCTGAAAGCGTGGCTGCAGGAGCATAAGAAGAACCCATACCCCACTAAAGGCGAAAAGATCATGCTGGCCATCATCACCAAAATGACGCTGACGCAGGTGTCCACCTGGTTCGCCAACGCTCGTCGAAGACTGAAGAAGGAGAACAAAATGACGTGGTCCCCTCGCAACAAAAATTCAGAGGAGAAAGGCTGTGATGAGGAGAGCGACGATATTGAGGAATCACAAGACGAACCAGTTAAATCCGAGAAGGACTATGATGGTTGGTTGTCTTTTTAAGTAGAATCAATTAACAAGGATTAACGATTCAATTATAAGACTGATAATGCCTTCTAAGTAAGGTTCTTTAGTTGTTCTTTTAATTAAGCGGTTAAGTTTCCAGGCGAGATATTAGTTTAACAGAACATGCACATGTAAAGTTTTTTCATCAAGGGTTGATGAGAGTGCCAAACACAACAGTTGTTCACCGGTACAGCAATATGACTTGAATGGAAAATGTAAAAAGAGGCAAGTTAATTTATTTTTGAAAACAGGAAATCTACAAATGTTCAAGTAAGAATTCAATAAGCCGTTACGTTCGAAGAATTAACTGTAACTTGTAAAGGATCTTTAAGTTGCATAAAGAATATTTAGAGAGGAAAGGAGATTGTTCAGATTGTTTTCCTCCGCTTAAAGTTCTTTATAAAAAAACTAAAGAAGTTATGTAGTCACTTTTGGCGCCTTCGTTTTGACGAGTGTACACTCATAATATATTCTTGTTAATTACTTTTAACTTACATTTTGCATGTGTCTTCATTCCAGAAAACACCAGAGCTGACGATGCAGACCTTCCGCAAAGCGATTTGGACGATTTCGACCTGACAGAGTCCGACGGCTCTGAATGCGACCCGAAAGCCTCCTTTTCTGTAAGCTCTCATTCAAAACTACATGACTGTTTAGGAAAAGAGCCTTTGATACATGAG
This sequence comes from Distichodus sexfasciatus, assembly GCA_032718565.1. NCBI lineage: Eukaryota > Metazoa > Chordata > Actinopteri > Characiformes > Distichodontidae > Distichodus > Distichodus sexfasciatus. Next base: position 5,370,836 of record JAVGVS010000010.1, on the reverse strand, counting down.
GCTTTAGCGGAGACGTCAGTGAAGTACGACGGGTTTGGTAAACCGTGTTTATCACTAGCGAGTACAGACTCCATAAAGACATTCTACCCCCAGCAAGATCAGCAGACACCGGAGAGCAAGCCGAAAATCTGGTCTCTTGCACAGACTGCGACATCCTTAAACCCCACGTACTACCCATCCTGCATGCACAGGGGTCAGGTTATGAGATCGCCCCCTGCTCAGGGCCATGCAGACTCGGACGGGACAGAAAGGCAGGAGGACTCTGCGGTCACCTCTCTCAGGAACTGGGTGGACGGTGTGTTCCATGATCCTCTGTTCCGTCAAAGCAACCAAACTTTCTCCAACACTTCTGGCTTTTGGACTGGATCCACATGTGCAGAAACGGACAGCTGTTTCCGTGGACTACCAGAGTCCGTTACCTCGTCTCAGCTTGCATGATATGTGCAAAGTTTTAATAACATTACAGGTCATCACGGTGTTTTATAGGTTTATAAAACTGATCCGATGACATTTTAAGACTAAGTTACAGGGTGGACAAGAGTTAAGCAGCCTGTAGTGTGGAGATTTGGTGGATCAGATGTTTACATTTCAAAGTATTGCTGGAATTGAGTTTAAAATGGACACTTTTTCACCCTAAAAATGAAGTTTTATTTCACTATTGTTTACCACTGATCACTACTGTATGATAGCACGCACAAAAGAGATTAAAATCTGCATTAATACATTGATCAGAATAAAGAGTCGATTTGTGGAAACGTCACATTCGCTGTCCGTGGTCCTGAATAATGTGAGCCAATAAGCGTCTCTCTCTCTCTCTCTCTCTCTCTCTCTCTCTCTCTCTCTCTCTCTCTCTCTTAGGAAATAATTGGTAAATATCATTTAAAACTATTTAACAATATTTGCACACGTCTCAAATACTATTTTTAATTCAACTAAAAGTTAAAGTTCTAATGAAGCTGCAATGTGGGAAATTTACAGAACAACTTACAACTTCAGCGTCAACATTCCATACAACACAGAAAGACCTACTATTACCAAATAATATCAATGTAGAGAACACAAAAGTACTCATCCTGTTCACAATACTATAATGCAACGTCAGTTTTGGGAAAAAGCTCAATACAAATACAGCAAAAACACGTTGAAAGCATGGGGATATAATAAAAAAATTTTCTTTACAAAATGCTAAAACATGAATATTTAGTAATGAAATTCAGAACTTCTTGCGTCACTGCAACGTGGTATTCTTTACTGTTTCCTTCACCAAACTTAGAAGTAATTTGTCACTACTTTTAGCGCCGAATGTGACCGAAGACATGAATTCAACAACACAACACCATCTGTGACGCCAGACAATGCGATAGCAGCTTTTGTCTTGCTTATTTTCCAGGTTATTTGAAGCTTGGAGTGATGATGATAAAGTATTCATTAGAACAGAGGAGAAATCCGGCCTAGCCTAGTGTGGAATTAACGATTTCAGGTTAAATAATTCAAGGCGAATTCATCCGAGAATTTCATTCTTTTTCAGGTTTATAAATAAGTTACATTTAAGGTAATAAATAAAGACATCCAGCCTCTTCAGAAAGTTTACTTTTATCTGTGTTAAAGGTACAGGCTGTACAAAGGCTAACGAATGAACGCTAATGGAAAGGATAATTTTTTTAGCCTTCATTCATTGTTAGCCAAAATATTCTTTGTAAACGTAAGTTACTGAGGTCTATTTTAGACACATAGAGCACACTAAGCAACGCTTACTTTAAAAGAAATTAAAAGGCTCTCTTATGGCATGTATATCATTTATTTATTTATTTTTTATCACAGAAGATTAGATATAACCAGTTGAGGAACCTGCTAAAGACAGTGTAGACCATTTAACATCTTTATTTAAAATTTCCTGATTCACAGATTTAAAGACTTTTACACTGATCTGATCAAAACATAATGTGTCTAATTTAAAAAGCTGGCCACTAAAGTAGAAACGATGCATGAAAAGTTTTAGATCATTCATAACAGTTGTTTAGTTGGTTCAGCCTGTACTAGTTTAGTTGGTTCAGCCTCAGTACAGCCTGTTTGAGTGTTCCAAATTCTGATCTGTTTTAGCTAATTAAAATGAGAATAATTAAAACACTCATGTAAGTAGTCTTATATCCTCACTCCTCATTTTGCCATTGTGAATGCACCAAATATAAACAGAATCTCAATCTGACAACAATGATTCAAATAAAATTTTCACCAACAACCATTTTCTTTGTTTAATTACATCTAATGCATTTTTCTTTTCACATGCAAACAAACTCTCAGCAATAGTGGTTACATGAAAGAGGAGTCTTGTGACACTAACACGTTATTTGCCATGTTGCAGACACGACACTCTGTTCCTCCAGCCATGTAATGGCATTATGTCCAGTTTGTTACTCGGGATGTGTGATCCAGAGTGAGGATATGTTCAGTTTTTGTGTTTCTCACAGAAAGACAGAGTAAAACACAGAGTCTTACAAAGTCTGAGTGTTGTAAACATGACCCTTGTGCCATCTTTGCTGTTCCCAGAGAGAAACAACATCTGATTTAAATTTAATTGGTATGAAATCAACCATGGGTTTGATGCTGTTGCTGGTTTATTTTCTGGGATAAATACCAGAACTTATTCCCTTTTAACATGGGTTTTTTAAATTGCTTGCTTCAGATTAATATCCTCAAATTCTAGTTAGAATTATTCTTGAAAATAGTTCTTAAAGGCTGATCTCTCAGTTCATTATATTACAGATACGTATCCTTAACATACTCGTGCATGTACATGCACACACACACACACACACACACCACACACACACACACACACACATACGAAAGCCATAGTAACATGTCATGGTGCAGTCTGTGCCTGCACTGAGAAACATGACACAGCCTCATAAGTAAAGGTCAAGGCTACAGTTCTTTTGGCACCAGTGAACTCATAATGACAGTTAGTTAAAGAGAGTTACAATAACACAGTGCTTCGGGGCCTTTGGAGGAATAAAGGAATAATTATAAGTAGGAAATAAAGTGTGTGTGCGTGCTGGAGTGGTAGATGAGAACTAAGTGTGTAACCAAATGAGGCATATAGACATACTGGACCATATTCACCATTTTCGAGAGAAAATACACTTAAGCAGTTTTCATAAGAATTATGGCATTCGCCATTTTTTTCTTACTTGAAATTTGCTCTTGAGTAAGATTAGAATCTATAAATACAAAATCTGTTTTTTGCAGGTGTGTTACCTTACTAGTGTTTTAGTGTGAATAAATCCAGATTTTCTTTCTTTAACACTATGGAAAATATATTGTGTCAAAAAAATTGCTTTAACACACTTAAGCAAAGCAGCTGTGATCATGAAAGCTTTTATGATTTTCTGAAAAAAGAAAGCTCTTATATCCTTCCCAGTTCCACTTTAGAACCATGAATTATGAACAGTGTGATTTTCTATGCAGCACAATTCATATGCTCAGTTTCACTCAAAAATTTTGCTCTGAGCAATGTTTGAGCTAGGCACCCACCTAGTATGTACACTCCCCTTGGAAAAAAAGAGAAAAAAGCAGAAGCCCTTAACAATGAAGCCTTTCCCATACCTATCACACAAACTGGACAGGACATAGCGCAGATCAGGGTTAATAAGCATTGCGCTGTCTCTTGCCTTCTGTCACCAGCCCCAATTATAGCAGCATGACTGCATCTTCCTCAACCTGAAAACCTTGAACTGGAAAAACTCTGTTCCGCTGCATGCACCACTAGAGACCTGCTCGGCCTCTACACAGCCACCGGGCCAATTTGGAATGGCCATGCCAACAGAGAATACACCCAATGAAATATATATATGATCTTCCTCAAACATGTATTGTTCCACCCAGCGGTATCTTATCACAATGAATCCCCTCTGACACTCCACAAAGTTGAGCAGGATGAAACTAGTGGGCGCTCTGAATTTCCTTTAAGATGCAGATTCTCTTTCACTCTTTTCATTTGTTTGTGCTTTCTGTTCTTGCAAGTGAGAAGAACAGAAAAGTTTGAAAAATGCTTTCAGTGGAACATACTGAGGGTTAATATTTTTTCATGGAAGCACTTTTACTGTTTATATTTATGAACTTAAGTTTGAATAGTTTTTAATGCAATGCACGTTTATACACAAGCAAAACTTAGAAAATATCGCAGAAAGATCTGAAATGTACAAATAGTTGTGGTCATCAAAATGAAAATGCTGCTCAATGTGTTTGTAACTGACAGACATTAAACAAGGAATCAGTTGTTAGTATTGGTCAATTGGGCACAAACATTTTTGAAGACGAGCAGCGCCCTCTAGCCGCGCAAAAAACGAAAATTAAAGAAAAAAATAGATTTATGCATTATTGAGAAAAATGCTTCATTTTGTTAAATTAAGCATCAGTGATGTGTCTTTTTATTTAATTCACTCAGCTCAAACTGAACAATATTGTTTTGAGCAAAGTATGAGTTTTACATTATATTTATTTTTGCGTTAATGTGCAGTGTTAACCGTTTAGTTTCAGATTGCTTCTCATATGAAATGCAATAGAAAATCTGATACATTCCTATCATTCAAGTCTGAATGTAGGGGTCTTCATTTTTGTAGACTGAGTCGTAAATATTGCAATAACTTTGCATATGTGTAATATTGGACCTCAATATATTTGGAAGCCATATGGGAAACTAATCACAATGTTAAAGAGTATATGGTTAAAAATAAACACAGTTCACAGATAACATCCATCTTATAATACATAATATCTGCATCATTCATTTTTTGCAAAAATGTAACTGTTTGCATTACCGACAAGTATCAAAGTATTCCCCTTGAAGATGACATTTGTAGCAAACTCAAATTTCATTCAAAGTGACACGTAATCCACCTCAAAAACATATATACGTTTGGTGTTTTTTGCTGCAGGAAAAAAACTTACAAAAAGTAAATACTGGCATAAAACTGAACCATGTTTTATGTTGCTCTGATGGGAAAAAAAACCCAAAACCAAAAAAACCCAACATATTTACGTTACTAAATACAGGTGTTGTTAGCATGCCATGCATTTCAAATTCAAAGTAAACTCATCCATAAGTGGATTATAGAAAACAGGCTGTGAAAAATGAAAAATAAATGCCTTAAAATAAAATAAGTATAACTAAAGATATGAGGCAAGAAATAAACTATACATTCACAATTAAGAAAAAATAACTGACTAGTTGAAGAGGTGTAAGATTTTATTATACAGAAAAAATGACATGCAATTTATATTCAGCAATCTACAAAGAGCATCTTTTCAGTGATAGTGTTTCTGCTGAAACTGCCGTCCACAGTAACCACAGGTGCCAACTTTGGTCATTTTGTCCTGTGTGTGACAAGCAAATATGTCAATGCTGAACAGGTTTAATGCAAATTGATACGTTGCAAAGCTCTGAATGACATGACATTTTTACATTTTGTTAAAGTTACTCTAACTGAGTTTTTTTTCCTTCTAACATTTTATGAGGTTTCACATTTACAAAGTTCTAAAACCCAGCAAAAAAAGAAAAGAAAAGAAAAGCACTCTTAAATTACCAAGTTGATGTAGACCTTGGGGTGGCCCAGTGCCCCTCCACCTCCATCACAGGATACCACTCTGGTTTCTGTATCTGTTACTGGCTCCTCAGCCACCAAATTGATGGCAAAGTTCTCATTCACCTGTTCAGAGCAGCACAGTAGGGAATAGTGTTATAATAAAGACTCTACCCCCACCAGACCCACAACTATAAACTCCTGAGCAAGAAACTTAACCCCCTGTTTATCCAGACAGGCAATCCTTTAATTATGTTGCTCTGGATATGAGTGTCTGATAAATACTATAAATATAAATGCAATATTGCATTCTCAGACCAGCCATTAATCATGGAATAACACTTACTGAAGATGCCCCAAGCTCCACAGAGTAAATACATAGTGTGAACCTTGTCCAAAACATGTTTGAGAATGTCTGGTTTAGTATCTTCACCTATCCGATTAGCCCAAAGTCTTGGATGCTTAAACGAAAAATTTGGAGGAACCACTCAATTTCTCATATATGTAAGGTCTCCTGAGACCACTCATTAGAGAACAGGTATTTTCAATAATTTAACAAAACATACAATCTACATGTCATTTCACTGACATTTTTTAGCATACATAATCTTGCAGGACAGACTTGTCAGTGATTTCTAACACTGTGTATTGAACTGTGCACCTGAACAATGATACAAGAACTCTAACATTGCTAAGTGTACATGGCATCAAATCAACACTGTCTTTAGGAACAGTTCAGGACAGCAGGAACATTACATTAAAATTCAGATGATACAGAACATGATATACTGTAATATACTGTAACTCAGTTTTACCTCTTTGTGTCTTCCCACAAATCTTGCTCGTCTTATATCATTTTCATCATAAACCTGCAACAAAAAAAGTTTGCATTCTTCACATTTAGTTTAGTTAGTATGTTTGGCTTCACGCATCTCCATTTAGCAACAGGCCAGCAACATTTGTTGTTGCATTCACACCTTTTCCAGTAGCCAGGTTATGACAATGACTATGGAACTAAAACACCTGAAAGTCAAATATCATTACAGTCTGCTTCCATCTGCAATAGATGAACCTCAAACATTAGTTTATTTGAAATAAATGTTCCATAATGTCATATAACTCTTTTTTTTTTGTTATATTAAACAATAGTATGATTTTTCTTGACTATGACTAGCTCCAAGAAGTCTCTCGTTTAAATGTTGTTTAATAATATTCAAACTGACTCAAACAAAGTAACTATAAATGAAAAAAGTAAACAAAGTATTTACATTGTTTTTACTGCTTTGTTTCTATACAAATGCACTCTTACAAAATCAATGAACTTCACAACTCCAAACTAAAAATAATCCTTTTGATATTTTTTTTATTCGCAGTATATACAAAAAAACTACAATGACAATATTTTTCCACTAACATTCAGCACTAAGGTAAATAAAGATGAGACCACAGAAACACAACGAAGCCTCATATTCACACTAAATCTTGCACAATGTGTTATTATGCCTATCCTGGCCATCTATATTGCTATAGAATAAATTATATTAAGCCAGATTTTTGCTAAGACTCGATAGCAGCGTTCCAGGCAAAACATTTTGGCCTTTACTTTAAACCATAACTGACAGCCGTACGAAACGTTACCTGTCCGGTGTGAGTAATTTTCTCCCCGTATTTAGCAACTGGGACCGTGCAGAGACGAACGGGCACCGCGGAGACGTTAAATGACCCAAGCAAAGTCCTCGTATTTTTACCGAAGGACAAGATCTTGGGAAAGGTGGCAGCCATGATCGTCTCCTTTCCCTCGCTGCCCAACGAGCTGACCGCAGGGTGTCGTTTAAAGATTCTCTACTGCCATCTGCTGTTTTAGAGTATTTTCACCAATTATTCAAAATGTGTATTTAAAAAAAACACGCGCTCGCTAAATCAGTAATTAGCGTTATATAATATAATAAGTGTAATAAGAGTTATACAAATGTGCATTCATGATATAGCCACTACTGGAAAAAATACACCAAACGCAATATTAACCTTCAGTTCGGTCTCGTCTTTATGTGATGTTCGGTCGTTTTGCTAGGTGGCGATGTGCGCGAAGAGAACGACAAATAACCAATACGAAGAAGAGGAATTTCGGCACACGCTTCAAAGTGCACACTAGCGTACTAAACAGTATGGCAAAGTAATATGACTAAACCACTTTGGCATACTATTTGTTTCACTAGTACGAGGTTTGAAACGCTTTTCTCAAAGTCACGCACGTCACAGAAAATCTTACGCGCTAAGATTGTGGAGAATGCATAGAGGTCTATAAACTGGACTGAAACGAAATCATATTATACAGTGATTTACAGCTGGTGCAAACAGGTACGTGGGTGTTATAAGTTAAGCACGTTTAAACTAATGTATTATCCTAAATATATTCGTGTACAAACAAAACATCATCTTTAGCCATTAGCCAGGGCGCGCTATGGGAACTGGAGACGGGCTGGTCTAGCAGGTGTTGTTTAGGTTTAGGATCAATTCGTTGGTGCACAGTTTTTCGGACATAGACCTATATGAATAAAGAACTAGGCGGGGCGTATACAGCAATTTATATAGTACGAAGATTATTTGTATCTGAATCGATACAAATCAACGTTGCAAAGCAGGAAGGCAATGATGATCAACTGAGAATAATCAGAGACAGGTTAGAATATAATTCTATAATATAATTCAATTTAATTCTATCCAGGATCAGAGTGATCAATACCTGCTATAAAGTCATTAGTCCTTTTTTTTAATCAGCTGTACTACTTGCCTATTTGCGTTTCATTCATTGAGCGTAGGCAGCTAACTGGGCATTTTTTGTGGTGGGGCCTTACTCTAAAACAAGACTGAAGCCCTTCGGAAGGAGCTTTTGCTGTCTTTTTGAGTTTCTTCTAGGTTTTTGGCCTTGTGATACTCTGTTATGAGCCAAGAGATTGTGTTTGGCCGTAGCCTACCTCCAGAACTACCACCACTGAGCCCCTGAGCAAGACACATTAAAGCCAATGTGCTTCATTGACTGTCTCTGCAGTTAGGAAATATATAAGACAATCTATCAAATTCAGTGACCATAAATGGTGATCCAAAAAAGAAAAATATTCTATTTTCTCATAAAATGCTTTATGTCTAATTTGCTCTTTGATTTAAGGATTCAAAAAAGCAATGTATGATTATGAATTATGATTCAAATATAACATGCTGTTGTTTCACAAAATCCACCGGTGCACATTTATTGAAATTCAAGTTTAGAATTAAGGCATACAGTCCTTAAAAGTAAAATTACACACCATATATTTACACTATAGCCATGTTCAAGTCCTTAAGTCGGTACATTATCATGCCAACAGAGCAAATAGTGCAATTTTCTTATTTGTACAGGTGGTGGCACCATGGCACCGCTGTTACTCCCATCTCTGATTGGCTCCCTGACTCGTCAACTCTCCCATATCATGAGGTACACGGCTATCAGCTCTTTACCTGCAGCAGGGACTCGGCGCTGCATTTCAACTGTCAGAACCACGCTGACTAAAACCAGAGAAGTCTTCAGCCACACGCAGGGCCTCTACAACCCGTTACGATTGCCTTTACTTGGACAGTGCCAGCAAGTCATGGGAATGCAGCCCTGCGCAGGCATGAAAACGAAAACTGCACTTAAAAGGCGCTGCAAAGACTGCTTTTTTGTTCGTCGCCGTGGACGGCTGTTTGTCTTTTGCAAGACCCACCCCAGACATAAGCAACGCCAGGGATGAATTGTTCACCATATTAATTTGCTTGTTCTTCACCTTTGTTTATCTTGTAAGAATAAAGATGTATATCCCTTGATAATGTATACTTTCTTTAGACTCTGTCTGGCTGTTACAAGTAATGAAAATATCAAATATATACACACAAACAGTGCCTTATTTTGGAATTTGCTATTTGCACATAACTTTACAAATACCCAAAATAATGCAATGAGTAATTTTTAAATTATATTACAAACTCAAAGAAAAAAAAATCAAGCCCATATTTGTTGTGACCACTCTCTACCTAAAACTAGAAGAAAGTAAACAGAGTTCTGTTTTTTAGGTTCATTTCTTTTGTCTTTTCATATAATTCCAGATAAACTCAATTACGCCGAGATCAGAGGTTGTAGGGGCCGCACCATTTCTTTCAGGATTTTTTGTCCTTATTGCTGAAGATAGTTCTTTATGATGTTGGGATATGACTTGTTTGTATGTGTATGTTAAGGGAAAGCAGCATTCCTTTGGCTTGCTTTAAACTTGGATGAGTTCAACACGACTGCCAGCCTCAATCATTTACCTTTACCCGTCAGTATGTGTGCTAAAAAAAGGTGTTGTATATAAGTTATCAACGCAAAAGCATCACTGTCCAACATCTATGAAGAATGCTTAGAACAAGCAGCACTGTTATGAAGAAGCTGAGGATGCTTTCCTAGCAACATTAATCCTTGGGGTTCAGGTGTTCGTGGCACGCATGCGTAATGAGATGTGCATCTTTTCTCCGTTTTGGAGTCAGACTTGTTAAAGTTAGTCGGTAGGTGCCCCAATTTTTAAAAAGTAAGAAAGTAAATGATGAGTGTTGAAGTTATTAAGTATTAAGTAAATGTTCATTGAAAAAGTAGTTCTTTTCCTGAGACGTTAAGCATTTCTGATAGCAAGAGGAAGTTGGTTCCACTGCTGAGTTGCCGCGATGGGAAAGAATCTTAATGAATGTCTTCTTTCGAGGTCCGTACATTTAAGACGAGCAGCGTTCTTTGAGAGGACGAGAAGTGATATCCTGCTTGGTTAGTTCTGATCAACATTGTCACGTATTGTTCATATTTTATTTTATTATAAAAAAACATGAAAATAAAACATTGTCTATTAAGAAATTTCGACCCTTGGCGTGGCAGTTGTAAAATATTTTTTATAGATCTGTGTCAAAAGAGACATAAATAAGCTGAATGGGGACGAAGCTGCACGCCTCCTCATCACGCATGCGCACCGCGCCGGACCCGCCTTCTAGAGACGAAACTCGGAATCTCTCTCACACAAACGTTCAGCGCACAACAGAACCGGGCCGTTTGTCATTTTTTTCGGTCGTTTAAACTCCGTGTAGACTTCATGACAATGAGATTTGCAAAGAGCAGACGGTTTTCGCCGGTAAACGGGGAGGATTCCCGAGTGACAGCACGGTTTCGGAACCCGTTTGTGCACGAGTTACGCTTCACTCCTCTGCAGAAAGTCAAGGTAAAAACACCTGAACCGCACTGTCATGTCTCGCTACTGCACGCGTGTTTGCCAAGCGATTCGTGTCGTTATGCAATGCTGAAGTTGATGATAAGTCGCTGAAATAAGATATTTAAATATTCTGATCGACTTTCAATTTTCTTGCATAACTTAAAGGTTTGCACTCATTGATAAACTTTTGCTGTAACTTTATGTTTTTAGATGACATCATAATGATGGTGTTTCCTTTCTTCGAAGATAAAACAGAGTTATAAAATGTAATATGTATCTTGCAACAAATCTGTGTTGCATGAAATCAGCAAAAGTAGTCAATAGTCTCTCTCACTCACACACTCACTCACTCTCTCAGAAATAATAACGTCCACTGAAACATATGTGTAGAATAGTTTAGCATATAAATCTCTCTTTTAACTTTCATACAGAAAACAACAGATTGATGAAAAACCATAACGAATCATGTCATTTCCTTTAACCGCAGTTTACCTACATCATGGGTTAGCAATTGTAAATAAATGCAATCAGTTTGGTGTCAGGTCACAGGAAATAGGCTGTCATCCCTATCCCATTAGAACGCTATCACAGGGACAAAACCTAGAGCCCCTGGAGTCTTGTCTATACTTCCAAACAGAAACATTGAATCAGTTTAAATCGTGTGGCACATCTATTTGGCTGTGACTCTTTTGTATTTGTTTATTTTCCCTACGGGTTTTTTTTATTGTGGATCATGATAGTGGAGATGCAAAGCTAGGGAGGAATGTGTCAGAACTGCTCATCTGATCTTGACATCCACCCTCCCATTTTCTGGAAACAGGATGATGTGGAACTAAGTTTGGAATTGTGCATATATATTGTTACTTCACTTTAAGTTGACTTCTTTGTTTTTTCTGTTCCTTATGTTTTCATAGTTAAACGTCACTTTTTATTCTAAGGTTTGTTTGTTTTTCCTTCATAATGTTGCACTCTGCCTAAAGACATAAATGGGGATGAATGAAAGCTGAAAACTTTTTTTAAAGCAATAATTCATGATTAGACCCATTAGTGTCTTGTGCAAATGGTCTCTTTAAAGCCCTCTACTGATTCAAATGAGGAAATGCTCCATCAGACTGGGACTAGAGCAGTTAGCAGAAAGCTCTCCACATACAGATGCTGTGATCTTTGAAGTGCCATTAAGTCTTGAGTCAGAGAGCTTCTGATTGATGAAGATGAGAAAAGTGGTGTTGAACAAACCCGAGGGGACAATTTGTTTAGAGGCCCAATGTTAAGAGTCAAAAGCCTACTTTATGACTACACAAACACAGATGCTTGCATGCTAAGATAATCGTGGGTTTCTCTGTTTATTAAATGGTTATTGTTAGTATGTTTATTGTTTAGTGTTGAGGTCATGTATAGGAAAGTTTTGCACCCACTATAATTCAAGTTTCATGAACTTATCCCAAATTCCAAAAGTTATGTCATTATGTCTTTTCATGTCTAAAATGTTGAACCATATTGAGTGCTGTTGGTTCAGGAATCTGGATCTAACCAACTAACAAAGCAAACAAATGTGCAATTTTCATTGTCTTAGATTATTTAAATAAACTAGTTAACATTAAAAAACTATAAGGGCTTTATGACCTTATTTAAAAACATTTTAAGTAATCTTTGCACACTTGTTTTGCACCAATAACATACATATGTTTTTATTACTTTTTGAAACAGACTTTATGGTAAATTAAAGACTGATTACTATAACGTTTAACTTAAACTCTTAGGCCCAATTTCCCAGTCCAGGATTAAGCCTAGTCCTAGACTAATTTTGAGTTTGAATGGTAGATTGCCTTTGGCATTACAATTTAGTCAGAGACTGGACTTAATCCATGAGCAAAAAACCAGCCCTGAACGTTTAACGTTAAACTCTTAATTTGGCATGAAATACAAATTCAGTAGAAAAATTCAAAACTTTTTAGTGGTTGTAGCGCTTAGTGTTACACACACAGAATAAAGTTGAAAACCTGTTAATATAAACTAATATTAATGGTGAATTTGGAAATGGTTCCCAGAAAAATTTCATGCCTGGATGGTAATTTTAAGTATCAAGTATAGATGTTTAAGTTTTAATGATTAATTTGAGATGTGTCATGGATGTGTCAATTCCTGCATATATTCAAAGATCATTTGATTTACAATTTAACATATTACGTTATTAATTAATTAAATATAATTATATTTACTGTCACATTGAAGCCAAGTATTATCCTATTGTTATTGATGATTGTGTAAACACATTAAATTGTAAGACATTAAAATGACATCTTATTGGAGAAATGCAAGTGCAAATGATTACAGGTCCTTGCCTATAATGTAATAGCAGTACCTCTAATAGAAAATATAATGCCTATAATATTGGAATGCTTTCTGACATATATTACACAACTTCTCTATACCATTAACTGTAATTTATTTCTAATATACTGTAGATCATTAATTAATTTGCCGTGTGGGTTTTGGATGTAGAGTCTCTAATCATCGACTATCTGCAAAACACACTCAGTCACTGTTTGGGTTCTTGTCAGTCAAAGCCATGCAAAGTTTATTTCCAAACATCAAAAACATCTCATCACTGATATGTGATTGTCTTTGTGCATTACATGATTATCCTCATATGCCTACAGTTGATCTAAACAAACACTAATTTGTAAGTCAAAATGTGAATATCAACAGTATTTCTTTGAGCATTTTTCTCCTATAGACAGACCTTTTGACCTTTTGCCTTTTAAACAGCTGAATAGATGAATCCCCCCTTTCTCTCTAGGAGGAGAGGAGCAGATGGGGAATGGTGTGTTAGAGAAGGAAGGTATGGGGGGGGGGTTGTGACCTAGAGAGAGGGATAAGGGGTGTCGCTCTGTAGTGACCCCTTGGGATACAGAGGGAAAACTAGAAAACAAGTATGTTCATTACGCAGTCTGCATTAAGAGAAGGAGTGATTTTCACTTATGTGCATGGAATACTGTTTTACTTTTTATCTCCTTTTCTCTAAATGTTCCGTTTCTTTTGGCCTCTATCTCCTTCCTTGTTTTGATTTCTAGGCTGGTATTTCCTTTCCTCCTTCTTCCCTCCCTCCCTTACCATCATCATGTGCGTTTCCCCAGGGGAGCCAGAGCCCGGCCCCAAAAACCCTTTTAATTGCCCGGCCTGGAGAGGCCGCAGGTGTTGACAGCTGCTGCGGATAAATAAATAAATAAACACAGAACAGCTTCTTCCCTCCCCCTGCTGAACTCCTCCAGATGTACAGAGAGAGAGAGAGAGAGAGAGAGAGAGAGAGAGGGAGAAAGAGAGCATAGGAAACTCATTTACTCATAATCACCCCTCCGTGAGCCATGACCTGCTTTATTGGTGTCAGGAGCTCCCATATAACAAGACTGGTGGGTGCTGCAGTGTGGAGGTAACACATCAGCTCCAGAGACTGATCTTATTAAGGTGTCATAACCCTATAAACCCCTTTAAATGATGGTTACTCCTTGCTTGACACAGTATTTTACATTGTTATGTAATTATAATGCATTATTATGTCAGCATCACCAGTGGGATTTCCTTGCTTTGCAATAAGCACTTTAGAATATGGTCATTTGTTGTACTGTTATATCTAGAGTCTGGAATGGCTTTCGCAAAATTTGTGTGTGTACAGCACCAGAGTTTTTGCAGTTTCTATAGGTGTGTGGATGTATAAAATGTGAAGTCTAACAGGAATACGCCAACCTCATTTTTAATGGTGTGCAATATGTCTAAAATATTTTAATGTTTCACTTGTGGAGGAAAAATATGCTTGCTATTTATTTAGTTTTTACTGTGTATGGGTGTAAGGCATATATACCCTAATAAATAACTGGAAAGTAACCTAATATATAATGTAATGATAATAAAAATTGATAAACAACATATAATTTATAATTACTTATGTCTCAATTTCTCATCCATGTTTCAAGCTTTTATTGTCATCTGTTTTGTAGGTCACAGACAAAATTCTTGGAATCAGGAAGCACATGATCCTGTTTGGTTTAAATATTCAGCAACCTTCATGAACTTAAGTGTGTGTGGGGGGGGGTTCTCGTATGTGTTCCTTTGTTATTTGCAATTGCCAGAGGGAGCATGAAGTCTCCTTGACCCTGAAGACCCAACACTAAATTCAGCAGTTTTTTCATCTTATTCTCAAGTTGTGCAAAATTCATCAGCCAGAACATGTTTACTTATGATTAATTATGCATTGTTTACTGTCAGTGAGGGGAGGAGGCGGGGTTGAGAAGTGCTATTAACATGAACAAGCTTAATTTATTTATTGATTTAAGCATTTATTTATGTAGGACATCAGACTAGTGAGGTAGAAATTCATGAGTGAAGAGAGTAGGTTACATGTGAAATATTGATTGGTGGTACAATGTATCAAATCAGCTCTCACAGGGCCAGAGGTCAATAGTAACACACTCCCCGCTTCAGCTTAAAAATCTTGCTCACCTTTTGTCTTCACAAGAAAATTATTTTGTTGATAATCTCACAAGTGGAAATTAAAAGTCAGCCGGATTCCCGAATTACTTTAGAATTGAATTTTAGCGAACTGTGTGATTCTCTTACAGTTACTGAGATTATTGATGCCATTCTCTATCCGTGTCTTTTTATTTCTGCTTTATTGTGCTCATTTGCCCCTTTTCCTCTGGTGCTTTGTGACCATACATGCCTACTTCATGACCTGCATGTGATATCCATGTGCTCTGAGCTAATGGTTAATTCAGTGCAAACTTGAACATGATGTGCAAATGTAGAACAGAACGACACTGTGAGACTTGAAATACAGTTTGGATTCCATCCTGTGGTTGTATTGCAGAGCATACGATTTCAGCAGAGTTCATAAGCTCAGAACTTTGCGACCTTTACAGTTTTTTCCCAGGCTTTTCCAGAATGACTCTCCTGTCCACATGACAGTAGTATCACATAGCTCACCATAAAAAGAACTGAACATTACAGGCTACAGGCTAGATGATCTTCATTCTTTGATGCTCTCATGGAACTGTGTCCACAGTCCCTGAATATGTCATAGTTGGATTCAATCTAAATGCTAATGCCCATAGCCAGCTTAGTCTCATCAAAAGCCTGGGCAGAGACCCTCCCAACCAAGTTAGGGAAATGAAATTCATCCCCACCGCATATTTCTCGTATGGCTCATGTCTCTCCTGCCTGTCCTCACAAATCACTCATGGCAGGTGTCTTGCTGTCTGCTATAAAACCATCACAGTGTTTGTGACTGATGTGCACAACCCATAAATGGGAGGGAATGTGTAAAATGATACTAAACGATTTCAAGGGAAGGACACACAGTGCCTTGTAATTTATGTGTAGTTAGTTGATTGGTTATCTCTTTTATCTCCAGATAGCGGTGATGACAGTGACCCTTTTCCCCATACGCCTGCTTTTTGCTGCTTTCATGATGTTGCTGGCGTGGCCCTTTGCCTTTGTGGCCACCGTGGGCCGCTCGGAGGATACAGTGGAACCTCTGACATGGTGGAGATGGTGAGTGGAACACTCTAGACTACTGTCTATGGAAATATTATTAAATATTCTTTTCCTAATTACAGTTACAGTATCACAATCCAGGATTTCGCAATGTTACGATTGCAACTATTAACGCAAATTCAGCCAATCTCCACAAATTCATCGCAACTTTACCGCAATTTTTGACCAGTGTCTTTTCGCTGAAATTGTTGAGCCATACGTCAGTGAACTCACTTCCTTGTTATGTTTGGAAGACGCAGGAAATGTGTGATAAAAACGCCTCAGATTTACCTTCAAAAATAACTAAATGATTAAAAGTTAACACAAATAATACTGATTTTGTCACTCAGTCAGTCATTATCTGTACCGCTTAATCCCTATCGGGGTCTCGGGGACCGGAACCTATCCTGGGAACAATCACACTCTCACTCACACCTTACAGGGCCAATTTAGAGTTGCCAATTAACCTATATAGCTTGCTTTTGGACAAACTCCACACAGAAAGGCCCTACGGCCAACCTGGGGCTCGAACCCAGGACCTTCTCGATGGGAGGCGGCAACACTAACTGCTTTTGTCCCCTTCATTTTAATTAATTGTTAACAAATAATTATAAAGAGGGAAATTGCAACTTCTTTCTGCAACTTTGACTTGCTCCAGCAACTTTATTGCAACAAAACCCCTAAAAGCCTTAAAGACAATTTTTAGAAAAGCTGCCGCAAAATCAGGCATTGCGCAACAATCTCAAAAAAGACGCGCAAAATCCTGGAGGGACTGAAAAGTAGCTTGTTACGAGTCTCAGGACAAAACACTGCTCAAATTAACTGCTTAATATCACATTGTAAGTCATGCAACTAATACATACCTTCACCCTACCTGCATAAACTGACCACTGCATGTCTAAGCTACTATTTACACTAATAAAACTGTATCTATAGGATGGTAGATCTGGCCCTGAAAGGAATCATGAGGGCTATGTGGTTTTCTGGAGGTTTCCACTGGGTGCATGTGAGGGGACGTCCTGCTCTGCCCAGCGAGGCTCCTATCCTCACTCTCGCTCCGCATTCATCATACTTTGATGCCATCCCAGTCACCATGACCATGGCTTCCATTGTGATGAAAGCAGAGAGTAAAGATGTTCCTGTCTGGGGCAGTGAGTTTTGTTCACTTTTGTCCTTTTCTGTAGACCTGTGAGGAAGTTACCATTGAGAAATGTAATACATTTTTATTTTCATAAATACCATAAAATTACAACTGACATTCTGCTCTTTGAGGTTATCTCATTTACTGTATCAACAACAAATATAACGTTACAGACAGTGCCTGCAGGATGTTATTGGTAGTATGCAAAATAAGTCTCAAGAGTATAATAGAGAGTATAACATTATTTACATGTAAGCTTCATGCATTGCTTCCTGCCTCTTTTACATTATGCTAACCGTAAAAAATCAGCACCAAGAATGGATTAAATAACTATTCTCCCATGGTTTGCACAATATCAAAGTTATAACAACAGTACTTCAGTCAATCAGGCATTCATAAAAAACTTATAAATGGACTTCTGAATCGATAGAAACTTCTGTTAGCCTTATTTCTCTCTCTCTTTGTCTTTCTCACAGCATTGATCAAGTTTATCCGGCCCGTATTTGTTTCCCGCTCAGATCAGGACTCTCGCAGGAAGACTGTAGAGGAGATCAAACGCAGGGCATGTTCTGCAGGAGAGTGGCCTCAGGTAACACACACACATCCACACACACACCCAAACTCTGTGAGGTACTTCTATTGACTTCCATAGTTCTAAATGAAAAGAATAATGATATGCCTATACCTAAACTTCACCTTAGCATCATTAAACAAATGTGAATCTTTACACTTTTTATATGTTGTTCAAGCACACGTTTTTACATGCAAGAAAGTTTCTAAAACGTTATTTAATTAATTTCTTGAAGATTTTTGCAGTCATATATCGAAGTGAACCCATTTGCATATACAGTAAGAATATTCAGAATTCAAGATTCAAGATCCTTTGTTTGTCACATAGTTATACAAGTACAACGTGTAGTGATATATACCCTGAATGATCCTAAGACTGTGCAAGTAAAAAACAGAATTTAGAAAGTAGACGTTTACAGGTTAACAACCTTAAAATAAAAACCAAAGAGTAAAAATAAAGTATGTACATAAAATATCATGTTGTAAGGTTTATATTTAGACAGTGACTGTACTGCATATTATGGTAGAAACAATGTATTTAAAGTGCAGTGTGCGTTGATGTAGAATGAACAAATACACAAGGCAAGTGAGTGGCATATAAGTGGCATGTAAGTGTAAAATGGCAGGTTGGCAACAATTTGGAAGAGTTTACATGAATTTGTGTTATATTAAGGAAGTAGTGGTGTTATGGCTTGGTTAAGAAGTCTTATGGTATGATGATGTGAAGCTCCTACTAATTTCAGGAGCTCAAACAGACAGTTACTGGGAGAAGTTACTACACAATATTCCTCATTGTGCTGTGACACATAAAGATAGACACGCCCTCACTATACTCACTACTGATTTGCTTTCAGGTAATGATATTCCCGGAAGGAACTTGCACCAATCGATCCTGCCTCATCGCTTTTAAACCTGGTATGCAATTTCTCCCTTTTTGCCTCTTACGCGCCCCCACGTCCATCATAGATTTCTGCTGACTTACCAAATATTCCAAATGTTCTAAAAAAACCTGTATAGGTGCTTGTCTGAGATGAATGTCATGAATGAGATCTTATTACATCTAGCAGCTGTGATATCCTGATGATATCACACTATTACAGTTATTACCCAGCTGAGAGATTCCCAGGCCAGCTTGCCCTTCCTGTGTGTCAGGTCCAGTCCTGTCATGTCCTGCCGATCCTCTCCCACCCATAGCTCATTGTGCTTGTTTTACACAACTAATCTCCCCTTTTCCACTTCTATCCCTCATTTGTTTTCCCTTCGTCTGACTGTCATGTTTTGTTTTGGTCATTCTTTTGTTCTGGTGGCTTCACTGTGCCAGACCACGTCAGCGGTGGAGGTCAGCAGCCAGACAGGATCTGTACAAAAAAGACCTTTCCAGACAGCAGGTGTATTTGTAATGTGGCTGGAAAGCTGTTGATTTTATACATGCGGGTGTAGTGCATAAAGGATAATGTCGTAACTTGTGCTTGTTCCTGATGTTTTATTTTCTTAAATTTAGACAATTATTTGAGTAACTGGTTTGGCAATTATCCTTGTTGCTCATTGGGTTGATTTCTCAGATTGTGCAGTTGTGTAGTTTGATGCCAGTAGGATGTAATGTGGGGCTTGTGTACGTACGCAAGTATTTAAAGCCTTTGGATTTGTTTGTAACCCGTGGTTTGTAACATATGGATGTTGTATCCGGAAATAATACAAAAATAAGAGAATCAAACAAGAGATTGCAGTTCTGCATTGCTTCTGTTTTACACAAAACACTAATAAAAAAATATTGTTACATCTTAAAGAAGATAACATTGTTCAGCAACAGCTTGCAGAATGAAATATGAAATAAAACATGTAGAATAAGAGCTTAAAATATGACACCATGGAACGCTTTATGTAGACACAAATCTGCCTCCACATTCACATTGGTATTAAATTGGGCAGTTAGGACTAAGCATTGAATAACCCCCTGCAGGTTTAGGTAAACTCAGATCATTCCTTACCATTCAATTGCTTTTAACAGCCTAGAAAATCATGATGTGATGTATAATGCAACCTGTAATACTGGGAAAAAATAAAAGATTTGTAATGTTATTTATTACACTGTTTCCTCTTCCTTTAGGGGCTTTTATTCCAGGAGTGCCTGTCCAGCCGGTTGTTCTGCGTTACCCTAATGAAATGGTAAGAGAAGCTTTTCAGTGGCTCGCCCTGGCCGATTCTAGGCTGGATGAGTATACTTACATGCTCTTCTTATCATCACTCACTGCTTCTGCTTCTGCTTTGTAGCTGATTTGTAGTTTTACTGTAGGAAGCAGCAGCACTGACTGTTTGCCACACAATTTTATGTTATTAAGATCTCTCTTCCTCTCTCTCTCTCTCCTTCGTGAACACTCTTTTCATTAATAATAAAAGGATAGTGATCAAGTTAGATTTAGATGCTCCTTGGAAATCTTATCAGATGCATCCCTCTCACAAGTTACAGTACACAGAAGTTGAATTGGTTTATAAGAATTCAGGTTTTGTGGAAGCCTCGTAATGCTGCACAGTAGAGGGAGACTTTTATTTGTGCTTTATTTGTTTTCTCTCCTCTCTTACTGTTAGGACACAATTTCCTGGACATGGCAGGGACCTGGAGCGTGAGCCTCTTCTCCTATTCCTCTATTATCTTCTCTTCCCTTCCCCTTTTCCCTCCTCCTTTGCACTCTTATTTTCTATTTCTCTCTTCTGTCTACTCCAGACATGTGAAACTTCTGTATACACTTTGGTTTTGATAAAATTAAGGAATTCACTATTTCTCTTCTTCAGGTTCAAGATTTTATGGCTCACCTTGTGTCAGCTACATAATTCTATAGAAATAGAGGTGAGAAATAAGTTAGTCACCTGTTGACTGAATCATACTGAATATTAATTGATCACTTTATTAGGATCATCAAACTACACTAACACCCTGCAGATATTCAGGACATGATCATAAATTCTTAATTCATAATGCAGCTGTTGTGTCTGATCCACTCTGATTGATATATAATAATTCAATTAGTAACCAGGGTGTAGATACACTGGGTGGGTGTTTTCTAAAAAAAAGGTTTTCAGTCAGGGTATAATCTCTAAAGTCACCTTTTTATTGTTGCCCACTAAACAAATTCTCTTTTTTCAGTATCTTCCCACATACACGCCCTCAGAAGAGGAAAAGTGTGATCCAACCCTATTTGCTAGCAATGTGAGGCGTGTCATGGCCAAGTCAGTGTTCACTCTGCTTTTGTTGTTTTTCTATATGATTACTCTGATCTCATTATGATCTGTGTTCACAAAACATTATTTGATCTCTAAATTCTCAGCTTTATTATGTTTATTATGTTTTTTTTTTTTGACTTGGTACAGCTGGTCCAATTTGACCTGGTGCCATCACTGTCAAGACAAATGTTGGCCACACTGTGACATAATTTGATGTTTATCATATTAGAACGGCCTCACAGTGAGATCGAATCTGGTGTGTGTCAAAGTAAACTTTGTCATCGCTGCTATATACTGTACAGATATACAGAGAGATGAGACAACGTGGATCCAGTTTTAACAGTGCAACAAAGAACAAACAGGGCACATGGAATAAACAATATATAAATAGTATACAAAATATACACTTTAAACTAGAAATTGAGTATTAAATATAAACTTTAAACTAGAGGTAGAAGTAGAAATAGACAATTAGGATGCAGTATTAACCTACAACTATGGTCTTGGAATTGACTTTTGCACTGAATGTGCATGAGGTTAGTAACAGTTTAAATATGAAAAACTCTATACAGTCTATTAATAAAACAGTACCTCTTAAAAAGTATGACTAATCTGACATAGCAAGCAACAGCTTTGAACTATCAGATTTAAATATTTTTGAATGGATTTACATCTCACGTCACATACAAATGTGGAATGATGGATGAAAAAAATATTGTAATTCTCTTAATGAAAGAATTTTGAACCATGCAGCACTTTTATTTATTGTAACACCTAATGAAAATATAAACCAGCTATGAGATTACAGAGTTCATGTTGGTAAAAGAAAACTTGGGCATAACAATGTGACCTCAACAAAGATGGGGTCTGACACTACCATCATTGAAAATAAGTGTTATTTCTGCTTACCTCCCTTTTTTGGATTTTTGTTCACCTGTTTTTTTTCTCTCTAGTGCACTGAATCTGCCAATCATAGATTACTCTTTTGAAGACTGCCAACTTGCCATGGCCAAAGGGCCTCTTTGTCTGCCAAGCAACACTTGCGTGCTGGAGTTCTCCAGACTAGTTCGTAGACTTGGGTGAGCAAGAAAACACTCATGTTTGTTTTTGGCTGTAGTCGGTCACTCAAGTACAAATGTGCTGTCGTTTTACACAGGAACTGGACGTGTCTCAACTGGGGAGTTAATACAGTCTCATATTATATTAGGCACATCCACACCACAGGAACCTTTTAAGGAACTTGGAACTTTTTGTCTCTTTTACACTGCAGTTATTTCTGGTTGTTTGTTTCTAAACCATTTATAGTCCCAGCTCAAGCATAAGTACTTAAGGATCTATCAGAAGTTTTGGGGCTAGGCTTAAGTGATGCTTTGCTAGCTGGTTCACTGTATTGCGACCAGTGACTCAGAAAACCATGTAAACTATTGTTAAGCGTTTATGAAAAGAACTTGCATTTCATGCGCAATAATCTAGAATGTTTTTCTTTTTAATGTATGGCATAAGACCAGACATGGCACTACATTACCGTCTTCTTTTGAAAGCTCTTGAATTTATAAAGCAAGTGAGATAAACTGTATCTATTTGCATGACGTGTAAATCCATTGAGCAGAACTCTGTCCATCAGTGCAGAAATTAGCATTAGCTTGCTTTAGAAATCCATGAACTCTCAAAAAAGATAGGATCACCACAGAGAAAACGCAAGATAAAACATTATTGAAGGTATAAACAAAAATGTGGCAATAATCAACATGTTGTCGGAAACTAGTAAGTAAGGAACTCTACAGGCCAGGGTCTTAGAACCAGGAACCAGGCTGCTTTGTTGGTGTGAAATTGCTTAATGGATTTGTTTTGGAGACCCAGTAAGGTCAAAATAATATCGGTTCTAAGTTTTTGATATCAAAGAAACAGTTGTCACTAATCACCTCATTAATTTTGAGTGTATATGATCATTGCTACATAGGTAAAATTAAGTCTCAAACTGGTGAAAATACAGGTGGTACTTTCTATCCTCGGATGCTGTAGGCGTATCGGCTGAAAGCGCTGAAATACCGCCCACTACTACAGTGCCCCTATCCATTGACTAAAACACACGCACATTCACTTTTAAAAAAAAATCACAAGTAAAACTATGTAAAAATTTCCCTTGTAGTGTCTTTGTAATATAAGTTTCACTGGAAGGGATGAAGACAGTGACAGGGTGACAGGATGAAGCACAGTCTGGGCTACTACAGAATACAACACGGATGATGGTGGGAAATATTTAAGGAGGACAGCGGTGGAAAGGCTAAAATGACAGAGAAATGCAGAGAGTTGTTGAATTAGAGCGGATAGTCTGCTAACTTACATTTTACCATGCATTACTCCACTGCCATAATTCACATCTGAGCTAGCTCATACCGATTAGCTGCGTGTTCTCATGCGTTCGCATATCATTTGGAGTTCCTTACAACAGGTTAAACATGTACATTTCATCTTTTATAGTTTATGACAACACAAAGTAGGTAAACTTACACTTGGTGGTTCAACGGCCACCGACAGCGATGAGGGAATGGAGATATTAGGATTTTGGACTTTTGTTTAATGCTGCAGTTCAGCTGTTTCCTCTTTATAAGACAGGAAGTGAGAGGCCTACATAGGGTGGGTTGGATTTGAAGTTGGGGATTGAAGTTGGGTTCTGCTGCCTTTTCGCTGATAAAAACTTCACATTTTTGGAACAGCCCCCTCTCGTGGCAAAGGAGTTAAGGCCAAATACATTTCCAGCCTGCAAAATTACATTTCACTGAATGGATTTTACTGACTGCAAGACAGATATTAAAACAGATTTCTATTAACTGTTATAACTGTTATCTGTATTTACATATGTTGGGTTTTGCAAGAGATAATACACTATTCATTTATTCTCACATTCATTAAACAAAGAAGTACAGAACAGCTAGTGCACAAAAAACTTGTTTTGCTTTTAAATATTAAATAAATTACTATGATAAATGATGTTTTCACTATACATGATCCTGACAAATTCTGCATTGGTACTTTTTCATACTTTAAAATTTGTCACAATGATTTTCTCTCTCATGTCTAAACACTGCTCTGAATATTTGGCATCACTGATGTTTCGGTTCACTTGGGAGACCCTGGCATGTGATGGGATTGTTCTTTTCTACTTGTTTGATCTGACTTGCAGTCTGAAGATTGGCATCACTGATCAAGTCTTAGAGGAAGAGGGCAGCAGAGCAAAGCGGCTTTGTGGACGCAGACTACATCTTGAGGGTTTTGCTGAGTATGTAAACCTTTCCGTGACTGAAGCCCTGCAGGATATTTTTGCCCTTTTTGAGGAGGTAGCGAATCAATTTATTTTCTATTGAAGCAACATTGTCTTCATGTGTAACTGTTTTCATGCTGTCACAAAATGCAAATGTACAAAAATATTTTGGTTTTGTCTTTTACCAGCATGGTGAGATGGATATGAGGGAGTATGTCATCGCACTTTCAGTGGTCTGCAGACCTTTTAGATATCTGGAGACTGTTCAGCTGGCTTTTAGGGTGGGGCTGCATCGAGCTGGATTTATATACGCATACAAACCCAACACTTTTATGTTAACAATAAAAGAATAATGCGGCGATTGATTTTTAAAAAAGTAGAAGATATTAAAGTGTGCCAGATGAAGGTGTTTTACAATCATTGATTATTTTACACAGATGTTTGAAGCAGAAGAGGATGGAGCCATTGTCGAAGATGAGTTTGCTGTAATTCTGAAAACAGCTCTGGGAGTGGCAGAGCTCAGTGTCTCTGATGTTTTCAGAGCTATTGATATAGAAGACAAAGGAAAGATTACAGTTGGTAATAGTGTCATATTTATTATTATTTATTTGAAAAGCTTTATGTAACCTATCATATCTGGGAGCATTTCTTTACCATTCAATTTAAAAAGGGGAAGATAAAGAGTGTAAAATTATACTGTATGCATAATGGTCTAGTTAATATCAATGATCTGTTATGTCCTCTATTTCAGATGGTTTTTGCCAGTTTATGGAGAACTGTCCACATTTTGTGGAGCTGTATCAATGTGTCCAAGAGCCAACACCACAAACTTATCCAGCATCCACACAAACCACAACCAAGAGCCTCTGTCCTGACTTTAGTCCTATCAGCCAAAACAAAACAATCCATAACAAAAAACACAGCTAAATGTGTGTGTGTGTGTGTG
Organism: Distichodus sexfasciatus; assembly: GCA_032718565.1. Taxonomy (NCBI): domain Eukaryota; kingdom Metazoa; phylum Chordata; class Actinopteri; order Characiformes; family Distichodontidae; genus Distichodus; species Distichodus sexfasciatus. Next base: position 5,345,347 of record JAVGVS010000010.1, on the reverse strand, counting down.
TGTGTGTGGGAGAGAGAGTGACTGCAGTAAGTGATATTAATGAAGCTTTATTAAAGTATCATTGAATTTTTGTAGAAGTTTATTTTGCCTTGTAGTGTTCTCACAGATCTTCAGAAAGGTGATGGCAGTTTGCAATTTTGATGATGTATTGTTTGGACTTGTTCTCTATAAAAACATTTTTGCAGTGTGAGACTGACTTTAATACAGTAACATGTCTTTCTTATTCATGTTCAATTTTTATAATAGAGATGTATCCATTATATATAAAACACACTTCCTAATGAAGCATTTTAAAGATCTAAAAGGAACTTACATTTGGATGAAATCTGGACTTATTTTACGTTAGTGTAGAGTGGAGAATAAAGATACTCTTGCTCTGTTTCTCTTGACGAATTAAAAAAAAATGAAAAATGACACCAATAAGAGCCAACGTCTCATTCATAAAGCATAGAGAAGATTACTTCTGTGTCACTAGAGGGAGCTCTGTGGTAAGATGTGAGCTGTTTAAAGACGTGGTAAACAATTTTACTGCCTTACTATAAGAAGTGCTTGGAGAAGGTGTTAATTGGTATGATTCAGTTTATGTATTTACTTACAACGGTTATATAATAATTATCAGTTGTTTTACATTTCTACACTACAAATAGTTTGGGGATGGTGTTAATTTATGTGATGCAATTTGTTACGTCATTTTGAATTGATATATAATAGTTAACAGCGGTTTTACATTTTAACACTATCAGTTGTTTGGAGCTTTTTTATTGTAGAACTGTATTTAGGCAAGGCAAATTTATTTATATAGCACATTTCATACACAGAGGTAATTCAAAGTGCTTTACATAAAAGGAAGTAGAATAATCATAAAAACAAAAAAAGAAGTAGAACAATCATAAAAACAATGATCACAATAAAACAAAATGATTTAAAAATTGATTTAAAATAAGTTCAAGACAGTTAAAAACAGAATGCAATATTTACATGCATCTTTCCTGCTGACTGGTGTAAGATGTTACATATATGTGATGAATTAAATCCAGGTAGCAACTAGCCACAAATTGGTAAATTATTATCAATACACTTTCCATAACTGACTTACCATTACAGATGAGGTCAAAACGAACATTTAAAATTTCATTACGTTTTCAACCTGCACTGGGTGTTTTGTGTCATTCTGAAAGCTGATGGCGTTGTGTACACAACCTGAGCAACAGCATCGGGGCGAATGTCACCACTACGTAGTTTTGTTTTTATATTTCTGCTTTATTCTGTTATGTTCCTGATGTATCCCACGTCCCGCTTTTTCAAGACAGTCACTACCGTCTTGTCACTGTCTGACCAAGTAAACACCTCATAGTCTTTTGTTATGATTATTCCACACATGTAAACCCCCTATACCACCACATGGTGGCGCTGGTGCACTTGCAACGCCAAACCTGGCCCACTCCGAGCCCTAACTGGCTAGCAAGAAAGGCATTACATCATTGCGTTGTATAAAAATAGAATTGAGGGCTGGTTCTTGGTTTCTTGGAAGTGGAACATTTTGCCACCTGTGTCGATCCTGTTAATAGAGAATGACATCATTTGAAATTGCTCACGGACAGCAAGACTTGGCCCACATCTGCACCAAACCCATCATACTATTCTGGAAGTTGACTTGCCGAATTAACCAGTGTCCTTGATCAGGGACGTAGCACCAAATTCTGGGCCCTATACACAAGCAGTCTCCATGGTCCCCCTCCCAATAATAAAATTCCACACTTCCCAAGGGCCCTCTACCCACTTGGGGCCCTGGTAAGTCAGCCCCCTTTTCCCCCCCACTACGACGCCCCTGTCCTTGATAATCTCATGGCTTAGCACTGTAAGGTTTTACTGTCATTATAAATGGTGTCAATCTGTTACATTCATTTACATTTACAGCATTTAGCAGACGCTCTTATCCAGAACGACTTACATTTCCTAATTTCAGGGACAGTTCCCCTGAGAGCAACTTAGGGTTAAGGGTCTTGCTCAAGGACCCAGTGTTGGTAACGCCAGAGGTCGGATTTGAACCCACAACCTCTTGGTCTAAAGGTGAGTGTCCTACCACGAGGCCACCAACACCCTTATATGTAGGTATAAGTGAGTTATTATTTGTCATTGTGAACACAGCACAGTACACAGTGCACCACAACAAAATGTGACCTCTGTGTTTGACCCATCCATGAAGGAGCAGTGGGCAGCTTTTGGAAGTGCTCAGGGAGCAGTGCTTTGGGACGGTACCTTGCTTATGAGTACCTCAGTGGTACATTTACTGGTCTGGGGCTTATTTTTCAATGTTTTAAATCACTATTTATATGTAGGTACATATGAAAAACATATGTAAGAGAGATGAATTTTTTTAGGGTAGAAAAAAGGGCAGTCTCAGAGAGGTTAAGTGATGTTATTTCATATTTCACTTGTTGTGATGTTATTTCACTTCACTAGCGCATGTGAGATCAATTTTCTCAATATTGAAAGAAAAATAAAACTGCTAAAAATACACTTAAACCCTACGAATGTACAGTGAAATTTGTAGGCCTATACAGTTAGCTGCATTAAGTATTTGGACATTAACAAAAGTTTTGTAATACCACAAACATGAACTTGAAATTAGGCAATAAAGAAGTTATGGAAGTATTGACATTCAGCTTTAATTTAAAGTGCCATTTTTCAGAGCACCTCAATTTTAAGAGCCTCAAAAGTAATTAGAAAATATATTCACTGTTTCAATGCTTGGATGAAAACCAGTCAATGACTGCCTGAAGTCTGGAACCAAATCACCAAATGCTGAATTTCCTCCCTTGAGATGCTTAGCCAGACTTAGATGCTGCCTTCAGCTGCTGCTTATTTGTTGTTTTTTTATTTTGTTCTCAGTAACTGAAAAATGTGCTCTATTGAACTGAGATCAGGTGATTGGCTGAAAAAAATCCACTTTCTTTAACTCAAAAAACTATTGTGTTCCTTTTGTTATACCTTTTTGGTCATAATCTAATAGTATAATATTGAATACTTCTGTACACTTTGGACTTCACCTGCTACTTCGGCAACCAAACACCCCCAAACCATGTAACACTTCCTTCACCGTATTTGACAGACAATGCGGTACGCTTTGGATAATGAGCTCCCCTCCTTTCTTCATACTTTTCACTTTCCATCATACTGGTGCAAGTTAACCAGAAATGGGCAGCCTTTTTAAGGTGTTTCTGATAACGTCTAATCTGGCCCTCCTGTTCTTCACTGTGATCATTTGTTTGCATTTAGCAGTATTTACATTCATAAAAAGGTCTCTTAACTGACAATGATATGCCTACCTTCTCTGGCTCAATGTTTTTTTTGTTTTTGTTTTTAAGATTTATGATGACGTTCTTCTCTTCACATTGACTAAATGCAAATTCTGTGCTTTGAATAAATCCCAGATTTAAATCGACTAAATTTATCATGCAATAATGAGGCAAAGGGCCACACCTGGCTATGAAACCGCTTGGAAGTCACACGTCCGATTACTTTTGAGTCTGAAAGCTGAATGCAAGAAGCTTATTAAAACCTTTAAATTAAAGCTGAGAGTCTATACTTCTATTACATCTTGACTGCTTATTTTCAAATCCATGTACATGGTATGAATGTTGGTGGCTGAAAATGATCTCATAATAACACTGAAGTAATTAACCTTGCTCTAATTTTGTAGATTCATTATTTTCGCTCATTTGTGAGACATCAGGTGTGTAATGGCCAACGTCTCTGACAGGTGACGTTTTCCTGGGCGTGAGTTATTCTGAAGCTCAGCGGGGGGAAAAACTCGTCCTTTGGGCGGGCATTAACATGCTAATGATGAACGGTATGGATTATGATATATGAGATCTATACATTTGCTCCCATCTCGCCGCCCCTCTCCGTGTATAATCAGCCGCCGCCTGTCTTTGATGAGGAAGAATTTCATTAAAGCGCTGATGCGCGCGCGGCTCCTTCGCGGCGCCCGAGGCGTTTTCCCGCCACCGCCCCGTGCGCGCGCGCTCTGCGGATCCGCTCATATATGCAAACATTTCTGTCAAATCTCCCAGCACCTGACAGCAGTGTGAACCCAATAAACCAATATGGAGATAAGAGCTGGTGTCAGTAGGCAGAACTAATATTATTTGTGCGCTGGAAAGCGTTTATCTGTCATGGAGGGAGAATTGATGGTTTTGTGTCACTTTTGTTTAATAATGATGTAGCAATCGCAATATGCCCACCGGCTCGGGCTCTATTAAAGTTCAAAAGATTATCCAAATTAAAATCTCATTTGGAATATTGCTTTTTGCCAATAGTAGGTGGATTCTATTGCACATGGTATTTCTCACTCCGCTATCCAATTAACATTTGCGTGTTCAACAAACTGCAGTGATGGCAAATATTCGCAGGATTATTTGACTGTGAAATGTTATGATAGCATGTCGTAAAGGAACAAAAGTTGGCTCAATAAAACTTTTAATTTGACAAGTGACACTGTGTGCATGTGTTGCACGGTCTGACCACTAAAATGTCCCCATTTAACATAAGAAAATATAGTAAAATCAGTAAGAATATGTGTCTAAACCGTTATCAATATGACACTTTTCCAATTATGTTTACTCATTACAACTCATGTTAAAGTGATTGGCGACAACAATAGTGTTATCTACAGGCATAATATAACCACTTTTCAGAAGTCCTATTGGCCCACCACATAGGCTTCAATGTGCATTGCTCTTGCTAACTTTGAATGACATGCTGTGATAGGGTTGGGAATTTATAAGATTTTATCAATATCAGTACCATTGTCGATTCTGCCTATCAATACAATTCCATATCAATTCTCGATTTCTCAGTGGTTTTTTGAGTGCAAAAAAAGAATTCTATACAATCTTCCACACCAAAAGCAACCATTTTATTTTTCCCAAAATGATGTCTGCACAGTAGGCCTACTGTGAACATGAACACATTCATATTCATAGTTTTTATTATGCAGAGATATTCTATGGTTAAGTACTATGAAGGCAAATAAGGTTAGTGCCAGGTGGAAACTAACTATTTGGAACCTATCTGGATATACAGTAGAATAAAATTATTGGATAACAAATAATCTCATCTTTATAACGAATAATCTAATCTTTTCTATATTTATTTTTACCCTCTATCATTATAGAATGGAAAAGATATTTTCTGATTAATGAAAAATGAAGAAATACTGAAGTTTTGGCCATTTTTGAGCATTTGGATACATTTTGGCCTATAACTCATTTTTGATCCATTTCTGGAAGAGAACTACATTTTTGCCATCAGGGCATTCCATGTGAATCGCAAAACTTAGTGAAAACTGGAAAACGTTGTACTGGGAAATGAGAGAATTTTAAGAAGTATCAGTAACGTTGGAGGTGTACAATTCTGATGGAATTGATCAATTGGATCCGGATCTGAATCAGAATCAGTTTTCGATTTCTACCCCTATGCTGTGATCACTGAGGCCTTCATCTGTCAGGGTTTGAGCCCAGGGACTGTGTTTATCTCAATGCATATGCTACAGCTTGGTTCTGATATTCATGTATTCGTACAAGGATTTGAATTCATGCACCATTCTGGGACCTGAAGCTACCTTTGTGAGCAATGTGCCAACATGTTGCCTGAGAACAAAGATTTTGCCCTCATTCATTCCTTCATGAGTCATTGTTGCAAACCAACAAAAGCATATTTTGAATATTTGTAGTCTTACGACATTTAAGGCTTTTTGCTTGCTATGCCTAAAAGAAGAAACCAAACAGAGGCTACCACAAGTGTGAAGTTAATAAATAATTGATATAATGAATCTTATTGTACATGTGGATATAACATAATTAATAAGTGTACTGTTACATTTTATTCATGGTTTACCTTAGTAGTATTTTTGAGCAGTGTGCTCCTTTAATTTCATGCCATAAGCATGCATTAAAGCGGTGCTGTGGTGCTGTGGAATAAGGAGTTGAGAGCGCTGCTGGGTGTTGATCCCACATGCAGGGTGAGTCATATTCAGTGGCATGGTCAATGGAGCATGGCAGTTTCATCTCATTTCCCTCTGTAGCGCTGCTCTCCCAGGGCGTGCTGGTTCGTTGACAGAGCTCATATATGTGTGTGTGTGTGTGTGTGTTACTGGAGCTGGGCATCACACACAGTCCCTCCCTTTTATGACGGGTTTGTGCTGAGTGAAGGGCAGCAATCCCCTGTTATGAAGACATCCATCACATGCAGTGAAAAACTGTACGTAGCGTGTAAGTGATATGAAGATGAGAGCAAGGGCTGTTAGTGACAGAAGAGTGCTTTGAAATAGATGATTAAGTTTGCACGGTCATATTTTCATAAATGTATATTCGCTCCAGAAAAATAGCAAAACAGTTGTTAAGCTGTTTAATGATAGTTATTGCTGGTCAGATGCAGGTCAGACAGGCCACTGGTTGGTCATGCTAATTTGAGAACAAAACTTTTTAATTATTCCAAAGCACTGTTTATGCTGACCTTAAACTGGTTACAAGCTTATCTTAAACTGGTGACAAGCCTACATAAAACTTTTAATTTGATTATTGGCACTTCCATAAGAAAATATTTTAATGTTAAATCGTTATCTATATGACTGTTTTAGGATTTTTATTTATTACATGCTATGTTAAATAATGTCCTACATTTGATAGACATGATGGTCTTTGTTGATTATTTGCTGCTCAGATACAGATTATGCTGGCCACTGGTTGACCACTCTAGTTTGGCAACAAAACCTGTTTGAATTTTTCCCAAACAAACCTTATGCTGGACAGAACTTGAGAAGCTGCAGTCAGCTTGGTGAGTAAAGTACTTTTTTATTACAGACCTGAGATGTATAGGAAGCTCTCAAGGATTTGCAATGTTCTTCCATCTTAATGGCTTTAAGGTTAAAGCAATGAATAGCTCTGTACTGTATTTCTGTCTGCTCAGTAATGCTGGGTAATTGATTGTTAAAACCCATGCAGTAAGAACTATGCCTACTACATGAACAACGGTGACTCATTACAAGGACAGAGGGAAGGGAAAAGCAGAGATGATGGAATGAGTCATTGCTGGATTTCCTGAGTTTGTTTACAGCTTCTGAGATATCTGACCAATAGATGGTCATCGAATAAGAACAGAGATGCTTTGCTTGGTGTACTGTAAGTTAGAGACTGTTTCACTGATATTATCAGAGCAGACTAAGATATTAGAGAGGAGGAACACAAAGGCATATACCACAGTTTGAGTATGCTGATTTTTTTATTTAACATTTGAGAGGAGACTTTCAATTCCAAGCCTGTCTTACCAAATATGAAAAGCAATCAATATAAAAACAACAGAAAAAATTATGAAATGATATGTTAATGAAAATGTGATCATTGTAATGCAGCAAATGTATTGCTCTGTTTTACGTATGAAAGTAGCAGTGGGTTCATGACCAGCTGTCAGTGAGAATGCAAGGCTGGCACACAGCCAGTACTTAAGCATTTTCTCCTCTTAAAAAGGTAGATTACATGACAAAGGTGTTGCCAGGTAACCTTAGACCCTCAGAATTTGTGGTACAAGTAGTATTTCACATAATACACAAAAATAAAAACGTAACAATAATGGATTCCTAATTCTTTATGGGGAATAAAAATTACCAAAGATAATACTATATATCAATAACATTAAGACACGTGTTGCTCTCTTGAACAGACATTATTTTCATTAGCTTGAATAAGCCTGGATACACCAGGTCAGTCCCACTTAAGTATTTTTGACAATACATACAAAACAAAATCTGGCCATTATGAACCTGATGCACTTCAATGGCAAACTTAAGTATTATGCTTGACTGTATAATCTAATTTTAGAACTTAATTATATTTTAATTTCTGCCATTCAATTTGTCTGCTTGAAAGAAGCTTCAACAAGAATTTCAAAAATTATGCACATAACCAAATTAGAACATTATTACATTTACAGCATTTAGCAGATGCTTATCCATTAAGCCTTACAATTCCTTATAATAAAGACAGCCTTCCTAGAGCAACTTGAGGATTAAGGGTCTTGCTCATGGGCCCAACAATGGTTTTACATACTGTCAGGGTTTGTACCCCCAGTCTTACAGTCACCAGTACAGGTTATTAGTCACTAAGACCAATGTGCCTTCACTTAAATATACTAAATATAATCACAACAGCTTTTTCACGTAGCCTTTTTTAAAGACAATGAACAGGTTATTTCTATGAGCAACAGCAAACAACAGTGAGTTAAAGCCGGCCTGGTGTATCGAGTTAAGAGTATGTTTAGGTTAATTAAGAAGTAGGCTGGACATTCTCTACCTTAGACAGAGTGACAGGTACAGCCCCATCTCCTGCTGCTGCCACAGGAGTCTTAGTGACAAGGTTTCCTACATTCTTCCCTGTCATTCCACTTTGCCCTCCACTCATTCCCTTTTTTTCTTTCCCACCGATCTTTGTAATACCATCAACCTCTCGCCTCGTGGGTTTGTAGAATGCAGAAACCAGGAGGCCAGCTGCCATCAAAAGACCCCCTATGCTCAGCATTCCTGTTCCAGCCTGCACACACATGTGGAGACCCTGGTTGTACTGGACAGCCTGGCGATCTACGAAGAGCAACTCGCCCTCTCCAAAGGCCTCGATCCGGGAAGGGATGGCGAAGCCGACAGCAAGTACCACCAAGCCCACAGCTAACACCACAGCTCCAAGTGCAAGAGACACCTGAGAGGGACGGATTTTCACCTTAAACTGATGAGTACGTTACATTATGTTTAAACTGTTATGTTATCTAAATACAACCACATCTGTCATGGACCTATACCTTGCAGAGACCCGAACTCCACCAGTGGGGTGAGCTCTGACTCTGGGTGTCCTCCTGTTCCCATATGGAGGCTGTGCATTCCTCATAGAAATGGTGCAGGTATGAGCGAACGCCAAAACCATGACACCCAGATCCTGGAAAGCTCTTCGAGTGCTCAGAGTGGTCCGAGCCACAGACATCTGGGCATGAGGCCATCTCTTAGACCTATGAAAAAAAGGATTGATATGTGATTCTTAAAACCTAGAGACATATAGGATAAATCTCAGAAATCTCTGACATTATTATTCATCCCCTTCTGTCCTGTTAAAACAACACTGCCATTGCAAGTGTAAGTTATTAGTTGTATAGTATTATTAAGCATAGACCAGCAGGTAGGGATGCATGATAAATCATTATAACATTCCCATCGGGATACACACATCCGCAATAGCCAGGTTGCAGAACGTGCAATGTCAAATTGGCTAATCAAATTTATTGCTTGTTATATTTTTTTGCTGCTTGATGCAATATAGGAAAATTGAAATTATATTCATTTGCCATAACAAATCCATTTATAATTCTTCCATTTTTTAATTACAGAGGCATTTATAATTACTTCCATTTATAATTACAGAGGCAGTGTACCTGGAACAACTTGGGTTTGAGGGTTTTGCTCAAGCCCTCAGTGGTGGTAGTGCTTGAGGTAGGATACAGTAAGGTTCAAACACACAACCTTCTGATACATAGTTGAGTATCATACCACTAGATTACCACCACCTCACATGGCCAAGCAGCTTTACCTTGAGTAATACCTGTTAAAGCTATTAGAGACATCACAAATAACCCAATGAATCTCTCTCTCATAGCTTCTCTCTCTCTTTCTCTGTGATCGTAGTGCATTTGAATGTCAGAGTGAGCTGCAAGTGCGCTGTGCCATTGTCACTGTTCTGGAGGTGACTGACCGCCTACTGATGAGTCACACACTCTCTAACACAGACATAAACAACCCCCCATTCTCTCTCTCTCTGTCTCTCTCTGTAGCATCTACGTTTTTGTTTTTCTAACACGCCTAATTCATCTTCAGAAGACTTAGACAATTAGTGGAAAAACATTAATCAGTGGTAGAGAATCCCACCACATGGAGTATTCAACATTTCAGAGTCCGTCTTCCTCGTGATGTTATAGGTTTTTGCACAAAACACAATGGTGGCTTTTGTGCAATACCTGGATTTTACATATGGATTAAGTAATGGCTACTTCGGTGCACGATCGACTTTGCCAAAAGAGGTGCAAGCGCCCGATTCGCGTGTTTATAACGGCGCACGTTTACTTGAGGACGTTTTAATAATCGCTGTGTGTCGTTGTCCGCGGTTCTAAGACACCGATGCAGTAAACAAAGATCGACAAGCTTAATCAGATCATTCAGATCAAACAGATCGTCGTAACAACAAAACAAAAATGAACAGCATCGTATTCGTTAAATCACCATGACAACAACACTGATGGTAGTATATGTAGTTTAAATCTCTGAGAATACACGTATGATAGGGACTCACAATACTGAATAAATGGCATTTCCGTCGAGGACACGCGGTAAATCACATTCCGAACGGTTTTCCACGCTCATTTTCTCCTCTGGTACTGGGGCTGTTAAGGCTCGCGCGCGTCACGGCGCTACGCTACTTTTACTGTTTAACGCGTTTTCTTTGTGTGACTAGAGATGCAGAATAAACAGAATAAATACCCAAAATGACAGTGATCCACGCCACTTCTTTATTCACGTCCCATCACTCTTCTGCTCCCGTCACCGGCAAAAAAAAAAGTTCACGCTCACGCGCGCACAGCAGAGCGCACGCGCAATCGTCAATTTGTCAGATTTGGACATGGATGGGCGAAGCGATGAAGGTAAAATCTATGGAGGTGACTGATGCTGACAAAGTGGTTATTGCTGGGTCTCGAATGTTCTCAGAAAAGACAATGAACTGGAATAAGATATGCACAACATGCAATAACAACTCAGGCACAAATTTTCACCAATTAATGTCATCTTGAAATTACTTTATTGTTTATATTAATAAGGCAGTGTAAACGTAATTTTAAATAAAGTGCTGTAAATATGTCTAATTTTTTTTTGTTAACAAGATAATAATTTCCCTGCGTTGTGTTAACCTTTAACACAATGCATTGAAGTCCAAACTTTAATGTAAAATAAAGTTTTGTATTACTTGGTTCATGAACCCTTGAGATGAACATCCACTACATTACAGTGTATCACCTACAGTTCAAAGGGCATATGAAATGTTTCCATGGTGCAAGACAAGCTGCTCTCTGGGCTAAACTGTATGAAAGTTGGATGGACAAGCAACCACAAGTCTGGCAGGAATAAAGAACTGCCTCCAAAGAGAACCTCTTGGTCTCATGTACAGACTGACACTTGGGGTTTCATACCATGCAACAGGTCATTTCATATGCCTAAAACTGGTGGTTAGTTCTTCACTGCCTGATGCCTGCTCATTTGTATTTGGACAAAACTGCCCCTTTGTATTAGCCAAGTGCCACAGTCTCCTCATCAATGCAGTTTACTCAATGCAAGGTCAACTCTTAGACCTTGCACTGGGGTTTTGTTTTGAAACAACCTGAAATGTTATCATCTATCTTGCCCATTACAGTATATTGGTATATGTTTATTTTATTGAATTTAGATAGTTATTGATGGTAAAGTTGTACATTTGTGATTTGCTGAATTACAACATTTGATTGGGACATATTTTAGCATATTGTCTTTATATATTGTACACAGAGATGACTTTGAAACAAGTGTTACATTAAAGCAAGAATTCTAGAACATGCTTACTCATGATCTTAATAAATACATGAAGGGAAGCCACACTAGCCCTTTTGCTTTGTTAGACATAGTACCTAGGAACAAGAGAAAAATGGGAAAGAGGAGGAAATTAAAATATTGACTCACTTAAAATCTCATTATATCTAGGAAATGTTGACTCAGTTAACACTATTTTTTATCTGTGAAATATTGACTCAGCTAATAACACCTTATATATTGTAAATATTGACTCTGTTAATAACAACTTATATCCCAGAAGGTAAAAAAGCATAAACTTGAGTCATTCTCAAGCTTATGTTGAGGAAACATTCTTGAAAACGAATCTGGCAGTGTGGTAAAAAGAGAAGACTGATATCAATTCTTAGAGAAAAACCTTCTGTTCAACAGAACACAGTGTTACATTTTCAACACATTTGTCAGGGAACCAATGCACCAATTTACTCAAATGTTGACATATTTAGTAAAACTATATTAATCCCCACATTCAAATAATGCCTTTATTTATTTGCATCACACGCAAAATGAAAATAATTTCTGTCAGATTTATACCGTCCAGCCAGCTGGAAGACGGTGGACTGAAGTTGGAAACTATGTATGGACAAAGGCAAGATGGTGCTGGCAAATTATTACAGTAAAGCATTTTCAAAATGCTAGATACATACATTAATCAAGGTCAGAATACAATTGACGTTCCTACATCATGTGTGAACTATAAAATGTTTCAAATAGTGTGCTTCTGAGGCACATTCAACAAATTCCACAATTTTTATACTGTGTAATAAGTTACAGACAAGAACTTGGCAAGAATCCAATTCAGCATTTCTTCAATTATGAAATATCACTGTCGTTCTAAACATAAATTATAGATTTTAACTGGGTCAAACACAAATTGTTTTCAACAGTTCAGCTACTGTTCCTTGAATTTTAATGGCTTGAAACCTCTAGATTACTGCGAGCCATCACACACACACACACACACGCACGCACACACACACACACACACACACAGTCTCTGTATTACTATCTTTGTGAGGTCCTTCCATAGACTCCCATAATGACTAGATGTATATAATTTTACACCTACACCGAATCCTAACCCTAACCTTAACCTCAGTAAACAAATGCACATCTTTTATCTCTTTTAGTTTCTCAAATAAAACAAGCACATTTTCTATAGTCATTTCTCCTCATGGGGACCTCTCAAATGTCCCCACAAAGCCCAAAAAAACAGATAAAAGTGATTTTAGGGGACAAAAGGTCCCCACAATGCAATAAATACATGGCCACACACTCACACACACACACAGTCTCTGTATTGCTATCTTTGTGAGGTCTTTCCATAATGACCAGATGTATTTAATTTTACACCTAACCCTAACCCTAACCTCAGTAACCAAATGCACATCTTTGACCTCTTTTAGTTTCTCAAATAAAACAAGCACATTTTCTATAAAGTCAAAAAACGGAGAAAAGTGATTTTAGGGGCCCCAGAAAGTGATAAATACATGTACACACACAGACACACACACAGACACGCACACACTTGGACTTGGATTAAGGATTCTGAAGCAGGAAAGAAGCATCGTTATTGTAACCCAAGCATTTTACATGAACAGAGTGCCAGCATGGATATGAAATCTCTCTTCTTCATGTCCTTATCAATAGTCGGACAGCGTTAATATTAAAACTGCTGGGCCAAGTCACGGTTCCCGCAAGTGCGGATAATGTTCTCATTATGTCTGTAAGGCAGCGAAGCATAAACGCGATCATTGCCTTGCCTTTTTCTCTCTTTTCACCCATATTTGATGAAGTGCTTTAGAAGATGAATGCTGTGGTGAAACCAAGCCAAGTTCAAAAAGTCAAGCAAGGCGCCTAAGACACCCACTAAACCCACTTCGGCCTAATTAGCTAAGGACTTGTATTGTCTGAGAGAGCCAGTGACTCTGTTTCTTGATAATAATCACTATGTTTTTAACTAAAGCAGATTCTCAACTGTATGTCTTTTTGCACTGAAATGTTTAAAATCCAATACCAGTGAAAATACAAGTCCTGTTGAAAAGATCAGCATTTATTTTAAAATATATCAAGATTTGTCAAACTGGTCTAGCACTGAAACCCAGCTGCAGACTACTAAAACACAGCAGATCAAAATTCAAAAAGGAATGCATGGACAAGTAAAGTTAGTAACCAAAACCAGCTTTTTGCAATCATGGACATGAACATCCCATAACAAAATCAAAATCATAGAAATTCATACACAATGAGTACATATGCTGACCTAACAAACTGTGGATTATTCTGATGTATAAAAACCAGTTTTACTTCAAGCTCCTAAGATCCTCAAGCTAGTATTGGTACCAACACCAGGATAAAATGGGCTTTAAATCATTAATCATCTTAATCCACTCTAAACCAACAAATAGTCACTGCGAACCATTACAGTCTTTGCTTGTCTAAATTAAATGGCATAATTTAATAGTTTAAAAGCTAAAAGCTCAGACTTGTCATAATTACCACTTATTTCAATAAACACACGTCCATTGTCTGCTGTTTCTTGTATCTTGCAAAACCTAAATACTTTTGGGAAAGTTGGTAGCTTAACAGACAGCGAGTTGCCCCCGTGAACGGAAGGTCGCCGTTTCGAGTCCCGGACCAGTAAAGATATCACTGAGGTAGTCATGAGCAAGGTACCATCCCTAAGCATTGCTCCCTGTGCACTTCCCTATGTTAGCTGCCCGCTGTTTGTTTACAGATGGGTCAAATGCAGAGGTCACATTTCGTTGTGGTGGACTGTGTGCAGTGCTGTGGTGTGTCCACAATGACGAATAATCGCTCACTTTTCATCCACTTTCCACATTGCTACACATTAGGTAATCTGCAGCACGTAGCAGACATTGCTCGATGTCTGTGTCCTTTCTCAGACACTCTGGCCTACATTCTAGAGACAGACGCAAAGCGCCGGTGGAAAGCAACACAGAGTGAAACCACTTTGTCTGAACACTAGATGGCGATATCATCCCAGATAGTGTCTGTTTTACATGCTGCTAGCACAAGTTGCACTTCTGTGTTTGTTTAGCAATTCAGCTAATGAATTCCTAAACCTTTCGAAAACACTTTTTTCTTCACTGAATGTCAGTCCTGTTCTTTAGAACATGAAGAGTCAGGATAGTATACGAAGATTCAAACCTGGATTATCAAAGTAGTACACTTAACGTATGGGACGTCTCTGACCAAGAATGCTCCTGCATATGATACGGCAGGTGAGTATTTATTAAATACATTTGTTGTCTCTGGAGTTGGCAAGCAAAGTAACCTTACAAACTACACAAAACATACAACTGACATTTTAAGTAAATTACACCCACTGCATTAGCATGAGCTCAATCTTGTGCTGGAGGAAGGTTTCTCTGTTTCATCATTTCCATTACGCAGTTTTTGTCTAAACAGTTCAGTCTAACCTAAATAGGTGAAACGAGAGAAAGTCGTACAGATTTGTGTGTTTATTTCAGGTATTTGTTAGGACCTGATTGTCCACTGAAAGTTAATAAAACCTGAGATATGTGGGACTTACTGGTTACATTTTAGTATGCGAGTATGTTTTTATTTAAAAATCCAAAGATCTAGAACATTAGCTTTTGGTTAGTGAGATTAGGTTTAATTTTATTTACACCAAACAATGATGGGAGTCAGTGGAGATACCTCCTGAACACAGCAAGACCCGACTGTGTGTGTATGTGTGAGAGTGTGTGTGTGTGTGTGTCTCTTCATTAACAAACTTAAACACATAAACCCCCATCAACATTAAAAGAGACCACATTTGTAGGTTTTAATCCACTGAGGTAAACATGTCATACATGGCCTCGACTCCAGTGTTGGCACAACGCGTTGCTCCCGTCCTCTGTTCAGCTCTCTCCTCACCCCGCTGCCATCTGTCCCGCTGTCCCGTGCCGTGAGCTTACACAGCACACAGCCTGAGGGCAGGAGAGAAGGGGGCGGCCGTGTTTCTGCCACACAGCAGCCCTGACATCTGCTGTCTTCCCTGGCTTCATGTGGGGGCCCCTGGGGTCCGACAGAACGGAGGCCCATGCATTTGTGCTGCCCTGCACCAGAGCCCCATTGTTTCCGTGCCGAATTAGCGTGACGGGGAAGAGTGTGGCCCGTGCCAACGTTTGCCGCTCGCCGTCCTCAGAGGGGGGAGGAGCTTTGTGCCATTTGCCACGGTCATTAAGCTGTAAGGTCAATTTGACCTAAATTAATATTTAAATTTTATGGAATGTTGTGGACATGAGGTGACAGTTGCCATACACATATGTATTACGTGTGTTCAGGCTTGTAGATTTGCATATGTTATTAATCACTGCTTAAGGCTTCCATAGAGATTTGTGTTGGATAGAGTCTCATTACAGACCAAATGGCATAATCTGTCAGCATCTCTTTTTTTAGACACTTTACGGATATGGGGCAAAGGAGAGAAACTGTGCCAGAAGCTATGATATCTGACAAGCTACATTCTAGTCGTTAGGTGCACTTTGCTACCGCTCGCGGTTTTGACTCCATGATGATGCATTCTATTATAAAACTCTCTATAGCACTAACGAGGGGGAAAAAAATCAAACTCTCAAGGTCTTGTTTTTCTTGTGTCTCGACACTGCGCTGGAAGCCAGGCCATGCCCCTTTCCTGCTCTCTCTCTCTCTCGCTCACACACACTCTCTGCCGCTCTCCTTTTCCTCACTGAGTGAGAAGCCGGGTGCATGGCGGAGAGCATCCTCTTTCATCTCAGTAGCGATCAATAATGTATGGTACTCCCAGGCTCTCGGAGGAGAGCGTCTCTGGCTGCAGCCGCTGCTGTGTTCCAAGCAGCACTGACAGCCCTGCTCAGCACCCTGCCTAGCAGAACCGGCCCAGGCCTCCAATTAAAGCCGGCGCTCTGAGAGCCTGGCAGCCTGCGTGCATCCACCGCTCTCCTCAAAGAGGTCCCCCCCACCACACACACTCACACACACGCAGCCCGACCCCAACCACCTCCCCCCACCCCCACACACACACCCCACAAACCCCTGGAGACCCTCTGACCTACTCCCCCACGCAGTATTGATCTTCAGGCAGATGTAAAAGACTATTGAGGTCATCATTCATTTTTTATCATTCCCAAGAAAATGTCAAAACGTGCGGCAAAAACATCTACGCGTCGGGCATAATGGGCTGCATGGCGGGAGCAGGAGAACGGGACCCTTCTCTGGGTCCAGCTTCGAATTTGGTGAGCACGTCCTGATCTGCATTTGACGTTTATTCTGGCACAGAGACCCATAAGGTCGCAGCTGTTCTAGGAGTGAGCAGGGGAATTGACCTCGATGCAACTAACTGGTGTTAGCTGCTGACTGCTGGTAATGACACACACACAGTGCTGTATGGTTCAGCGTGTGATGAAACATTCAGAGAGGCCCAACTGTGCTACAGTTCCCTTGACCGGGGATAATTGGACATATTTAGTCTAGGGACTTCCCACCCCTGTTTTCATTTTGTACTAAATATTTAATCTTCATAAAGCCTCCCATTACTGGTGTTCTTAAATTCTCTTATGACTGGTCAGTAGGGCTTGTAAAAGGCATGACCCTTCCTCTTTACCATTCAGCGAGGTCCTTGGTGGGTGCATAACCCCCTGTTTGTCCCTGTTCTGAGTCTGCTTGTGTTTATGAAGGAAGGGACATTACTTCTGCTTGTGGGCTTGGACTTTCCAGCCTATGTGGGAAAGATGCTATAAAATGGAAATTAGTGTAACACTCATCCATGGAGATGCAGTCTCTGGAAAAAAAACACAGTGAGGTCTGCATCAACATTAGCCGTTAACGTCTCACAAATCAGCTAAGGTTAATGGGGGAAATAGCTTTCGGGGTCTCCTCTCTAGAGGAGTGCAGTGGCCCAGGGTCCGGGCGTACAGCTAGCCATTCATGAACCCCAATTTATGGGCGACTTTGGAACAGGGGCATCTTTGTGCAGAAGCTTTTACTATACTGCATACAGCCGCATAAATTACCCTTCTATTTGGCACCTTGCCTGCTCCTGTCCAACATTAAGCTAAGTTTTTTTTTCCCGCCAGTTTTGACATCCTTTTTTTCCACTCACACACGCATTTTCTTTCTTTCCAGTTTTGCTGGATCATTGGTAACACAGAAACATTATATCCTATAGGTACATGCACATAACTGTGCCACTGACTCTCATTATACAGATTCTTGGACACAGACTTTTTCTTTTATATTAGTCCATATTTCCAGCTGAAGGATGAAAGTTCGTTGAGTTAATTATCTCTCTCCCGTTTCCATACATGGAGGCTGAAATGTGACGATAAGAGGGAGGCCGCTATGGTCTTCGTAATGAGCCATGCTATGAGTAATGGACGCTGGCTGCAGCGCTGGGGAATATCAATGACAAGGCTTCACGACATCCTTAATTATCTAAACGCCCATGCCTCGCCTAACACGGCCCCATCTCCCCCTCTCCGGGCCCCGGCAGGATCGACCAGTCTCCTTACACAGATCTACATATTGTTTCACTGCAGTACGTAGAGAAAGATGTATGTGATTACTGTAATACTGCATTGTTCCCTGGTCCAATAATACACTATCAGGAAGCAAAAGAGCTTTAATTTTTATTAAAAGCTAGTTTCTCCAAGTCACATTTACATTCATGCCATTTGGCAGACGCTTTTATCCAGCGCAATTTCCACTTCCTAATTATAGGGACAGTCTCTCCGAACAACTTGGTGTTAAGGGCTTTGCTCGGGGGCTCAAAGGTGGCAGAACTGGAGGGAGAATTTAGTCAGACTCAAACTCTCAATCTCTTGGTCATTATAGCCTTGTTCACACAACACAATTCTGAAAGTCATCGGATCACTGTACAGTGCACACTACACAACCACGGGACTCCCGATCAGACCAATGTGTAGAGTGAACAGAGTGGTGACATGAGGTCACAGAAGACCGGTCAGTCTGGTCTTTTGGCCCTGTCACTAAAATTGTATCGAGAATAGACACACAGTCCTTACGTGAAACAGTTTCGAAATGGTCGACCAATGAGCTTAGCTAAGCTGAGGTTAGGTCCCCCACATCTTTCCGTCAGCTCATCTTCTGCACCCTTATTGACAGTAGTTTTGGCAGTGACCTCTCTGCAACATAAAAACAGCCTTGTGGGGCAGTTGGTAATGTAACTGTTAGAGAGTTTGATCAGAAGGTCATCAGTTTCAATTGTGGACCAGTGAATTTACCATTGAGGTACCGTCTCCCACGTCAGCTGCCCACTGCTCATTTACAGTTGGGTCATATGCAGAGGCCACATTTCGTTGTGGTGCACTGTGTGCTGTGCTTTGCAGTGCTGTGTTCACAATGACTAATAGTCACTAACTTTCACTTTCAAAATCATGTCTTAAAAGTTGGTTTACATTAAGATTTTGCTGAGATTGACACAACAAGCCAATTTCTGATTTTTTGGATTGGGAGATGTAGACATGGAGTAACAATCCTACATAAGACAGTTTATCAGAGTTTTGATGGAGATAAAATTGGCATGCCAAGCAGGTTTGAATCTGAAAAAGGCAAATGCTTATAAAATAGAGATTCTGGAAACCAGTATGGAGATTGGAAACATGGCAAGCAAGTATATGGGTAAAAAAACAAAAAAAAATAAAGGTTAATGGTTTAACTTCAGAACAATAGAGAAGGCAAAGTGACAGCTGACGTCTGCATTTGACCCATCCGTGAAGGAGCAGTGGGCAGCTATTGTCAGCACCCCGGGAGCAGTGCTTGGTGACGGTACCTTGCTCATGAGTACCTCAGTGGTAACCTGTGGCGAACACCCTTACCAAGTGACAAAATTCATGGTAGCAAGTGGTGTCCCTAGTCACGTGGTGAAATAATGACACACAAAACCATTGCACGGTCAGTAGTATATGATGTATATCTGAATGGAAAGCAATTCAAATGTTTGGGGAAAAACTCTCTGAAGCATCAACACAATAGTGTTGCACCTGTCTTTGTGAAACAAGGTGGCACAGTGTGTCTTAATGAAACGTAGCGTTGCACTCATTGGAATAAAACAGCTGCTATGCTTTGCAGTGAGAGAGGAGGTCTGACAACACCTCCGATGGCGTTAATTACAGCAACCATGCACACAGACGAGGAGATGAAGCTCACAGAGCATACATTAGTAGAGGCCGGTTTGCCAAGCCACACTGAAAAGATTGCAATACAAGAAAAATAAAAATCTGTTAAGATGGAATTAAAAAGTCACAATACTCCCTCATATCGTGAGATGTGATTTGGAGAATTACAGGAAAGAAATATGCCATGTCTTGTTATCCTAAAGATCAGTTTAGTTTTGTTGAAGAGAATTTCTGAGGCATCTGTATGTAGGCTGAGAGTGTCAGATGATGAAAGTAGCTGTGCAGAGCTACTCTTCGCTCTCTGTCGACCATCAGGAGCCTTGATTCGTGCAGTTGGAGAACGAAAGAACTGAAAGAGGGATGGGACAGAGAGAAGAAGAATGAAAGAAAAGACACAGAGGCTTGTTTGATCCATGGGTGTATCAAATTGGAGGACTCGCCACACAAACCCTGTTATTCTCACAGTACAGTAAATATATGTCATATCTCTCCTGCACATGTTCTACTGCTTTGTTGTGACTGCATGTAGATACTGTTCGCTTACAGAGCTCTTCTTTTATCTTCATGGCATTTGTCTCAATTTATCTTTCAAACTGGGTTGGTGTCTGAAGTGTTTACAGTAAGCCACGGTCTTGTTTTTGCACAGAAAATGTAATTATGAATGAATGTTAAAATATCTCAAATATAAAGAACATTCAGTATATAATTTGAGAATGTGTTAGATCCACAGAAAATTAATTCAGAGTAAATGAGCCTCTGAAATCATGCCACAAGAAGAATTGCTTAAAGACTGAGAGAAAGATGGAGTTTGTTTTTTTTTTTTGTTTTTTTTTTGGGGGGGAGCTCGATTTTAAAAAAGAAAAAGAGTCAGTGGCAGCTTTCCCTGTGGGAGAATTCCACATTTCCTGAATGCATTAGGCAGAAATCGACAGATATGCATTTCCGACCCACAATGCTTCGGTGTGAAATTGTGTGGAAAAACAATTCAGAGGTCTTCTACAATTGTCAAGCGTGCTCATGTCAGATTGTTCTAGCCGTTTAATGTAGATGCATGATGGCTCCATCTCACGATCATCAGGGAATGAAATATACCTATAATAATGAATCCAGAACGAACTGCTTTCCAAACTTGGCTGTGCTCTCTGGCTCGGTCCTGCCGTTTGTGCACAGGGTGCTGGGGATTCAGATGTAATGGCTCCTCTGTTTATTTAAATGGTTTTTCCATCCCGCGCTGTAAAGTGAGCGAGTAAGACACTACAGCAGTAAACAGAGCCACAACTTCACTGATTTATGAGCCATTAGGAGCAGAGAGGCATTTTACTGCACTAAGCTAATCTGAGCGCCACTGCCACTGCTCTCTCTCTCTCTCTCTCTCTCTCTCTGTGCGCACGTGTGCATAGACAGCTAATGTTACAATACGCTAAGGTCCATGTTAGGTCTATTCAGACAGACAGACTAATACATACACATTCATATACATACACATTCATATACACACACACATACACACACGCACACAAACACTTTATTTGTGAGGGACTTTTTCAGGCTCAATAATATTACATCTGTATCTAATATCAAAGCAACCAAAAGCAAATCTTTTGACTTTCTACTGCATTTTTGCCTTATTGGGACATAAATGTCTTCATGAAGCCACACAAATCTGACAAATCTCAGCTGTTCATATCATTTAGTGTACATTACAGTTCTCACAAATACCTCAAAACCTAAACACACTCTCACACACACTTTTCAACCTACTAAATCAGACATATAAAGTTGCACCCCTTTTTTGTCTTAAGACAAAGAGAATGTCAACTTGAGACGTCTGCTGAGTTATAAATCTGGTGTATAGTTAAATTAATACCTTATAACTTTTCAGCAGTTACGTTTACTCAAATTACAAGGAAGCCTTAGAACCTAATTCCTCTGCTGAAGCAGTTTGGTGAAATGCATAGCATAATAGTTTTATTACCTTTGACTGACAGATTTATTTGTGATCCACAGCATCTGCAAGTTCTGGGCACTCTCTTAATTACAATCAGTGTACGGGAAGTCTACTTTCAATCTACAAATTACTCATGATTAAAAGTAGCCAAGCTACAGCCAAGCTACGTTGTAAGCTACAGTTAAAGCTACAGAGAAAATGTAGCTAAATACGTTGAAGCTATTTCACGACCACAAGTTCTTGCTTCAGTCTTCCTCCAGGGTGGCCTCCATTTCCCATCTCACAACTGCCAAGAGTGCACTGTGATGCAGTGATGGTGCACAGGGCAGGCCTAATAGCCAATCAGATGCCACTTCTGCAAAATCAGCACCAATCAGATACACATGGTGGTTGAAAATCGGCGGTATTTTTGTAATGATGTACCATTTTGCCATACAACATTGCTATTTGTAATAAAAAAGAAGCTACAGCTTCACTTCAGTACTTTTCTTTAAAGTGACCAGCTTGACAGTTCCACTGTGTGTTTGTCCTAACTCTTCCCGCTGCTAGCAGTATTAGATATCTGATGGTCCACTCCTCTTGCACCCCCTGCCACCCTGGAAGCTCTCAGCCCCAGAGAGAAGAGAGGATTGGCGCTCTCAGCTTTTCTGGGGTCGGGCCTCCCATAGTGTCCTATTGTCCCCTCGCCCTTTAGGGGTCCATTAACATTTGCAGCCATTGATCAAATCAGTGTGATGGTCTGGCTTGAGGTGTGAGTAACCTTTACTACACAACTCAACTCACTCTATAGTGGCAATAAGTTACATTACGTATCACAAAATTCAAAGGGCATGGAGAGGAATATTATAATCACAGAGAGCTTTATAATTAATCCCGAGATGAACTGAGGTTAAGTGGAGGTGATGAAGAGGCTAAGAGCTTTCACTATTCATAGTCACATAGAGTACATAGAAGAGATTCTTCAAGATATACAGTTAAAATATAACATGTAATGATGTATATAATATATAATTAAATATAAATCTATAATTTAATCTAATTACTTTAAATTTGCATGTTTCAAAAGATTAAAAATGTCCTAACTAACAAATAGCACCACATTTTCACACTTTACATGTATTTAAGTCATTAAAAATCAGCACATATGAAGTTTCCTGGGATGAACAAGAACGGTAACACCCTTTTGTAATTAGCAAACCAATTACAATTAGCATCAGCAGCACCAAACCAGGTGCAGATCACCACACTGGTGAATAGTCATATGGTATGCTTTGCAAAAATGATAAA
Source organism: Distichodus sexfasciatus (assembly GCA_032718565.1). Lineage (NCBI taxonomy): Eukaryota > Metazoa > Chordata > Actinopteri > Characiformes > Distichodontidae > Distichodus > Distichodus sexfasciatus. The sequence goes on along the minus strand of JAVGVS010000010.1, from coordinate 5,322,279 downwards.
AGCCAAAATATGTGTAGAGAATACTGATTTTATTCTTATATTAATACTTTACTAAAAATCCTCTTTTATGATTTTATTTAATTTTATTTTATTCAAGATTTTATTTTAAAAAATGAATTAAATACTGTAGAAATATATTAAACAAGTTTAAGCGAAATATTCAAATTGCAGCAAAAATTAATTGAACACATGACAACCGACATGACTTTTTTTTGGTAAAGATCTCAGATGCTATCTGAAGTAACCCTGTAGATGTCAGAGTGTGTTCAGAGCTTTGATCTACTGTTTCAGCGACAAATAAGGAACACTGTGTACCATTGATAAACCTAACAGCAGACTCTGACATTTATTACTAAATCATGTGATGTCAGAGAGGCAGTCAAAAAGTTTCCAAGAATTTTGAATAATGTACATCCTCCACATAATGTATGGTCTGAAAGAATATGCAGAGAAAACAAAAACGATGCTGTTCTGTGTTTGAGACCCGTCGGCCATGGGGCCTTGGTTGGTGGAAAGTATATCACAATTTATCCTCAGTGGAATACAGCTACACATATGGCATATCTTCTACGTATAAATTGAGCCAAGTGGTTGTTAAATTGCTACAGAAGTTAATTGAATTATTCCGTATTTACTTTCCTAATATGGCATTCCAAGCCTTCAAATTTAATAACACCAACTGGGCATGTGTTCTTACCTGTCTGTCTTTATTTGGCGGCTAAGATAAGTCATTTATGTGTTTGAGGACGGGAGATGCTAAAGTGGCCAATATTGCACTATGGCATTTAATTCATCTTCAGCATGTAAGGCCTTTGTTAGTAGATATGTATTTGAGGGAAATGAATGTGCACTATGTGTTCCTGAGGCGGAGAGGTGTGTTTGGGTGATTAGGGAATGCTTCTGTGGGAAAGAGAGGAGAAGATTAAAAAAACAGCAAGGAGACAATTGTGTATCACGTTGCTGTAGGGTGTTTGCACATTTTCAATCAGAAGCTCCAGTCTACTGCAGGCGCCAGGCTTTGATAGTCACACACACACACACAAGGAGGCTGCCCCTGCCCCCTCTCCAGGTTTGGCTTGGTGCCCAGTGAGAGCTTGTTAAGAGTGGGGCTGAATAGTTGAGAGCCCATTTCAGTCCCTAACCCTACAGCAGGAGCCTCACTGCATCAGACCTTCTGTCGTCATCTGCAAGCTGGCCAGATATAGAGCCAGAAACAAGTCTTGCAACACAGACATGTACGCACACATTCGAGCGAACGCACATAAACACACACACACACAGGCATATACACACACAAACACACTTGATTTACATTCGTGCCATTTAGCAGATGCTCTCAGCCGCAGTGACTTACATTTTCTAATTGCAGAGAGAATCTCCCTGACACAACTTGGGGTTAAGTGGTGGTGGAAGTGGAGACTTGACCTCTTGGTCCATAATTGACTATGTAACTATGCCAGCATTCAAACACACAGACACATACACACTCTCACACACATACAAACACAGAACCAGGTCTTGCCATCTTTGAGAAGTATTCTCACTGACTTCCATTATAATTTAATCTAAATAATACTACATATGACAATAACTTAATCTAAACAATACTATGTCCAACAAACTTGAGCTAATATAATAGCATGTTTTTCTTGTGTCCTAACAAAGCCAAAAAAATCTGAGCTCCTCCTGAACATAATTTACTCTCTTTTTACCAGTCACCTTTTTCCTTTATGCCAATTACAAGAAAACATTAAATTATGTGGTGTTAAAACACAACCTTTCTCTTTCCCCCTCATCTCTCTTTTTAAACTGATATGCTATTCTCAGTTGAAACGCGGCGTATTTCTGCTTGACCTAGACTAATGCATAAAAACAACTATATGCTTTAACAATTTAGTCTTTCTTATTCAGTGTGGTATGTGTTAAGTAGCAGATTATTTATGTTAATATGCCTTTATATTTACATTTATATTTATGTCAGGCCACAATATCTGTTTAGATTTCTCTGATCTCAAACGACTCAACAGTTATAAGCCGTTATCAATTGTGTTGGCGCTCAGAAAAAAAAAACCCTGAGGTATGAACGGCCAGGGCTTTATCTCACGAACTTCAACCGACACACATCAACAGACAGATAAAATAGCTAAGAGGATGTGGATTTTCTTAGCATGCCATGAGTCAGACCGTACTAGTGTGTCTCGAGACCGAGACCAGACCAAGACTCTGAAGGACAGAGACAAGACTGAGACCAGCGGGGCCAAGACCAAGTTGAGACTGAGACCGGACCAGTGCGCATTTTACACCACATGATAAATAAGTGGCACATGCAAAGCCTAAGCAACATTAAATATTTATTATTTAATACTTGTTTATTTAATACTTCTCTCTTGCATATCTATAATGAGGAAATTATACTGGAAGCAGTTATCCAAACTGATCACATCATATGTTAAACTCAACAAGCCACAAAATGTCTGCGTCGGTCTCAAAGAGTTTTAATAGTAAAATAGTCTCGAAATTAAACCTGAGTCCTCTTTGTTCGAGTCTGTGACTGGACCAAGTACAAATATGACTGATTCCAAGACAAGACTGAGACTTTTAAAATTAGTTTTCAAGACCGAGACTGGTCTTGAGTATCCCAACACTAGTGTGTGTGTGTTTGTATGTGTGTATACACTCTATTCATCATTTTTTAAGTGAACACCAACAGCTATAGACAATATCCATAGCCCATTTCCTCAACCTGTGGTATGGCTCTGGTACTGTGGTGTGTTTATCATTAGGGGTGTTAATGTGCTTAGACATATTACAGAGCTAAAATGTAATTGCTTTAAATTGATGCAATTATCTTTATTAGATAATTCTATGTTACTTGCAAGACTGCTTGAGAGCACATGTGAACAGTGCTGTTGTATAGCCTTGTACTTATGGCTGAACTCCCTGACTACAAGTATAACAAAATTAATGTACTTTTTACTCAAGAACATATTTTTACTGACATTTCTACAGTGTTAATTGTTACATTATGCTCCATAATTCTGTATACACTGGCAGAAAAATCAAAGTCAAAGTAAACTTTGTCATCTCTTCTATATACTGTACAGATATACAGAGAGATGAGATGACGTGGCTCCAGTTTTTACAGTGCAATAGGAAATAGGGAACAAAGAACAAATAAGGCACATGGAATAAACAATATATAAATAAATACAAAACATGCATTTTAAATTAGACATGGAATATTAAATATAACTAAACTAGAACTAGAAATAGAGATAGAGGTAGATAGGGAGACAGTTTGGATGCAGTATTGCCTACAAAGATGGAAATTGACTTTTACACTGGATGTGCAAGAGGTTAGAACAGTTATAATATGAAAAAATTCTATATCTGGTCTATTTATACATTCAATGTTCAATATTCGTGCCAGCAGTGCAAAAATTATTATAGCAGTGTTGTATTAACAGTCATTTGAGAAGGAAATAGTCCATATAGCAGCATGTGCATCATAGGGACGGTGATGTGTAAAGTGCAGAGGTGCAACAGAGTCAGTTAGTTCACAGTCTGGGTGTGTGTGTGGGGGCAAGTGTGATGGCAGGAAGTGTGTTCAGGAGTCTGATTGCTTGTGGGAAAAAGCTGTCACGCATTCTGGAGGATTAAGTCCTGATGCTGCAATAGCGTCTGCTGGATGGGAGGAGTGTAAAGAGTCCATGTGAAGGATGTGAGGGGTCGAGCACGATGCAGGAGGCCATCCTGATGCAGCGTTTGTAAAAGATGTCCTGCAGCGGCGGGGGAGACACACCGATGATGTTGCCAGCTGCTTTGACAATCCTTTGAAACCGTCTGTTATCGGCAACAGTGCTGTTACCGAACCAGACGGAGATGCAGCTAGTCAGGATGTTCTCTATGGTGCCCCTGTAGAACACGGTGACGCTGCTGGGCCTTTTTGATGATGGAGTTGGTACTGGTGGTCCAGGTGAGGTCATCTGAGATATGAACTCCCAGGAGCTTGGTGTTCTTTACAGTCCCAACCGTGGAACCGTGGATGCTGAGTGGTGTGTGGGTGGAGCGAGTTCTTCTGAAGTCGACGATCATTTCTTTGGTTTTGTCCACATTCAGTGACAGGTTGTTCTCACTGCACCAGGCAGCCAGATGCTCAACCTCATCTCTGTACGCCGACTCATCATTGTTGCTGATGAGCCCTACCACGGTCGTGTCGTCGGCAAATTTGATGATGTGGTTTGAGCTGTGTGGGGCGGTGCAGTCGTGGGTCAGGAGTGTGAACAAAAGTGGACTGAGAACGCAGCCCTGAGGAGCTCCTGTGCTCAGTCTGATGGCGCTGGAAATGTTGTCGCCGATTCGGACGGACAGAGGCCTCTCTGACAGGAAATCCAGTATCCAGTTGCAAAGTGAGGTACTCAGTCCCAATCTGCTCAGTTTCACACACAGTCTTTGGGGAATGATGGTGTTGAATGCAGAACTAAAGTCTATGAAGAGTCTTTATTGTCCACGTGTGAGAGGGAAAGGTGAAGTGCAGTGGATATAGCGTACTCAGTTGACCTGTTTGTGCGATAGGCAAACTGCAGCGGGTCCAGTGAGTGGGGGAGGTTGCTTTTCACCTGTGCCATGACAAGTCTCTCAAAGCACTTCATGGTGATGGGGGTCAGAGCGATTGGACGGTAGTCATTCAGAAGATTTCTTTGGCACTGGGATGATGGTGGTGGATTTAAAGCATGCTGGGAAGATCATCTGGCTCAGTGATGTGTTGAAGATGTCTGTGAAGACCTCGGCCAGCTGATCAGCGCAGTCTCTGAGCACCCGATAGAGCGAGAGAGGTTAGCTCTGGCTGTTCTTAGCAGCGCACGCACCTGTGCTGTGAACCAGGGCTTTTCGTTGGCTCTAGTGGTGATGTTCATTAGGACGGTAACATCTTCTATGCACTTGCTCATGTAGCAGGTCACAGATTCTGCAAACTCGGCCAGGTTAATGCAGCCGTCGTACATCGCCGCCTCCTTAAAAACATTCCAGTCCGTGCACTCGAAACAGTCCTGGAGTGCTGAGACAGCTCCACTAGGCCAGACTCTGATGGTTTTCCTGGCAGGTCTCGTGCATTTCAGCAGCGTTGAATATGCGGGCAGTAGCACTGTAGCATGATCAGAAGATCCGATGTGCGGGCGAGCTGCTGCTTTGTAGGCATCACGCATGTTGGTGTAGACTTTATCCAGGCAGTTCTCCCCCGTCGTAGCAAAGTCTACATGTTGGTGGAATTTGGAGAGAGCTGACTTCAGGTTTGCGTGGTTGAAGTCGCCGGCAATGATGAAAAATCCGTCCGGGTGCACGGTCTGGAGCTTGTTAACAGCCTCGTACAATTCAGCTAGCACCAGGTTAGCATTAGCACTAGCGGCAGGTACACGGCTACGACTAGCACCACAGAGAATTCTCTCGGCAGGTAGAACGGGCGACACTTTATGACCAGAAACTCTATCTGTGATGAGCAGTGGCGACTCACTTCAGCAGAGTTCGTGCACCAGAGTTTGTTTATGCAGATGCACAAACCGCCTCCGTGGCTGTTACCGGACAAAGAGGCTTCTCTGTCGGCCCGATAGCATGCTAGCCCGTTTAGCTCGACAGCCGAGTCCACGATGTCCGCGTTCAGCCACGTTTCCGTGAAAACAAAGACGCAGCAGTTCTCTATTCCTTAGCCCAAGTTTGGGAAGTTGTCGTTGTAATTAAGGAACTATTCATATATGATACATGATACTATTAATATATGATATTTTAATACTTCAGTACAAGGATGTCACTTTTTGAGGAGTAAGTTTATCTGTGAGGATATTTACTTTTATTTTTCTATTGGTTTTATTTACTCTTTTCTCCAATGCTTGTAAAGCACACAATGAAGTTTTAGGGTAAGAAAAGAGTAGATGTGAGAATGGACAGTAACATTTAAACTTTTTTTTCTATCTACCTCTGTGATAGTCAGCCCGTGTTCAGTCACCTTCTTGGATTCCATCTGTTAACACTTCTGTAACACTCAGCTCTTCAACAGATGCACATCCTGGGAGATTTTGTTGCCAAAGCCTCGCATACCATGTTTGAAGAATGCCTACACCTGCCCATCAGCATCAGATCTCAAGAGGATGTAGGCATAAATCCCATCACACGTGATCCAAACTGAATTCAGTCCAGATACTAAAGAGCCTTCTTTTTTTGATCTTCAGTGCTCAGAGACATTCTTTTTGATTCTCTTCATGCTGTTTCCCAAAAAGAAAGTGCATTTTCAATGTGTAATGTGCATTTTCGACTGTACATGCTTCCAAATGACATGTTTTCTCTGAAAAATTTCTCAATTTCATTTTATTTCACTGCCTCTCTCTCGCTCTCTCTCTCTCTCCAGAATCCTCAGACCTGACCGAACCATCGTCAGGCCAGGGGATCCGCTCTGCACTCTATAAAGCATAGCAAAAGAGCAGCACAAAAGGCAAAAACTGCCAAATTGTGGTATGTGGCTAAAGAGCATCACTGCCCCAACAGAATGAGAAAACACTAGAGCGGTGAAGGAGCACAGGGTCGCCCCCATGGACTGATCCTTTTGCTCTCCCCAGAAAGCTCTTTGAACATTTAAAACGCTGCCATGAATAGTATTGTGTGACAGAATAAATAATACATGCCATACAACGGGGCTCACAGCCTGGGAAATATTTTTACAGCTTAGCAGCACAGCAAGAGTGATACAGGCTAATATGACCCCATTAAACTTCACTGAGATTGATAAATATATGATCACCTACCATAGCATTCTAATTCTCAGACATAACACAGACAGAGAGATTTGCAGCTAGGGGATGCTGAGGATCGAATTAATATTTATGGTCGTACATGAGTAGAGAATGGCTATAATCAGGCGTGGCACAGTGGGAGTGGTGCAGCTGCTGTTTTCAACGCTGCTCCTCTCGTTTTGCATGGGTGAAATGGAGAAGAATTTCAGTTCTGGTAAAGTTTGGTTAGGTATGGATCAGACTTAAGGTGGAGTGAGACACTTCTGAGTGAGTGATTATTTGCCATTGTGAACACAGCACAGCATACCAGAATGAAATGTGACCTCTGTATTTGACCCATCTGTGCGGAGCAGTGGGCAGCTTTTCGGTAGCCCCCGGGGAGTAGCGCTTGGGGGTGGTTCCTTGTTCATGTGTACTTCAGTGGTACCTTTACTGGTCTAGAACTTGAACAGTAAATAGTACCTTTACCGGTCAAGGATTTTGAACCGGCGACCTTCTGATGACTGGACGAAGTCCTTAACCGTTACACAGCCAACTGACAGTACCTTGCTCATGAGTTCCTCAGTGGTACTTTTACTGGTTGGAGATTTTGATCCGATCATGGTGTGAACAGCCTAACTGTTACGCTACCCACTGCCTATCATGGCCCTTAACAGTACAACACTGAAGTTCTCCTTAAAACTACATGTACTGGAATTTTGATGGCAAATGATCTGCACAAAACAGTTTAAGCCTGACCTGAGGATTGGTGTCAAAGCAGCAAAAACTAACAAATGTCTATCATTAAATATCTTATAATCTATGCATGTGTTTCAGCAACGTAATTTAAGTAATCCATTATTAACATGCCTGTTTTAGACAAGGCTTTTATTGCTGTGTGTGTGTGCGTGCGTGTGTGTGTTCTGACGGTTAAATAGAAATGGGATCACTGTTTCCTATCAGAAACTGAATTTATCTCAGCCCCTGTCAGCCATTGCAGAGGATTCAGTTGAATGAGCATCTGTGTGCACACTGTGGTTATCTGATTACCTAGAGCTCTGTGTGTGTGTGTGTGTCTGTCTGTGTGTGTGCCTTAAAATAATAAGACAGACTGAGACAGACAGACAGACAGCAAGGGAGAGAGATTAAATCGATCACTTTCGGCTCCCGTTTCAGTATAAAATCATAAACCCACCTTGAAAGAGGAGGATATGAATTAAAACTCACTTCAGATTTGATCGTAGATATGGATGGAAATGCACAAGACCGTTTCGCCATCGCCATGCAGGGCTGTGCTGGGGGGCTTTCATGCTCTCCTAGCCATGTCAAACCACACTCAGAAGTCTGAAATAACATCAATCTCCATATGATGGAAAATTCAACAGCTCTAATCCTGCCAATGCATAATAATGGTGTCACGTTAAAAGCATCGACCAAAACACAAGTGTAGAAATAGCGGGAGCGTGACCATGTGTATGCTTGTGAGTAACTAACAGTCCTCTAAGAGATAGGAAAACCAGAGGTTTGTCAGATTTGTGTGGCTTTATAGGTAAGAGTCGGTCCTGTTAAGGTAAAAAAGCTCAAAATATTTGCTTTTATGAATCTGAAGTCTAGGTTGGGGTTAAAAATGTAATAAAGTAGGATTATTTACATCTAGTAATGGAAGATGGCAAGGAAGACGGCTGTGTGTGTGTGTGTTTAAAAGAGAGAGAGAGAGGGAGAGGTTCATGGTTAAATTGTAAAGACTCAGAATGTACTGTTATTCCAACTCATAATAAAAAGCATTGAAAAATGTTATACTAAGTAAATCTGGGTTCGTACGTTCCAGCACTTGAACCTGATCCAAAATGAGGACAAACAAGGACATCAGTGTGGGCAGTGCAGAACAGCATTGTGGAGGGACTGTGAAATATGTGCTTCTGTTAAGCTGAATACATAAGCCAGTCATTTCTCTAAATCTGCTGTTTGTTGCAGTTGAACAGCATCTATAGCTCTATACCATCCACACATGGTCACCTGCGGAAAAGCAGCTTTGCTCATGTAGAACGTGGACACTCAGACATGACAGAGATGGAGCGATACAGGTAAATGTCCATGTTGTTGCAAAGAGCATGAAGTGCTGCTTCAGTGTGCTGCTACTCACCACAAAGTCTCGTTTGGCTCTCATTAAAACAACAGTTGTATATTTAAACAAGATTTCATTGGAGGTAGCAGGAGGAAATGTGGAGAACAAAAAGGCCACAGTCTGTATCCTAACCCTCCCAGACATACCTGTGTGTGAGTGTGTGTGTGTGTGTGTTTGAATGTCTGATTGTGTGTGTGTACAGATACTGTACATAGTGTTGGTGTGAGAGAAAGCAAGTGGCACTAGAAATATGAGCCAGCTCAGGAAAAGCATGGTGGAAGTGAGAAAGAGAGAGAGTCAGCACAGATAAAAGAAGAAGATGAAGAAATAGACAGGTGAGATAAGGAAGAAATAGAACGAGTGAGAAATGAATAGAGAGAGGGACTGACAGAAAAGAAGCGCAATACAGACAAAAAAAAGAGAAGAAAAGGAGAGATGGACAGACCTGAGAGAGAGCAAGAGAGAGTCCATGACAGATAAGGTCGGAAAAAATACAATGATTTGAGAAATGAATGGAGAAAGAGAAACTGAAAACTAATAAGAAAGAGAAAGAAATAGTAATAAAGAGACAAATAGACGGAAGAAACTGACAAATAGACGGAACCAAAAGGGAAAAGAGAGATCGACAGACCAGAAAGAGAGAAAGAGAAAGAGAGAGAGTCAATGACAAAATAGGCAGAAATAGAATGAGTGAGAAATTGCTGGAAGAGAGAGAGAGCGTGGGAGAGAGTGAGAGAATGAATGGTACTAAGAAAAAGAAAGGATGAGCAAAGAGACAAATAGACAGAAGCAACAAGACAGAGAAATGAGACGATGAAGAAGAGAGAGAAAAAAATCAGATGATGAGCAAAGAGACAGAAGCAGGAAGAAAGAGAAATGGGAAGATGAAGAAGAAGAGAGATAGAGAGAGAGAGAGAGAGGGATAAAGAGAGATGAATGGAGACGGAGATTGAGAGAGAGAGAGAGAGAGAGAGAGAGTGAACAACAGATCAGGTAATAATAAAAAAGAGAAAGCATGAAACACACTCAGATCATATAAAGAGAGGGAAAAAGAGAGGCGGGGGGATGACGTCATGCTGCAGTGTGCAGTATGTAATCGCGGTTTGGGGCAGGGTGGGGTAGCAGGGCGGTGGATGTGCTCTCTGTATGTGTGAGTGCTATTATGAAAGTGGAGTGAGTGAGTGAGGTGGTGGGCCGAGTGTGAGCTCCGCTAGCATCACGCTCCATAATTGTGCGGCGGAGGACAGTAAAGACGGCAGTGGTGGGAGGTTGAACCGGACCCCTGCTACTCAGCTCACAGCTTGGACCACTGCAATTTCCTAATAATGTCAGGTTACTGAGGCCGCTTGCGCACTCCTCCGCCATTAGCGCTGCCTCTTCTGTAAAGAGAGGTAAAAACACCACAATTTGGGAGAGATGAAAATAGCCAGTGCTAGCTCATGAAAGACAGAAACACAGAATAAAACTGTTGCAGTGGGAGCCGGGCCTCAAATGACCGCTAAAGATATATTTGGACACAAAAATAACCGAGAGGATTTCTCACCTACTCGCTGTCCATTTGACTTAAAAATAGGACAAACATTGTTTACCAAAACCGTCTCCATGACCTGATCGTCACCACCATCAGCAGAATTACAGCTCTGAATAGAGACACCGTTGAATAAAATCACCAAAAAAAAATACACCAGCGACTTTGTTGAGCTCCACAAAAGTCGCAAATGAACGAATGGACATAGTTTCGAGGACGTTATAGCTAGACAGTGGGTCCGCTGGGATTTCATTTCAAATGGTGTTTGGATTTCAACAACGCAGTTTTCCATTACAAACAAACAGAAATCACTTCAAAGAGGGATTCTAATTCAAAGTAAAAGCTGTAGGAGCTTTCATCTCCAAAAGCAGCTCATCATCTTACTGCGGGAGAGAAAAAGGTAGAGGACGAGCTGATGTCTCTCATCTAAAGGCACAGACGGACGCGAGCGGTGTGTTTGATGCAGAAGAATTTCTTCACTCTTTTAAAAAGATGAAACTGATGATTTAGTGAGCAAATGTTTCTAGCTTCAATACTCGGGTCGACTTTGTTTATAAGCAAGATTTCAAAACATCATCGAAGATGCTGGGTTTGCAAAACAGTGGATTTAAAATGAGAGGAAGTGCTAGGCTATGGCATGTGGTTTGACTGGCCTGTGCTGGTCCATCATTGGTAAGACAACTTTTTACAATTTATTTACTTTAGATAATATTTATTCTGCAAAATTACTCATATAGCTGTAGGAGTGTCATTTGAAATCTAAATAGGTGGTAGTGGCTGAGTGGTAGGATGCTCAGCTACAGACCAAAAGATCACAGAATCTGGATCTGTCCTGCCCCTACCCACTGAAATGTACAATAGTTTTGCTCACTTTTACTATGTCTAAATGGGACGGCATGGTGCTCACAGCAAGAAGGTTCTGGTTTCGATCCCGGGGCCGGCTGTAGGGCCTTTCTGCGTGGAGTCTGCATGCTCTCCCCATGTTTGTGTAGGTTTTCTCCAGGTGCTCTGGTTTCCTCCTACAGTCCAAAAGCATGCAATACAGGTGGCGACTCTAAATTGGCCCTGTTAAGTGTGTATTTGAGTGTGATTGTGTGAGTGTGTGTGCGTCCTGGAGTGTGTTGGCGCCTGCCCAGGGTTGGTCCCCACCTTGTGCCCATAGTTCCAGGGATAGACGCCAGTCTCCAGTTATCACAGATAATGAATGAATGAATGTTTCTAAATACAAACCTTAATACAACAGTTGCCTGGTTGAGAAAAGAAGGTGAATGTCATAAAATCCAATTTTGAGGTTTTGCACCAGGTATTTTGCATGTGGCAAGACTCTGGTGAAAGTGTCATTTCCTGGTTATGTATCCTGTGTGTATATGATCTCACTAAGAGTGTGAACCACAGCTCCTGCCAACTGGTGCAGAAATAATTCCATATCGTCCTTTTGCGTGGTGCTAACCAGTGTTGCCATGGTGTCTCTGCCACTCAGGCTTCTCTATGTCAGCGCCCCCATGAAAAAGAGGAATAAAAGAGTGACTGTCTTCCAAGTGCTCACTCAGGCGAATAAGCCTCTAATTAAACAGGAAGACATTTTTAGATACGTGTAATCCACATGTTTTAATACTGTATTGAATTAAAGACATACACATATATGCATATATGTAAGCATACACACTTTTTACACAGTTCCAGAGGGGCCAAAGCAGACTTGCATGCAAACACACACGCACCCACAACTTATTTGAAAAAGTAAAAGACGGTCAGCACGCTCCGTATTAAAGGTGTTCTTGGTGGGTTAGTATTTGAATTTTTCACATTCTGAAGTGTACCCTTCGAGGCTACAGACCTAATGCTTTCAAATGCGTCCAATCAGACACAGACAAGCTCTCCTGAAAAGCCCATTCTGCAATTTTACAAAACTATACATTTAAAATAGTTCATTTCTCCTCCAATCCAGCCGAGAAAAAGGGAGGAAATATTAAAAGTGACGTGGGGTCTGCTGCACCTCATACACAGTGAGAGTCTGTCAACTGTATTGTGTTTCAGGGATTGGAGATCATGTCATGGACTCACTGGAATAAACAGAGCTGATGATGAAACGGCTGATGGGGGTGGGTTTGGGGGGGGGAGAGAGAGATACGAGATTTTGCTCATATAGAAGGATGGGGAAACCATAGATAAAGATCCCATAGCACCACAACCCAAACAATCCCCTATTTTTTTTTTTATTACATATTGAGACTACAGGTTACACATAGAGACTGCTTGAAGTTATAACAACAGGGAAGAATTTTCAGCAAACACTTCTCCAAATCCCAAGACCAAACTCCCTTTGAAGGACAGAGATATGGGACAGAACACCTTTAATACTTAAGGACAGTTCAGGGATAGGGCTGGTCATGAAAATTTTGAGTTTGAGAGAAGTAATCGAGTGCAATACTTAGAGTGTCTGAGACCCTGCATTGCACATACAAGGTGAAATTAAAATCTGGAAAATTACAAAGCATCTGTAATTACTATCAATAATTTATAAAACAGTGATACCACTCTTAGTACCCACCGAGTAGGTAATCCTTCTGGAACTAAACAGATTGGGCCTGGCCAGTTGCTTGGGTTGCCGACCAGTTAGGAAACTGAATTGTGCCTGTAAGAGGTGTTGGTGGCTAGCCTGACTAGCGTCATCGTAGTGCCTCCGCTCAATACTGATTTCGCTACAGTACTACGTCAGGATACTTCGATTTCCCTAGACTAGGTTTTTTAGCGTCCAATCAGCAAACAGAGGGAGGGCTGAAACAATGACATTGAACTCAAGTGTTAAGTTTGAGTATGCAGTTCCGGTGTATTTCCAGATGCACTGAAGCACTCAACTTCAGTGGAACCTTCGGGAAACCATCTTGATGGCACTGTATTTGGAATGAGATGTAAAACTGAGTTCCTGACTTTCTGAGTTGATTAAACATCCCTTTGCATCTTTCAAAAACACTAGGGATAAGATCCTGATGTCCTGCTAATATTACCGACCATGCCACTTTTCAAATCTAATCATTCTCCTGTCTCTAATTGTTTCATTGTCTTCTTCTTTCTTTGAGCTTCTAAGAAACTTACATATATAACATATATGGTTCATTTGTTCATTTTAGAACTCTTTGCAATCACTTATCACTGAAAATGCTCACTGAAAGATGTGAATATTATTCTATGTTCTAACACAGCAACGGTATGGTAGTGAGTATAACTGTAGAGCTATTGGAGTAAGTACAGTAAGTGTTTATTCATTCATTATCTGAACTGCATCATCCCAGTTGGAGTCGCGGGGGCCGGGGCTTATCCCAGAACCTCTGTTGCAAGGCAGAAATCAACCCTGGGCAGGCACCAACACACCGCAAGCCACACACTCCCACAAACACACCTATGGGGGTAATTTAAAGCTACCAATCAACCTACAGCACTTGCTTTTGGACTGTGGGAGGAACCGGAGCATCGAGAGAAAACCCACATGAACACAGGGAGAGCATGCAAACTCCACACATTGAGGCCTTTGAACCCAGAATGCTTCTCGCTGTGAGTTGATAGTGCTAAACACCATGCGACTGTGCTGTAATACAGGGTTTCTGTACCTAATTTAAAAAGTGAACAATGTTTAAGGGTGACTGACACAAATTGTTCACGACACAAAATAGGCTCATGAAGTATCTTTACTGTAGCTAACAAAGTGTACAAACCTATTCCTATTAAACCGAGTGTATTTAAAATTTGCATCCATTTTCTGACCCTGCAATGAATGTTGTCAAAGGGGTGAAAGATGTCTTTGTGTTCATTGACACACACACACACACACACACACACACACTAACAAGGGTACACACTTAAATTATGACAGATGCAGAGAGGTATGCAGGATGTGCATGTGCATGACAAACAAAATATTAATTATGAGGGAGACGGTATCACTTAGAATAACCAGATGGGGATGTTTAATTGTGTTTTCCCTGAAAATATGAGTAAGCTTAATTATCTGCGAATTTAATTATACATCATTTTCAAAGTACATTAGCATAGAAATAAGACTTCATGTTGTTTTTATTCATAAGTGGAATCCAGTCAAAAGAACGTAAAACACTTGTTGTTTTCCTACTCAACAAACCAACTCCCACCGCCTCCTGACTCCAATATCTAATAACCCCCAAACAGTAATTAGTGTTCTAGGAATGCAGCAGATTATTAAAGTTAGACATGAATGGCATACATAATATTTAATCACTGGATGCAATAGCTGATGGAAACTTTTCATAGGGATAAACTGGGTTTAAAGGTGACAGTAGTGTGAGGTGGAAATTTAGCTGATGGATTAGATGTCCATTCCATTCCGCCAATTCCCTTATCACTATACGACCAGCCGACCAACCTAAGTCTGTAATCTTCTCCTCTCTCTCTCTCTCTCTTTCTCTCTCCTTTCATTCCACCAATCCTTCGTCCTACTCGTGTGATCTCCACATCCGCGTTTGACACCCGCCTCATTCTCCTCTTTATAGTAACTTGTGCTTCCTTTTCCTTTCTCTCTCCCTCACTTTCTCACCCATTCCTCCGTCTTTCACTCCCTCTTTCCAGTGCCACCTCAATCATCTTATCCATGCAGCTCCAGGCTACCAGATATCACAGGGGATGGAGAGCGATTTAACGCATTTGCGCTCAGTGGCCGGCTGCGGTTATGGGCTTCTATATGGGTTATAGGCGGACCGGCTGGAAGGGGATTAGTCTAGCACTGGGCGATTACTCCACTATGAGACTAACCTGGCTGATGGTTAACCACACACACACACACACACACTTAAACCCCCACACACTGAAGTCAGTAAGTTGTTCATGGTAGGTGGTCACAGTGAAAACATTTCTACTCTAATGCAATATGCAGTACACTTTCTAGAAAAGTGAAACAGTTTTGAATTTTTGGTGCCACTGCATGAGGGAAGAACTACTGTACAATATCATAATATCTTCATTGGAACAATCTATAGATTATATTGTTTCCCCATTAACTAGTTTAGAAATCTTAACCAGCTTGACCAACGTTTACCAGTCTAAGCTGTCTATGCCTTTTTTCTCAACTGTCTTTGAGTGGTTTGGATTTAAGTGAAAGTGAGTGAGTGATTATTTGTCTTTATTGCAAACACACCACAGCACAATACACAGTGCACCACAATGAAATCTTACCTCTGCATTTGACCCATCTGTTAAGGAGCAGTGGGCAGCTGATATGGGTCGCCCCCGGGGAGGAGTGCTTGGGGACGGTACATTGCTCATGAGTACCTCAGTGAAACCATTATCGGTCCGGGATTCAAACCGACAACCTTCCGATCACATTGTGATCGAACTAACCGTTTCGCTACCTGTATAAATTACTGCATTTTCTCACATCAATGCCAACATTCTCACAACAATTCGTAATATTTTTCTTAATACTTTTTGCTTAACATTAATAATTACATTTGCATATAAAAGGTGTTACGAAACTCTCTGTGTAAAGGGTGAAATGATTCCTGTATGGCTATCCAGTATAGATGCAAACATACACGATGCACAGTCTGGGGTGTGTGTGTGTGTGTTTGTCTGGGCTGTGTGAGGGTGTTTTGAGTTGAAATTCACGGTTGGCTGCTCTCCAGTGATTGCATGATGTTAAAAGGTGTGAGGGGGGACTGATAAAAGCGTGTGTTTGTCTCGAGGATAATGACTGTGGGTATGAACCGCAGACAGACAGACAGACAGACAGGCAAACGGACTGACACTCTCGCACACACTCTCGCTGTCTCTTTCTGTTTGTCTGATGTGTGATTTAGACTCTAACTGATGTGTGATTTAGAGTCTAATGCATTCACAGTACAGAGGTATGCGTCACCCTTTTTAACCAATTAATGAATGCTGAATATTTTACTTGCTGCAGGCCTGCATAATTCTGCGAAAGGGCACTATGCTAACAGCAGGCCTACTATGTGTGTTAAACTGAAAACAGCAGTAAAAGGTAAGCTAATATTCACCCTTAGTGTGTACTCTTTAACACTTATGTCCCGGGGGCTTTACGAGCAGAGAAAAGCGGCCCAACATAGAAGAGAGAGGGAAAAAAGTGTTGGAAAAATAAGTAAGTGAAGCGTGAAATCATGCCTACCCCCCTCTGTAATTTAGCTTCAGGATTGGGTTCACAGGCAATGATTTCAATCCCCCCAGGCACCCTTTAATACACTATTTTAAAGTCATGCCCCTGTGCCTTATTTATCTTCAATTGTGTCTTATGCAGTCCAATATTTCCCAGCGCTGAATACATTTACCCACCTTTCTCTCTCTCTCTCTCTGTCTGTCTCTGTCTCTCGCACATGCACACGCTTTCCCCCCATCTTGGCCAGACGAATTGATTTTTGTTTTGCTCTATGGTGTGACGCACGGTAGCAGATTGACTCGATGTGATTACATCGGTCACCTCTCTCCCGGAGCGTTATGCTAGTCACTGACAGAGGGTCAGCCTGAGCTCTGGAACTTTCCCAAGGCTCTGGGGTCATTGTTGTGTACCATGCAGATTGTCACAGAAAACACCATCACCATCAACTCAGGCAATGCGGTATATAGATCACATCTGTTATCTGTCACATGCCATGAGTATAATAAGCTTAATTTCACCATGCACGTGTGTTTACGTACTGCAAGTTCATGATACCTGATGTGAAAAACCACTGGTTAGGTCTGCACAAAATCTTATTTTCGGCCATTTATTAGAATGAATTGTTTAATAAACACCCATTGTACTGTTATGTGAGATGTGCTTCGGGCTGGTCTTGGTTTCAAACCAGCTTGGCAAAACAACTTAAGGTACAGAAGTACCAGCACAAAGCTTTCTTAAATTGGTTTTGCTGCCAACTTGCCAGAACCGAACCATCAAATTACTTTTGCCAAACTGTTTACCCCAAGCTTGCTTAATTTGCTGCCAAACCTGCTTGGAAGGCCAGTTCAAGCTCTGTTATTAGCTCTTGACCAGTCATACCAGCACCAATAGACTAATCCATTCTGGTGTATCTCTTTTTTTTAGCTAGCAGTGTTTGACTCCTTGAGGCATGTGTCATCACTCGGCCAGTCATGCTACTGCAGCTCACCTGCCTGTAAAACACAGCATAAAACAACCATAGACGTCCAGACTGCTCCAAACAACCCTCAGCCAAAGTGCTCTTCACACTCCACGTCTCAGGCCATGTCTCTTGCTTTGTAACGATGATGAGAAGGGACAGTAAACAAGATGAGGCCAGCTTCCATTATACCCCTAGTCCACTATAAATGCATGTAATGTGCACTTTGCACACACAGCTCATCATTGTTGTGGTGCAGTAGAACTTTGCACATAGTTGCTCTTGAACGTAGTAAACTGTGTGATTATAGCACTGAAATGGTTCAGGGAGCATCTCGATTTCAGAAGAGAGCTGTTGTATCAAGCCATGAGGTGTGGGTTTACAAGTCTATCCTAATGTGTGACAGCCTAAAGAAATACTTGAATTACAGTTTATAGCAGTCTGAGTGACAGCTGATCGATACTCACAATGCAAATCATCTATCAGACGTTTTATCATGTGTCACCACTCTCTCTTTTTCAACGGAACTCCAATCAATAGTCCAATAATCCAAACTGTTTTGGTTCATTGATCTTAATATGTTGCTCTAATGTGTGTATCTAAGTCGGGTAATAGAAAACCCAATCACTGGTTTACAGGCTATGGCCTTTCCCCCCTCCTCTCGAAACAGAACACAGCACTGAAAAAAATCTCTGCACCAGCTCATGGTCTGTTAGCTTGTTGTGGGTTGTGTATCAGCGATGTAATGACCTATGGCCTTTAGAGATACTTAAGAAGAGCAAATCTTGATAAATGTTACAAATGTTACGTTTGCCACCTAATAGGCAAAAGTAACTACCAGGACACTTGATCAGACACTAGTAACTAGAGAACATTGATAGTGACACCAGAAGATGGTGGTCATAGCAAACATAGAACTGCAGAAGAAGAGAGGCAGGATGTAAGTAAAGAAGTTGGATTAAAAGCAAAAGCACGTTTAACTTCTGATGTGTCTGGAAACAAAGGGAACATCTGGTTTAAAGAATGAAATACCATTGGAACCTGGATTGTAAAATCAACATGTTCAGGTAAGCTAGACATGGTCAAAGAAGAGTCTGCAGAGCTAAAATTTTACATATTACAAAAAGAATACACATTAGAATTAAATATTACATAAGAATAGTTACTTCTTTCACAGCCATTTATAGGCACATTTATTGATAACTAAGTTGTTGCAATTCAGTGACGTGTTGCTTCTCATTGACAGATAGGCAACAGCTAAACTGCTTATTATTAGAAGCTGTGTGTCTAACGTGGTTAGATAGATAGACAGACAGACAGACACTTCATTGTCATTGGACAAACAATACAATATGCCCAGTACTCAATATGGTGGCTACAGTGTGGACGTGCATGTGACGTCAGCTGCAAAGCATCAAGAAAATGAAGCAGGATGTAGAGTGCATTGTCAAGTAGTATTCACATTATCAGAAACAAAAGAGGTGGCTGGAGGTCTTTGAATGGTCAGCAACCAAAATCAGATTGACTATATAATGTGTGACCAGATAAACTAATACAAACCAAGAATCAAAGATTTGATTTCATGCAATATACAGTGGAGGTACAGGGCAATTTTAATGGATTAAATCTTTGAGAAAGAGTGCGAGACTATGGACAGAAGTTAGAAACATTGTAAAAGATATGTAAGGAGAACTGTTCAATTAAGAAAAAGAGGGAGAAAGAATAATGAACATTTATTTGGTATGTTCAGTATTTAGTAGCATGCATTGTTTGGACACGGCTGTAGCAAGCTTTATATGATACTTGTGTTAAACTGTTGGTTTTGTAACGAGCCGGGACCCACAATACTGCAAGTAGAGCTTTCTAGAACTTTGGCTTGTACTGAATGGCAGATGTTGGCCTCAGTATGACACATACTGACTGAGAAAACAGAGCTTGGCCCCTTGTGTTTCAGAGTAGCCGATTTGGCACCTCAAGCAATTTTACGAGAGAGCAGATCACTTTATCCAGCAGCACACTCCCATTATGCACAATGCAAAAACCCAGCGCTGATATGCCAAGACTGTAAATTCTATATTTGATTTGATTAATAAATTTGGAAGGAATTTAATCCTTGTGTAAAGGCTACCCAGAGAGAGCTCAAATATTTCTTTCCACGCTTCGCGTTTCCCAATGCAATTCAAATTGAAATCTTGTGGAGCTTTTTATTTTTTCTCCTCTTTGAACTCATCAGCTGCTGGAAATTACCGGGAGCTGACAAAGTGTGTTTAAATTCAAATTATTTTAGGCACACAGGGCTGAGAAAGATAAACATCCAAATTTCCCCTCAAGCTACAAACATTATTCCACACTGTGGAATTATTCACAGACATTTAGTAAACAGTATAAATTATAATATGCAATATAAATTATAATTAAATTTAATTACTCAAATTGAATATATCTCCCCTGATGCAAATTTTAGTTTACTTGTAGAACGGAGCATCTACCACAACGTATAGATGATGTGTGTATGTGTGTTTGGGGTGTTGATGGTGGACTTTCTTGGGAACAAGGTTATATGATGTCGGTAAAATATGTGAGGATTTTTGACTGGTCCGAAAAATGTTATTAATCCTTTTGTAGATAAATTATGACATCATCAGGCAAAACATACTATGACGACTGGGTCAGCAATAAGCAGATACAGCTCACATAATGCTGTATTATTAGTTGTTTCATGTTGTAAGTGGTTTTTGCTAAGAGCCCTTTTCGAGGCTGGTAAAATAGAATTAAAAAGCACAGGAAGAATTGTTTATTAACAAATAAAAGTTACTAAAATAAGTTACTCAGATTTAGGGGTTCTGAATAAAGTTTAGTAAATCACCCAAGTTTCCAAGTAGAGCTAAAGTTATCTGTTAAAAAAGCAGGCCTATTTTTTATCATACATTTTTCTGATATCATGCAGTCCTACATGAAGAGGTTACAACCTTACTAAGTTACTAACCTGAAATATTTGAATCTTAAATATCAAACCATCTTTGTTTTCTTAAGTTAACTTGGGGTGATAACTCAGGTGTAGAAAAGATATTTATAGTTATATACAAATCAAAGGACATACATGGCAAAATTGTCTATATGTGTTGGACATGTTCTAAAATGACTGACGCATGCTTTTAAAATGAAACACAGGCAAAAAGAGATATGTCAGAGAGAATCGTAAGAAGGTGTAGACATATCAGAGGGTGGTGCGGATCATCTGTTGTCGGCAGAATGAATGGTGTTGTTGTTGTTCTGTATCTCCTCAGAGCTGCAGACAGCTATCACTCAGAAGTTACCGCAAAGACCTGGCAGCATGCCAGGGGACAAACTTCTATTAAACAGTGTTAGTACAAGGCTGACTCAGTTCTATTTTGAGTCTGCCTCGAACTCCCCGGGGTAAGTGAACAGGTTCACACACCACAAAGCAAACCGTACTGTAGCACTAAGTGTTAATACTCAAGCAGCCTGAATGTAATGATGCCAGCACACAGCCTCCACATACAGGCCAGGCTACATTGTACGGTTCAGTCGTCCTCGGATGCGATGAGATCCAACGGTTTACTTTTGATTTTCCGCTTCTTCAGCAAAGCCAGACGCTGGATCCAGTTGGGTGCTAGTCACATCTTGCCAAGTATCTCCTTGCACGTGTCTCATGTAGGTGTACATCTGTCAGTGAAAAAACTGGCAAAAATAACCTGAACCCACAAGCTGGAATAAGCCGTTTTTTTGTGCTGGGGTAAACAGACTCAAGGATGCATATACACATGCACATACATGCATGCATTGAGGAAGGACGCAGACCAACTGATAAATCTCCACGTTCAAATGATTCACTGAAACACACCGCACAAAGGAATTACTCCCGCGCCAACACATTACGCTCTGTAATGGTTGGCGCGTATTTTCTCGCGCGCAGTGGAATAGACCCCATCTACCATTCGATTTTATTTAAATGCGAGAATGCATAGCCATTAATAGAAATTAAGTGGCAGAACGAGTGAAGTGAGACTAGTGCAGGGGGAATGAAATGGCTGTGGGAGATGAATAAGTTGCGTACAGAAGAGCGCCTCCGCTGATTGGCGCGGAAATGTGCTGCTTACGTGAGGTAAGAAATTCATTTGGATCTGGAGACGTGTCTGTGTGCTTCAGGAAAGTTACAGACAGAAACATGGAAAATGTTTTACCCTTTTTAACGGCAGATTCTTATACATACTGGTTCAACACTGCCGAATACTTGCAAAAACTGTTAATAATACACAAGCATTCAACTTTCAATTGAATGTAAAACATTATGGCTCTATGCTATTGCAAAACGTGACACAAATGTTTATGCTACTGTGATGTTGACTCAGTTTTTATAACTGTACCTTGTAGCAAACAAATGACAGCGCTGCACTGCCTGTTGCATTTAAAATGAGATGGTGTCAAGAGCATCATTGGTACATTGCTATTTCAAGGCATCATACTTGACCTAATCCAAAGTCAGAGAGACTATGCATGCACTCTTCTTGTTTAATACACAGAGATGAGCAGCAGTGCTTGAACTCGTCATTTTACAGGAAGATCTCTTAACACAATAGGAGACTTTCACTGTAATTAGGAAATATGAGACACATCGGATAAAAACGTTGGCTAAATGCTGTAATCAATGGGTGATTATTTGTCACTGTGAACACACCACAGCACAGCACACAGTGCATCACAACGAAATGTGACCTCTGCACTTGACCCATCCATGAAGGAGCAGTGAACAAGTAACATCGGCAGCCCCGGGGAGCAGTGCTTGTCGACAGTACCTTGCTCATCAGTACCTCAGTGGTGACTTTACCCGTCTGGGATTCGAACCGGCGACCTTCTGATCACGGAGGTAAAGGCCCAACCACTATGTCACCAACTGCCCCTAAATAAATGTTAACAGTTTAGAGAAATTTGTCGGAGACAGTCCTAGACAGTCTTTTTAAGAAAAAGGACATGATTTATGGCATGTTACACATTAAACAACCATTGGATTTAATGATTTTTAAAAATTATTTAATGAATTCATTTATTAAAATTAAAAACATCCCTTTAAGACCATGCACCTGAAGTCACGACAATTTTTGCTGTCTTAGTGTGCTCCAGATGTGTGTCACACATTTTAGAAGTGTACTTTGATTGTTAAAGTTCTTTGTTCAGATATGTTGAAAATAACTAGAGACAAAACAATCTGGCTTTATTGAGATATTAAGAAGTATTAAGTATATTAAGTCAGATTTTATTTCTACTTCTTCAATTAACAATTTAACCTATTGTTAGTCTCAATCTGCATTGAAATTTTAAAAGATGAGAGCAAGACTTTGACTTGATGAACCTGAATGTTACTCATTTGTTTTTTTTAAGCGTTGGTTCAATAATCACCGCTGTGAGGTAGTAAATAAATGGCTAGTTACAATTCTTTTTTGGAGAATGAGCGAATGTCAGAAATTGTAAACCTGAGTTTTAAAGAGTTTATCAAGTCAAAGTCCAAATCCGAGTTTTGGTCTTACCACTAAAAATCAACTTTAGATTGTGAATAATAAATGGCTTCAGGTGTTTAATTGAATGAGAGTATGATAGTGTGAGTGTGTGTGTGTGCCCTGTTGGTCGTTGCCCGGGGTTGGCCCTGCCTTGCGCCTGTGGTTCCCGGGATAGGCTCCGGTCTCCGCGACCTTGACAGGGATTAAGCGGTTCAGATAATGAATGAATGAGAGTGTTTAATTGCATTAAGGGTGCCTTGCATAAATCTTAGGACAGCAACTGCACAGAATGCTTCTTTTTGCATTCATTTCTGTTATTTTTTCTTTTTCAGATTTTTATTAAATTACAGTAACTCAACTTGAAATGACTCAATTTTGATAGAATTATCTTATAGTCAAGGTTCTTGAAACATGTCCTCCACCTCAGGAGAACCCCTGGCTGTGTTCTAGAGTCATGGGCAGACAGACGAGACTCCCGCCACTTTCTCATTAACGTCGAGCGCCACGACTGACGGCGGAGACACGATGAAGGGCCCCGCGAGACCCCCAGGCCGGCCAGCTTGTGTCATGCAGATTCCACACTTGTCTCGTGCGAGCTGAAAAATGAACGGACTCGCCGTTAATGAGAGAAGCGGGTAATTTAGACCCCCACTAATGTGCTTAATGCCAATTAATCATCTCCGGCGAAGGTGTCAGGGAGATTACTGAGAGGGAACCGGATCCTCTGGCGGGACGGACGCGGAACGTCTGGGTCACAGAGGCTCTGTAGGGGGCAACCACGAGCTGCGGAAACGGAGCTGGCGTGCAGACACGCGTCATTCCCAACGAAAATTAAAGGCCGTGTGTAAGAGAGAGAGAGAGAGAAAGAGAGAGAAAGAGAGAGAAAGAGAGAGAGAGAGAGAGGCACGTTCATGGCTTTACAGCACTCATTCTTGCTCTTATGTCAGCCATGAATCAAAGAATATATATTATATATAAATAATCCATTTACAGATATCTAGACTAACTTATGTTTCAATCGCAGGAACAGTCTGAGTCTAGGGTTCTTGCAGAGGGAGCCTGTGGTGTCACATTTTTCAGTGGTGCTTAATCAAAAATTAAATGATAATGATTTAAAATATAAATGAAGTAATAATTAAAATGTTAAAGAACTAAATTAAAGGTGAAAATATTGCCTAAAATATAACATATATTGTATGAAAATAAACTACTGTAAAAGTGTAAGTGTAAAATAAAAGTTATTGAGCTAAGCTATATTACAAGACAAGTTGGCTCTAGTATTTTTAAGCATACAGAGAAGACACATAGAAAATACATATATCAATAAACTATAAATATAAACTCTAACCTAGAAGTAGAAAATAAAAATGTGCAAGTAGTGGCACTGGTGATTGCAGAAGTAGTAGTAGCTGTTGTAGCAACAGTAGTAATTATTTATGGCTATTTAACTACTACTACTACTATTACTACTACTACTAATAATAATAATAATTATTATTGTTGTTGTTGTTGTCTATATTTTTATTATTGTCATATTATTAATCTTCCTTTCTGACATGCGCTGACATACCCTACGTATTTATTTATTTATTTTAGCAATATTATTGCCTGTGGTCGTTCCTTTACGCATAGAGGCAGGAGAAAAATGCAGAAAGCCACATGAAACGCGAGAGGGCTCTCTGGGGAGGCTGAGCGATGAGAGAAGCGCCTCTGCAGGTCTGCAGGTGAACTCCCAATGAACCCAGAATAGTCTCACTAAGCCTCTGTTCAGAGACAGACAGAGACACTGGTGCAGAAACGGGCCCACACTCACATTTCCTAAAAAATTGATTGATCTTTGCTAAGGTGAGCATGTAAATATGTGATACTGTGTCTGCATGAATATGTTACCTCTTTTATTTGGACTTGTAGTCACGCAGAGAGCTGAATGATATATTATTTTTAGGTCATCCGCATTCCAGGAAAAAAATATGCAGAGCAGGTACATGCCTTACAGGATCCCTTAGAAAGCAAGACAACAGTGTGCAAATGAAACTTCTGCTGCTCTCTGTGTGCTCTGGTTGTGAACGTGACCACCTGAAGGACAAGTCGCCAGGCTTGTGGACAGCCACCAGTCAGCTTTCACACTAGCCGGTGAACTTTGCCTGTGGCCCTTGGTAAGTGCATACAGTTCCATGAGCGGCAGGGGAGGGTTTGGCGCTGGCGCATAGCGAGGGCCAGTGTTAAAAGTACATTCAAATCCTTCCCTTCTGCTCTGCTCCTTCCTCTTTCTCTCATCTGTCTTCCTCTAGCCCTCCTCGGGCAGCTGTCTGCTCCCTGCTTCAGCAAGAATCACGCTGGGCCCTGTGTGTCTACGGTAACGTTTTATTCCTTTTCATTTTACTCCCCCTCTCTCTCTCTCCCTCTCTCTCTCTTTCTCTCTCTCTCTCTCTCTCTCGCTCCATTATCATCTCTTTCATTCCAGACATTCATGCATTTATGGATAGCGGTGAGAAAGCGCTCTCTGAGGGAGGCTGAATTACTCCGCTGCGTGCTGCGTTTCTCGCCGTATCAGGACGGGAGGTCACTACCGGGGCTGATTCAGAGCTTCCAGCACGAGTGCACGCTTGTTTGTTGTGTCCTCGGACTGAGAGAGAGGCCTCCTGCAGGCGTCTCGGCATGCCGTGGGCCACAGGCGGCCCTCTGTTTAAAGCAGCGGTCATAATTTAAGACCTCCTTTGTCTCGACACCTTCTCTTCCGTTCAAGATGAAACATCGTCGGCTTCACGTGGGCCCGTTGAGGTGACTCACCGGAGGAGGTCCGTGGCTAATTGGGAGGCAAGAGCGAAGGAGAGTGGTGCCCCATGACAGGATATAAATCACGAGCCCCCTAATTCACACGAGGTGACCCTGAGGTCTTTAGCCAAAGCTTGGTTCCACTAAAGAGTGCCATAAAGACTTTACCTGGCATCAGCTGTGTTTATTAAGACTACTACAGTGGCGTCATAAATTCTACGAACCCAAGCCACTTGCGTCAATTACTGCTCATTTCCAAAAGAAAATTCATGCTCAAAAAGCGTAAAATGCACTTTAGTGAAAGTATGACAATGCACATTGTCTAAAAGTAGGGAGAGAAACTTTATTAAGTCGGTACAACAATGATCACTGGACCATAACAAAAGCCTGTGCAAGCTCTTTGGAAAAAGAAGGAAATCAAAAACGCAAAGTGAACCAAAACTGGACACTGAAGCGCTGATGCAAAAAATTCTCTCAACAAAATCAATGTTTCAGAAAAAACAGGACCCTTCGAGACGGACAGGCGCAAAAAGAAATAATTCATACCTGTCATGTTTACGCTTAGTAGCTGCTCGCTCTGTTTACATGTGCTTGTTTATGGTTTGCCAGGACTGTAATTTACAGTGAGCTGGGGGAAATCATTATTGATCGCACATGTGGTGAAAGATATGAACCAAACCAGTACAATTAACTCCCAGCCATGAAGAGTTAGGACTAATAGACAAAGAGGAAGAAAATGTTGTCTCTGTCCATTTTTGGTCATTTTTATTTTTTTCTCATAAAACAATTCTAGTGGTCAGTCTTCACATTGGACTGACAATTTTATAATTATTTAACCAATGAAAAGTGTTGAAAACGGCTCGTTCATATATTTAGAATTAACCAAAAAATAACCGTTTTGGACATAAAAAGTTTCCACTTGAAAGGGATGATGTGTGTGTGTGAGAGAGAGAGTGTTACCCCTTAGCTATTATGTCTTTTCACAGTTGAAAGAGATTGACAATAATTAAATATCTTAAATATAAATATACTGCATGTGTTGCCCGTGTCAGCTGCTCACTGCTCCTTTACAGATTCCGTCACATTTTGTTATGTCTGCTGTGCTGTGGTGTGTTCGCAATGACAAATAATCACTCACTTTTACTACATATCTAGGTATAATTACAGAGATAATTTGCCATTCAACTTGCAAATCATTTTCTTTATCTAAACCTCTCATGACATCATGGGTTGTTAGTTTCAGACCAGCAAAGTTTAGCACCATTTCTTTCAGTGGAAAAACATGGCACCAGTTAAAATCACAATTGCATACCCCTCCCAATCGGAATGAGCTGGTCCACAGTGCTGCGGTGCATGTGTGGCAAGGGGCCTTGAATTGCAGTTGCCCAGGGACATTCTAACACATCAGACCTTATTTCTGTTTTCTTGTGCTTATTTATTTCTGCATTTGTAAGGGGGAGGTGAAAACTTAGTAAAACCTGAGAAATGTTGAAAAAGCAAAATAAACTGAATTAATAGAGACTGTACTAATAATATGTTTAAAAAGTAGAAATAAATTATATGACATCATAAGCTTATGAATTAAAAGTCATGATTGCTGTGGCACTAAATATGTGTATACAATCTCTGTTTGGCAGGTGTTTTCAAACAGGGCAAAGAAAGAGAGAGAGACAGAGAGAGAGAGAGAGAGAGCTGAATGTTAGTGCATCCGGCTGAATACTGACTTGATTTGAATACATCAGAGCTGATTCCTGCTTTCCTGTACTTACTCACCATGCTGGTTTGTGAATATAACGCACAGTGCCACACGGCCAGTAATCTCCCCAACCTCCCTGCTCTGCCCGGCCCCAAATTGCATTATTACTGACAGTTCAGATATTGGATTTTGAACGGAACAAATGCTCTTAATAGGAATGAGATCACTCCGGTTAGACAGTGATTGGCTTACTTGGGCCAAGGCCAAAAACAATTTACGATTCTTTTGTACCTGTGTCTGTGCTGCTGAGATAGGCACAGAGAAGAGAGAGAGAGGAGGGGTAGAGGGAGAAAGAGAGAGAGAAGGAGAGAGCTGCGAAGGGAGACTTTTTTATCAGCTGCCTTTCTGACCAAGCATTACCTCATCTTTCCTCGAGACACGAAGCTTGTAAAACGGGCACCCAGTTTTTCTTTTTTTTTTTATGCACTAGAACACCCTCCTCCCTCCTCCTTTTTCCCCAAACGTCCCTGTGAATGAGGACCATTGTGGGCTTTGTGTGCCAATATCGAGCAGTCCATCTTCAGCCGCCTCGGCAGCGGGAGGTAATGAAATCAGAATATTAGGAGTCTGCTGCTGACGGAGCACTGACAGCCTTGTAAAGAAAGAGTGACTGTAATGATCGACCGCGGGAAGAAGAAGGAAAAAAATACACACCGGCCTCCTTTTCCTGCTCCTCGGCAAGAGAAATCATTTTCCTTTTCTCCTTCCTCTTCTTCTCCTGCCATGCTGAGATGCCTGACAGCTTGACACAAACAGCCGTGATTGGTGTGGCTGTTGGGATAACTATGCATGTACAATCTCTGTTTGGCTGCAGGTGAGAGAGAGAGAGAGAGAGAGAGAGATGACACAAAGAGCAAGAAGATAGAGATAAAACAGTATTACAGTGAGGGGTAGAGAGAAAGTTTCATATAGAAAGAGAGAGGGACAAAGAGAAAGAGCTTCAAAGAAAAAGGAGAGGCACAAAAAGAGATATATTAATAGAGTAAAAGAGAGCAGCGCTAAGATAGAAGCTAATAGAGCTAGGTACAAGGAGAGAAAAATGAAAGGCTGAGTGGTATAGAGTGATAGATTAAAGAAAGCAAAGTGAACAGTTACAATTAAAGTGAAGTTCAGAAGAGAGAGAGAGAGAGAGAGAGAGAGAGAGATGTGCAAAGTTTGGTACAAACAGAGAATAAAGAGAGCAAAGTGTACAGAGGTATAACGATAGATAGATAGATAGATAGATAGATAGATAGATAGATAGATAGATAGATAGGAAATAAGGGCAACAGAAACATTGAAAGACAAAGGTTTAAAGGAGGGGAGTTACACATAGAGATTAATATAGAGTAATATTAATTCGTATGACAGCACACTTACGTCTACAGTCATGCATTGGGGGCAGCTACCTCCTGGAAAGGTGTAAAAAATGGCCAAATACGACGCAGCATATTTTTCAAAATGGCAAACAATCTATAACAGAGACACCCACATTAGGAGGGAAAGGGTACTCACATTTACCTGCTCCCAGGGGAAAACCAAAGTTAACACCAGGATCTGTCTTCATCAGTGCACCCTCTCCATGACTCCATCTCTCTATTCTCTCTTCTAGCTTCCCTTCTTCTACACTCTGCTTTATTATTATTTACATGACGTGCATATTTAAGTAGACGGAAAAATCTGCAGATTTTGAAGAAGGGAGAGAGTGATGTAGCAGCTGCTTTAAGTAATGCTTCCACACAGAGGGACAGGTATAAATTGGTGAACAGGGCTTTACCTATACGATGTTTAATGCACAACCTATATATCAGACACGGTTTCACATTTTCACTTGGGAAGGGGAAGAAATCATAGAGATATAATAAAATAAATAAATAAAACATGCTATTTTTGGCTTCACGCACAAATTTGTCATGATAATGAGTCACAAATTTTTACCCAAACTGTCCCGGTCACTCAAATGACGTCCATACGGAGAATCAAAAACCTGGTTTGTTTTTCCAAGAACAAGATGACTATCAACACACACCCGTAAATCCAAATCTTGGCTTTGCATTAGTGTTTTTTGCCTCATTTTATATGCTCTATGTCTTGGAATTTGAGACTTATCTTACAAAGATTCCATCTCAGTTTCAGGGCATTAAGCCAGAAAAAAAGCACTGTTCTATTTCATAGTGCAGTTTAGTGTTCAATAAAAGTAAAGAAACATTCAGGCCAGAAGAGTCTAACAGAGAATGCCAAGCCTGTTCGTTTAGAAAGAGAAAGAAATGCAACACCTATTAGGTTTTCATACACTACTTTTTCTGTGGAACAGAGCTCCCCGAAACCCTTTTCCTTTCCAGAAACTTCTCAACGTGGCTTGTGGGCATCCGAGCAAACGAAACGCAATATGTGAGAAGATCAAAAGTGGCGGGGCGAGTGAGAGCAAAGCGATTCAAACGGGCTGGGACTTTTACTGCCAACGGCAAGGTCATCTATGTTTATAAAAACATAAATTACACATATTTAATTTAGTGAAGAAAGAAATTGTGGGTCTGAATTGAGACCATGTGTCCCCCTAAGCACTCGGATAAATAGAGCAGCAGAGAGCTGAAGCAGAGATGGAGAATTTGTTCATTAATTCTTCTGCTGGTCTTAATTGGAGCCCAGTAGGACTCTGCTTTTAAAAGCAGCTCCAGCAGGTCGACTTCATATAGAGCGTAGAAGGAAGTGTGAACACAATAAAGCCGCTTCTCCTGCCGGGGTAACACACTTCTAGTCGGCGAGCTACTCGATCTCACAGTAAATGTTAACGAACACAAGTGATTTGGTTAAATTTACAGTGAAGGCACAAGAAACAAAAACCAGCGCAAATCCCGTTGCTAACTCATGCAAATTCTAACAAACATGACAGCAAAAGGCTGGAACTCATGATAAATACTGCGTGGTTTATTTTGGAGCTGATACCATTTACTATTGTAGGTAATTTTTTTAATTAAAGCGAGTGATTATTTGTTATTATGAGGACAGTGCACACAACAAAATATGACCTCTACATTTGACCCATCCAAGGAGCAGTCTCAGTGCTTTGAGACGGTAACTTGCAAATGAACACATAAGTACCTTAGTGGTCCCTTTACCGAAATGAATGATTATTTGTCATTTTGAACACAGCACATAGTGCATCGCAGCAAAATGTAACCTCTGCATTTGACCATTCTGTGAAGGAGCAGTAGGCAGCTGATATGGGCAGTAATGCTTGGGAATCTTCCTATCATTAGGCGGACGCTCTGTGACACTACCAACTGTCACTAAACACCTCCGCATAAAACAGGAGACGCAAGACAAGGACAAGAAACTGGCTTAAAAACACAAATTAAGGAGCAGCACATTAGGGAAGACAGGTCTAATGAAAGCCAGGAAACATAAAACAAATCTGCCTCTAGTGGCCAAATGTGGGATCACAAGAAACACAGACACTCTTTACTATGAAGTATGTTTAGTGTGAGTGATTATTTGTCATTGTAAATACACCACAACACATCACACAGTGCACCACAACGAAATGTGACCTCTGCCCATCCGTGAAGGACAACAAGCACCAGGGGAGCAGTGCTTGGGGACGATACCTTGCACATGACTACCTCAATGGTAACTTTACCAGCCCTGGATTCAAACCTGTGACCTTCTGATCACGGGGTGAACACCCTACCATTACGCCACCAACTGCCCTAATAAACATGGTTAGAGATGCCATGAAGTAGGTGGCAGGTCCTTAACCATATGCATGTTGCAGGCCACTAGGACCTCTTGTCAAGGGGAGTGCTAACCTTCTCTCCTTTCATACAACAATTTACCCTTACTGAGTAATACATGCCAGTCGTTTGTAAAACAGATACAATACAAGTATAGGAAATATAGTCTGATTGTAGATCACATTTTATATTACTAATTGTAGATCACATTTTAGTAATTATATCTGTAATTATTTGTTGCCTCACATGTTTTTTTTTTTATAATCCCTTTTTTTAATATACACTTTTGTGACCATATTTGGCCTCAGTTTTGAGGATCAGGTTGTTGACTCCCACATGCAGAAATAAAGTCTTAAAACTTCACAATTTCAAGGTGATTGAGAATACAACCAAAATTATTATTCTACCCATCTGTATAGAAAAGTGTTCATCAGAATTATATCTTAACACTGTACTTTTGGGCCAAATCTGAAGTATGGATAATTTTATATCTCGTAACACCAGTGGAACATAAAGGCAGTTTCAATTTGGAACACATAAAACAAAAAAATGATTTCTTCTGCAGATACTGCAGACTGTCTGTGTAAAATAATCTCTATTTCAAATATTTTGTGGCATTTTAGGACTGGACTAAACTTTATTGGCCACACAAGCGTACTGTTTGTTGAGTGTACCCTTAAATAAGTTCAGCAATGAAAGTATTGTAATTTTGTAACTATGTAGCATATGCTGGCACACTAAAGCATCATAAATTGTGTTGTAAGTAGTGTATTTTATTGTATAAAATACAATTTCAGATGCAGTGTGTGAGGTTGGGTGAGGCACATGAGACATTCTGCATTTAATAACATGACAAAACAAAACAGAATGTGACAGCAGAATGAAACAGGCTTTGAGTGAGACCAGCACAACGAGCCTTTGAACGCAACAAACGCACATCCGTCTCTGTCTGTACTCCGCCGTGAAGCACAGTTCAGCGCATGATGCCGGACAAGCAAAAATAAGTGCCGCTATTAGCTTAGCTTTACTCCCCTATAATGAGCCATTGCTACACTAGGCCCGTCCCAAAGCCCCCTTTGTGCGAGTCACATGCGTCTT
Organism: Distichodus sexfasciatus; assembly: GCA_032718565.1. NCBI lineage: Eukaryota > Metazoa > Chordata > Actinopteri > Characiformes > Distichodontidae > Distichodus > Distichodus sexfasciatus. Next base: position 5,289,913 of record JAVGVS010000010.1, on the reverse strand, counting down.
CGAATGCGAAAGTGCGCACAAAGACAGAGCGTCATGCTTCGGCCTTTCCCTGTTTCTCTCGGCCGGTCTTTCTCTTCTCCATGCAGACCACAGCCGGGCTTTGTTTACGGCTAAGCGAAAGAACAAAATTTACAAGAAGAACAAAAGAGATCTGTGTTGCGCCTTGCACACACACTGCAGGAGGCTAACGGGCCTGACAGAGCCCCTTTGAGAAGGGTGCTCCCTGTGTGTAAAGAGGAGGAGGGGGAAGCGTTCATAGAGGTTATGAGTCCTGGGGCAGGAGGGGATCCTCTGCCCTCGCTAATGTTTTGGAGGCGTGGCGCTAGAGGTCACGTAGTAAAAGGGAGTCATGCAGCCGAGCTGAGAGAATAGCGTCCTTTACCAGAACACACTGTCCCCTATTGTCTGCCTCCACAGCTTTCTGTGGCCTCCGGACAAGAGCGCTTGGTAAACATACTACAGAGTCCGAGTTCTCATAATCATGGGGATGCTGTGGCGGGGCGTCATGGTGGGGCAGCACTGATAAACCTAATGAAGAGACCAGGATGGTGCCAGGGGCACAAATGCAGATCACAAGGGTTTTAAAAGGGTCAACAGTGTCCTCCGTTGTCTGAGCCTCTGTGGTACGTCAGCACTGCATCACTGGGGTCAATCCACGTGGCTTCTGTAAACACAAGCACCAAATACCATCTCATTTTCTCCCAAAACATCATCTCTAAGTGTACTCCAACAAAAACATCTACCTGCCGATTGATATATTAATCAGCGATATAACTCTCGATGTTTATCTTTCAATTTCTACCTCCAACACTTTAACTGCAAATTAGCTTCCTCTCCTCAACGAGATAAATCAGATTTAAAAGGACTCGTAAGGAATGCGCTGACATTCTCCAGTCATAAAGCAGCGTGCCGCCCTTGTGGTGGAAAAAAACACATTATCGCTTTACTACTGTAACTCACATAAAAGACTCGGGTAGGGAGATGGGGTTAAAAAAAGCGGGCCAGACATGTGACACCGTGCAGAGGCCAAAGGTCATCAGCACGGGATATGAAATCACATCCTGACGCAAATGCACACAGTCCACCACCCATCCTTATTTCCTTTCATCCTCCGAAAGGGTTGCGGAGGCTAACCGAATTACCCATGATGGCTTCTCCATCCATCAAGTCCTCGGGCGTCCATGAATCACGCAACCGAATGGGTCCAAGACCCGGCACTCCTGGTCTCCCCACTTAGGCTGTCACAGCTCGGGGTCTGCAGTGTCTCCAAGGGCTGGACTTGGATATGATGGATGACGCCGTGGTTGTCAAAATAACGGCAGAGGAAAATCAATACGGAGAAGAAAGTGAAAGTGTCAGGTGGGCGTCAGGGGCGTGTTACGGGCCGTAAATAGGGCGGGTGGCTGCATTACGTTAAGGGCCGCCTAAAGCTAAGTGCAGGGCATGGTTGTGAGCAGACGAAAGGCAGGGACAACCTAGGAGGATTAATAAACGGCGATTCGGAGCCACACTGTGCCATAATGGAAGCCCTAATCAATGGGAACTTGCACCATCATTTGTCATTTTCTTAAGGGTGGTTGGAATTATGGAGTGACACCTGTACAGGGGATACAGAGATTTATGGACTGAATATCAATGTGAGTGCTATTGTTCAGACATGGGTGAGATGACTTTATAATCTCTCTCCCCTTACTCTCTTTCATTCTCCATCTAAGAATGTGTGCACGGCACTCTGTTTAACTTCTGTTTGGCAAAGAAGTTCAAACAAATATTCTAAGAATAACTGATCATCACATGTCACTGCAAATGATATGATGGAAGTTCCTGGAATTATTTTTCTTGACAAATAATGCACAGTTGTTCTTTGTTCCCCCTCACTCTTGTCCTCTTTTAACCGCACTGACAATAAGTGTATACTTTCAGCCAAATGGTTCCTGCGCATAACTTGTATTAAATTAACAAATTAGCAGTATAATATTCACACTGCTTCTTTCACCCGAGGCCTGCCTGGGGCAGATTTACCTACGGGGGTAGACAACAGCATTTTAATTATCTTAATTCCAAATAATAAATATGTTGTAATTGGGAATTTTTCGAATGGAAATCACATTGAAAATGATGCCACTTTGGATGAATTTGTTCAGCTTTAAGCATGCAACAGTTCTAAATCTAACGGATTTAACGCCAAGAATTTTTTTCTCATAGGTTAATAGAACTTAATATTTGTTTAGGACATGAGTAATGTGCAGAATTTCAGGCAAACAGCCCATTGATATAATCACATCCCCAAATGCGGCATTATCTGTAGTGTTACATTTCCAAAACCACACAATACATTCAATTTATTAAAACATGCTGAGGTACAGACACAGCTGTCCTCAGTTATAAACTGTGTTCCTTGGAATAACTTTGGAATGTTCTCATTAAATTAATACACAACACTGTTTGCAGAGATGGAAAGGCTGAAAATGGGCTGTTTTGTGTAGCGAGAACCTGGCTTCTCTTAACCTGTCCTTATTTAACGTCCAGACTACTTCATTAATTACATGAGTGGCAGTCTTCTTTTTTACTGAACTTTCAGGAAGAGCTTTAGCCAAAGTTAAGTATACATTATACGTGCAGTGCTGTTAATAAAACAGGAATTTATCAGGTGGCTGAAGATTTATGGGAGCAGGTCTCACCTTTCATGGCTCGGCTCCCGGATCATAGAGAAAGTCAGTATGAGAAGGAGGGAGAGAGAGAGAGAGAAATCCAAGTTGCTTGTAAGATAATTAGTGAGTTTTAAGTGTGAAAGAGCCCATGAGAGCAAAAGTAAAACTTCTGTATTCACATCTAACACATACATTCACACACTCGGACACACTGACCTACCTGTATTCACTGAGGCAGACTTTTCTCCCAACCCAGCCTATAATCGAATTGAAGGCTTAACTGAAATTAAACAATTAAATTACAAGAGGAATCCCAATGAATAGAAATGCATTTTTTCAGAACCTCCATGAAATCTCCATGACCCACAGCAAATTACATTCTGAAAAAGAAACACAACATCCACAACTCAATGTCCTAAAATACAATATACGTCACTTCATTTTTCAATTCATTCAAATTGTTGTTACCACATCACTTATTCTAGCAGTTTTTACATTGATCTGTCTTCTGAAGACAAAACAAACGTACATTGTCATAATAACACTAGGGTCAGTAGCTCAATTCAAACAATGATCTCACCAGACATGCTCTAGAATCTCATAAGGATGTTTTTGTCTGTGTTTATACAGTCAGTATTATTATAGCCGGACACTTTTTCGCACAGCCACCTCTTAAACAAGTCATGATTTTAGGTTTGAAGGTGCTTCATGTGAATATTAGCTTATATAGAGCTCATAATACATCTAATGAATTGTAGTGTATGACAGAAAGTTAGCAGCATGAGAGCACTGTTGCAACTTGCCATCTATATTTTATTAGTAGCTGGAAATCTCCCGTTCACATCTACTGTGCATGCCATCTTTGTGTGAAACGTTACCTTCTCAGGGGGCTGTTGGCACTGATAAGATGCTCAATGTCACCAAAGCATAAATGTTTAAAAGGCCTGTGACAAGTCAACTGTCAGAGTGACATGTCTTACCACACACATTTCCCTCCTGAAGCGTAAATTAAAGTCAAGAGTGCCGATCCGGGCTTGGATTTGTCTTTATGATCACGTTCATTAGAATATGAAAGTCAGAAACGAAACGTGGCCCTTTGCTCTCTGAGAAATGGGAGATGTGACATGTTAGCAGCTTGAGAAGCTCTCTTCTGTCTATAATGAAGGTCTATAAGTTTGTCTGTCTATATCTTTTTCCTTTCTCAGTAATGAAACTTCCCACAAGTCATATCTGCTGGGGTCTCCACACACCTTCCTGCCTCTCTTACGCTGCCTAAAAAAAGCATTTGCACGGCACCTCATGACTAAAACATGGTGCCTAAAGCCATGTAAAGTATAATAACCAAACCCTGCAGTACACCAGCGCACATGTCGCTCCTCCTCAGGATTAGGACACACTCGTTCTGCTATCATTTCCTCTAATTTGGCAGTAAATATTTCAACACGCGTGGCCAGGTGCACCGTTAGAGCAGCGCCTGGGCTGCAAACAAACTGAAATATGGATCACACGGAGGTTGGTTGTTGTGTACGAACTCTTGTGAGCACAGCAGAATGCAGCACGGTGCTGGCTTGTGCTCGCGGGCCCAAGTTTCTCTGCTATTCAGGTGTATTGTCCGCTGACATTTACATTATTTAATGGCATGTTTTATTTATCTGTAACAAGGCTTACAAATCATAAGGTGGATTTTTCTAAAACCATGTTCATCCCCTACAAGCTCCCATCCCAGCACGCTCTTCCAGCTGACTGAGTCCAGCTGCTGGTTGAGCACCTACGGAGAGACGCTCTCGTACTGACAGGGCCGCAGTACGTGGAGATTTATGTGTTTTCATGCCTACATGCAGGTGCAAGTACCATATAGACTGCAAGACTGATGCATAAAGAGTCTGCTGTGTCTAGTCTTTATGGCTGTTTGCATGTTTTAACGAATTCTGAGCACAGCTTTTGAGACAGAGAGATGTCCATATGGCCATAATTAGGAGAGTATATTAACAGTTCTTAGTTTTGAAGTCTGAGACAAAGTGGAAGAAGCAGGAGTCACAATATGTGTTTTGCTAAAGCACTAGCAACATTTACTTCCTGCAAAAGAGAGAAAATATAATACACATGCAAACAAATACTACATGTGACTATATATATATAAGTAGAAGCAGCATCAAATTGAGTTTTATGTTAGGGATGAACCAATCCAACCATTTTAGAGCAATACGATATGAACAATATGAGTCTGATACCAGTGTTTATGTCTCACTGTGTGGATAAGACTGAAATCATTCTTTTAAGTGAAGTGAGTGATTATATGTCATTGTGAACACAACGCACCACAACAAAATGTGACCTCAACATTTGAACCATCCGTGACAGAAAAATAGGCAGCTGACGTGCAGTGACTGGATAGCAGTGCTTGCAGACGTTGACTTGCTCATGAGTACCTCAGTGGCACCTTTAATTGTCTGGGACTGGCAACTCTCTGATCATGAAATCCTAAACCAATACGCTTACAACTTTTTCCCCTTTTGAGTGAGACATCAGGCCTTTACATTGGTAACATTGTAAAACAAGGGTTTATTTCCTTAAAATTCATACATACTTACTGTATTATAATGTCATTTTATGAAACACAGTTACATATAGTTATTGTAGATATCAAATTTTATATATCTATCCAAAAACAAATTGACTCTTTTACTTTTTCATTTGCATTCTAAAATCTATTAGAAATCCTATCCTATGGGAGTCAGTTAGGTCCTCACAAAAATGTTACCCCACACACACACACAAACATGCATGTATACCCTTCATCGTACACATAAAATTTACTTGTCCCTCACTGGAAGGCTGAAATCCATTAACTTTCAGTAGGTGCATGGTAATTATTTTCCAAAGCTGAATGTAACCGAAGAGGCAGGGTCACAGAGGAGATTTCTGTGGTGAGGTGAGAGGTCGTATGGCAACCGCTGACTGTCCGTCTTCGTCCCACTTATGTATTCAATTCTTCCTTTTCTATTCAGGCAGTGGGACGGACTCAGCATCAGCTGCCTGACTCCATGGACCAATAATGCAATAATGTGATGCTAACCAAATGAGGCTAATCTGGCATATGGGAGCCAAATCCTATCACTGATGTGTCAGATGTCATCAGAGAAGCACCGAATGAAGACTCCGCAGTGGAGTGAGTAAATACATTAAAGATACAAACACACTCACACACACAAGGTCATATGCACAGGGAAGCCGGCGTGGGGTATTATAGAGTACTGCTGACAAAATATTAAATATGCCCACCAACTGCAAAAGCTGTGGAACATGCTTATGGGAATTTGATTGCTTATCACCAAGTCATGCAGGACTGCATCTTTAAATGGAGAGATATGCTTTAGTCGAGCCTATTTAATTAATCGCTGTTAAATCTCCTGGTAAAAGGAGGTTCCTGCACAGATTTACTATGCTAAATCTGTATATGATACACAGTGAAAAGGTGCAATATGTGGAAATCTGCCAGTAGTGACAGCAGGAGTCTTACTGAATGGGTCCAGCTGAGAAAGTGAAGTTTTCTGGACTACAAACAAGTTTAGTGGATGTGGTAGAATGCACACAGTTGATGGATATTTTTACTTTCAAATGTCCTTGTGTTCAAGGGTGGAAGAAACAAAATATAGCTCCTACCGTTACTGTAAGTCTTCTTGTGTAAATTATTTTTTCTCATAGCAATTTAACTCATAGTGAACTATCCATTATTGCTAGGATTCTTCTTTTCTCCTTTTAAATAATTATTCATTGTAATAATAATGAATATTAATAAATCTTTATTCGCTATTGGATGGGCCCACATTTTTATATATTTGTTATTAGTTATATATTACTTATTAGTTATATATAATCGCTGTGGGGCAGAACACTCCTAAGTCCATTTTTTGTCATAAAACAATTCTATTGGTCAGTCTTCACGTTGGACTGACAGTTTTAGAAATATGTAAAACCAATGAAAAGTGTTGAAAACGGCTTGTTCATACTGTATATTTATATACAATGTTCATATATTTAGAATATACATCGCTTTTTCCTGAAAAATAACCGTTTTGGACATAAAAGGTTTCCGCCTAACAGCGATGATATATTAGTTAATATAAAGGCAGTTAATATAACACATGTATAATACAGTCAGATCATTATTGAGTGCATGAAAGCATAAATAATAAAATTACAATTGATATTACCAAATATTAGGACAAACACTTTTGTTACAATAGGTTACATCAGAACGTCATTTAACTAAATGTATCACACCTCCACATCATACTAAACAATTAAAGATTAGTTGAATGAATAATTGCTCTGGCTGAAGGATTTTATTGTGTTCTGTTGAGGTATTATTATTAATAACAGAGGCATCTTCAGATTGAATGCATGGTTTATATAATGCTATAAACATTAGCAGTTAAAAAGTTACTAATACTCTGATTAGTTTTTGATAACAACTTAATGATTATTACTTGTAGCTGAGTAATATTTCAGTAATTTAACAGTGCATAAGACATATTGTGTCCAGTTTCTATTTCTGCAACATGTATCATTCCACATGTGGTGCAATTAAACTTTATTGCATATTACAATGTTGTACTTTACACTAAATTGTTGTAAACATTGTGGATAGAACACAGAGAAAGGCTAATGACAGAAATATACAGTAAGCCACAGGAAGGTCAGCATCTAATGGAGTTCAGTGTGTTGGGAAAAAAAAGCAATCAGAAGAATTCAAAGGGGCTCAATGGACCTAGAGAACATGACCTTTGCCATTGTAATGTGTTGAGGACGGAACAGAGGACGCCCAGTGCAGCAAAGCTCATTTACAGCTGTATATGGCGGCGGACTTACACGCACACACACCACTCTACCCCCAGCAGCACCAGACCAATCGATACCAAAGTCAATATGTTATTTTTCATCCACTTTAAACTAATGCATAAACTCCTGGCGAGAGATGTCAACGGTTTTATGAATTCTAGATGCAATGTAAGAGAAGGACCTTTCTGCTCCCTATTTAGCTCCAACAAGCTACTAAACAAGAAGATGAAAGAGGGTCTGTGATCAACTAAATCAGGGTAGAAATGTTACAAATCACTCACTTTGCTGATGGGAGGAATCACAGAGGGCATATTGATGTACCGTCATTGGAAAATTTCCTGTTCCCAAACAATATTGCTTGCGTAAGCGCATTCGTCATGAACACCAAAAAGCAACAGCAGGAACTATCAGGTAGTCATGAGAATGTTAGGAGCAGGACACAGAACTCCCATTGCTTAATGAATTAATTATTATACCGGACTTTCATTAAGCTAAGTGATTTTTGAAAATAATTTTTTAATCTCTTGGTGCTTGATCAACCTAATGCATCTGAAGTATAAAAAATGTATTAATGTGACACTTGGGCATGAAGACATTAATGTGGCTAACAGTGCATGAAATATAAACTTTTTTTTTTTGCATAGGTCAGGTAAGGCTCTTTCTGAAAGTCCCCATTAACTTTCGTTCATTGTTAACCTCATAAGCATCTCTGGGCGGGCTGTCCTGTTAAAGCTGTAATATGTCACTCTATCAGAGATAATGAGAAATATCTCACGTTGAAATCAATTTCCTGGTGGCTCACTGAATTAAACATCAATTGTGGCCCCTCATGGCCTGAGATGACTGTACGAACAGCTGGGTACGAGCTGATTCATGGGGTGATAAAGACATATCATATCCAATCTCATTCTAATCTACATTATTTTTTTAAAAATGAGATACTTCCCACACATTATCTCTTTGGTAATTACTAGGTCTATGATGATGATGACGACGACAACGATGATGAGAAGGAGTGTCTGCAAGGACTCTTATTTCCTTGCTGATCTTACATGCGATAGTGTCGAGTCTCAGGGGGCATGATTTTCATCTGAACTCAACCAAGGACGTCAAATTACACTCCACCCTGACAACAGCCATAAATCTTCAGCTCGCCTCACTGAAGCCGCAGTTTACGATATAGACATATAGACTCTGCCACAGGGAAATGTGCTAATGCTGTTTGTACATATACGGTGAGTGTATAATGAAAATAAATCAAAAGCGTTCCAAGTTTTCCGCAGTAGACAAGGTGGCATCAATGTTACACTCCAGCCTTCTTTAGAAAGTCCACAGAATGTTTGCTTCCCAGAGTCTTGGGTGTGGAAACTCTTTCATTCTTTGAACCTGAATTTTTCATATGTGTGACTGCATTCTTCACAAGCTAGCCAGTGTGATGTGTGATAGAATGCTAGAATGGCGTTCCTTAGAATCTCTTCCTCTCTTTCTCGCTCACTCCCTCTCTCTCAACTTTAATGGTTGTGCAAATGGCCTATGACTAAGAGGACTACAAGAGTACAATTACCAAACTACAAGACTACAAGAGTACAAGATACCAAACTTAAATAATATAAAATAATTGCTTTTAAAATAAAGTTTTTGCTTTCAAAAGTTTTGTTATCATGTGATTGCGGTGAGCAAACACATATTGTTATCCGATTTACATATCCTACAGTTTTTGTGTAAGAAACTTTGTCTCAAATCTAAAACATGTGGGGTATTGCAGTGTGAGGTGGTTGTATACAGGTTTTTGATATGCGCACTCGTTTGCGAGTTCTTTCCATTTTTTTTGTTCGTCTTTTCTCGATTTAGTGCACAAACACCATTCTTCTCAAAGTCACCAAATTCGACGTGATTTGAGGGCCCATGAACCTCTTTGCATATCTGTAACTGCCATAACCCGCACTTGTCTTTTTCATCCTTTTTTCTGTTTATTTTTCCCATGGGGACCCATTTGTTTTCTTCCATTAAGAATACATGGGATTTGGGACTCAAAAGCTGGCCTCGGCCTGTTTTCACACTGCAGCCAACATGGTTCTTATGTCACCTCAGGCCACCTCACTGAACACAAATCTCGATCTGTTTCTTGTCTTTTTCTTGCTTTTATCATCCCTCGTTCTTTCCCCATTCACTTCAGTGCGTTTTTCTACTCAGCCAGTTTTCATGGTACAGCCACAAAACTTGAGCAATCCACATTTTCTTTTGGAATTGCATCTCCAGTTTCATATACAACTATGTCCTCACAAAGTCATACAAGTTTGTCAAATCTCAGGTTTTCCTTTCTTTTATGGGATAGACATGTCCTCTATACCACTCTAATACTTATCTATACACATACCCAAAAAATAAATACAGACAGACTATCACTGATTCCAGAAGATCAGGCACAAGCACTTGTAACAGCTTAACATAAGTTATGTGTAGTTACCTTGTGATGACATGCACCCCATCACCATAAGCCAGTTCAATGAAGGGAGGATAATAAGCTGCAGTGCCTTCAACAAATCTAATAAAAGCTTTGGGCTCAGTGTAGACATTATGATAACCCCATTGAGCAGAGGAATCCATGACCAGCGCTGGCCTCTCTTCCTTTCAGCTTTACAGGACGTGGCCACTCGTGTGCAATCACGTGGCACTCGTACAACTGTTTTCATTCAACTTGTCTCTCCCTTCTGCTTTCATCTGCTTTCCCTTTTTCATAAATCTTAAATCTGGGTATAGAAATTGCATGAATTTGGGCTGCAGTGATGAAGGTCTGACTAGCAGCTATCCTGGTTTTTACCTCCATGTTCCACTGGCTTATCTGCTGGATGAGTGCGGAGGGTCACAGGTGCCAGGAGAGCAAAACAATATCTCCTTTCAGAGGAGCAATCAGATTTGAGAGCAGTTACATCAAATTGCTGAGAAGGAATGTGCTTTATTGGAAGGGGGAGGAATCACAATACTGTCATTAGAGCTTCTGCTGGATCTCTCCGTTACTCTCTCTCTGTCTCAATTCAGAATTATTTAAAAAAAAATATTTGAATAGTCCTTTCAAGTGAACAAGTCAACAATCTTCTTCCACTTCAGCACCTCCCCATCACATTCCATATTGTGTCACACAATAAATAGAGCAAGTTTTCTTATCTGATGGTGGCGAATGAAATTTTGCTGTAATACCTGACCTGCATTTAGGGATCAACATTTACATGACTCACAGTTTGGCTCTTGTTCAAGCCGTCCCTGCATATTATCAGTTCAATTTGGTTAAACATGAAAAGTAAGCAGTGACATGATTAAGGGTCATGTGCATGAACATGCAGACAATGGACATGCCAGTATAAGACAAAAGGACAGAGGGGAGAGTGAAGCCACTGTCATGTCATCCTAAAGATAAGATTAATGACTTAAATCTGAAACTTCGCTAGAGAGAGCACCTTTGCACCAGTAATCCTTAATTTTACTAGACATGCACACATGCTTGAAAAGGCAGAGTAGCATTTTCCAGCACAGAACCTTCCTTTCTAAATTCCTTTGTTCTCATCAAACTACTTTAACATAGACCAATTTGAGTTTCCTCTCAGTTCCAATAGAGGAAGATGTCTTCTGTACGCTTAGGCAGAAAGACAAGCATTCACCTGACCCTGACGTCCTGTTTGGAAATAACATTGCTTTGGCTTTTTGCTTGTGTGTCTCTTTTTCCTAAACTGATTCACCCAGCAAGAGCATAATCCAGTCTGACAGTTTACAGACAATAGCATGACTGAATGTATTGGAATGGATTTCAGTGTATCTACACACACAGAGAGACACACACACTTACATAGACTTTGAAGGTCAGAATCGTGGAACTATTCTTCAGACTTATTCATAACAGTTGTATTCAGCTAACTGCAACTGACAGTCATAATACAGATTAGGCAGAACTAGAGCAAGATGTGCCTAAATCCACAGTAAAATACATTTTTCTTTCGTTGCCATCAGAAAGCATGGCAGAACATTAAGAAAACACAATGCCCTGCCTTGGTTCGGCTGTTTTTATGAGGATGTGCAACATGTGTAAGCTAGTGTAACTATAGTGCTGTGTGTATTCGGGTGCACAGGCCTTGAACAGACACATCCAGACTGCAGACTTCACCAGGTGTAAATCTTTTAAAATCTCTGAATAAATTGGCATTCGGTCTTGTGGGTCCAAACAAACCAGGAGCCTGAAGAGAAACAACGCGGGCCGGGAAGAACTGGGCATGAATTTTCAACACTTGTGGACACATTCACTGCAAGGCTGACAGATCTCATATAATATCTGTGTCCAGTAAGCAACAGTTTGTGAACAAGCCAGCTTTCAACATCTCTGAGTCCTGGTTCTTGCAAGTTCAACAAAAATGAACTTGTGTGCTCCACTTTGACTACAGTTCTGACCTTGTAAACTGAGATGTAGTTTACATATTCTTAACACACTCCTATTTTCTCCTTGCCGACTTGCCCCTTGCCTACTTTTGGAAAAGCGAAATACCTTGCACTTCTGTCCTCATGCCGGACCTTCAGAGATCTTGTATCACCCGAATCTTTGTATAGACCAAACAGACTGCTGATGATCACCTCTATTTTAATCTGGACTTGGAACTGAATTCTCTACCAAGTTAACTTGAGTGCATGAAACTGCGAAGGCCCAGTTATCTGGTTCATCTCTTGATTTTAGATGAACGTCTAAATCTTTTGTTAAACACACTCACACATTTATACACCCAATTAGAGTATTGGTATTAGGATTGGGTCCCTTCCTGAATCTTGGTTATTCTCAAGGTTTCTTCCTTTTTACCACAGAGTAGAGTTGATGTCAAGACCACCTAAGCCGAGACCGGAGTGTGTCAAGACTGAGACGAGACCGAGACCGGACCAATGCACATTTTACACCACATGATGGATAAGTGGAACATGCAAAGCCTAAGCACCCCTCAAAAAGAGCTGTACAAACAATATATACTAAGCAATATTAAAGGTCCCATATTATATGTTTTCAACAATAATTTGATAATGTGATAAAGTAAAATGAAACAGTGAAATGAAAACAAGTGAGTTTGGCTTCAAACATCACCCCATCAAACTTGTCTAACAATGAATGAATGCAAAGTTTTTGCAGTTTTTAACATACATTGCAGTCAGTGCAGCAAACAAACTGTAATAAGGGGCTTTTAGCATCAAGCACACACGCTCTCATTTATTCTGATCCACTTCAGCATCGTTCCCCTTTCGAGCATCTGCCACCCAAATGACTGGTGGAGGTGTTGTTTTGCACTCTCCTGCTAGATGGTGCGACGTAGGACGACGGGCTATGCGGAGATGAACTCCGATTTCAGGGCATTGGCACGTCGTCAGGCGAGAAGGTTTCTCAGCAGGCAGCCTATTTGTGTGGGAATAGCTTTGCTGAGTGATGAGTCTGTGGTGTAATTTGCTGGTGGAACCAACCTGTCAGACAGCAGCAGAGAGAGAGAAAGAGAGAAAGAGAGAGAGAGAGAGAGAGAGAGAGAGAGAGGACAGCAAAAACACCCTGGAGACCCGGACTCATCGATTTATGACATCAAATCACATGACATCACGGTTCCATCTCTCCCTCCGCAGTGGAGCGAGAGTCATTAGACACTGTTCACACGCACATACACACGTGTACACACACACACAAAAGCACACCCACCCACACATACACTGTAAGGTGCGAAGACATGAAAGCATCTTCAATTCACAGGTCATTCGCAGCCAGGATAGGCATATTGATCCAGACTGGAGCACTTGTGGACAGGTTGAGCTGAAGGCAGCAAAAGAGGGAGAGTGATGGAGTGAAAGGGAGCATGGGCGAGGGAGAATGAGAAACGAGAGCAGACAAATAGGTGAGTAAAGGGGGAGGTGGTGGGTGGGGGGTGATGGAGGAAAAGTGAAAACAGGGGAAGGTGCAAGAAGAATTAGACCAGGTAAACGAATGAGAGAGAGAGAGAGAGAGAGAGAGAGAGAGAGAGAGAGGGGAAATGAAAGCTAGGAAGAGAGAGAAATACAGAGGAGACAGGCAGGTGGCGATACAGATTCTCAGTTGAGAAGCTCTGTCTCTGGGAAAGTTCAGATTTCAGTCGAGACTAAGAGGCAGCCTGTGGAATCTGAGAGCCACTTTCATGTTAATTGTGGCACTATTAGGAAGTACACCAGAGGCCCGCTAAGGAATTTCAATTACACCACAGATACACATACACACGCTTACAGTAAATAAACACACACACTCAAACACGCACAGTCGATAAAGGGTCTCTCTGCACCTGTGCCAATCATGATGAGGGATACACATGCTGCAGCTCAAAGTTTCCATCTTATCATGGAAAACAGGAAAAGCCAGAAAAAGCGATAGGACTGGAAAAGCGTTTTACTATTCAACCCCTGCCTAAGCTTACTATCTCAATATTGTTGTTTTAATGGGCACTGCTTGTTTTCTCATAGCTTAATTCATCAAAAATTACCAGAAATGTTATCTGGTTTACAACTCCCCTCCAAATAAAATAAATACATAGCAAGAAAATGGAACTGCTTGTTGCAGCTGTATTTTTTGCCCTATTTTGTTGTTCTTGTTGAATGTTAATACAGGAATATGAGAAACTGTACTCTGACTTGGGAGCCAAAATTTTGTCCTCAGATTGTCATATTCAGTACATTTAGCAGATATTGGTTTAATGAGTGCAGTGGTTAGCACTGCCACCTCACAGCAAGAAAGTCCTGGGTTCGATTCCTGGGTGGCCAATAGGGCCTTTCTGTGTGGAGTTTGCATGCTCTCCCTGTGTTCGTGTGGGTTTCCTCTGGGGGCTCTGATTTCCTCCCACAGTCCATAAGCTTGCACTCTAGGCTAATTGGCAACTCTAAACTGGCCCATAAGGTTTGAGTGAGTGTGTGATTGTGTGAATATGTGTGATTGTGTGAGTGTGTGTGCCCTGTGATGTGTTGTCGCCTGCCCAGGGTTGGTCCCCGCTTTGCGCCCGTAGTTCCCTGGATAGGCTCCGGCCCTCACGCAACCCCAGTTGGGATTAAGCGGTTGAAATAATGAATGAATGAATGAATGGTTTAATGAGTATAGCTTCTGAACTGTTTCAATTCTTGCCGTCCATTAAAGAGTACATTGTGTCAGGGATGGGCCCCAAGAAGGTAGCAGATTTTTTGGTTCAATATGTTACACATTCTTATCAGTACATTATATGAAAGGAATTTCGCCTGTGTACAGTACATTACACTAGTCTCTTTATACAAAATTACAAAGTGTTTTACCAAGTTTTGCAACTTTATTTGACTTTTTTGACTATCAGTCAGTTATCAATGGTAAATGTTATTGGTGGGGGACATCAAGAAATTATTCAATTAAGGAATTATAGTTTAAGCCCGAGCAAACGGGTTTAACATACATTCCAATAAAAAAAGTCATCATTGTGTGGTTTATAAACAAATTCTATTTTTCCTTTAACATAGTTCAGGTTGTTTTTTGATTATTTGTCATTGTGAACACACCACAACACACAGTGCATCACAACGAAATGTGATCTCTGCATTTGACCTGATGGTGAAGGAGCAGTGGGCAGCTGAGGGGCAGTGCCCAGGGAGCAGTGCTTGGAGACGGTACCTTGTTCATGGGTACCTCTGTGGTAGCTTTACCAGTCTGGGATTCAAACCTGCGACCTTCAGATCACTTGCCGAACTAACTTTATGCTACCAACTGCCCCTTTAATTCAATAGCATTGGGGTCTAATCACTACATTAGATGTTCAAAAAGAGAATTTTAATGTGTAATGTGTAAAAAGTAAATTCAAACTAGACTGCAAATTATAACAGTAGTAAATGTTTGTGTTTGTGTTTTGTATTTCTTCCCAATGCTTAAAAAATAATGGTTTGAAAAGATGAAACACATATTGCTTGAATCTCAGAATTTTTTTTAGGTGTGTTTTCTACAAAGAAGATGCTGTTATGCATGGAGAAAACTACATGTTTTCTTCGTGATGCTACACACTTCTATATCAGGAAGACAACAAAGGTAACATCCACCTGGTCTCAGTACATAGCATTAGTTCACTGGCGTTACACACCAACAGGAATCTGCTCCAGGCTGCACTTTGAACAAGTCTGAGACTGACTCTCTGAAGTAAACTGGGGTGCGATTGATGTGCACCAGAGTTCGATTGCTGCTATTCCACCTAATCGAAGCACACAAAGCATTTAGACACTCCCTAGTTCAATTCGCACCAAACCTGGCAGGTGTGAAAGCGCTAGTCTTTTGTGATTTATGGTGTCCATCATGGTGTTTTGCTTTGGCGTTTAATGTAATTACCTCAGCAAGTTGTGAATCTACAAGGCAGGTAAAGCTGTATGTTGATTTGTAATTTTATGTGTGTGTTTGTGTTGTGTCTGCACATGCAAGGCCGAATAGCTCGGGGGCACCTCATAAGGCTACAGGGTGCAGTACGGGGAACTGGGGAGTGTGTGTGTTTGTGTGTGAGAGTGTGTGAGTATGTGAAGGAGGGGTTACAGATCTCAGATCATTATGCTTCCTCCCTTCATGTTTGGGTGCAGCTCCAGGCAAGACGGAATACTTACACCTCTTCTCCTCTTCCCTGCATCCATCCATCCATCTCTGTGCTACCCATCTCTCTCTCTCTCACACTCTCGCTTTCTCTCACTCACTCTGTGGGTTTGAAGGAGACAGCACTGATCTACATAAGCCTGTGAATATTTGATAACATTCTCCTGTCAGACACGCTCAGGTGGTGCGGCAGGGGAACAAGTCCACCCAGGCTAACAAGCACCACTTGGGAGACTCACACACACACTCACACACACACACATCCTACATGCAAATGCACATCGGCTAGCCCGAAACCATGCCAGACCACGACCACATTCGCATCTATACAAATACCGAAAACACTGCACATGTTCGTGCTTAAAGGTGTCTGACCTTACCTACACTCACTTATACACACATTTACAAGCTGACCCACAAACCTAAACCACCTGACCACATCAGCAGACATATGGGCCACACAACTCACATGCAAACACAGACTACCATGTCATGTACTCCTGACCTATAACAGAGCAGCAAGAGGAAAATGTTGTTTAATTTGCCTTTGTGATTCACAGCTATCAGTCAGTGTGAGGCGGCTCCAATGCCCGGGACGCTAGAGAGCCACGAGGATGGCACACCCTGGTCAGATCTCACACCATCATGCTGTCAGCTGGGCACATGGGCGTGAGTTTGCGTGCACACACAACACACACTCCATTACCTCATTATACACCTTTCACATAGGCTGGCTCCTTGCCTTCTCACAGATCTCTCTCAGCCTTTTTCACACATGAACACACAATGCAGCATAAACCTTTAAGCCTACACACAAGCCTACACAAATTCATAAGAGTCATTGATTCATCCAACTCAACAGCCAACGAGTCTTTAGGGTCTAGTGTGAATCAAGTAGTGAGTCTTTGGGGTTACCTGAGACAAAATGTGAACCATTTGTGGGATGTTGCCCTATTCTTCTATCAGGAGATTCATTAGGGTCACATTTAACCTGGGAAGGGATCTCAAGACTGGCTGAAAGTTGGTGTCGTAAACCATAATCTCTGTTCAGCAAAATTTCAGGGCTCTCGTAAAATCTTGTCATATTACACCTTATATCAGGAGAACTTTTATTTGTCAGGTGCACTTTATATAACGTCCACCATCCCTCCATTCTAATAATTTATTAATGGAAAATGTTAGCATGCCTGGAAACACACACATAGCTTCACGGGGCATAAAATTGTTGCTGACGGAGGCTGTTAGTTATTGTAAGCGCCACCTAGAGGTTGATTGAGGGGACGATGAAGGCATGCTGCATTATGTGTACAGGTCAGGCTGACTGTGTTTGGGTGGAGGTTTGGGTTAAGACAGAGATAAGGACACGGGATGCTTTAGTGTGGCAGCAAAAAGCTCACAATAAACACATCACTCTGTACTCAGAACAGCCCCATGTGACTTACACACAGCAGGGACAAAAGCTGGAAGGAATTCAGAAAGATCACACAAACACACACACACACACACACCAAAATATGCATTTGTATGCATGCAGACACATGTACGCACCATAATCTGTGTCTGAACAGCAATCAGATACAAAGGGATACACACAGACACAGACATTCAGATGCATGCACTTACACACATCAACACATGCAGACATACACACTAGCATAGATACCAAAATCCGCATGCGCACAAACACACACACACACACACACACATACACATGCACACTCACACAGCAATTGGCACACACACACCCACATACATTTACACACATATACACATATATACATACACCCATAACACCCAGCACACGTAAGAGACCAAAATCTGCATTTGTATGCACACACACACACACGCATACACAAGGATACACATATACGCATATACACACAGTAAAAATCTGTGCGTGTGTACAACATGCAGATGCACATGAAGACACAGACATGAACACGCGTCACACACATGCACATCAACACATTCCTACACATACCCACATATATACATGGACGCACCTATCACACACACCCCAACACAACTTACACAGTCAAACACAAACACACGCTTCCGCTTGCCCACACAAAAGAAAGACATAAAGAAAGGAGTCAAGCTGGTAAACCGTGTTTAAATTGTGAAACGCTGTGATGTTCATCAAAGTGTGCAATCTCACAAACAGGAAATGTGTTGAACAAGCAAGTGCAGCACACCTGTCGGGTCAGCGCGGCGGAACGGGTGTTTACTCGGGTGGAAAAAAAAAACACGAAAAGCTCTGACAGCCCTCACACACTTGTGACAACCCACGGCACGTTTACACAGCAAATTATTAATGGCAACGCAGCTGTATTGTTTTTAAAGAGACAAAAAGTGAGAGACTTTTTAATGGCAGCGCGCTCAGACAAATTGCTCTTTATTCCAGCAGGAATTTTCCACACATCCATCAGTAATTAATTGAATTAACCGTTTTTGATCCCTAAAGCGACTCTGCTGTGGTGTGTTCCAAATCTTTAAACACATCCATAAAGTTTGCGTTCCCGACGCAAGGGCCTTTTAAAGAGCGGTGGAACACTACTGCACACAAAGCAGGCCACTGATGACATTGTTAATCCTACTCCCGCCACAAACACACGCTAACTCAAACAGCGACAGTGGCACACTCCGCATTCTAACTGTCGCTTGTTAGGTTGGAGCGCAGCAGGAAAGCCGTCTGACATAGAGCTGCTGCTAGAACAGTTCTAAGCCTTATTAAAGAGAAGTGCTGGGGTCCTGATGTGAACCTGTCTACTCACCAGGACACACTCAGGGAAGACAGATGCAATTCAGGCCAACCGGGAAGACACACACAGACACACATTTTGTTTAAAATCTGGGCCGGTATGCATAAAATGTCTCAGAGTAAAGTTTCATTCTTAAATACGTCACAATTCTAAGAGTGACGTGAATTTTCTCTTACTCTCAGACTTAAGAGCAAGTGGCATGCATAAAAGTGTTAAGACTAGGTCTCAGCTCCCAAATTATTTAAGAGAGTTGGAGAGCTCTCCTAAAGCAGTTAGGAGTTGCACGATGGCAGCAGCACTACGCACACCAAGACGGAGGTTTAGTTTCCTATTAGAATCCATTGTTTTGCTGTGACTTCCACCTTTGGCCCGTAATATATACAGCATAAGCATCTATTAGTGGAAACCGATTGTTGATGTGCTGGTAGATTTTAGTACAACCAATTAAAGATACAATCACAAAAAGGTGCGTTATATAAAGCCCTAGATGAACAGTTTGATGTCACTAATATATTCACTGTGCAGCTCCTGTATTGGTTGAACTCAGTGGTTGGGACGGCATTTTATTTGTAGTCCTCATTTCAGGACACTTAAGTGCTGGCTCTGTCAGTTACTTTTAGCATCTTTACATAACACTCTTAGGTCCTACTTTTTGCTGAAGGCAAAGTATATTATAGGTATTACAATCATACACTTATGTAAGTAAGATTATGTGCTATTACTAGTGTTTAAGATGAATAAAAAATGTAAAAATAAATCTAAACTCTAGTATTTAAAAGCATCAGAGAAACTTCTCAAAAACACTATTCAATGTGTCAAAAGAGGAGATGTTGTATTATTAAACAGATCATCTGTCAAATATAGAGGAGGAAGGACTGCACGCCAATGCAAGGCACTGCTGGGGTCTTTTTTAATATTTAAAAGAAACATTCTCATGCACTGACCAAACAACATACAGAACATGAACAGAATTCAGACAGGATTAAGTTCACTTTAACGTGATCAGATTCAGAATCAGAATTAAGTTTATTTACAAGTACGTTGTCACATAGAAGGAATTTGCTTTGGTTGTTTATGCTAAGACATCTTCAGTGGTTGGTGCTGAGGAACTTATCATGATGTTTAGCATGATGTAAAAGTGGTACATTTGGTTAATTGACTACTAATATAATGACAGCAATGAAAGTATGGTAGTGGTCGCTGTCGCTGAAAGCCTGCTGGGACTTTAATTTGTCTAAACATAACAAAGATGTTTAAAACTATTACATAAAAATAGGTGTAAAATGGCTGATAGTCTTTATTGGCTATAAAAATTCAGATGTCAGAAATGTTGAATGTCAAAAGTCTCCAAATGGCATTTCATTACAAAGTCTGCAAAATGAACTCTGGCCAAAACTTACGGCACGAACCTTCAGAAACCACGACTTCAGCCCAAAAGGGATCAGCGGCCAATAAAATTGCCGACTTTATTACATTTCTCAAAAATAAACAGTCATCTACATGGGGCAGCCGAGCACAAATCCCAAAGCACATTAGGCCAGGGTGTGCGCTGTGACGTGCTCGATAATGGCCGCGGACGGGCTCGAGCGCCGTGACTGATGTCTACCACGTGGACAAAACGCCAGACGCAGCAGCAGCAGCGACAACGGCGACTGTGGACCCGGGAGCCACGGCAAAGCGTCTAATCGCTTGGCAAGATTTCCAGCTGCACGGGTGCATTTCTGCCTCCTTTAGAGGAAATCTGGATAATGATATGACGAAGCTGTAGTGCATTAAGCAGCTGTGAGTGTCGTGCGGCACTGGCCGCATTTGTTTATATGCTGAACACACTTAATTTTGCCGCAAATGAAAGGCCAGCGCACTCCGGCACACACGTGCAGACAGTGATGCATGTATGTGCCTGGCGCAGTACAAAGGAAGCAATCTTCTCCAAGCCTGTATATTTATTTCAGCAATTCCTTTTAAATGCATATTTTATGCTGGCTCTGCATGTTGAAGGTCACTCAAAAATGTTGTTTATGAGGCGAACGGGGAAACGCAAGCATCTATGGTGAGGATGATAATGTACACTGCATTTATCACAGATTCCATAGACATGCCCATGTGGTACCTGACCTCTCTCTCAGCATCAGATGGCACAAAAAACATGCTTCTTGTTCTGTTCACCCAAATTATTTCACCCCTCACTAAACATTCAAACGTTAAACCACCCTTACAAGCTATAATGCGTAGATAAGTTACTCACCTAAAAATGCACTGGATTTAATTTTCTAATCATACAACTGCTCCTGACTGCCTGAATGATGTTATCTTACACTATGATGTCACACATCTTACACTAAGACAGAATTTAGTTTTAAGTCTCTTTATAGATTCATTAATTTCACAATTTACTTTGAGCTGTTCCACAGAGCACAGTCTACAGTGGAACTTTCCTTAAAATGTAGAACTTTAGTCAGTTCTAAATACTAGAGGTGTGAACCTCCACTGGTGTCACGATTCGATACGATACGATATGATATCTTGATGCATCACGGTGCATCACACAACAATTTTTCTACATTTCTTCACATTGCACGCAGATTGGACATGGATCACAGATCAGGTAGCCATAGTTACTACCGGGATGTTTTTTTTTACTAGAATTTTTATGCCATAGCCAGAAAATCACCAAGGAATATCATTATGATGTAATCCAGGGATTTTCAAACCACTTTTGTCCCAGGGACCACCACTCAGACTAAACAGTAGTTTGCAACTCTCCAGTGTATCTTTGTGTGTGGTTTTTAGACATTTACATTAAATTCATTATTCATAAAGATGCCCAAATCATCTTCAAATGTTTTGAAAATAAAAATGAAATGAATGAATGAAAGAATAATAGGAGACTTCAATAGTGAAACTAGGTTGCATATCACAGACCACCTGCAATAACGCCACGGACCACCAGGGGGCAGTGGACAGCCGGTTGAAAATCCCTGATATAATCAATTATGGTCTGCCACTGCATCGATGCAGAATTGTGTATGTCTGCATTGTGATGCATCGATTATGTGATTGATGTCAACACTTTACTAAATACAGACAGAATATACGATCTATTTATGAATATGAAGATTGTTGCTGTGGAAATGTAAGTAGCCAATGTAACAGTACTTATACTTGAGTACAAATTTTCAGTACTCTTTCCACCTCTGGTCATTTGTTACAACAAACTGATTTTGCTCCGGCAGTTCCCCTGTCAGCCACTAGAATACCGACATATCTCATCTCCCTGCCCTTGTTTGGTTAATTATCCTGATGCATTTCAGATGTTTCCCTGGTTTTCTCATTTAGTTCGATTGTCTTGTTTGATTGTTTTGTTTGTTCATTGGTTACATAGTTAGTTTTGGTCATTGTTCAGTTTGGTTAAGTAGTTTATTGTTTGCTGTCGTCTTCACCTGTCCCTTGTTTCATTTCTAATTTTAACCTTGCTTTCCTGCTTTGTCTTTGGTGACTGTTGCACAAGGTGGAACTTCTGGCCTTCTGGACTTTAGTTTGAGGTGGCTGGCTAATGTTTTATGTTTTAATTAATATTTTATTTCTTTCTTGGTTGAGGGCAACATTTGGGGTTTCTTTATTGCATTTTATTAAAAGAAACAAATTGAGTTTAGTTCATTCTTGCAAGTGTATCCAGTCTACTTTATCCTTTCTTTATCCTAGAAAATTAAGTGAGACATGTAGCACCTAAACATATTCTAGCCACTCATTGCAGGAAAAAGTCTGAGAAACAGGATAACACATTGAAATGTGAACATATTTCTGCAAGGTGCAAATTGCACTCTATTCCACTTGTAACCACACAACTATACTCTGAGTTTAAAGCATCTTTGAAGGTTGTTTTGAGGGCCGAACTTTAGTTAAACCTGGGGGTTTCACTTTTAATGCTGTCTTTTTTGGTCACACACTACCTTTCTCTTGACTCTTAATTGACACTGTGCCATTCAGTGTCAGAGCACAGTAACAGTTTGGGAAAAGGTCATGTCAGGAGAAGCATGTTTTCCATACAAAGCAGCCTAATCAAGAGGAGCAAAGAATTCCTCTGTGTGTCAGTCTCAGAGTTACAGTCTTGCCTTTAATATGGATTGGATTGTATCATTTACACAAAAGGAAGACTAGGCCTGCTTACGTATTTAATGGAGTCTGACATTTACCCACAGAGAAAAAAAAACAGAGAGAGAAGTGAGGTTGATCTTGCCTTGAACTCAGCTAAGTGACCATTGTTAATGTGATTGCTGCACTCAAATAGAAAAAATAAAAGCATGTACATGCACACAGGCATTTCAGTAAAGAATCTTTGATCATATTTAAATGATTAAGATATCATGGTCATGAAAGTACAGCTGTGTCTTCTCAAAACACACTGAGCAAAATGAACACACTAGAGGAAAATCAGGTTTGACAACACGTATGGTAATGTCAAAACATAACAATGTATGATGCAGAGGTCACATTTCATTGTGGTGCACTGTGGTGTGTTTCACAATGACAAATAATCACTCACTCACTAACCACTAGGCTACCAACACTCTGATGGATCATAGAGTTCATGTGAGGACTATCTTTCTCTCTAAAATGCTGCACATTTCTATTTCTACAGCTGAAAGCCTTTTGGAATTCCACTGTCTCTTTCTCCAAGTAAATGCATTAGTCATTAATAATGAACTCATTTGATCCCAATATGTAGAGTGTTCTGCATTAGTTTGGGAGACAGGAAAGTTCATTAGATACTCACTCATTTCTCTGCAGTCCCACTGGGCCTCACAGCGCTGCATGTGCTGTCTGGAGTGGAAAAAAATATGATGCATTGGGAAATACAAGGTGAATTGAGGTGATATGTGATATCTTGTTTCTGTGCCACTTTGCTGAATGCTTGACTAACTCCACACCTTTAATACAAACAAGGTGTGTTGCCTTAATATATTAGTAATAAACTATATGGTTGTACGTGTCATAATCAATTATGCTGGCCGGCTCTCAGAACGCTGACTGACCGAGTCCCTGGAGAGAGGCCATGTTTGGAGTAAAACTCTCGGATATCTGCAAGCTAGCGTCTCTCTCTCTCTCTCTGCCTCTTGTTCCCTTTCTGTTATTACAGAAAATATCCACATATGGTATTCGCACACTCACCCACTTACACCAACAACTTAATATATTTGGGGTGATGGGGTGAATGCAGCACTTACAATGGAGTGTGATTGCAGGAGAGAGAGACAACATGTTCTCACAATAAGCCTGTGTGGGCAGCACAGCATAGAGAGGAACGCAGCTTTGGAGATACAGTGGCTGATGTCCAGCACATGTTTCTCTTTAAGTCTGCTCGCAACTTTCCATACCCCAGAGTCTGGAATTCTGCACTCACTGTACACAGTACTGTGCACTCACAATGGAGAAGCATATGGGATACAAACAAGAAACAGAAACAATCTCTGTGAAATTGGCAACATTTGTGGTGCTACTAAACAGTTATCCTGGGCCTTAAAGAAAGTTTGTGTGACTCAAACATAAACACAAAATAAAATAGTTTAAATGTGACAACTAAAATGCTGATCAAAACCCTCATCTATCTTATTGTGGTTAGGGATATGTAAAGGCTTGGTTTTAAAGCATCTATATCCCATCTTTGTCAGATTATCTAATAATTATGTGGTGTATTTATGGCCTATAGGGTGTGTGGTTGTGTGTCTATATCTAAATGCACTATAATGTAGGTATGTGCGTGTTTCTGGGCAGAGTTCGTTAAATAACCAGAGAAGTCACGCAACCTTCATGTTGAAAGCTTAATAAAAGGCTTTTTGCCCAGATTAAACTCATGATAGCTCTACCAGCTGCCCCATTTAGTTCCAAATGTAACACACTTCTATAAAACAGTCTGTTGGCAGAAAGGGAAAAAAACACGGAACTAACATTAACACTGCCAAACGTGTTCATAAGGCTTAAATCTCTGAGTGGGGGGACCCTGTGTTAGAGTGAGTTTGAGAGAAACTATGAGCACATCCGAGTGAAACATGACATGGAGATTTTTTAGCACGTTTTACAGCTGTATTCTTGGCAAGGGAAGTGTCCTTCCACCAGGGCAGGACAGTTAAATCTTTCAGTAGCCTCCTGCTTCTAAGAAACATAGTATATTAATTGGAAACGTATCCTAAACCACATCAAGTAAGTCAAAGGAGGTATGTGAAAGCCTGGCTTGACACCAGTACGGAATCAAAGAGAAAGTTTTACTACCTGACCCAGCTGTGTGTATGTATGTATATGTGTGTGTGTGTGTGATTGTGGTGTATTTCAGTGTACTGTGACTGAAGAAGGTGTCCAGGGGTCACCCAGGCCCAGTAAAGCTCCACCCTGACTTTAGGATGTCAGAGAAAAGTGGAGGAGGAAGTGGAAAAGAGAGAGAGAGAGAGAGAGAGAAAGACAGTTGTATTTAACATAGCCAGGGGAGGGGAAATTTTCTCCAGATGTTGACAGCTCTTCAGAAGGGAGTCTGTAAGGGAAGCGGAGGTCATGGAGGCTGAGAGGTAAAACCCGTTGCACCCCACAAACCCTCTGACAGCAGTTTATTGTTGCACAAACGGTTGCAGAAATCTGGTTTGAAGCTTCTTAGCCAACGCTCGGTTTCATCAAGTTCACCCAGACATGGTGTTGTTTCAGCCACCCCAAACCAAGATGTATTGCAGGCGAAACTTAAAAAATAAACATTTGTGTATTCCATCCTTTCTTCTTGATTTGAGGGACCTTTAATATGGTTATTCTGCAATCGATCACATACATTCCTCCTAGAATCGTAATAGATTGTTTGACCTTTCCAAATAAATTTTAACCGAAGGGTGGAGACCAGTCTACTGCAATGCCTGGTCTTTGGAGCTGGTCTGGAATTGGTTAGATTATCTGTGCTTGTTGAGATGCTGCAACCATGTTGCCATCTCGCCATGAGCTGTGTGTTAAGTGTGTTTCAGTGTTGACAGGGTGACTTATCTAATGGGTTGAATGTTTGAGATGCTCAGCCTTATGTCAACACAGTGGGCTTATCTAACTGCCCATCTTTAGTTAAATCCAGTGAGCTGCACACATACACACATATGCATTCACATACACAAACTCTCACACACACACACCACAGGACATCGTGTAACTATTTGGCACTATGGAAGCAAAAAATTTTCCTCATCCTAGACTTAACACTAAACTTATACTCAGGAGATAGTTAACAAATACATTAACATATTGCTTACTTTAATGGAACACACACACACACAGAATAAGGTGATAGAAGTGAGTATAACAACACAAGCCACAAGCTTCCTTCATAAGAAACCACAAAGAGAGCAGGAAATCTGAGAATGTCAAGACAAAGTCACTCAATGTTCTAAAATTACTTTTCAGTTCAGCTTTTGCATAGTTACAGCTAAAGCAGAGAACACCACATCAGTCCACATCACAAGGAGACAATACAACATTTAAAAAACAATATATAATATTGCCTGATGTTACACAGACGCTCCCTTTAACTTCAATCCATGCAAAAGTGTTGAAGATATTTTGGCCTGTTTTTTGAGTTCACTGTCATTCAAGTGAATCAGGAAAGATGTGATGCCATTGCTTTAATCAATACGACTCAGTTAAACTTGCTTACGCCAAAAGAACAAATTCCATCTGTTGTCTTGCCCAGTTTGTGTTGGCCCCCCCACTGGCCATTCATGTCAGCAGGAGTTCATGTTAGATCAATGCATCATCATTGAATTTCTAACAAAACGTAGCTGAGCTGGCAAAATGTCAACTCACTTTCAAGTTATTTTTTAGATGCAGTACATTTAATTGGTGAGACTATTTAATATGTTGTTTAACACATCATTGTTTTAACCTAATGTCAATGTGTAAAACAAATTTCAAATTATATCAAGTTTCAATATAGATGGTCCTAATTTGTGACCCTCCACGGCAAAACCAGTCGCTTGTCGGAACGGAGGTTTCTGAGAAAAACGACCGTTTATGTTGCGTGGGGTAAAAGTTTGGATTTTTTGTTTTTAGTGTTTTTAAACAGTGGAAGGTCTATACTGTACTGTTGTGAATAAATTTTGCTGAAAAACTTACCCTTTCCATCCTAAAAACGTGACTTTCTTGAGGTGAGGAATTCAATTCCAGCAGAATGTTAAAAGTTTCTGTTTTGACCGCTCTACTCCAATATTTACGGTAAATCCACACGTTGACTAGTGTGAAGATATTTCTTCAGAATCCATCTTGGTCTCCCGAGTTCAGTTAACCTAACGCAGGTAGGCTATCCATGTGGCTGTGAATGCAGCGTAGGCTACCGTAAATACAAACGTAGCCGCGACCGCACCAAACGTCTGTGAGTGCTATGTCGGTAGTCAACTTCAAAGGCAGATTTCTCTGTTTCTCACTTGGCGTGACAGGAGAAACCCGACTCCTTTGAATGTTGATATCTCAGTCATATGTCGTCCGATTCATTTGATATAGGTATCGTGTTGAAGGTTGATTTCATGAAAACATAATAACTCAATTTTGAAAATTTGCGACAAGCGACTGGTTTTGCCGTGGAGGGTCACATAAAAGTTTGTATGTACTGGCAACTTCCACCATCCAATATTTATAGAACATATTATAAGAAGTAATTACAATGTTTCTTTAGAACTCTTTCTTAGAATTTAGTGATATCTCAATGCAACATTTATACCGTCAAACCCGAGGCAAAGCCACAGTAAGTATGGGGCAATTTGATGGCACATCAAAACTTGACCTTTTCTCCAGAAAAGAGCAGCAGAGCGTTAACTGAAGAAGTGGCCATGAATCTAACCATGAGCCAGCAGTGATTGTTGATGCTCAACCTTGACCAGGACCACAGAACACAGAACACACACTGTTCTGACTGGTGGATACAACCCAAAGATCAGAGCTCATCTATTCTGGCAGGAGGCAGTAAGTCTGTATGTGAGCTTTGTCTTAACAATCAGGCCACATCTCCCCTCTGTGTGTTAAAAGGTCATTCAGCTAAAATGTTTTTGCATAATGCTCGTGAAATTCTTCCTAGAAGGCTCTTCAGCTCCTCGTGACCTGCGTAACTATAATTTAGGTCAACACATTTAGCAAAAAAAGTTAAGAACATATTGGAAAGTCAATTTTAAAGCCTGATGGTTGAAGGTCAACATGTTTCCAACCACTAAATCAGCATTAAGTACACTTAATGAACACCTCTACTCTGGGCTATTAGGCAAACGAATACAAGGACTCCGGCAATGTGTCACCCATTTAAACAATAACATCATCTTTACGCCGTCTGAATGAAGTTCATCACAGAGTGGCAGAGCGGCTACAGCACTTATCTGGTAAGTGCTGAAAAAGCCTCAAGGGTAGCCAGTATACAAATCAGTCATTTCCATTCATTAACTCATGCTTAGGCTTGGCCCTAGGCTCATAATTATTTGATTGGAGACTGTCTGGACGACTGTGCTTTGTACCTGTGTGTATCTGACCATAAACCACATTGCCCGCTGAGGTTGGCTGGCAGGCTGTGCAGCTCTGATAACACAAGAAAGCCGGTCAATAAACCTACTGAGGGAATCGGGTGTGGAAAAAAAACCTGCACGACATTTTGTCCCCAAGAAAGCATGAAGCATGCAATTTGGCAAGGAAATCTGGTTGGCTGCCTTTTGGAAGAAAATCTCTTAAGAGCACTTTTGAATTGATAAGAAAGACATGAGGTGGCAATTTCATGGGATGTCAGCCAAAAAAATCCATTGCTAAAGCATGCTTAGAAATCCTTCTTACTGGGTCACATACGTGGGTCAAATGTACGACCCAAGAAAACAAAGTGACTCTGCTTTATTGCATTTTTTGAGGCATATGGGATACAGAAATCAAACAGTTCAGTTTATTTCATGACAAGCTTGATCATAAAATGCTCTTATGTCTTTTTAACAGCTGAGCAGTGAAGTTGACTGAAGTGCATTTTCACCTTAATAGGCCTTTCTGCATAGGTTAAGTAAGTAAAGTGCAGGTCTAAAAACTTTGGACCACAATGAAATCTAAATCTCAGTCGAATTTAAAAGATCTCTCTAGTTAAGTTTAGATGGACATTCTGAAGAAACAGGGATTTCACAGTATCATGGCATTAGTTGTGCAATTCATACTTGATATACTGTAAATGTTATGTTTATTTTCTGATTACACATGAATATTGATATCAGATATGCATTTTGCATAAATTTGTGATGTCCACTGAACGTTTTTGCAAATTGCAAAAATAAACTAACTAACAAAACCACTGTTATTTTTCATGATTTCTCCATTACTCTCACTTTTGCACTGTTCCGGAGCTCTGGTCAGGATCTAAGTTCTTAACTCATTTATGTATAAATTTTACTGACACAATATTTCTTGCCTGCTTTTCAGTATCTTACTTATTTCTGTTTGACATTTACTTTTTGAACTTATTTTGTCTTGCTCTTTTAAAGCAAATTTTTGGATTTGTTGGCCTTTGCTGATTGGGCATCGATTTTGGGTCCAACTATGTCTATAAAAAAGGAATAAAATTCCTTAAAGTGATTATTGATTATTGTAAGGTCCTGACAGGAGTCTACTTCAGGTTTTCATATGGTACACATCCCAGAACAGACATTCAATGATCAGGTCACAGTAACCTCAGTTCTAATCATATGACCTCGTAACTTCCTGTACAAATATACGTGAGTTTTGTGTTTAAACTTTGCAAAGTCTTGACTGTACTTTGTACCAGAATACTGATAAGTCTTTATGTCTGCCTGTTTACCTCACATGTTTTGATTTCTTGGACTTTTCTTTGTTTCCAGCCTTTAAGGAAACCCTGTGCTTAGCCTGGACCGGATGTAAATTGAAAGAGGAGACGAGATTTTTTTTTCAATTTGTATACAGTATATAAAAGGTGTTATAGTAGACTATAGACTATAGTAGACTTCCTAAATCTTTGTTTAATTTCCAGATGCATGTAAATAGAATAAATAAGCTAAACAACTGTACAATTAGTAGACTTAAATTATCCTGGGCTGAACCCTGGTAAAATCACCTGGTGATGCCCCTGCCCAGAGATCACGCAAACACAGAGGGAGCACACAAACTCCACACAGAAAGACTCAGCGACTGACCCGGGAATCAAACTCAGGACTTTCTTGCTTTGAAGTGACAACACGAACCACCGTGCCACTCTACTGGGAATATGAAATATAATAATGAATGGCTAATATGTAAAGATGTGTATGGTTTTGCAGAGAGATATTATTGGAATATACTGAGAGAGCATAGAAGAGGCGTTTGACTGCGGTACAGAATGACACAGGCATATTTACCTGGTGCCGTTCAGACACTCGCTGGGTTTATAGATAACACAAGCAGTAAGTCAAAGTAGGTCAGAGTGAAAGCCCTTAATGCACAAATACATGACTACACACACACACACACATGCATACACAGATGCTCAGCCAGAGTCTGCTGTGTCTGTGTTGTGTCTGTACAGTTGGCAGACAAATGGGCAAACTGAGGTCATTCATCAGTGGGATGGAACTTGGGTGCTTGGAAAGAAAACATCATTTGCTAGAACTTTCACACACACACACACACACACACACACACAGACACACAATCTACCCCACTTCCCTATGCACCCATACACGTATACACATATACACACACTTGCATATTTACTTAAATATTTCTAAATTATTAACCCATACAAACATAAATAACAAATAAACAGCCACATAGCTTATTAATTTCTCTCTCCATGTCTTCTTGACATGTCTGCTCTCTCCATATCCATCCACATATACATGCTGTTCTCACTGTTTGCCAAGAACTGAAACTGACCCTTTTGCCAGAGTCTTGCAGAGACCTTCAAAATAATCTCTGAGTTGACTGATATTTGGGGTGAAGTTTTTTTTTTGTGGGAATTTTGAACCCGGTTTCAAAGATCATTCATCATTAATGAAATCCAAACATTGACTGAGGTGTCTGACAACCTGACACGATTGCACGCGCACATACACACACATATCCCATGTGGAAAAGACCCAGTCCCCCCCAGCGAGGCCTAGGGCAAGGTGAGCGTCTCCCTTCTCATTAGATCTCCACTTCAGACCAGGTACATGCTGCTCCTTATTCACCATTCAATTACTCAGGGTCGGACCACTTCGTATAACAGGCCAGTTGATGAGATGTTAGCCAGCTCTCCCTCAGCTACAGAGAGCATAATCAATGTCAGGCTGGAATGAATGACTGACAATCAGTTAATAAACTGTTCCAGATTGTTTTTCCCTTAAAAACACCAGGCCTGGCATAGCCAGCTTTTATGAAATTCCAGATTTTCCTCTGTCCAGAAATACTAATATGACTTTTTAAGAGTTTTATTCTAAAAGCCTATATATATATGTTCATTTATTCTAATCAACATTATCATGATTTTATGACGTGATATATAATGATCACTCATAACATTATGAGCAATAAGAGGTAGGTGTGTTAAAATTAATTGCATTATTGATGCATTGCGATGCAGACATGGATGATTCTGCATCAATGCAGTGGCAGACCATAATCGATTATATTCTGGCTTTTCAACCAGTGGTCCACTGCCCCCTAGTAGTCTGTGGCAGCACTGCAGCGTTATGCTACCAACTGCCCCTCAGACTCACGCAGGCTACTCAATATTAGGTCATAATGTTATGGCTAATTGATGTAAATATAAATCATCAGCCATTTGATGGATTTTTAAAAATTCTTTAAATGTCAAGCTTTTACTAAACCTTTTTTAACCTCCAAAATAACACTTCTTCCCCTCTGAGCAAGCTTAAAAAGACAAGACTTTTAAACTTCCAAAATGCCTGCCAAAAAGAAACGGAGCGGCCACAAAAACACATTTGAAATCCACAGAGGCCCAAACCATTACCCTCATTATTCTGTTCCTCACCCATGCCTGGATTAATAGTAGGACAGGAGCAGTCAATAAGTAGAGACAATAAGACTCACGCTGTCATTCGCCTAGATGAACATTATTACTTGAGCTCCGTTTTTTAGTCCTCTAGGAAAAGTCACTCCCCTAAGAGTGGGGCTTTTTCCCCCCATCCAGAGAAACACAAAAGCGGCTCATCGGAGGCCTTTGTGGAGCGGCCGACTAATGGGAAAACTCCCTATTGTGAGCATCTGGGCCGCGTGCTGTACGTCTCCCCACTAAACGCATGGATCGCTTGACTCAATCAGAACCAGCCATGCATCAATTAATGCATAATTATGCCTAAATAAATGGAACGAGGAGAGGGGGAGATAGATTTATTACAGATGGTTTTATGAGCGATAAACAAAGCAATCGATCAATCTGCCGGCGGCTGGAGGGACGTTATAACGTGTTAGTCGTAAGCAAGTGGATAATGTTCCTCTTATTGTATATGCTAGAGCCTCATGGAGCATGTGGGATGCGAATAAATCGTATGGCAGCGAAAAATGAAAGGAAAAAAATGACACAGACTGGGCCCTGTGACGCGGAAATGATTAACATAATATAAGACAATGTTAACATCACAGCATCATGGCTGAAAGAAACAGATGAAGGTTTAATATTTATGAGGGAATTTAGCTGATATAATTTTCATACCACATATAGCTTATGGTGGTACTGTTTTCTGTTGTTTGCAACAATTCCAGGAATGTTTACACCAGATTATACTAGAAAATGTGCTCAAAAGCTTTTAAAGGTATTTTTGTTTGCCCCTAAATGTTGCAAAAGCTCTTAAATTAAATTATGAGGTTGCATTTAATAATTGCTTGAATATTAACAACAAATGTCTGAGCCTTTTTCCAATTTTAGAACCGCTACTTTTGTTATTTAAGTACAAATTCGGGGACACAATGATTCTTTTAAATCAACATTAATATTGAAAGCAAATTAAATGCTTTGAAAAGTTAATCCAATTGAATATTTCTCTTAATTGCATCCTCTTTTGTGAACAAATTACTGTAATTTCAATTGGAAGTAAAGAAAATTCATAAAAATGTGAGGACCTAAAATATTAAATATAAAGGATGTTATTTCTCAGAAGAGAGGCTTGCAGAGAGATGTGTGTGCGCACAGCAAAACCTGATTTTTCTGTGCTGTTTTGAGGATTTGTTTTGTATGTAAGAACTGGGGCTTATAATGAAAAATCAAAAGATTAGCTTTTGGTTACTGAGGTTAAGGTTAGGGTTAGAGTTAAGTGAAGATGTGTTATTATTCAAATCTAGGGATTATGGGAGTCAGTGGAAGGACCTCATTAAAGATGACAAGACACAGTTTGGTGTGTGTTTTCAACAGCAGTGTGTTAACGCAACAGGCCCCATCCTATAACAGTGTATACTGAACTTGAGCTGTTTAGCATTCTAAATGTCAGCGTCCGCGAGGGCCTAGTAACACAGTCTCAACATTTCAAGTGAAAGACTTTTTAAGACAGCACGCGAAACTGTCCAGATGTGCCCACCAGATGTCAATTGTAGCCCCCAGCTAAAGACTCTCCCTTTTCGCCCTTGGTTACGGGTGCCGTCCCTTAATTTGTTAATGCACACGTTTTACCTCCGTCCTAATTAGCAGGTCATTCGTTATGTCCGTCCTGTGAGACTACGTCCTCACATTTCACCACCTGAGCCATGAATCATGTTAATAGGCCTAAATGGCCTCGGAGTCTGAGGCCGGAAGCTCCCGGGAGACCCAGTCCCCTTTCTGATTCCGATGCAGGGTTGACAGGCACGGATGCATGAGGCAAGCCGAGTAACTAGTCAGGTAAACTCAAGGTTTCACGCGGCTTGCATCACCGGCACGTCCCTAATCAACTTGGCATTCCCACAGATGGAAAAACCACACAGTCGGCCCTCCCAATCAACTCCAAAGAGAATCATAAGGATGTTTTTATTGATTTTTTTTGCACATCGATTTTCGCCCCCCTTTTTGGACTGCAGACATTAACCCACAAATTCGGGAAAGTTAACCTGGTCCCGAGGAAGTGGAATAACAAGATGGAAAAAAAGATTGTTTGTCTGATAATGAAAATGATTAGGACAGCAGATCGAAGCTGACTGTCTTTGAATCGGATCAGATGAAGAAGAGTCAGAACTGCTCCCCAACACAATTCAGTTACAAAATTTAACAGACACTGTTATCCAGGGTGACTGCCATTTCCTAATTCCTGGGACTGTATCTCTGAAGCAGCTCAAGTTTAAGGGTCTTGCCCAGGGGCTCAGTGGTGGTAGTGCTGGCAGTAGAATTTGAATTAGGACTCCTTGGTCCTTAGGCAAGAATCTTATCTCCAGGCCCTCACCATCCCAGTTTTGCATGTCACATGGTTTCTTAGGTCACATGGATGCTGGCCACAGAAAAATGTTGTATGACTATTAGGCAGAGAGCCATACAGTACATGTTCAGACAAAATTTAAAGTAATATGTTTGTGGACTAATGTTCCAGGAGGTCATTGGTCATTTGAGTCCTCGAGCAAAACTAAGACTGTCCCTATAGCTATTTAAGTAAATGCTCCCCTTCACGTATATGTCAAGTGCACAGGTCACATTTTCTTGTGTGCTTTGCCGTAGTGTGTTCACAATGACAAATGTTCACTCACTTTCACTTTTACAAATACTTACAAATGCATTATAAAATGTAGTACATTATGGCAAACAAGCTATGAGACTTTACAGGGAAAGAGTGACAGGGTGGCCTCTAGTGGCCAGGTGGAAGACTACAGGTCTAACCATGACACTTTGTAGCTACATATAGTGTATATATATAACAACGCAATAAATATAGACATAATACAGACATAACAACATGAAATAATTTTTCTTTATAAATCATCCCCCTTAAAAATCATTTTAACATTTTTTAAAATGGAATCTAAAAGTCATTATTTTTTACATTTGTTTGTTTGTTTTTAGTAAATGTGAAGTTTAACTGTTATTTCTATACACCTGAAACATTTGCTTTATTACAGCATATACAAAAGCATAAAATGCATTTTAGTGAAAGTGAGTGATTATTTGTCATTGTGAACACACCACAGCACAGCACACAGTGCAGCACAACAAAATGTGACCTCTGTATTTGACCCATTTGAAGCAGTGCTTGGGAACGGTACCTTGCTCATGAGCACCTTTAGCAGTCCTTCGATTCGAACCAGCAACGCCCTAACCGTTACGCCATCAACTGCCCCAAATTTTAGTGACTTCATAACCACAATTGTAATTTATGTATAAAATCTAATGTTTCATTACTCTTACCACAGAACATAATTTTGTTTTGTCACAGTAGGTACAACAAAATAGAATTAAATATTCAGATAATTAAATGGATCATCATATAAAATGTCATTTTTGTCCACAGCTGTAAAAAGGCCTAAATTTGTAGCCTTTAACCTCATAGCCTCCTAGGAATCAGCTTTACACCCTCTATATTCACAGCTTCCATGATTCGGCGTTCCGGACAAATGCTGAGCCACGCTCTTTGACCGTTTTTCCTCTAATATTTATTGGCAGAGTCTCGGTAACGCCTCTGTGACCCAAGTGCGATGTTGCGCGTTCTCCCTTGAAGCCCGTGTCCGTACGGCGGAGAATACAAGGTCATCCCGTCTTTCAGGGGATGTTGGGATGGGTGGGGAGTGATGTGGCCTTTGGGTTTTAACCCCCATTTTGTGGGCCATCTGCGTGGCTGTCAGAGCAGGTTGTGACAGCGTTGTGACAGGGTTGCGGCAGGGTTGCACTGGGGTCACGGGGGGTCATGGTGGGGCGGCGACTCAGCGGGGAGGTTTCCACTAGCAGCACCCTCCTGAGCTAGAACGGGCTGACAGCCATACGGAAATGTAGCCGCCTGGACCAGTCCAGAACTCACACAGCCCGTCAAACACACACACACACACACACAGTCTCTGTATTACTATCTTTGTGAGGTCTTTCCATAGGCTCCCATAATGACTAGATGTATATAATTTTACACCTACACCTAATCCTAACCCTAACCTTAACCTCAGTAACCAAATGTACATCTTTTACTTCTTTTAGTTTCTCAAATAAAACAAGCACATTTTCTATAAAGTCATTTCTCCTCATGGGGACCTCTCAAATGTCCCCACAAAGCCCAAAAAAACAGATAATAGTGATTTTAGGGGACAAAAAGGTCCCCACAATGCGATAAATACATGAACACACACATCTACACACACACACACACTGACTGCTCGGAGGGAGAGAGGGAGAGAGAGCACAAACTCACTGCCAATGATAGAAGTCACCTCTCCATCAGCCTGTTAATGCCTCTCCCTCTCTCCCTCTGTCTCTGTCCCTCTTTTTGTCCATCAGTGTTTTTATGACTGACTCCTTATTCTTTCTTTATGTCTTCCTTCTTTCTACCTCTCTTTTTCATTTGTCCATGTCTGCTTGCTCGCTCTATCTTTCTGTTTCTTCCTTCCTCTTTCTTTCTCCTCTCTCTCTGTGTTCTCTCTGTCTTACAGTTTCTTTGTGCCTCTCCCTCTCTCTTTCTCGCTTTCTCTGACAATATTTTTTGACTGTCTGCTTCTTTCGCTTTCTATAACTGTCCTTCTTTCTTCATTTCTCTTTCATTTGTCTGCTTTCTTTCTGTGTTTTCTCTGTCTTTTACTGTTTCTCTCTATCATTACTCTTTCTGCTCTATCACTATTTGTCCGGCACTATCTTTCATTGTTTCTGTCTTCTCTCTCTTGCTCTCGTCCTCTTTGTCCTCTTTCTGTGTGTGTCTCTCTTTTTCTGCGATTTTCTATCACTCTGACTTTCCTTTGTGTCTCTTGTAAACTTTCTTTCACCGTCTTTTATTTTCTCTCAGCTTTCACTGTCTTTATTCTGTCTCTCACTGTCTCCCTGAGTCTCTCTCTCTTTCATGGCCTTAGTCTATTCTTGCTCTCTTTTGATCTTGTCTCTCTTGCACAGTCACTCTCTGCTTTCTGTCTGTATGTCTCTCTCTCTCTCTCTCTCTCTCTCTCTTTTTCAATGTTTCTGTCCGCGCTCTCTCTCTGTCTCTCTCTCTCTCTCACAGAGACATTCACACACATTGAGCCACAGGGGCTGGCAGTGTCGGGTAAATCCTTGCCAAAAGTCACGGCTGTGCTCCAGCCAAACACAATTTTAACACCGTATGCTTACCCCTCCCCCCCACCCCACACACACACACAGATAGTCACACATACGGACATGAGGGAAGGAGAAGAGAAGGTGGAGAGGACATTTAGACTGACGTTCCCACCTACTCCCCCCCCCTCTCTCTCTCTCTCTCTCTCTCTCACACACACACACACACACACACAAGCTCCGCTGGGGCTTGGCTGGCACTGCTACCCTGGCAGGCTGCACCAGGTGGCAAAACTTCCCCCCTGGCACCTATTCCAGTGCTCGGCAGTCGCACATAATGATAGTTTAATCGCTTGACCACATTCGTGGCTTGGTGTGCTGGACGGACGCCAGGCAGCCGAGCAGGACACTTCTGTCTCTCGCTCACATTGCTCACGACTTTAACAACGACTGACCACCCGAAACTCAGCACGGAAATATACAGACGTCAGTCCAAATGTGGAGGTCAGCCTCAATAATAATTATAGATAATTAAGATATTAAGATAATCAGGGTTGGAACCACTTTTAAAACCATATTCTGTTTCTGAGTAGTCTTTGAGGAGAGTAATTGGTACTTTTACTTAAGTACTTTCTTAACACCTGTGCTTTTAATTATAAGTAAGAATTATTAATTTTGTATTTATACACACTGTAAGTACAAATGTTCAGTAGACTTTCTACCACTGAAAAGTATAATAAACAGAATTGCCACATTATTGTGGGGCAGTTGGTAGCATAATGGTTAGGGATTGGCCCAGTTATCGGAAGGTTGCCAGTTCAAATCCCAGACCAGTAAAGGTACCACTGAGGTACTCATGAGCAAGGTACTGTCCCCAATCATTGCTCCCAGGGCGCTGCCAACATCAACTGCCCACTGCTCCTTCACGGATGGGTCAAATGCAGAGGTCACATTTTGTTGTGTGCTGTGCTATGCAAATAAATTTGCAAAAGTTTCAAATAAACTTTTTTCACTTTGTCATTATGGGGTATTGTGTGTAGAATTTTGAGGAAAAAGATGAATTGTATTTACGAATAAGACTGTAACATAGGATATTGTGGAAAAAGTGGAGCACTGTGAATACTTTCTGGATGCACTGTACATAGTTATAAACAAGTAAAATATGCAGTAAAATACCCCCTAAGAATAATTCCTAAAAGTGTACAGAATTAAATAACTTTAGATTATAAACTGTATAATGGGATATGGTATATAAGATTATGCATGAATGATAACTATAATGGCAAAGTGTGTGTTAGAAAAAAATATTTATTAATTTATTATTATTATTATTATTATTATTATTATTATTATTATTATTATTATTATCATTATTATTATTTTATTAGAGGAGACTTTTAAGTCTTTTAAGTCATTATTGAGTTGTTTGTTTGTTTGTTTGTTTCTTAGTATAATTCGTGGGCTTCACTACGATGAAGTTCCACAAACTCTGCTACTTATCCATTAAATCCTTTAACAATGTAAATATTTGGCCTTGGGTTAGGGCGGGTGTGTAAATAGTGAAGTGAAATAGAGCCCTGAGTGGTGCTGAGCGATGTGGTGTGTGAGGCTGTGAGTTCTGCAGCTGTGCCCTTCACTATAGTGCCTAACTCACTCTCTTAGCTATCCGTCTCATGTTACCTGTGTTCTCATTCCTCGTGATGTGAAATACCACCCACTTGCATGTCCACACACACACCTACACACATCTGTATAATTACAGTATCTAAATACTGGTTACAGCCATAATCTTAATCTCACTAGCCAAAAGCAAATCATGTGACTCTATCATTTGTAAATAAATGTTGAAAATTCTCTATAGAAGCATTAACCCTATAAAAATCATCCCAGTTTCTGATTGATGTTGAATTCTCAGAAGATGCATCTTAGTCAGTGCTACAGTGCTTGCATGATGCACGCTCATTGCATCACAGTGAGCTCTTGCCAGCTGTGACACAGAGTCGGAGGTTGGAGTCCCCCTTGCCAAAGATGGAAGCAAGAATCTGTAGCTGTATTTATCAAAATGCATGACTCTGACAGGGAAAATGGACAAAATGTTTGAGTGTATGTTACATATAACTTATATCATATGTCATAATTTAAGCCAAAAATCAAAACACTTTATGTTACATGTTATTGAACCTTTATTGCGATTTGACATTCATTCATTCATTCATTATCCAAACCACTTAATCCCCAATCGGGTTCATGGGGACTGGAGCCTATGATGGGAACTATGGACGCAAGGTGAAGATCAACCCTGGCAGGTGCCAACACACCACAGGACACAGAATTTGACATTACATTTATTAAACAGATTTTCACAATACGTTTCTCTCTATTTTTAAAATAAATGTGCATTCTTCGTAAGACTCATGGTCGGATGGTCACCAATTCTAATCCCAGATCAGTAAAGGTATCACCAAGGTATGGGCAAGGAATTTAAAAGTAGTTTCCCCACAATACACACTCACTCACACACACAAACAAACAAACACAGAAACTCCTAACTGCATGGCCATTTCAACTGACTCATGCAGAACTGTAATTAAATAACTTTCACCCAAAAATAACTGTCACCTCTAACCTCTGCCTCCATTTTCGCAAAACAGCATTTTTGCTCATAGCACCAGACAAATGTTCTCACGGTGTGGACATTTTCACGTGTACCTATTATCATGTGGATATTGCACAGAAAAAAAACCACACACACAAATATGTGCACCTGCCCCTGTATGCATATACATAAAAGAGAGAACACTGAGCATCCACACTCACACACAAACATGAACTATTGCCTTTATTTCCTCTATAGGAGCAACAAGCTCCTCCACCATACATCATCCCAACTGAAAAACACACAGCCACGCATAAACTATGAAGCCGCCACAAAGCATTTCATCTAGTTTACATCATCCAAATAAAATATGTGTATCAAATGGCCCTGCCTCCCACGCAGTTCACATTTAGCCCCGGTACTTTTCCAGCAGTTTTCTATTAGACGCATCCACCCGTGACCCGAGAGCCCTAGCCAGGCGAGGGAGTTTGTGGCCTGGGCTCCGTAGAGGAAGACCACGCCGGTCAGGCCGCTAATAACAGCCGCTTTGTTGCAGCGAAGGTGAAGGAAGTGGACATGCTTATTTATGGCACACCTCTGGCATATTCTGGGCATGGCACCTATTTGCACACCTCTGCTGGAAATACAAGCAGATACAAAAATAGGCAAAAAGTACACAATGAGCTGAGCCACAAGCTCAGGAGAAAAAAGGAGCATCGCTAGAGTTTTGGGTAGTATTTAAAGAAATGCTGTGTGCTAAGGGAAAGGTGTGGCTTTAGATGTAGTGATGGTCTGATTCTACTAGTTGCTCATGATGTCATGGTGAAGCACAATAGAAAATGGAAGATGTCTTTTGAGTAAAATGAGCTGTGCTTAGCTTGTCAACGTGAAATGACATCATTAGAGTATGACATACTCTAATTTTACGTCACAGTAAAAGGCACAAGCTAAAAGTCTCCATTACCTTTCATTTGGTATTAGTCATATTAATGCCTTTAATCAACGTTGCCTTTAATGCCATTGAGAGAAAAGGGTGAGTACTGTTAGCTTTTATAACATGAAATGCTCTCAGGCTTCAGATCCTCATTTTTTTATTGTTTTGGATGAGGCTCGTGCCAAAAGTCACCATTCATTTTTCATTTATTTTTAGCCCCCATTAGTGTTGTTAACCAGAGTGCTCCTTTAAAGCCGGTGGGAATATATTGGGTACTGGATCCAGCCTTGTTAGCTTGTTGTTCAATGAAAGACTCTCAGGCTTCAGGTCCTTGAACTTTTGCCCTCACTTCCTGAGCTCTGAGTCCAGAAGATGTGCCTCAGGGTTTAAAATAGACCCAATCCAAACAGGGAAAAGTGCTTCTGCAAAAATCCCCAATGAGGTCACCAGCAGCAGCACAACTCCAACTGACAGCTTTGGTACTTAAAAAACACACACACACAAACACACACACGCACACACAGTGTATGTATTACTATCTTCGTGAGGACTTTCCATAGACTCCCATAATAACTAAAGTACATACCTCTTTTACCTCTTTTAGTCTTTTAGTAAGCACATTTTCTATAAAGTCATTTCTCCTCATGGAGACATCTAATTTCTCCCCATTTTAGGGGACAAAAAGTCCTCACAATGCGATAAATGATCTCATAAATTAATGATAAATACACCCCCCCCCCAACCCCCCGCCGCCCCCCCATCAATATATCATATATTTTTCGCAATATAAACACACCTGTTGCGCAAACTCTCACCGGGAAGTCCAACATTCACGAAAACATGCCAACATCTTCCCAAGACAAAACATATGTTTTTGCTGATAAATAACAAAACCAACCAGCATTCTACTCACAGTACAGCCATTTACTTGATATTTATTTAATCCCGACATGCGTCCACAGCGTTATTGTGACACGGTTCTCATATGGAATGCCCTCATAGCAAAAATGTACTTCTTTCTCAGAAATGAGTGGAAAATGAGTTATAAGTCAAAATGAGTCTAAATGCTCAAAAATGGCAAAGGATTTCTTAATTTTCAACTACTCAGAAAATATTTTTT
Organism: Distichodus sexfasciatus; assembly: GCA_032718565.1. NCBI lineage: Eukaryota > Metazoa > Chordata > Actinopteri > Characiformes > Distichodontidae > Distichodus > Distichodus sexfasciatus. The sequence goes on along the minus strand of JAVGVS010000010.1, from coordinate 5,248,258 downwards.
TCATTCTATAATGATAGATATTATCAAATAATTTTATTATTTATCCAGATGGATTCCAAATGTATAAAGAAGTGTTTCCACCTGGCACTAACCTTATTTTTCTTTGTAGTATGTTCTTTGTGTAGACATCATTTTTGGAAAAATAAAATGGTTGCTTTTGGTGCAGAAGACTGAAAACTGCTTTTTTTGCACTAAAAAATATTCAAGAATTGATGAGAATTGGATTGATAGGCAGAATCGACAATGGCATTGATATTGATGAAATCTTACCCACCCTTAACTTCATGTGTGAACAAATTTGTATACTTTCTTTTTCTAAACCTAGAACACTCTAGAAAGGTTCCTAATCTAATACAATACATACTATAATGTAAAAATGTTTTGATATTTTGCCCTTTTTATTCATTAATAATATTGATCTATTTAGCTTTCCCTCACATTCTCATATTCACGTCTTTACAAAACTGTGGAGTGGTAAAAATGATAAGAAGACATGTTAAACCCACAAACAAACACACACCATAACACACAGCCCAAGAATATAGACCATCCAGCTACAGTCCCCAGAGCCACATTTAGTACCTTCACATTATACCAGTAAATAAATCCATAAATTCTATTGTTGCTTTATTATTCTAATCATTTTCCTGCTCCTTGCTATGCTCCGGAGCAACATAGCTGCTAGCGTATATCATGCTAGACCACATTAGCGATGGCATTCTTTGCTACTTTTGTTCCTAACAGTCTGTCGGAGGCGATGATGAATCCATAAACAATCCGAGCAGACGGTTTGTCAGGCTGAGTTGAATGCAAATAAAGTGAACTCAAAGGGGAGGTTAGCATTCTGCTATCTCATCCTCCAGAGCTTAGCACTCCTATGCAGGGCAAGGGGTTTTGGGCTGGAAAGGCCCCTACAGCTTTATGGGTCAGTAAAATCGGCAGAATAAGGGCTGTATTATACAGAATGGGCTTAGCATACAGCTAGCGCCCTTTTTGTTTTACAGTGCACATTTTGTCCACGATAAAGCAGTTGTAATCTAGAGAACAGGAGAGATATCCGTATGTATTATTCATCCCGTGGTATTTAACCATATCCTTTGTGTTGTGAGGCTTAATTGTCTATCTGTCAAACTAAGTCAGATCAGCGGCGAATGGGGCGCGTCAATTAAGTTTAACGGTCTCCCTCGGTAAGAACATCATATACAGCCCCTAGGCTCCCTGTGCCACGCCGATCCTCCTGTCGACTCGTAAAAAACACTTTCACATAAACAACGGCGTCTCACACACAGAGTTTTTACGACATGGTCCATACTGGCACAATAAACCACAGTATCCATAGTGAATACCACCAAAAGAAACTCTCAGCAATGTAAAATTGCCTTTATATTGACCTAAGGTTTCATAACTGGTTTGATGTGATGCTGCTATAGTTACCATTAAGTATCTAATGCACTGTGGGATATAAAATGTTTGTTGCTATACAATAAGCAATTACATCCGGTACCCATTACAAAGTTACATCACTGAGACATTAGGCAACTACAAGTAAAGCTACAGGTCAGTAAAGCTTTAGGACAGTAGGTAGCATAACGGTAGGGTGTGATTAGAAGGTCACATGTTCAAATCCAGTAGAGTTACCACTGAAGTTCTCATTAGCAAGTTACCGTCATCAAGCTCTGCTCCCCATGGCACTGCCCATGTTAGCTGCCCACTGCTCCTTCATGGATGGGTGAAGTGCAGAGGTCACATTTTGTCGTGGTGCACTGTGTGCTGTGGTGTGTTCATAATGACAAATAATTACTCAAAGGTTTTGAAAAGGGGTGTTAAACGCAAAAGTTTTAATTATTTGTTACTCTTTACGTTTTATGTTTAAAGCATTATCAAAAGCAAGCATTGAAACATATTGCTAACCATTAAACTAATCTTTCATTGATTTACAGAACATGTGATAAATGTGATATATTTGGTTAACTGACCTCTTATTTAATCCAGCGCCATGAAAGTGGATGTCCTAATAACTACATTTGTAAGAATCCCCAGATAATCAGTGACACTAGTTTGGTTTAGTATAAACAAGCTTACATTTAACATGATTAAAATGGTTAAAAGATGAACATGCAGTACAAATGACTAGCTTATGAGTGGCTGGTGACTAAAATGTACATAGTTATTTAGCTCATGCTTAATTTGCAATGACACTGATGTGATTCTAGTGATGCCAGGGGTATTTGAAGGTGTTTTTAAATGTAGTGAGGAGTACTTAGTGTAATGTAAATGTGAGAAAGAGTAAAATAGTCTAAAATAGTCAGCACAGTCTCCACAGAGCAAGAAGGTCCTGAGTCAAATCCCCAGGTCAGCTGTGGGGTGTTTCTGTGGGAGGATTGTGTGGGTTATCTCTGGGTGTTCCAAATCTGGGTGTTTTTTTTTTTTTTGTACGTTGATTCGTTACTCTAAATTGCGCCCTTAGGTGTGAGAGTGTGTGCCTTGCAGTGTGTTGGTCTCCGCGACCCTGATTGGGATTAAGCGGTTAAGATAATGAATTAATGAATGAGTACTAAAACCTGCCAGAAAGGCTAACAGTTCATTGTCTTCACCCAATCTATAGCATAATTATCATTTTCTAAACTGCCATAAAAGAAGCATGAAAGTAACACCATTAATTAAATTACAGCAGCACTACCGTTACTTATTTCTGTAAGTGTAAATTGCACAAACATGTATGCAGATCTTCTATGTCCCAGATGTCACAATCTAGTAGAAAAACTCTTGTGCTGGAAGCAGCACATCCACAGAGAAAACCTCCGTCCCCTCGCCTGTATATATTGCCGTTTAACTCCAATTGCTCCTATTAGCTGCGGGATTAAAAAGAAGAGATTGTGCACACGTTTGTGGCGATGGTGGTAGAGAGCTGATTGGAGGATATAATTGATTGGACACAGGCAGAGAGATGAGGAGATGAGTGCTGATCATTTATATTGAGATTGGCAGATGAGTAAAATGGATTGGATAGACTTGCGGATAAGAGGCCTGGAGCAGAAAAAAGCGCTTGCACGTGGCGAGAAAGATTAAAAAGAGGAGGTGATTACAATCAGAGGAGAGACAGAGAGAGTAAAAAAAGACAGAGCGTGGATATTTTGTATTTTTAATTCATGGCTGGTTTTATCTCAGCCACAAGCTAGACATGACGCAGGCAACATAGAATAAAAAAATGTGCTTTAACTGTGGAAAGATGTTATAACAGTATACAAACAGATAAGAGTTCCTTTTTAAGTGCTCAGCTAAAATAGATTTTGTGAATGCACACAAATCTCTTAAAATAAACCCATACAAATCATACAAATCCACCTGCAGTGGCACTCATCATCTTTTGTCTATTTATGTCATGTAGTTGTTTTTTCTGGAACCCAATTGTTTTATGATTTAGAAAACTGTGGAAAAAGGAAGCTTGTGAGATATGGAAAAGGAAGAGAAATCGGTCCCATAGAGGACACAGATATAGTTTAATAGGACGCAGCAGAGACTACTTCCTGCTTGCTCATAGTTTCTCACACACACACACACACTGAGCTGTCTGGTGAACTGTGTGAGTGCAAGATGTCAAGAGTAACAAACAATATGTAGATCTGAAATTCATGTGTGTGGGTGTGTGTGAGATAGAGAGAGAGAGAGAGCGAGAGAGAGAGAGACAGAGAGAGAGAGAATGAGATAGAAACAGAGAGAGAGTGAGAAGAGGAAAGAGACAGTAAGACCCTGGATTTAGGTATGTAACGGCTAATTCTCTGTAGCACAGTGAAAACCTCCTGCCTCCCACTATGAAGCTTTCCTTAGTAGAGCCCAGATTTCATCATCTGGGGAAATATAGACCCACCACAGTGCTGCCCTCTGCACACACACACACACACACACACACACACTTACACAGGGGGAAAAAGAAAGCAGCAGGAAAGACATGCAACATCTCTCTGTCCACCACCAGGGGGGCAGGAGGCCCATAAATGAGCACCCGGTGTGAGCTAGAGAGCCAGAGAGCCCTCGCTGCCTCAGCGGCCGAGCCGAGGAAAGCGGATCGCTATCATAGCAGAGCTTGTTTGAGTTGGAGAGTTGAGTTGTTTTCACCATATGCACCAGGGCTGCATGGGGCTGCAACTCAACACAAGTAGGATTCATTCTCCAGCCCTGAATAAATACCTTTTATATGTGATGATAATATTTGAGTTCCTTTTTTTCATATTAAACATGACCAATGCTTCAGTTTGCATTTCAAACATTTTCTTACTGTTTTGTTTGATTCACAAGGCACAGCAAGCAAGTTATGGGTGTAATAAGGCAAAGGTCTAAAGAAGAAAGAAAGAAAGAAAGACAGAAGCTTGCCTGAGCTTATCCACATCATTAAAGTAGCCACACACACATTAGCAGTAGATTTGACACCAAAGTTCTGACACCGAAATCATATACACACAGCGAAACTAGTTTTGCACTTTTGTGCATGTATAGAAACACACACATGCACTCAAACCAAAATTGCTATGTGGAAACTTGCCGGTTCAAATCCTGGACCGGTAAAGGTACCACTGAGGTTCTCATGAGCAGCGTACCAAGCACTGCTGCCCAGGCGCTGCCCATGTCAACTGCTCACTGCTCATTCATGGATGGGTCAAATGCAAATGCAGGTTACATTTCGCTGTGGTGCACTGTGTGCTTTGCTTGTGGTGTGTTCACAATGACAAACAATCACTCACTTTCACTTTGGCATTGAATATCCTCATTTTGGAGGCGGTCGCGAAGCAAGAACCTAGTGTAGGCAACACATTCGGAAGACCTCAAGTCTAACCAGATCTAACTTGAGCAGCGTGCAAGTTTCTGATCCATCAGGAGAATCTGTAGTATCATGGTCCGGGACAGGCCAATTTTGGTCTTGGTGGAGATGTTGGTGCACAGGCACCACCTGAGGGATGCGAATGCTGCAGCTGCTTGATCGATTTGAGTATGGAGATCTGCTGTGGACGCTACTTTTTTCTCTTACACCAACGATCCCAGTAGAGGCGAGACCAGGGCAGGGTGAGACCGGGTGAGTCTAGACTGAGACCGGACCAATGCACATTTTACACCGCATGACAAATAAGTAACCACAATACAAATCATCGGTTGCCCCGCCCTGAGAAGTTATCCCATCCGAGAGTAAACTTCATTAAAAGTAATATTCTCAGAGTTGTGGTCTCGGCTGGTCTTGAAATAAAATCGCTAGTCCTCTTTGTCCGACTCCATGACAAGACACATACGGCCGATTCCGAGACGAGACTGAGACCTTAAAAAACTGTTGTCAAGATGAGACCGGTCTCGAGTTCTGCCACAATAGATCCCAGGTATTTGAAATCTTGACCTTGCTCAATTTGGATGTCATTGAGTTGGGCGGTGGTTGGCGATCTGTCTGTTGTCAGCATTGTTGTCTTGTCTACATTGATTTTGAGGCTGTAAGATGCAGGCAAGGATATCTGTCACCAGACAGTATGGCACTGTCAACAGCGTACATTAAATCCATCATGAAAGGGTCATACTGGACTCCAGACATAAACTGGATTCCAGACGTAAACATACTTACTCCAAAGTTGCAATGCATATACCCACATAGACACACATGTTCACACACTTGCACATATACATACACCTGCACACATTAGCAAGAGACCTGACACCAAAAAAAATGTAAAAACACACTGTAGCAGCAGAAACTAAATCTACATCATAGACACACAGACACACACAGATAGTGACTGAATTTGCCATTTAAATGTTTCTTTTCCCAGTTTTCTTTATTTCACAAGTCTCATTTGCAATGTTGCACTGTGGCCTGCTGGAGATGTAATAGGGCAAAGGCCTGCATTAGCAAACATACCAAAGAAAGAAGAGGTCTTAACCACAGCATTGGAGTTACTACACACACACAGAGTGTATATATGCATATCCCACCTCTTTCAAGAGTTGAGTGTGTGTGTGTGGGACGCTGCTGTTTCCCTCTTCCTGTGTGTATGAAGTAGGTTCGTGCCAGAGCTCTGCCACACAGAGCCATCCTCTGATCTGAGAGTCGACGTGGGAGTCGGGGGGGCAATAATACAGCGCAAAGGGGAAGACAAGCTGAGAGACTCACATCACACACACACACACACACACTCACACACATAACCACATACCCGGTCGATCCACATCCGTAAAACCACACCAAAGCAGGCACCTCCTCTTTCAAAAGACTTTATCTGAATGCATGTCACCATCTTCTGGATCTCCAGGTAAGCTTTGGATAAGCAACTGTTTTATGTAAGAAGCTCTGCAAGGTCCTGGAGCAATTAAAGGTATTATCAGACACATCCTGTAGAGAAAAAAATGACACACTCGCAGCCAAAACAGCACACAGTACTTTCAAAAGCTCACAAACAGTAAGTCAATTTGCAGCAAAAACAGTTTGTCTTCCTCTGGAACTATAAAGAGGCTTTGGGCAACAAAGAGCACAACAGTAAATTATAAAAATTACAAGACACATCACTGTGAATGATTCACAGAATGACTGCGGAGATTGTCGGGATGACAGCAGTTATATAACAAACCGCAGGAGTCAGTCCTCTAAGGCAGAGTGAAGCTGCAGAATGGTAATTAAAAAAAGTCAGTCTGACTTTTTGATGTACTCTTTAATGACTGTCTAAAGTGATCAGTGATTTAGGTATCAGCGAGGCTGTTCTAATCCTCTAAAAATGTGAAAATTGACTTTGTTGTAAAGAACGGCCCTGATAAATGGAAAATGATTTTATGCGTGAGTGATTATTTGTCATTGTGAACACACCACGGCACAGCACACTGCACCACAATGAAATGTTCATCCATTGTCCAAACCGCTTAATCCGTATCAGGGGCGCAGGGACTACGATATGGGCGCAATGCGGGGACCAGGCCTGGGCAGGCACCAACACAGCACAGCACAGAGTGCACCACAATAAAATGTGATTTCTGCATTTGACCCATCCATGAAGGAGCAGTGGGCAGCTGACACAGGCAATGCTCGGGGAGGAGGACTTGGGTATGGTTCCTTGCGCATGAGTACCTTGGTACCCTTACCGGTCCAGGATTCAAACCGGCAACCTTCCAACTGCCCATAATAAACTTGGTTATAATAAAATTTTAGGTTTTATTTGAGAAGCTAAACAAATCAGATGATTTGAATTGGTTACTGAGATTATTAGTTAGGAGTAGCTGTAGCATTGTTTAGGCCCAGTAATTATGACAGGCAAAAGAAGAACCTGGGAGGCACGGTGGGGTGGTGAGTTTGTGTGGGGTTTCTCTAGGTGTTCCTGTTTCCTTCCACAGTCCCAAAGTATGCATTTTAGATTGTGGTGTCTCTAAAGTGCCTCCCTTAGGTGTAAGTGTGTGTGCCCTGTGGTGTGTTGGGACCTGCCTAGGGTTGGTCTCCACCCTGTGCCCGTAGCCGTGGGATAGGCTCCAGGCCCCGCAACCCCAACTGAGATTAAGTAGTTCAGCTTAAGGCCTTGATAACTGGCTGATCATTAACCAAATGTGCTCGTTTTTACAGGGTGAATCTTTCATGCCCTAAAACCACATCTTAAATCTCACTTGATATTTTCTTGCATAGTTTCGAATATTAGTAGGGATGATGTTCAAAATATGTATCAACTTTCTTATGTCTTATAGTCTTTTATCACTGACAAGAGACCCCTTGACTTGGGAAAAAAAGAATGAGAGAGTGTGAGCGACGTGTACATCGTAAACAATTCTGTTATCCTGAAAGCGATCTGACGGAGTGCTAATTTATCGGAGCTCTGTTTAAAGGCATGATATACTCACGCCGCATGGGGAGAGAGTGTCAAAGTTTCAGCCTTTCCACAATTAACACCTCCTCCTACATGAAGTGATCACTCTGTAATTAGGCAGTTACAAGTGAATGAATAAGGGAAAAAAGAGGGGGAGGAAGAAAAGGACTGGGAGCAAAACCTGAATGACAAATACATTTGATTGTGTGTGTGTGTGTGTGTGTGTGAGAGAGAGAGAGAGGGAGAGAGAGTGTGTGCTTAGCACTGTCATGTACTACAACGTACAAGGTTTCAGATCCCTCATGTTGTGATCACACACGCTTCTCTTTTCCTCTCCCTGTTTCTCACTCTTGATTGCCTCCTCTGCCTTCAAATAAGAATATTTATGCAAATGGCACATGGTGTTATGGATGTCCCATCTGATACATCGCCGCTGAGCAGCTAATAACTACAGCTGTAGAGACGCATTTCAGGAAGGCGACGCGGGGAAATGTTCAAACAGAAAAGCAATCGGGAAGAGCCTGGTACAACAATTATCCATCATATGTTGTCAGAGTGACTGACAGATGTTTAAATATGTCTCACCAGATGTGCGACTGATTAATCGCCTCCGTCGTGGACGTAATTATGGGATGTCAGCATCGCTTAGCTATGGGCCTGATGGGTAATTTCACTCTTTAACGTGTTTCAAAGTGGCTGGTACCTCATACGGTCACAAGAAAGGTAGATGGGTTTGCAAAAGAAAAGGAAAAAAAAATCATTCCTAATATGTCAATCTGAGCTCTTTTATGAAGCATTGCGGTGGTGTTTACACCCAAAGCTTATTAGAGAACACTTTTCGATGCTCCTTTGTGCCACAAAAAGCAGTTAATGAAATGGATTAATTAAGTATGCAAATGAACTGAGTCTCACCGAACCTGCAGGAACCTTTAGAGTAAGGAAAATATTCAGACATCTCAAAGGAATTGCACACTGGCAAAACACAATAAACTGCCAAATTCATTAACATAACAAAACACCACCCGTTGGATTTGCGTCCATTTAATGGGTTTTTCAGTAAATATCATTGTTTTTTTTAATGCGTCAGGAATAAAGATTAAACGTTTCAGCTGTAATGGGCCATTGTCCGTCTATTACACTACATCGGCACTATTCACACCGTGATGCGCCTAAGGACGCAGTTCACTCCCTCGATTCATTTCTAATCCTGACAGCATGTATGTGCTTTGAGCTTTTATGAGGCTATGCGACGGTGCATGCCGTGCACACACACTTAGGACACGTTCCGTCCCTTGGACCGCTGTGTGTAGCTGCATTCATCATTGAGGTGCAGGGTTAGCATATTTAGCATTTTCCTGTGTAACACTATCAGTCCTCAGAGATCGAGGTCATCTACAGTTTGCAGACAGGCCGACTCTGTTACAAATAATGGGACACAATAAAGGGGTAATTTGGCCGGTAGAGTGAGAGCACATTGCCACTACTGTGTGTGTGTGTGTGTCTGTGTGTGTTTCTGCTTAAATCAAATCTAAATGTAAGCCATACTCACAAGAGGTGGGTACAGGAAGTGGATGACTGATACAGAGGCAAGCTAACAGAAGGCATCAGGATTTAATAGAAAACTGATTCGGTGAGAGCGTGAGAAAAGAGATTCACATGATGTAATGTCTGTTCAGGCCTTAACCCAAAGCCCTCACCTCTTCTTCTCAATAGCATGCTTCAAATGATAAATTCCAGGCCAAATCTAAGCTCTTCTCATAAATAACAGCAGTATGCGTTATTGCTATATGTCCAGCGTGTGCTCTCATTCACTTTGGGTACAAGCCAGACATTCCCACACAGATGTCTGGATAATTCAGACCAGCCCAGGCCTTAAATGGGACTTAAACAAACAACAAAAGAAGGGCAGAAACGGAAGAAAAGCAGTGCAAGATGGAAACAAAGAAAATTTAGAAAACAATGTTAAAAGACTTTTGAGCTATTTTAGTGGTATTACATGTTTAGATTGGGTCCTGTTTATAAAATAACATATTTACAATGTTCTCATAAGATCCTCTAAAGCAACAAAGGCAGTAAAATGTGTCATATTGAAATTATTTGTGTATAACAACGCGCACGAGCAAAATTTGTTGTGGTAGTGGCCTAGTGGAAAGATACTCGCCAAGAGTAGGACCAAGAGCCCAGATCTATCCTTCTGTCAGAACTACCACCATTGGACCCTGGAGCAACTTGGGGTTAAGGGCCTTACTCAGGGGCCCAATGGTGGTGGAAGAAGGATAGATACCCACAACCTACTCTTGGTCCATAGGTGAGTGCCATAATTAGGAAATGGAATTCACTTTGGAGTGTCTCATGTCACTACTGTAAATGCAAAATTGCATATACCTCTGAATCTACATGATGTAATTACTATGGTGTATTTAAAATCCTCTATATGACTTGCATATAACTTGCGAGTCCCCAAAATGCTTTCTATCCAAAATATTATATGGTAGAATTCTTAGGAATATTGCTTGTTAGCATTGCTGTGGTCTACACATAATGTGGTATTTCATGTATAACATGACCGTAGCAACATGTCTACCGACTACAACAACACTGCATTATGTAGATAGCTGTTAGACACCAACACCAACATTTATTACAGTCTTTGCACTGAGAAGCCAACTTAGATTCTGAACTCGGGGGTCCTCTGTGCTGCTTCAAGACATTTGGTTGGGTGTCAGGGAAAGGGGGCGCTCATATCACTTCCGGCTTCAGCCCTCGGAAAAACGGCTCGGAAACCATGCACCAATGACAAATGGACCGCAGTATAAATTCAGGGAATCAAAAAAGACCCATTCTTGCTTCACTCAAGTGGACAGGAAACAGTTTTTGTCCCCGACTAATGTGTAAACAGTGTAACAATGTCTGAGCTAACCACTCATTCACGTACATACATTGTGTCTTGTGTAAAATCATGCCGATTTTTCTATCTGCTCTTACACACCTGTACATTTTCTGCTCTAATTTTGCAAACCCTGAATACCTAGTAAATTTTGCAAGATACCTTATATCTGTTTATATGTGTTTTATATTTTGCCACACTTTTGTCTTATCTTTTACGACAAGTGTGTTATTGTGTGTCAAACTCCAGTCATAAAGTTATATAGTCTTCTTGACCTGACTTGCATACAGGCATAAGAGAGGAAACCAGATGAAGACTATTGAGAGAGAAAAGGAGTCTGTATTCAGATCGAAGGGGGCAAACAGGGGTGTAAGAAGAGAAGGGAAAGGGTTAAAGTGCAGGAATGTTGGTGGAATGACAGAGAAGCCGTGTCATTACTTATACAAGGGATTTTCCCCTCAAACATATAAAGTGCAAACACTCTCCACTGTGCTTGTGCATTACAGCACGGCTGAGCAATTTCCTGTTGAGGATTCACTAAGCATAGCTCTCTCTGCTTTGCTATACATGTCTCTTTGTCATAAGAAATAAGCAGAGCAGCTAATCATTACCAGTGCTGCACCCTGTGAGGCTTCTAGTTAAAATCCATAAGTACACTGCTTCCTCTGAGCTGTGTGCGAAACAGTTCTAGAGGCAGCATTCCGGAGGGGAAAAAGTAGATGTGATCTCCATGTGGAAAGGGACTTTTGGGAACTAATGCCTGCTGAGCTCTTCTAATCGCTCTTAAAGGAAGTGCTTTCCCTGTGGTTATAGTTTAATACTGCCCTTAAAATTGGCTGTAGTTAGTCGGTTCTCTCTAGCTGACCCTTGCTCATTTAGGAAACACTCACAAATGCAGAATTTAAGAAAGCCAGACCTAGTTTAAACATATTTCATAATAGGAATACTGTAAGTTGGAGTTTGCGTTGCGTTACATAAAAAACGTACAAACATATCAGTTAGAGCTAAGACTTGAGTACAGATAACATTTACATTTGTGGAATTTAGCAAATGCTCTTATCCAGAGCCACTTCCATTTTCCTAATTTTAGTGACAGTTTTCCCTGAGAGCAACATTGGAATTTAAGATCTTGCATGGGGACCTAATGATCGTAGTGCTTAAGGTAGGATTCAAACCCATCATCTCTTTGTTCAGAGGCGAGTGGCCTTACCACTAGCCCACCACCATCCACTCAATAAGTGTTTTAAGCCTTGTCTGTGTTCTGTGTTCTTGTATCTTTTCTGTGTACATTGCAGTAATTGCCTTGCCAGGTCTTGTGTGAAGTATACTATAAAGTAAAAAGTATGAAGTTTGGGAAAAGCATAGTAGAACTTAGAACTAGAAATAATGCATATGAAAGCCAGAAATCTCCTTATGTATTTAATAAGATATGGGGTCATGGAGTCAATTCAGATCTAGATTCAAAAATAACATAGACACATTTTATTGTGGTGTGCATTAAAGGATTTCCTTCTTTTTCTGTACAATACTTTCCTTTATCATTTATCAAGGGTAACGGCTCTAAAGGTTGTTCAGGGCTGCCAAATATTAAAGGTTTAAAACTGCCATAAAATAAAAACAGCCTAAAAGGCTTCCACATTAAAAATGGTATTTTACTAAATTATGAGCTGGTGTGTGCTGTGATTTATATTTAATAATGATCTTCACTACACAAATCTTATTCCTGGGAGGGAAGAGGCTGAGATGAACCAAGCACTGCCCTTCACTTATCCTCATTACTTGGAGAAAAACACCCCCATCGTTCTCATATCACAGAGAGGAGGATCACTTATGGCTCAATGCAGCCAAGGCTCTGCCAAGGATAACTTTGCTTTCCACATACATTTCTGGCTTTCTCAGAAAGAGCATACTGCCTCCTCACAGCCCTTGAGAACTAATTTCACACACCCACCCATTTTTCCCTCAGCTCATGGCTCCACAGCAGTGGATGGTCGCCTACTCTTCACCCGGCAAATGCAGAACGAAGGGAGCAGCCCCCAAATCTCTCTCACTCCATCCTGTCTACAAGGGAAACTCAGAGCAAATCTGGATAAATATTTAGAGGACATGCTGCATTAATCAGAATATTTGGTATTTTAAGAAAAATGTTGAGAGAGATTTGAGAACATTTGTGGCAGGAAGAAGGTAGGAAGACTGAAACATCTTGGGAGAGCAGGGGGCAAGAAGAAACTGTGTAAATGAGAACTGCTTTGGTTCACACCGTGCCAAACTAGCATGTAAAAAAAATCAAATAACAGATTAGAAGGTGACGGTATATATACTTTATATGTATATGCTAACTAGAAAATGCATGAGATAGCCTAATTAGCGATATGCAAATGAAGGGCCAGTGTTGTCCGTGACATCAGTGATGGAAGGCCAGTGCATCCAAACCCTCAGAGGACACAAAGACAAGCCCTATTTCACCTCTCATCAGACGCAGCAGAAATCAATTTGGTTAATTGTCTCATATGTAAATGTTGGGAGAGGTGGAGGCCCATATATTCACACTCTTGCCATGCCGTTGCTCTGAGTGTCTGGAAGCAAACATGACGTATGGCTGTAGTTCAGCTGGTGTCGCTTCATTGATATGCACAGGTTTCTTGTGTGCCCCAATTACAATAATCCTTAATTGGACAATGTGCTTGGAGCAAGTCGTTAAATGTACCATGGCAGAGGGCCCTCTGTCATCTTCCTTTGTAACACAAGAACTGCAATAAGCCAAGGCCTTGTTAAGAACTTTATTACTTATGAGTGCGGTTATTAACCTGACATTTGAATTTGGAATCCTTTGTTATCTGAGGATTTTGGTTTCTGGCATCACAAATGCCAAAGATAGTTGATGATATATTTACCTCTACCAGTTCTTATTCTATGTGTCTCCATTACAATAGCACACAAAACCATCAATCAAGAGGTTTGCTCCCCTTTTTTTCTCCCCACTCAACTGGGTTAATTGAATTTGTATGTAAATGAGGAGTGTACATATTTAACATGTTCTGTGTGTAACTCATTAACATACTGAGAGATTGGTATGCTCCAGGCAAGCACTACCTAAAACAGTACATCAGGACAGGCCAATTTGAATAAATTAGTTATTGAACTCCCTATTCCAATTATACAAATGGCACTGTCTTGTTAATTCCAAAAGACATAAAATGTAGAAAAAATGATACGAGCATGCACTTGTAATATTACAATTTGATGTTTTTAAAATTGTGACAATCACTTAGGCTACCACAGTTCAAACATATTAATAATGAAAGTCATCACCTTTCTGTTTCAACTTACATTTGCTTCTTGTTAAATAATTGAGTAGAAATCTATAATGCATATATTCACAAAAACACTACTTTTTGGTATTCATGTTTCCTATCCCTCTTATTTTGCCAGTTAATAAAGGAGAATGTAAATATTCACACTTTCTGAATTAGTTTTTTCCATGATTTTATATTATACTTTATATAAAATATAAAGTATTTATCTGACCAAACAGAATTTCTATTTCCTAATTACAGCTACATTCGGCTACATAGTGTAATGATTAAAGGAGTTGGCCCCGTAATCTGAGGGTTACTGGTTCATGTCCCGGACCGGTAAAGGTGTCACTAAGGTACTCATGAGCAAGGTACTGTCCCCAAGCACTGCTCCTCACTGCTCCTACATGGATGGGTCAAATGCAGAGGTCACATTTTGTTGTGCTGTGCTGTGTTGTGTTCACAATGACAAATAATCACACACTGAAGCACCCCAGCGGAGGTTTAAGCTTTCATCCAAATCATGTGTGCACCAGCACCAGGGTTTCAATCATTCAGACCATTACACCACCACTGCCCTATATAGAGCAACACTACAAATTTACATTTACAGCTTTTACAGCATTCACATCTTCTTATTTCATGAACAGTCTTAACCAGGGACCAGGGCAACACAAGGTTAAAGCCTTGCTTAGGGCTGAGTGGTTGTAGGGTGGTATAGTAGAGTATGACATCACAAGTCGAACCTGTGACATCTTGATCCATAGGTGAGTATCCCACCACAAGACCACCATAACCACTCATTTTAGATATTCTGTCATTTTAGATTTAGTGTTTTAAATTGTGTTACTGGACTGAAAGATGCTTTTTCATGAATTATCTGTCAGTGCAGTAAAAACGTAATTCCCTCTCCTTGACAAGATTACTTAAAATACAGCTCTCAAAATGAGAGAAAAAAATCTTCCTCAAAAGACATCTTATATCAAAGAACATGATTCATCCCACTGCTGAAGTTATTAAGAATAAAGCAGAAGAGCAAAGATCATTTAATTGTCTAAGATGTTCAAACTGCAATTAAATATAATCCTTATGCGTGACCTAGATCTGATCATCTCTAATTTGTCTTCTTCTTCTTCCTCTGCTCTAATTTGTATGTTACATATATAGTGACAGGTTTCTTTCCTGATTTTGTAAATGAGTCTAGTGCCTGGCGCTAAAGATATCAGATGTGCTATGTTCAGCCCAACACTGTGTATTATCACATAAAATGCAACAGTGATTTGAATATCTTTTATGTGCCTTATTTTCCTTACTTCTAGTAATATGTAATTACAGGGAGAGAAAGCATATGACAGGGTGCCGAGAGAGGAGCTGTGGTATTGCATCAGGAGGTTTGGAGTGGCAGGGAAGTATGTTACAGTGCTGCAGGACATGTATGAGAGCTGTGAGGAGTTCCAAGGTGGAGGTGGGACTGCATCAAGGATCGGCTCTAAGCCCCTTCTTATTTGCTTTGGTGATGGACAGGCTGACAGGTGACGTTAGACAGGAATCTCCATGGACTATGATGTTTGCAGATGACATTGTGATCTGCAGTGAGAGCAGGGCGCAGGTAGAGGAAAGGCTAGAGAGGTGGAGATATGTGCTGGAGAAGAGAGGAATGAAGATTAGTCGCAGCAAGACAGAATACATGTGTGTAAATGAGAGGGGCACAAGTGGAACAGTGAAGTTACAGGGAGTAGACAGTCTACGGTCCAAAGCAACGGAGAGAGTGGAAAAGAGGTGAAGAAGCATGTGCAAGCAGGTTGGAATGGGTGGAGAAAAGCGTCAGGTGTGATGTGTGATAAAAGGGTTTCAGCAAGAATGAAAGGAAAGGTGTACAAGACAGTAGTGAGACCAGCCATGTTGTATGGTTTGGAGACAGTACCATTGAGGAAAAGACAGGAGGCAGAACTGGAGGTTGCAGAGCTCAAGATGTTAAGGTTCTCTTTGGGAGTGACGAGGATGGATAGGGTCAGGAATGAGTTCATCAGAGGGACAGCTCATGTTAGATGTTTTGGAGATAAAGTTAGAGAGGCCAGACTGAGATGGTTTGGACATGTCCAGAGGAGAGACAATGAGTACATAGGTAGAAGGATGCTGAGGTTGGAGCCACCAGGCAGGAGGCTGAGAGGAAGACCAAAAAGGAGATTTATGGATGCGGTGAAAGAGGACATGAAGTTAGTTGTTGTGAGGGTAGAGGATGCAGAGGATAGGACTAAATGGAGACAGATGATTTGCTGTGGCGACCCCTGAAGGGAAAAGCCGAAAGAGGAAGAAGAAGAAGCTATGCCAGCTGTGTAAATGGTCACTATTGGTCAAATATCTGCTGGGGGTCAGTCTGTAGCCAAATTCAACCAAAATTCCAAACTTCTCTCTTTTCTCCCTGCACTGTCAGTTTCAAAATTAAAGATTCACAACATTACATGTCACCTACTATTTGAACAGCAGTAGGATGATGGTATTGTGGTCAAATTGTGCAAATATATTTGATCAATGCTGAACCCCCTCTGTATGTTAGGATGTGTTAGTCCCCTTAAAACAAATCATGTTTTAGCTGGATCTACCTTTGTTCTTGCTTTGTTATAGTTCTTCATGCGGTCTCTGGTTTGCTACACTTCCTCATCCTGCAGACTTTTATAGTTAATCTGTTTTACAGTCCTCACTTAATTCGTTCTTGAAGAAAAGTCTCTAACTTTAATACATAATGAATGTAATAAATGTATGATATAGTAATAATTACCAACTATATTATATATAATCATTTACAGCTGTTCTATTGTAAATGATTTTTTTAAATGATTTTTAAAATAGACATTTTCATAAAATAACTTTAAAGTATTCTGCAGTAAGTCTTGTGTAAATATAAACAAAGAGCTGCTTTGGAATGCATGATGAATTTAAACTTTATTTTTGAATCAAGTTTATTATGCAGCTCAAAGTGCTATACAAGAAGATAAAAGAAGATTTTACATTATCAAGTCAAATATTAAGATGAGGAAATAAACAAATGTAAATTGAGTTTTAACCTTGAGAGGAGCCACGTCTCAAAGGGATGCCTCGTCCACAACTGAGAGGTGCTAGAGAATTTGTTAATTCAGGTTTTCCACTCTTCCTTTTTTTCTCCTTCAAAAATCTTGTCCATATCTTAACATACCCGTGTGTGCGCAGTATACAGTGTGTAGACCAGCATGTAGGAATTTTAATTGTAAAAAACACAGGTACACATGACATCACTTAAAACGTTGCTCAGAGTTAAGAATGAATGAAAGTGACTTTAATTACAAGCCTGCTACAGAACATATGTTAAAAGACATTTACTTCCATGACCCTTTGTAAATAATATTTTATGATGGCAGATCTAGACTCGAGCGGCACTGTGGTGCAGTGGTTAGTGCTGCCGCCTCACAGTTAGGAGGTCCTGAGTTCTCTGTGTGGAGTTTGCATGCTCTCCCTGTGTTAGCGTGAGTTTCCTCCGGGTGCTCCGGTTTCCTCCCACAGTCCAAAGGCATGCATTATAGGTTAACTGGCAACTCTTAAATTGGCCCCTTAAGGTGTGAATGTGTGTGATTGTGTGTGCCCTGCGCTGTGTTGGCGCCTGCCCAGGGTTGGTCCCCACCTTACGCCTGCAAATTCCGGGGATAGGCTCTGGTCCCCCCATGACTCCAGTTGGGATTAAGTGGTTTGGGTAATGAATAAATAAAAGATCTAGACTCTAGATCTTTGACACGTTCCATAATGGTATTTCTGCTGGTTGGTGGTTTAGCTGTGCAATGAGTTGTACGTGTGGGTAGCATGTAAGATTTAAGCATCAGTGCCTCTAAAAACGGGGATTAGCGTGGATTAGCGTGGATTAGCATTTAGAAAATACAACTGAAAAGAAACACTTAAAACAATAAAAGTAACACTTGATAATGCAAATGGAAGAACATTACCCAATGTGGACACAAATCCATTTTAATGAAAAAGTGAGTTGAGGAAGAAAACCAAGAAGAAGAACTTTTTATTGTCATTTTATTGTATTTGTTGTGGACTACTGATACCAGAAAACCAATGAGCTCTCTGAAAATCACTCTTAATGGCAAAACATTATGAGGTATTTGATTAATCTGTGTCTAATAATATATTTTTTGTACTCAAAAAGGATACAGATTTTTTCAAAGTCAGTAGAGGACATAAGAACTCTCAAATGAAGACTTTCTTAAGGAAAAGGTCCTGAGGTATGCAAATGCACTTTTTAATCATTGATGTGACAAGCAAAGAAGCTCTGTAACAAGGCGACAAGACAATGTACATATTACTGTGGCCTTTACAGGGAGAAGCCCAGCCTTGATTAGTTACTCCCCACTGGCCTCTACCCATCTTAATGACTTCAGGTATGATGCAGTGCTGCAGAACACACGGTGAGGCCAGAGGAAGAGTCATTGACAAATTCCAAAGAGCACCCATTGACAATTTTTAGCCCTGTTGCTATGCCAACAGTGTACTTGCGCACCTTGATTTAGAAGCCGGCGATGGCGTGACTGATTGACTGTAATCACCTCTCACAGTGGGAGTGGGAGCTGCAGAGCACACACAGACACACACACTTTCTCTCACACACACACACTGACATTTACAAAGCCACTTACCGCTTCAAACTCACACTTCACTACACCCTAAATAAACCTTCCCAGGTCACCCATTTACTGCCTTTTTGCGTTTAAAAGCAAAGCAGGTGATGACATGGATGCATTCTTGGAAAGACTGAGTAACGAACCCTGGAGACGTCCACATAAGATGATCAGAGTGCTCAGGAAAGGGGAAGGACATTTTGAAGACCTATGAAATAAAACCTTTCAAAGATCTTTCTGCATGTTTAGAAAGTGGACTTTCTAAACCAAGACTTCCTTATTTTTTCTAGATATTTGTACATTATTCATTTCCTAGAACACATGAAAAAATACAAATTGTTCTTGTCTCCATCTTGAGCTAAGCTTGACTTGACTTGAAGCAGGTTTGGGCCTGGGCAGTAATTGAATGGAAGACCAGCTAGGAAAGCTGGTTGCTGCTGGAAGAAGTGTTGGTGAGTTTGTGCAGATCTCAATGTCTTAGTGCAGGGATGGGGAAACTGTTATAGAATAGGGCCATCTGTTGAATGAGACATTAAATGGAGATCTTGACATTCAGAGGTCATAAAAGATCCCTGGGTATCTTTTTAAAAGAATTGGGGTGCAGCACTAATGTCCTTCTGAAATGACTCACCATGACACTTGGAATTCTGGCCTCCTAATCCTCATCTCTGGTGAACTGTTGAACTCTCTTCTGCGCCCCCACCTCATTAGCTATTTTGTAGTGAGTGTTTGCTGGAGCATCATCTAAGGCCTCGCACAAAGGTGGCCGGGTATTTATAAAACGTAAAGAGATGTTTCAGTCAGTGAAACGGGCTCTTTTTGAAAACTCCAGCCAAAGTGGAGATTTCTGAAAACGTATGACTTCAGT
Organism: Distichodus sexfasciatus; assembly: GCA_032718565.1. NCBI lineage: Eukaryota > Metazoa > Chordata > Actinopteri > Characiformes > Distichodontidae > Distichodus > Distichodus sexfasciatus. The sequence goes on along the minus strand of JAVGVS010000010.1, from coordinate 5,228,744 downwards.
GACTACGTGTGGATGGGGAAAACTGAGTTTTAGGTTCATAGCACCATAGGTGAGCAAAAGGAAATGGAAAGGAGACTGAAGACGGATACTGTTAGAGCAGCGATTCTCATGTCCCTTATTCAGGCTTGACTTCCCTATCTTTTGAAAACGGGCTCATGTGTACAAAGTTATTTTCAAAAACGTAGGAGACGTTTATAAATATCCATTTGTATTAATACCCAGCTATGTGTGCACAGGGCCCGGATGGAGCTGCACATTGTTGGTGGCTGAAGTGGCTTGATGTTATGTTGTTAAGGCTCTTTTATGAGTAAAATCACCATGTAAATGTAACATATTTTTTTTACTTAATAGGCAAAATTTTGAGTGCAGCAGAATTCTCTATAGAATAATAATTCATAATAGCTATGCAACATTCCAATCAATATTAGCATCATTAGCTCTGCTAGCAACTAGCAACATGGGGCTTCCAATTTTTACGCGATGCCATAATGAATACACATACAAAGTGTTGCTTGCACCTTTGCCTGACAAACAATTTTTGGCACCTGCATTTTGACAGTCAATACTCAGTTTAGACTTTGAGTAGAAATACGGGAGTGAGCTTTATTGAAGACAAGAGAAATAAAAGGAACTGTAGTCAATCTTCTCAGTCCATACTTTCCCACCCTTCTATTTCACCATGCAGAACTTTCAGGTTCTCAGGTTCTGCCCGACTCTGTTATGTCTCTCTCTATGGATTTCAGTAGTACACGTAATGAGAGTGAGTGTGCAACATCACGCTCTGTGACTAGGACCATATGCATCATATACTTGAGGGGAAGCAGTGAACTCCCAGCCTGAGCCTCCTGTTCCAAAGAAGCCAGCAGAAAACTCTGCAGCCCCACATAATTACAGCAATTACAACCACCCTAGAAATTGCATAATGATTCATGCAGCAGGAAGGTTTCCAAATCACACATCAACGCATACTGTACTGTGTATAGAAAAACAGGAATGAGAGAAAGAGATAGAGAGAGGAAGGAAGCGAGGGATAGAGAGTGAGAGAGATGCTGGAACATGTGAGAAACACTTCCACAATGTTTAAGCCGAGTGTTGCGCTCTAATGAGAAGGGTTTGGCTGCTGAGGCGACTGTGCAGGAGCAGAGCGATTTGGCGCTTCGGCTCACTGGAGCAGTACGGCAGGAGAAATAGGCCAGAAAGCACTGAAATTATGGACTCAAGGGAAGGGACCATTAACATAGCAACTGAGTGAATGCATGGGTGAAGGAAAGTCAGCAGCTCTCAGATTCACAGTCTTAAGCTTAGCCATGACCTGTGTAAGGAAAAAGTGTCCAGTGTTGGTGTAAAGGACAGCATCTGATCAATGAGAAAAAAGAATTGAGGGGAAAAGTGAGAATTGAATGAGAAATCCAGATTTGAAGTTGACATGAGATTTTCATGAGTCTCTTGGTTGAACTGCTTTCTCGTCTCCACACATCAACTCTTCAAACACATTTAATCTGAGAAACAACTGGGAGAACAGGTCAACCATTTGACAGCAGCAGTTTACATCATGAAAAAAAGATGAATATTGTTATTTTATATATTTTATACATTTAAAGAACATAGATATATGGTTGTAAATGTCAAATGGAAAGGCAAAGATGGAAAATGTTGGACAAAAAACAGCAGGTTTTCTCCACTTTTCCCATGATATTGGTTCTTATCATTAAATGGCTCTGTATGGTCTGCTGAAGCCTGATCTCACTCTTAATACGGCTCTCCATTGACCACAGGATCGCATGGAGGAAGATGTGGAGGCAGCATGTCTGTATTCAGCAGAGCATGGCAAGGCAGGGCAGACTGAGGCCAGCCAATCCAATTACACACCGTGGGTTCAAACGCTGCCATAGACCAGACGAAGCATCTACTTTGCTCTCTCAAACGCCACAACCCCTTTGCCCCTTTAAAGCGTATATCCACCTCTCAGTTGTGCTAATCTCCACCCCCTCATCCTATTTGAAAATGAACAGTCTCTTCACTTTACAAAACTTTCATCTCGGCTTGCTGTGGAAACGTCATTCTCACTAAGATGTGCGCGTATGCAAATATGTTCGCAGGTTTTTAAAAACGGATTTTGCGTTGACAGACTCTCAGGCAGATTAAGAAGTATTCAACACTTCATCACAGCTTCTTTCATTTACGCAGGGCATAAGGAAGCTATATTCCTATAGTGACAATTCTGTCCAGAATGAGGAACGCAGTGAAATGCAAATGTGAGTGCAGGTGCTATTATTGATACAAACAAGAGAAAGTCACCTAAAAAACTTGAACCCCCGCCCATAAACCTGAAACATGAAAGAACAATGATGAACACACACAGTTCTACACTTTAGGGAAAACAAACCATAGACAAAAACAGGAATACAAGGCAAGGTGGCTTCTAGTGGACTGCAAAAAATAGACATACAGTATATTACTTATACATTTACTGCACTAGAAGATGCTTTTATTCAGAACAATATATATTGTCTAATTGAAGAAGATTTCCCGAAGCAAGTTATGGGCCTTAAAACCATTTCTACTGGGATTCAAATGCCCAAGCTTATATTCACCAAACAATAAAAACAATAAAATAGCAAGCACATTAGCTTAACTTTCAATGGGATGTCACCGATAAATAATAATATTTCTATTTAAAAGTAGATTACATTTACTACTGCTATGGCTATGATTTCTTCTTCTACATCTCAAACAACATTTCTATGTAAAGATTATGTAAAAATTGTATTGGTCTAATACAAGGCATATCTGATGTATGTTGGATTGGTACTGCTTCCTAGAGGTAGTTAGTGAGTTGTAATACTGCCTCAGGACAGAGAAGCTGTTGTGGTTGATAAAGACTATGTTTAGGCAGTAAAATACTGTTTACAAACTGTTCAAATGACTACTTTTGTATTACGATAATGTACAATGTCCTCCGCCATGCGGGACGCTGCAAGTCCGCGCTGAACAGTGTGTTGTTGTCCATCTACCAGTGCATTAGCCTCAGTTGTGCCATAATTGCAGCTAATAAAGCACAGCTAATCTGACAGATGTTGATGACGGCAGCAGGCATTCTTAGAGCCAAGGCACGCGGAGGGATGATTTGCGTGAAAGAGAGGGAAAAGAATGAATATTGGCGCACAACTTTGAACCTGCAGAAGTATGTCTGTGTGTTTACAAGTGCTTCTTTGTGTGTTTAAAAAAAATCAAAAATAATTTTTTTTGTTGTTCAAAAAATGAAAAAGTCTTTGAGATTTGCTTTTGACTATTGTTATATAAAAGATTTTTACTTTTTTTTTTTGCTTTTAAATTAACGAAAAAGTGATTTTATTTTGTGATTAAATAAGGTCCAGCTTTTATTTAAAAACTGTTTGTATGTTTGTCGGTGAGTGTGTGTATCGTCTGCATTATATAACATTCACAGTTAAACTGCCCTTTACGAATGTGCCAAACACTAATGCTCTAAATGCCACCTAAGTATGCAATTCTTCCCTATTCATAATTATACTAACTATAGAATTATATATTATAATTGGGACATGATGTACAATCTGTCTTCACAATCCTGGCATATGGTTGAGAAATGCCCCTTTTTCTAGAGCCACATCTAAAACAAAGCCCTTACTCATCAGAGGATATGCCTGTATAGAATCCAAGAAAAATTAAGAACAATACGTTACTGAAAAAGAGAAATAAAGCACAGCCTTTTGACGGTTCGTGTCAGAGGAAGTTAAGCAGAGTACCATGTGTCTTCCTGCGCATTGTATATATAGGCAGTGCAGTCCAAGGTTCTTCCTTTGATGTCAGCGCTGGGCAGATAGTAAGATACGGGCCGGCCTCCCCCAGCAGTACCGTTTCGGCCCAGAGCCCCTTGCGCTTAGCTGTGCTGTCATTAGTCACGTCCAGTTCCCATGCTCGCAGCTTTGAGGGATAAAAGATGGAAACGCGCAATAAAACAGAGCAGTATAAACACAGGAAAGCCAGAAGTCCTCCTCAAGCCACATGTGAAGAAATGTGTTTTCCTGCCACTTTCAGTGTGTGTAAGCGAACAAAATGCCTTTTCTCTTTAGAAGGAGCATTTTTAGCCTGATGACATCCTTTACACAGAGAGAGAGATGCACATGCACATGCAAACACCTCCACATACACACACACACCTTTATCAACGCTAGAGAGAAAACAACAACAACCATATAAATATCTAGCCAAGAATGTTTCTTAGCTTAACAGTCAGTTAATGTAGGACTAGTGGAAAATTAACGCAAATCCAGTCTGAAGTAAATAAAGTGGTATATGAGATTTTAAAGTGTGCATTTGCTGAGAAATATCTGCCTGTAAAAGTAGTGCTTTCCCCACTAATGATTAGTGTAAGGGGTTTCCAGTGTCCAGAACCGTAATAATATTAGTTACTAATCCAATCAACACTGCATTACCAGAACACTATTTTACCAGGTCACATCATGTTTGCTGCATGTCAAAGCAGTGGGTCACTAGCCAGAAAGGCTAAAATGATGGATGTAAGGGAGGAGGAGAGAGGTAAAGGTTTTGAAGATGAAAGTATTCACATTATTTAGAATTTGTTGCCATCAAAAATGCAAAGAACACTGCTGTTCATTGTAAAGTTCATCCCAGCAGCACATATACACTTGTACATGCACACACATAGTGCTAGGTTGACAGTGAACAATAATCATATTAATACCCAGGCAAGAATGTTTTTGTGGTTAAAAATATATACAGTTAATGAAGGACCAGTGGAAGAACTGAGATTTGCATGGCAAGAGCAAGAGCTTTAGTCTGCAATTGTACAGTGAATAAACTGGAATTCATGTCAGTGTACAACATGTGAGAATGGTTCACAACACAAATATTACCTTATTTATTTATTTGTAACTTTTTTACTATAAAATAGCCAAATGCAATCTGCAGTATGCTTTCAAGCCATGTCAAACCTGTAACAAAGTGTCCAGAAAGGCTACTATATCTTTCACGGAAAACATGACTCAAGAGCTTTATGTGAACCAATTAAACACCTAACAACATCCCACTAAACGGAGGGGATTTGCAGATTAGCAGCGCTGCCTAAGCCACTTCAAACTCTTGTTTATTTCTCTGCAGACTCCGCTTCCTCTCTCAGCTCTGGTTCTAATGAAGCCACTGCTGATCAAACCGCCCCCTCATCCTCTCTCTCTCTCTGTTTTCCTCTCCTCCTCCAGTGTCCCCACATCCTCTACTCCCACGGCCAGCCAGAGATAGGATGCAGGGTGAAGTGAGACAGGAATACAGAAAGCAACAAGCACACAAATGTGACTCGGCGCGGCTTTCCTCAGAACATCTCACTCTAACCTTAATTTAATCTCATGTCCTTGCTCTTATTTGCTTCACGTGATTTATAGCCCTAATAGTAAGAACCACATCAGAGAAGCCTCTCACACACCGTGAGGTGAACTTTAACCCCTGTGTGTCACATTCCGTCAGGAAATTCGTCTTTGTTTGCTTCACTGATGGAGTAGCAGCAGAGCCATTGATGCATTGGCAAAGAGCCACTTCATAAACAGCTACAGAATCAGACACAACTTTATTACAGTTAATATGCTCTGGTGTACAGTGCAGACTTACTTGGCACCGATCCCTGTCTTTTTTTCCTATAATGAGCGGAACATCTGTTGACAGACTAATACAATTAAACAGAGATCTCTTAATCACCATGCCGTGCTGGAGCTAATCCAGTCTAATGCTGGGGTCAGGCTCTCCGGCAATCCTCCCCTAAGAAAAACACCTAGAGTAGCAGTGTATGTGCTTGATTGTCTCAGATAGCAACAACACTCAAGATGTCTTTAATTGCCAACGTTTATGCTAACAAAGGTCAAAAAATATGTCTGTCACCAGGCCTGTGCTGGATTAACCTCTCGAACCATGAACCATGTTACAAGACTTTTTGCCCTACCTGAGCTACCTATAAACAAGTAATTTCTCTGTCTCTAGACTGAATAACCCTACAACAGCAGCCAAAAAATTACCTTAAATCAGGGGTGTCTAGTTTGGCCCTGGAGGGCTGGTATCCTGGAGGTATTCCATCTTACTTGGGTTCAATTGTTGACCTCTTGTCTCAGGTAGAAACTCACCAGAATTAACTCAACAGGTATGATAGAAATCCTCCAAGATACGAGCCCTCCAAGACCAGAACTGGACACCCCTGCCTTAACTCTAAACAGGTCTACATTATGCAGTGGAAGGCAAATTAATTCCTGCTCCAAATAGCCAGTGCTATGACTAATGTATGACAGGAAATTCAGGGGCTTATAGAAACTTGACACATAATAAATATTTGTACGAAAAAAATATAGAAGCATATTAATACTCCAGCTATAGGTTTGGGGAATGCATGCTGTTTTACAGTGCTGAAATATGCCCAATCAGTGAAAGTCTGTGTTTTTAGATGCTTTAAAAATGCAATCAGTCCACTCTAAAGGTGGTCCGTGGTAGCCCTGCTGTGAGACAGTTTCAAATGAAATAACCATGAGTATGAATATGCTATGAATCTGATATTCCAAGGAAAAACTTGTGATGAGTGGGCCAATTACATGAAAGCCGGCTGTGTGGGTCCCACCATGTGCTGAGAGAGATGCTGGTCTACTTTTTTGGGTAAAAGTCATGTTAAGACAAAGTTCATTAGCCTAGCCTAAAATGTTTCCTGAGATGTTTAAGTTTTGTCCAATCTGCATTGGTAACTCATAAACTGGCTTCCCAAAGATGGGAATGACCAAGAGAAAAGAAGGAAGTTTACAGTAAGTTAAGCAAGAACTTACTCCATTATTTTTTTCTAATAATACAACTGCACTTTATTGGTTGTTGTGCATTAATTTCAGCCAGGCATGTTTAGAATGTTTATTTTATGAAACAAATGGATTATTTACAATGTTGCTGTCATGGCTTCACATGAACTGTACCCCAGCCTGCCACCAGAGGGCACTACTGTCCAGTCTTTGTCTGTCTAGTGTGGTATGTCAGTCATTTATCTCTGTCCTGCTCCTGTGTGTTCTGATTGGTTAGCCTTCCCTTAGTTAGTTGATTATATGTTACACCTGTTCTTGTTTAGTGCTTTGTTCCCAGTGTTTCCCTGATCTGTTTGTTTCGTTGGTCCATTGTTTAGTTTAGCTTTTTTTCTATTTAGTTCCCGCTTCCAGTTCTGTTCTCTTAATTTAATGGTTCAGTAATTTTGTATTAATATATTGTTTGATTTAGTCAGTTAGCTTATTGTTGCAGTTATTTTAGTTTAGTTAGTCCTTTATTTAGCATGTGTCCCCCTTTTGTGTCAGCCAGTAGACCATTACATTACCCCTGTTGGTGTGCTGCATATGTGTTTGTTCAATAAGAATAGAAGTTTTCAGTTTGTTTTGTGGTCATCATGCCTGTTTTAAATAAAAGGACGCTTTGCACGGGTGCCTCAGTTTTCTGTTTGCCATCAAAAAGCAATGTGACAGTTTTTAGAAGACAACTAGGCCAAATGCACACCACTGCAGTATGAACCTAAATAAGGCCAGTTTCCAACAGCTAATACTAATTTGCTCAAGCATTTATGAAAAATGCATAATGTTAGCATCAAGAACTAGAAGAATATAGCATGTGCTAATTGAAATTTGTGTTAGGAGAGAAAGAGACAGAATGCATTGATAGGCTGATTGAAAGGGGTCTTCTATCATAACATCTCTCTTTTGTCCTTATTAACTTATTTCAACCTTCAGCAATCTATAGGTTTTGACAAATTGGCTCATAATTCATGCCTGGATAAGTTAACTGGCCAAAATTTCCCTTTACATTTTTCCTCACAGCCTCTTCTGAATGGCTCGTATTTCACGCTGCCAGAACTGAGAGACTGACAGTTGCTCCAACATAAATGGAAGTACCACAGAGGATTAAATATGTTTATGCATTTATGATTCTAAAAACTAAATAGCTTACTTTAAAGGACAAACATATGTTTCTCAGAAAAAAAAAATCCCTCAGCATTCAGCACTGAACAACATTCCCATCCCCCGAGCCGATACTATCATACTGTTTTCATTTAACACTCCCACATTCACAGGTGCTGCCTCCATTCTCCATTTCCCCAAACAGTTCAGAAATCTTGAGCGCTCTGTCTGTCAGGATTAACTTTGCTAAGATGCATTTTTAATTTGTTTTCTTTGACTCAACATTAAGGTTTTCATGGACAATCAGCTCGCCAGCCAGATCTGCCTTCCGGGCAAGTTGCACTCCATATTTTATTCCCACAAACACACCGCTGAGAGGGTTTAAATTCCCACACACTCTCCAAGAGGGGCTTTAGAGTGCCTACTTCTAGCTAATCGTCCTAAGCGCGCACACACACACACACACACACACACACTCCAGAAGATGTTTTTATGCACCCAGCTTCCAGCACACCATCAGACACCCTGAGGAGCTTTGGAGAAACATTTTGGAGAATGCCAGGCTACACACACACACTCACACACACACACATACACACAGTGGTGGTTACACTTCTCTGCAGTTGTCCAGTGAAACTAAAATGAAAGTCAAATTTGCCTGCAGGGGAGAAGCTGTTCAGCTCCAGTGTGCTAAACTTCTCCAAACAGCACCACACACCCAAACCACCATCAGCAAGGAGCTATAGCCTCTGTCCCACTTTCCCACACATACACACACACATACTGCCACAATTCAAAAGGCAACCAGGGTCAATTGACCTTGTTAAAACGTCGCTGCTCTTTTAATGTGCCCAAACTGGCTGTTAGGCCTCCTTTTAAGCCTGAGCGCCCCCCTATAATGCCTGTGTGCTCTGTGCATTTCACACACCGTTGCTCTCCTGTTCCACTGCTGTACAGACTCATGCACCACCGAGACCTGAGCCTGGGCAGGAATGTTCACTGTAACACACACATACACACACTAGCTACATACCAGTGGAGAAAAAGAAGTGAGAAATGTTTATAGGACATTTAGATTTAGCATTTAGCAACCATGGTTCACTTCACATGTTTTCACGTGTTTCACAAGTTTCACTTAACAACAAAAATCATACCAACATACAAATTGGGGCTGTTGGCAGCCTGACCGTTAGGGAGTTGGGAGATGGCCCTGTGAATGGAAGGTCATCAGTTCAAGTCCTGGACCAGTAAAGGTACCTCTTAGGTAAATAGCAAGGTACTGTCCGCAAGCACTGCTCTCCCAGGTGCTCCTTCATGGATGGGTCAAATGTAGAGGTCACATTTGTTGTGGCGCACTGTGTGCTGTGGTGTGGTGTTTTGTCCTTTTGTTTAAAAACAAAATCTGAAACTTTTTATATAAAAAATGTTTTTTATCATGGGGACTGGTCCTAAAACACAAAAACTTCTGACTAATTTAAGGTTTTCTTATGTTTTAGGAGACAACCAGGTCCTCACAAATATCAAACAAATCTGCCCACACAAATGCACACATTCACACATGAAAACTTTTACTTCACTATACATTTGGGGACATTCCATAGACATAATAACATAATTATTGTAGGTAAATAACCATATGCTTGATCTCAGCCTAACATTTATGCTCTTTTAGTTTTCATATATTTGCCTATATTTTAGCAAGACACCAAACAGGAACATCATATTTTGCCCTGAAAGTTTAGTTCCCAATCTCAGTCTGTAGAGTCTAAAATATATCCCCAAAAACTCACATACACACCCACAAAATACAGGCATGAAGCTGGCTTGCCCCTGATCCTGATCCTCCAAATATACATATATAGTCAGTTGCAGGTGCAGTAAGTGCACACACACACACACACACACACACATAGACACACAGGTATTTTAGTAATTTATAACCCTTGGCTGGTGTTTATTGTGTTTTGGTTTCAACAGACCTAATGCCCTTAGCGTTTAAGGAGAAATGATTAACTAACATAGCCCTCACCTCTCTCTGTCTCTCTTTCTGAGTCAGGTTTTATATAAAATCGTGTCTAAATGCTCTGCTTTAGGCCAGAGAGCACATGTGCAATAGAGTCACTATTCTGGGATCTGGCAGAACAGCAGTGTGGGCTCTGAATCGTGTGCAAAGAGAGAGAAAGAGAGAGAGAGAGAGAAAGCAGTGAGAATATTGACTCTCTGATCTATCATTTAGTTTTTCTTTCTTTCTCAGCATCCAGTTTTTAAGAAGTGTGAAACATGAATGCTGCTGGCTTTGGCAAACAGGACATTGTGTCTGGACGTTATATCTGAGAAAGAACTAAAGGAAGAGCAGAGAAAGCATACATGCAGTCATGGCCAAAGATGAGAATTCTGATTCATTACTTGTTCCACTGCACTGCACTTTGTGGCTTGGAACGGTTCAGAACTTTTCTGAATGAAAATATTCTGGTATATTGCCATTTTTTAATATCCAAAATTGAAAATTATACAGGTTTGACTCTGTGGTGGTGGTCTCAAGTGTAGACAAAACAGCAATGCAAACTTATGAGATGCATCAAGACTTTGCAGTCATGGCTCCCCAGTGGTGGAACAAACTTCCTCCTGTTATCGTAACTGATGACTCCCTTGCTGTCTTCCAAGGTTGTCTGAAGACTCGCTTCTTCCAGAAGTGTCTAGAAGACTAACTTGTTGTCAGTGCACTTTTCTCTAACAGGGTTTTTAAGGTGTGTTACCTAGCTGGCAGTAACTTAATTGGATGATAGTTGTTGATTTAAGTTTGACTTACAGATTGAGGAAGCATTGTGGACTGCAAAGTACTGTTGTACATCACTCTGGATAAGAGTGTGTGCTAAATGAAAAGACTGTTAACTGCCAGAGCAAAGACTCTGTGAAAAAAACCTGCAACACAATGTACATGCCACACAAGAGTTAGCTGATGCTGCAAATAAAGCGGGTGAGCTAACCTGGATGATTTTTAATCAAAAAACACTTAGTATCCTGAGGCAATTCTAGAGTCTAGGCAAAAATTCACACAGGCCCCTGCAACTAGCATTCATCAGCAATATGTTATAAATAATCCTTATATGTTGGCAAGCAATGCCTCTGGGTGTACCATACTGTATACTACTGTCTGGTAAAAAGTGAAAGTGAGTGAAGGTGAAGGTGGTGAAGAGGTCTTAGTGACTAAAACTCTGTTTTGGTGACCATGAGACTGTGGATTTAATCTCTGGGAAAGCCTAAAATTTGTTGCTGACCCCCTGAGCAAGACCCTTTACCCCGAGTTGCTCCAGGGAGACCTGTTATCAGGAAATGTAAGTCTCCTTGGGCAAGAACTTCTGACAAATGCAATAAACATAAGTGAGCCATACCATTTCACTATACAAGCACATCATGAGATGCACTGGCTGCAGTGCTTTAAATGGGGGAGCAACAGTCAATATCATTTTAGTAAAATGACAGCAACACCAACAGCCTTTTGGACTCATCTTTTTTTTGGTACTTAGGGTATGGCCTTAGTGCTAGCTTTGCTAGCTTGTTGACTGGATTTAGCAAATTGAAGGGTACTTAAAAAACAAGCTCTCCCATTCACCTATCCATGTCACAAATACATCTTGAAATAGAGGACAATTAATATTAGCTGGCTAAAACATGACACAACACACACATTCAGTTGGTAAGGCCAGCAAACTTTGCACTAAATTTTGTATTAGAGGAAATGATTGTCATTTTGAACACAGCACAGCACACAATGCACCAGTGTGATGAAATTTGACCCATCCCTTAAGGAACAGTGGGCAGCTGAAAGGCCAGCCCCAGGAAGCAGTTCTTGGATACAGTACCTTACTCTTGAGTACCTCAGTGGTACCTTTACCAGCCTGGAACCTTAACCAGCAACCTTCAGATCACAGGGCCAAGCCCCTAACTGTTACACTCCAACTGCCAACTGTATTTGGAAATAAATTCGGACTCAGAAATCTAAAGTTACCTTACATTATTATCATTTTATGCATACATTACTTATTGGTACAAATGCCAACAAACCATTGGAGTATATTGAGGGGAACAACTTTAGCAAACTGTCTCAAAAGTGTGCTAATTCACAAATGACTCCTGCATGAAATGTCCTGCACACACTCTGCTAGCTGAACTCATACAACACACAATTTAGCTGTAGACAACAGACGTAATATGACTCTTTAAGAGATTCTCTACCAAAGACATTACTCTTCTCTGTAGTCATATATGAGCAAAATGCCACACAATCAGCTACTGGAACATGTTTTTGTTATCCTTTTAGGAATTTTGTTTTGTGCTTTTGAAAGATGCAATGTGGATCTCCTTCCGCACACTCCTATCTGGGCTGACCCAAAGCACACAGCTCCCTCTGAATCAAGCTCACCAAGCTATTATTGTCTCATGCTCATTTGAGGCTGAGAAGACGGACAGATAGGTGCTATCTCTTGACGGATAAACGTGGCATCAAGACACGAAAAGATGAGTCAGGGACTAAAGGTATGCATGAGCTTGGCAAAACAGCCCCAAGACACATGAGGAAGCTGGGATATGGTGGCGGAATTGTGGAGTGCTAAAAGAGGCAGGACAAGCAACACTCTGTCATACAGGCATGAGGCCAGGAGGTGAGGGGTGGAGGAGCAACCCATTCAAAGTATGAAAAAGAGAAACTGTGGTTGGAGCAAATGTGTAACAGTAGTTTCCAGCACCCCCGGAGAGAAGAGAAAAGGAGTGAATCATCCTCTGGCAAGTGTTATTCTAGTGATGAAATCTACATTTAATCTGAGAATAATGCTGTATATTTGACAAGTCCTATGTTCTTTTTAGAACTGATGACTTAATTTTTTAAGACGTACTGATTTAGACAATGCCAATAAATCTCATCTCACAGCAAATATTAGTTTCTAAAAACACAGAACAGAAACAAAGTTTTTTCTTATTTTTGTGTTTATTCGAAATCCTTCTCAAAATGACTTAAAACTAAAAATAATGAATCAAAACAATTTACAATAGTATTTTAAACAAAAGCACAACAAAAATATATGTGACTCTGCACGGCGAAACCGACCGCTTGTCGCAAATTTTCAAAATTGAGTTATGATGTTTTCATGAAAGGGCATAAATCGACCTTCAAAATGATGCCTATATGGAATGAATCGGACGACATATGACTGAGATATCAACATTCAAAGGAGTCGGGTTTCTCCTGTCACGGCAAGTGAGAAACGGAGAATTCTGCCATTGAAGTTGACTAGCGATGTAGCACTCACAGATGCTTGGTGCGGTCACAGCTACGTTTGCATTTACGGTAGCCTACGCTGCATTCACAGCCACACGGATAGCCTACCTGCGTTAGGTTAACTGAACTCGGGAGATGAAGATGGATTCCGGAGAAATATCTTCACGCTAGTCAACGAGTGGATTTACCGTAAATATTGAAGTAGAGCGGTCAAAACAGAAACTTTTAACATTCTGCTGGAATTGAATTCCTCACCTCAAGAAAGTCATGTTTTTAGGATGGAAAGGGTAAGTTTTTCAGCCAAATTTATTCACAACAGTACAGTATAGACCTTCCACTGTTTCAAAACAGTGAACACAAGTTATATAGGATTTTAAGACCAATTTTTTCTTATAAACAAAACATTAACAAAGATTTTTCCTAGTATTTGGTAGTTATTTAAGAGTACCCATCAAATAGTATGACATAATGTAGTTTAAAAATGAATTGTATTGTTTTAGTGATCCTTGTCCTTTAGTGATCAATAGGCAATAGCAACTTTCATAACATGATCGTTAATTTAAATTTTTTTAATTAAAAAAGTGTGAGCAATTATTTGTCATTGTGAACACAATACACCACGCACCACAATGAAATATGACCTCTGCATTTGACCCATCCATGAAGCAGTAGTGGGCAGCCGACGTGCAGCGGCTGGCGAGCAGTACTTGGGGATGATACCTTTATCATGAGTACCTCAGTGGTACCTTAACCGGTCTGGGACCGTTAACCATTGACCCACAGAGCACAGTACCAAATCCCAAACGGTTACGCTACCAATTGCAACTATAACTAACAACTGATTGAAGGATCTTCTGTCATTCCATTATTTTTAAAATTGTAATCTAATTGTAATTTATCATTTGTTAGTGCCAGTATAATTTATCTGCAGTCAACAATCAGGCAAATGTGATTTATCTGCAATCATATCAGCTGATAATATCGGACCACCAATTCATCGATCCAGCTGTAGCTTTTCCCAGGGCAGTTGACAGCGTAATGGTTAGCGAGTTCGCCCTCTGATTAGAAGGTCGCCAGTTCAAATTACGGACTGGTAAAGGGACTGAGGGACTCATGAGCAAGGTACTGTCCCCAAGCACTGCTGCCCATGTCAACTGCCCACTGCTCCTACTCAAATGGGTTTAATGCAGAGGCCACATTTCATTGTGGTGCATTTCATTGTGGTGTTCACAGTGACAAATAATCACTCAGTCAGAATAGGGGAGAAGAAAAGGCACAGAAAACAACATAAGAAACACTTCAGTTTGCCCAGCTTTTTCTGCTCATATGCAAATATTTACATATCGACGCTAAGGATGCATTTTATATCAAGAGGAAGAGAGTTTTTCCTCCTATAACATGGCAGAAGTGTTCAATCTTTTCAGAGGAAAGAGCTCAAAACCATTTCCATATCATATTCTTCACACCTTTTTCCCTCTCAAAGTGGCTCTCTTCACGTGCGACTCTCTGCTCCATAGCTGTGAGCGTGTGGAGAGGAGCTGGACTGGAAATAGACAAAACTGCTGTGGAGTCTACAGTGGAGCAGAACCTGAGGGAGAGCAGGAGGGCTTCAGACTGGCTCAGCCAGAAGAGCCTACCGGCTGTTTGGGTCAAAAACTTGCCTGTGTGTCCATGTATTTATCGCATTGTGGGGACCTTTTTGTTCCCAAAAATCACTTTTATCTGTTTTTGGGGGTTTTGTGGGGACATTTGAGAGGTCCCCATGAGGAAAAATGACTTTATAGAAAATGTGCTTGTAGAGTTACTGAGGTTAAGGTTAGGGTTAGGATTAAGTGTAGGTGTACACCTAGTCATTATGGGAGCCTATGGAAAGACCTCACAAAGATAGCAATACAGACACGTGTGTGTGTGTGTGTGTGTGTGTGTGTAAGAGTAAGAGAGAGAGAGAAAAGAGATAGACTAACTTAGAGGGAGGTAAGAGAAAGAGAGAAGAGAGTGTGCATAAAAAAGAGAGAGATGAAAAGAAAGGAGGGGACCATTGCTTGTTGTCTCTTTTTTTCTCTGTCTCTCTCTTTTATCTCTTCCCTCAAGTCAGTCTCTCACTGTCTTTCTCTCACTCTTCTTTTTCACACCATCAGTCAGTCTCTCTCTCTCTCACTTCTCTTTTTTACCATCTCTCTCTCTCTCTCTCTCTCTCTCTCTCTCTCTCTCCATAACTTGTGATTTTTGATCATTTCCCCAACTGCAGTTTCTTTTCCTTGCTCCATCACTCCATCTCTCCACTCGTCTCTTCAGGCTCCAGGCTCCAAGCCCCGTCCTCCTGCTCCTCTTACTCTTCCTCCACTCCCACTACCTGTTTCTCCGTATGTATAAAAGAGACTCAGGAGACACAGGAGCAGGTCTACACTGTGTCCAATTATAGCTTCATAAACACACAGTTTCATGTTAACTCACACACACTCCCACGTTAATACACATCAGTATAAACACACACACACACACACACACACTCTCCCACTTAAAACCCCAACACACACACAAATACACACTAGCCACATATGAGCGGAACAGGGAATGTTTACATGATATTTAGAGTTAGCATTTGGAAAACATGCTTGACTTCACATGTGAAATAACCACACTCACCAGGACCACAGCTATATATTTATTATATTTATCTATATTTAGTTATTTCTAAAACACTGAACTCTCTATGTCTGTCTGTTTGAGAGAGAGTCTGTCTGCCTCACTCTCTCTCTCAAGTCATGAAAAGAAAGGAGAGAGAGAAAAGAGAGAGTGGCATGCAAGAGAGGAAATGAAAAAGTGTTACATGTTATGGAAAACGAAAGAGAGCGAGAAAGAGTTTCTGGGTTCTATCCTCGGGTCAGCCGTAGGGCCTATCTGTGTGGAGTTTGCATGCTCTCCCCGTGTTCATGAGGGTTTCCTCCGGGTGCTCCAGTTTCCTCCCACAGTGCAAAAGCATCCAGTATAGATTAATTGTCAACTCTAAACTGGCTCCATAATGTGTGAATGGGAGTGTGATTGTGTGAGTGTTTGTGCCCTGCGGTGTGTTGACGCCTGTCCAGGGATGGTCACCGCCTTGCGGCCGTGGTTCCCAGGATAGGCTCTGGTCCTCCCCCAAAAACCCAGCTGGGATTAGGCGGTTCAGATACTGAATGAATGAATTTTGTTTTTCCTATTTTGACATTTATAATTATTATCATAATTACTTTGGTCAATATAGGATCAGCCATTACACTAAGATTGAACTCTGTATATAACTAAAATACAGTTTATTTTTCTACCTCTAGTTTAGAGTTTTATATTATATAGTCTACTTATATATGGTTACTCTGTGTGCCTTATTTGTTGTTTGTACAGTAAAACTGGAGCCACGTCGTCTTGTCTCTCTGTATACTTGGATATAGCAGAGATGATGATAAAGTTTACTTTAACTTTGACAAGCTCCTTGTAATAACAGATATTCAAACATGAGAGAGAACACAACCATTTTCAGTTGTCCTGTTTTTTAACCTGCGTATGAAAAGTTCATCAACAGCTCCGTCAGCATTTCAGAGCGGCCAGTTTCCTCTATTGCTCTCTCCCACGATTTGTATAGAAACAACAACAATGGGAGAGTTTACAATATGAGGACGGAGGTGGCTGGGAAAGTGGAAGTGAGTGGAAAGAGGATGAGAAAGGAGGAGACATGCACAAAACCTCTCATTTTGTTACATGAGACACATCCAACGCACGACTACTGCCGATCCGATAGAGTCTGGTGAAGACTGCAGCACATGATGGAGCAAGAGAGAGAGAAAGAGAAAGAGAGAGGGTAGAGAGCGTTTGTTTGCTTGAGTCATGTGTCTCAGATACAGCCAATAGAAGCACAGAAGTTCGGTTCAGCTGCAAGTTTACTGGGTCATTGGCACAGCAGCAGAGGGGGTTTCAACCAATGGGCTGCCTTGAGAGTTGTGTCTGGAGGTACGAGTGTGTGTATGTGTGTGTGTATGTGAGATGCTCCAGACTGCCTGCTGTAATCGTCTGTCTGACAGACTGAGGTGCGGCAAAAGAAAAAGGGTGAGCTGGGGAGAAAGCGGGAGGGTGATAATCATAGCTAGTGCTCATTGGCTGCATGTGGGTGTGGGTGTGTGTGTGTGTAGAGACATTTCAGGAGAAAATGTGGGGAGAGTGAACAACAGCAGAGCTGTGATGATTGCATCAGATCTGGGAGGCTGCCATCAAAACGTCTTGCAAACGCACACTGTACAAACCCACCTTTTTGTGCTTAAAACTACTGTCACATGGCATCCGAATAAGATGCACATATTGAATACCTTACATAACTAAAACTGCGCATTTTCTTTTTCTATCTAGTATAGACTACCTGTAGTATATTTTATAGTTTATTTATATATATATATATATATATATACTCTATGTTCCATTTTTGTACTTTGTTGAAACTGGAACTGAGTGTGGTCTCATCTCTGTATATACTGTATATGCTGTATAAACGGGGCAGTTGGAATTGTAATGGTTAGGGAGTTCACCCTGCGATCGGAAAAGTCGCCGGTTCGAATCTGAGATTGGTAAAGGTACCACTGAAGTACTCATGAGCAAGGTACCGTCCCCAAACACTGCTCCCCGGGTGCTGCTCATGTCAGCTGCCCACTGATCCTTCATGGATGGGTCAAATGCAGAAGTCACATTTCGTTGTGGTGCACTGTGTGCTGTGCTGTGGTGTTTTTGCAATTACAAATAATCACTCACTTGTAATTGGCTGAGATGAAAATGAAGTTTAATTCAACTTTGATTTTGATCCTCAAAGGTAACAAAAAACAATACAATTAACATTATATTGACATATATAATTGTGCACACTGTTATGAACAGGAACAGGCTAAAAATGAAAGAGATTAGTTGAGAAGTACTACAAGTTGAATACAACAAAAGGTATATGAATAAAAGGGTAGCTCTAACACCTACATATTTATTGTTTCTTTTAATGGTTATACAACCAAAGTTGAATGCCCACATCCAAAATATGCCTCTCCCTCAGCCAAAAGATGTCATTTTATACCGTCTCCTGAACAGCCAAATAAAAAAAGCTGTCGACTGAATGTACTCTGGATATCATAACAAAAAAAAACCTATACAGGACCTAGTTGTAATATTTATAAAGTCCCTGAAAGGTCTACCTAACATTCAGCATATTATGCTTGCTAGCTTGGATGTCACTTTTATGTTGTTTTAAGTTTTTTATTTTATTTACATTTTTTAGATAATAATATATTAATACTATATACTATAGCAAGTTAAAATATTATAGTATAGTTTATTATAAGTGGCGGCCAGAAAACATCTTCATTTATAGCTGTTTTTGTAAGTTCACCCTGTTTGTGGATCCTCATATGGACACACTCAGTCCTAGTTGTCAGATCCACTTCCTGCCACTTGACCTCTTTGAACCTCTCAAAAAAGTGGACCAATCAGAGAGCTGGAGGCCCGGTTCACTGGGGTCTGTTCAATCACACAAACCTTTACCAGCAGACAGAGAGCTTACAACACACCACCCAGGGATGACAGACACCTGGCTGAGTGGAATAACACCATAGTTGCATGCCTGGTACAACTAAAACGAGAGAGAGAGAGAGAAGTCCTTCCTTTCAGCGTGTATCCTGATCATAAAAATAACTACGACAATTAGATTGATTAGTCGCGTTATTAAAAGACATGACATTAACTGGTTCCTCATTAGGCAATAAGTTGACAGCCTTTTTTCTTCTCTCTCTCTTTTTCTAATAAGACAGACTCATTTAAGTTAAGTCTTAATGAATATGTGAAGGTGTGGTGTTACCACTAGGGGGCTCACAATAATACAGCACATTCCGGTCTAAGTAGATGCGCTCTCTCTTGACCCTACCACTCATTTACCTTAAATCACCAGAGTCTACGGAAGTTTAATCAAATCAGCTAAATGGAATATGTCATTAGAAGATAAATAACCTCTCTTATGTTGTAAAATTCTCATAGCAATTTGTTAAGACGGTTGGTGTTCTTCAACATTATAATATCAGCTAACGCAGACTTTACAACTGCTTACAGTTTGATTTGGCAGCCCAGATTTCTTGGGCATCCTCACCTTACCTTCAAGTTTTAAACTGGAGGCACAGCATATTTTTATATCCATTACAGTCACTCCTGCTATCTAGTCTACATCTCATGGAGATTTAGCCTATTGGTTCTAATATGTATCTTGCTGTTTCCACTCACACACCTGCTGTGTGACACAGATCTAGTTCTAGATCTAGCCCCAGCAGTGGACAGAAGCCATGTGGTCATTCTCCCAAGTGTGTGCTCTGCTCCACAGGAAGTGTTGTTTTGCACAATTGTGTGTGTGTGTGTGTGTATGTAAGTGTGTGTGTGAGTGACTGGTGCGACAGGGCCTGAGGTTAGATTCTCGGCTCTGTGCGAGCCCTAGCAGCTGCTGCTTGCCTTTCCTGTTTTGACGGCTACTGTCTGGCGCGCTCCAAATATCGTCCCTGTTACCGCTGGCTCGCAACGGCCCCCCGCTCAGACCCCGTATCGCGCTGCACAAAAAGAGGAACTGGCTTGCCCACACTTCCGTTATATCCCTCCTCCCCTCCCTGACTCGCTGCAAACTCTTAGACAAACACAGGCCTCCCGAAGCGGCAGATTGACACAGGAGAGACCGGCCTGGTTGCCTGCTTTAACCCTAGTTGGTTTGTGCACGGTAATGCACTGCTCCTGGGTGATGATTCCTGTTTTTAAACTTGTGAACGTTAATGAGAAGCTTTGCATCAGCAAATTCAGATGATAGACTGTTACTCTAACTTTGCTATTAGACTGACTGTTAGGCATAACAACAAAAGACCACTTAAGACCCTAATGAAAAAATCAGCATTAGGGATTTACACAAAAGATGCAAGGACACATAACTATATTAAACAAATATACCCGTAAGCGGCAATAAGAGCTGTCCAAGCACAAGTCGCAAAAAACTGCACAAAATGGTCAGCACCAGGGGCGTCAGAGGCATTCAGAATGTGGGGGGGACACACTGGTCCTCCCCCCGAAAAATTTTAATGAATTAGATGCCATTTCCTGCATTCTGGTGTATTTTTAACAGGATGCTAAACACCTAATTTTACCTAAAAGTGATTTAATTCAATGACTATTTTAGAGACAGATTCAACAATTCAACAAGTACTAATTCAACTAGTCCATATATTCATCAGCCTGTTTTTAAACCCACTGCTGTGCCTAAGATAATGAAATTAATGTGACACAATTTATCACCAACAATGACTTTATGGGTGCATTTTACTTTTTATTTTGTGTAAACTGTCTTGTGGGGAAATTTTGACTTAGTTTCCGCTTCTTTGTAAAGAATTTTCTTATGTCCATTGTGTCTGGGGAGGGAGCAAATATTGCAAACAATTGTTCATCAACCAACAATACCCTAGGTTTACTGTTTAAGTAGCCTAAATTAGGCAAAGCTTACTCCTAATATTTAATTGTTTAGTTGAACATTCATTTAACGTGGCCTAGGGCAGCGGTTTCCAAACTTTTTTTCTGCGCACAACGGGGCTGACGTTACCTGCTCCAGTTTCGAGCAGCCTGTCTATGCGCTGACGATTCACTTCACTTGCATGCAGTGAGTTGGAGGCAAACAAAAGGTAAAACCACATAACTAGCTTAATCACATCAAGGCATAAGTAGTTAGAATGTAGGAAGTATAAAATAAAGTGAAATGACAGGAAAAACAATTTAAGATGCGAACAGAAATTTGTGAAACTTGGTAGTGAAGTTTCTTTTTTAATATGACAGCTCCAATAAGTTTTTATAAAGAAACTAACCTCTAACAGTGTTTATATAAGAATTAGGTGGTTTTCTATAATTTCATGTAAATTATAAAGTTATGACATTTATATAGTGTTTTAGCACCCGTAATTATAAAAGATCTGTTATGACATATTTATGTAGCATTTTAGTTCTCCATAGAGGTCAAAACGTATTTTCCTTTGTAATAGTGCCAATTATAGGCTGATAACTATGATAGGTGAGATGCACACCACTCCTACTAACCCTAAAATATTCTGTGACTTACAGTTCAAGCTGCACAATCCATTTTGTAGTAATAATTTTTTAAGATTTATAATAATAATAAATAATAATAATAATAATAATAATAATAATAATAATAAAAACAACAACAACAACAATAATAATAATATATGTAATAATAATAATAATAATAATAATAATAATAATTATAATAATATGTAATAATAATAATATGTGTAATAATAGCACTAAAGAACAATTACAAGAGGGGTCCATAAGCAATTCATGTCTTGCACACTTTCCACTCTGGCAGCATTCTGACCACATGACCCCAGTTGCTCAGGTGATATTAAGTTTGTGGGTCACTGTCAGCACATGACAAGTACCATGTGAGTGTATATAAGAACCAGCGTGTCTCATTGCCTTTTATACATATTAGTAGGACTGTAAAATATGACAATATATATCAATAATATGACAAAATAAAAATTTCGGTAATTTCGTGTAAAACACTGTTTATGGCAAGTCATCCCATGGATGTAGGCATTTATAAATATTATATTTGTGCCTAAATTCTGAGCGTGCAGTGGAAAATATTATGTTTTATGTCACAGTCTGCATACTTTAAGCACCAGATCTATTGAGCATAAAAGGCCTAAGTCTCCTTAAAGGTATCTTACTGATACAAAGTGAAGGCTTTTACCACCATTTAAAAAGCATGAAAGTGGTGTTTGACCACGAGTCACTAGAGTGTTACCAAAAAATAGCATTTTCAACAGCATAAAAGCACTGGTATATTAGAGTGTATTTTTAAGAGCTGAATTTATAGAAAATGTGCTATAATTATATATTGTTATCCTGATATTAGATTTTTGGTCATGTGCATATCACAGTAACACTGCCATCCAGCACATAATTATATAGCACAGTATTATAAAAGTGGTCAGAAACTGATCGTTGATGGCGATCTAGTGGAGAGGTGTCGAATTTATGCAACATGTAAATGTATAAACCATATTCATTTCCAGTATGCTGTGATAGCATGGCCTAATCTTCAGTTAAACATGACAGAAGCTTTGTGTGTGTGTCTCACAAGTTAAACCCTTACTTGCTAACTCAGCTAAGATTTACTGAGGTTGGCTGTCTGCTTACAGACATTACAGACGCCTGAGAAGATCAACTCTTAAAATCACTGAAATCCTGTAAGGAAGGAGGGAGAGAGGTGGCACAGCTTCTCATCAGCAGGAGGGGAGGATTAGTCTGTGCACTCCTGTGTGAAGATAGAGGAGGGTTGAGAAGACAAGATTTACAAAGGGCAGAGTGGAAGAGAGGACATTAAAGGAAGAATTAAGAAGAGAAAGAGAGAGAGGGGGGAGAAAAAACAGGATAAAGATTTTAAAAGGCTACATAAGAATGGAGAAGAGCAGAGTAGAGGACAGTATGAGAAAGAGATGAGAAGAAAGCAGGAAGGAGAGCGGATAGGAGAGAAAAGAAGAGAATGGAAGCCAAGAGAAGGGAAGCGAAGAGAAGGGAAGAAGACTGCAAAGCAGAAAGCAGAGAGAGGAAAGTGAACAGGAACAAGACAAGAGGACAACAAGGAAGAAAGAAGGAGACAGGAGACAGGGATGGAAAAAGAGGAGTAGACACAAGACGAGAAAAGACTAAATGAGAGAAGAAGAAATGATGTGAGAGGAGAAGACAAGAAAAGAGAGTTGAGAAGAGAGAAGAAAACAGGGTGAATGATATGCACAGCAGAAACAAAAATGAGGCCGAGAGAAAGATGGGTGGATGAGAAAAGGACAGACCAGTATTAAAAAGGGCAAAGAGGTGAGAGAATATGAGGAAAAAAGAGAGGAGTCATTCCACCAGGAGGGCAAAAACCCACTAGGAATTTTGTCAAGATAAACTTTGCTGGGCATAAAGGTAAAATGCCTGGTTCCTGAATGGACACTGCATGAATGTCACAGTGATTGTGCAGCATGTTTTATCAGAAGGTGGTCATGACACTTGAAAGTGTTTCTGACTAAACACTCTGAGTAACTTTGATGGTTATTGTTTACGGGCACCTACATTCCACCAAGCAGCCTCTAAAATGTTAGCAGAGCCTCACTTTGATGTGAAGGGTTTTGATGAGCAGATGTAAACTCCAGCTTAAGCACGGCATGATGAAAGTCAAACATGCAGCGCTCCACACTCCAACATGACAGCGCACAAAAAAGAGGGGTAGAGAGAGAGATGGGTGGAGAGAGAGAGAATGAGAGCAAGAGCTGGAAAAAGAGAGAGAGGGAGAAAGCTGTAAGTGCATCGGGTTGGTTTACAACAAAAATGTTTTGGTTTAAACGGGCTTAGCGTATGGTTTCCCATTTTAACACATCGGAAGGCGTGTGTGTGTGTGTGTGTGTGTGTGTGTGTATAAGAAAGAGAGATATGTAACGGCTGTCACCCCACTTTTAAAATAACAACGTGGGCAGATTATCAGTGTTCAAGCAAAGCTAAAGTGCTGGTAAGCACACACACACACACACACACACACTTCTCTCCCTGAGAGCGGTTAGGTTTCAGAGTCTGTCACAGGCTTTTCCTGTGGTGCTAAGAACGGCTCAGCCCCCATCTTTCACTGCTGACCCAGAGTCTTCTATTGTGCACACACACACACACACAGACCACAGAGAACAAGGCCAGGTACACACAGTCTATCACAGGTCAGAGGTGAGAGGCCCCCTCTCCGCTGGGGGAAGGAGGGAGGAGTTAAAGCCTCAGAGTGGGGGGAATAGAGAGACAAGAAGGAGACAGAGACATAAATTGGCTTTTCCTCTGAGTGTTAGTCTACAGGATGCCCCAGTTCACTATTCATTAACGTCTAGAAGAACACACTGCTGTTAGTGGGAGCATTTGCCATGGGACAGTGGACAGAAGCTGATGACTGTAGATTTAATTTGGAAGGTACAATGAGCAAGATATTTTATTTACAATAACTACTGAGATACTTGGGATACAACGTTAACACACCATTTCCTATTACAGTATTGAGATTGTATCTACTTGCTTTCACTTCTACTTTTTGCCTCTACTCTGTGGAGGATTTTTTTTGTATACAAAGCTCATTGTACTGCTCAAACTGCCAGGTCCTCGGCTGTTTTTCTACTAGGCCCATATTAAAAGCCATATTAGCTGTTGCAATTGCAAGAAATTGCAGGGAAACAGCCATTAGCCTGGCTGCCATAGATCTAACTCAGCAACATAATTGTAACATTGCAGCCTTGCTGGCTTATCATGATAAGCCCTCGAAGCTCACCACTTGATGGCAGAGGAATTAAATGGCTCAGCAGCAATCACTGCAGAATCACTCACCACAGACATGTAATTAGTCAAGAATGTTGAACGGAACTTTTACAATACTAAAATTCAGCTCATTAGGAAGCCACACGTTTACATAATAAATGATGCAAAATGATCAAACTGCAGTGAATAGTGCCGTCAAAATGTGAATGAGCAGACTCTAACTTCTAACTACACAGAAAATACACAATTTCATGACTAGTAATGAATAGTGGTAGGGTTAAAAGAGGTACAAAGACTTGTTTCATTTGTTATTCCATTACAGACTTATTAACTATTTTAGTGCTTGTTTCCTAAATGGCAATATGGTGAGAGATTTAAAAAAAATTGAAGGTGTCACCAGTAGCTAATCCAACGTTGACTTGGATTAGACAATTTTTCGTCTTCTCATGCACAATGAATGAAATGAAGAGCTAATTCACACTTAGCTAATACATTGTGGCAGCTCCCCAACTAATTGTTTTTTTATTTAAAACAAAGATTCTAAAATGAAAACAGGAATTCCAGTTTAAGCAACTTGGTGTGGTTACTGGCTGATTCCGAATCTATCACGTCAAACAGTTTGAGACACCTCAGAACTAGTGTAACTCTCATATGGAACACCATTATGCACAAAAATGAAGTTTCTTCCAGCAAGGAAGGTCAGGACTTGGTTTCGGTGTAGGTGGTCTTGACCCCAACGCTACTGAGAACCCACAAAGAGATAGTACCTTGATTGATTCAGTGAATATAGGTTTTAGTGAATATTCATTCATTCACTTTTCAAACGCTTAATCCCAACTGGAAGCAAGGGGACCAGAGCCATTCCCGGGAACTACGGGCACAAGGCAGGGAACAACTCTGGGCAGATACCAACACACCACAGGGCACACACACACTCACACAGTCACACACATTCACCTTACAGGGCCAATTTAGAACCAATTAACCTATATCATGTCTTTGGACTGGGGAGAAGCAAAGAGCACCAGAAAAAACCCCATGCAAACATGGAAGGCATACAAATTCACACAGAAATGCCGCGGGGCCGTCTCGGAGTTGAGCCCAGCACCTTCTTGCTGTGGCAGCACTGCCACTGCACCACCATGCTGTCCCTAACATAATATAATAATTTAATTATTACAGTTATGTAGCTTGTGAAATATGACTTCAGAAGAAAAAATATTTCCATAATTAATTGGCTATTGATCATGTTATGTTAATTGGTATATACAAATTTTATTCTTTAAAATGATTTTCATCAAAAAAATCTGATGCTAAAAAATAGATTTGGACTGAGCTAGAGGGATTAAGTCTTGACTTTTGTTAAGTTTGATTGTTAGATTAAAAAAAAAACTGAATCAAGGGGACCTCTGGGTCATGGTGGGCGCCTGCCAGGGCTACAGTGCCCACCTTGCTACTGGTTGCTGGGAATAGAGGTCCGGTCCCCCAGCGACCTGATTGGGATTACAGGTTTGGAAAATGAATGATAGATTAATGAATAGATAGATCAAGAAAACAGCTATATTCGAAGTGAATGCTGCCTGCCAACCCAAAATAGGTAAGGAGAAACAGAACGCTAGGGCGATTATAAATACTCAATGAAAACTGCACTTACTAAGCGCCACTTGTCATAACTCCTAATGCCTTGGGCTCAGCATTAGATGGGAAACAGGGCTTTTGAAGAAGGTCAGAATGACAGGTCATTGTGGCCTCAGGAGTGTGGGATGAGTGTATTTTGGTCTCTTTGATCAGCCACTGCTTATGAAAAAGACTAGTCATCAAGCCAAGATGTATTAGACAGCATTTTAGAACCATGAGTGCCAGTTCCAGGAATTAAATTGTTCTCTTTAGAAGAAAACCATGAATGCATTTTGAAATTCTCAGTTAAATCTTCTGATTCTGACTGCCACAAGAGTGTTTCATTAAAGTTTGAATAGAATGCTGCTCTGACCAGTCAGACTTCAACAGTTTCTTTGCCTACATGTTAACCGTCTCACATCTGACATTTTGTGCATCTATTATGTCAAATTCACAACATTTGCGGACTACTGAGTGCTGTTGCCATTCTTATGAACTAAAATGCGATTTTACCATTTATTTTAGATGTTTTTAAATAAAATGGTTTTCGAAAACCCCAACAAATTTGTTGACCTAGTTCCTATCGGGGCCAAATAAATATAACCCAAGGGGTCTATTAGGAAAACATATGAGAATAAGTTCCCAAAAGGAATAACAAATATAGAAATTGAAATTCCAAATCAGTTTCTTTGGTTGTTTCAAATGTTGAATTATTTGATGTTTTCAAATATTTTTAAAGCAAAAAAGCAAGTTAATTATTCAATATATTTGTACAACACATAAAATTAGCTAAGCTAGCTACATAACACAAGATAACACAATGGAGAGTGAAGCTTCTGATTACAGTTCTACTTCTAAGTAAAAGTTATAGTTTTATTTATCTAACCTGAAAAGCTAGTGAGAAAATAAACTTCATGAGATAAGATTAAACTGTCAGATGACTAAAGAGGCAATAATATTCAGCAGGCAGAGGAAATGGGAGGAAATGGATTCACAATAATTACGCACACAAATCACCAACCACCAGAAGAATTAATCATCCATCTGTCAGTGCCAACATTCAGTCACACAGTCGAACAATGCAGAGGAAGCCATGACAGATCACTAACAGCGCCGTCTCGCTATTGGCCTGCCTGGAGTTCACACTGTGAAGGGTCATGACCTGGGGACTGAGTGGACAAAGAAAACAAAGTCAAGATGATGTGGGAAATGAAAGCAGGGATGTGATGGAGGACATAACCTCCGCTCCTGTTACTCACACAACTCTTTGAATATGAGTTTTCAGTTGGTTAGTGGAGTCTTACATGCATTCGGAATGACTGTCACCTAGTCAAGGGACACAGCAGTTAATTATGAGTATGCAATCCAAAAGTGGCAAGAAGGTGTGTGTGTGTGTGTGTAGGTGTGTGCATTCACAGAGGTTAGTCACCATCACACTCCTCTGTTGGTCTTGTGTAAGTGGAGAGGGAGCAGATGGGAGGGTGTATAAATAGACCTAGACAAGTCTTTCCCTCTCTATCTCTGTCTCACGCACACAAACACACATATACACACAAACAGGTACACTCACTCTCCCCTGAAGGAATTATGGGAAATAAAACAGGAAAGAGAGTTAAATGTCACCCTATAGCTCTTTAATGTGGCTCTCTAATAATGGCAGGGTAGGAATGCCACTGGCTAGAATACCAGGCATTTCAGTACACAACTGTTGACTTGTCGATTTGCACACACACACACACACACACACACACACACACAGTCTCTGTATTACTATCTTTGTGAGGTCTTTTCATAGGCTCCCATAATGACCCCAAATGTATGTATAATTTTACACCTACACAATCCTAACCCCTAACTTACCATAAACACAAGAAACCAAAAGGATTTTTACACTCTTTTAATTTCTCCAAATAAAAAAAACAAGCACGTTTTTCTATAGCGTCATTTTTCCTCATGGGGACCTCTCAAATGTCCCCCCACAAAAACCTAAAAAACAGATAAAAGTGATTTAAGGACAAAAAGGTCCCCTGTCGCGATATTCATGGACACACACAGACACACACAGACATACACACACACACACTTCAGTCAGGCCAATTGGTGTGTGGAATGTGAAGTGTCCAGGTGCAACAGAAAGAGCACAGGACTTCCCTCAGATTCCTGATCCAACACACTCATGATTCAGAGAAAGTGTGTGTGTGTGTGTGAGTCTATGTGTGTGTGTGTTAGAGAGAGTAGCTGAGAAAGCGAGAGAGAATTGGTCGGGTTAAATTCTTGTATCTGAAAACTTTTGCTAATGAACAGTGGCTAATTTTCCCCAGAAGTCGTGCCCGGTAAACAGTAGAGGAAGTCTCTGTAGTGATTATTTATGAATATTCTCCCATAATTCACACTCTGAATATTAGCTTCACAAGGCTTAGAGCTGAGCATGATTGGAGCCTTGCATCAACACTGATCCTGTTGATCAATGGCATATAGGTTAGTGTAGCATACAGAGCCCATACGCACACACTCACACCAGTACTTTAAAAAAAAATCACCATAAAGCCACATAAATCGAACCAATCACAGCTTTTCTAATCTTTTAGAGGACAATCAGATCCTCTTAAACACCTAAAAAGCTGCCCACACAAATCCATTTTTAATATTGCTATCACTCTGAAATCAATCCAGATTATGCCAAACATATTAGTTCCATGTTAGTTTTCCAGTTTAAGGGGGTGGGAAGAATTGGCAGTAACTAGCCCATACAAAATGTGTTTAGAAAACTAGGATCTGAAACATTTACACTGCACTGGAGCTTAATGTTAAGGATGAAATACCTTCACAGTGAAATACTTGTGTTTGCTAAACAGAGGGAGAGAAGTAAAGTGATGAAAAGAAGGAAGCATTTCACGGAGCTCATCAACTAAGAACTCCCCAGAACCCCACTGCAAACAGGAATATTATACTTGCTCCAGCTCAGCTGCCTGGATGGGGGAAACTGTTTGAGTGAAATAGTTTGGATGTGCTATGGGGACAGGCACTGCTAGGCATAATCTAGAATTATCTTTGAGGCTTGGTTGAATGTGGCAGAGCTGGACAAAAAGATTAGAACAAAGGGCTGGGACTGGACTGGGCTAAGACTGGACTGTGAAGCAGCTGGACTGGCCAGGCAGGTTTGGATAAGGTTGGGTTAGGAGAGGCTGGGTGAGGTTTAGGGCTGGCTCAAAAAAGTCCCCTATTCAAATATAAAATTATGTAAATATGAAAATAGCAGAGTGCTTTTTAACACCCAACATTTATGGCATTTATCCAGACTGCATATACATATATATATATATATATATATATATATATATATATATATATATATATATATATATATATATATATATATACACATATATGTATGTGTGAGGAAAAATCAATCTGATGCAACTGATAAAATTCATGGCCCATCAATGGACCAGAAGTGGTGGGTCCAGATCTTGCCCATCTGACTGCCGAGAGTTATTCAGAGCTGGGCAAATACTTGGCAGTATTACTTGGCATGGGCACCAGCAAGCTTTTTGCTGCACAGGATTCCCATAATTCAGCACCCTCTTTAAAACCCCTGCATTCCCAGTGTTCAGCGGACTGGTTAAAAGGTCTGACTATGTTCTCCTATGAAGTGGCCTGGGACGCGGTCCCAAGCCAGCTTCAGCTGACAGAAACAGCCTCGGGCATAGTCGGTCATTTGTTTTTAGTTCCATCCTTAGAAAAGGGTAGGTATCCAGTAGTGCGCGGCTGTGGGGTGGACCAAAAGAAGAAAATCAGATTATGTATGACTAATGTGGCAAACGTTACTGTAAAGCCCAACAGCCAGAACTTACATACACAGAAAAGGAATGTGAGCCAGAGATCCTCTCAAGAACCAATTGCTTATGTCTAATAGTTCAAACAGTACAGCAGGGCCCAAGTTCTGCAGACATTTTCCTTTAAGTTTCCCTAATCCTGCTGTACCAGCCACCACAGCCCAAACCCCCACATGATTTAATGATCTTCCCAGCTGGCTGCCATCTTAAAAGTCCCTCACACATCAAAAGTTGCCCTTTTAACATGCTGCTCTGGCATATGTGTGTCTGTGTCTGGGATATATATATATATAATTGTGTGTGTGCGTGTGTACATGTCCCAGTGTGAGAGTCTTCACACACATCTGAGTGCAAAAGTGACTCAGTATAGAGCCAAGACTTTCAAGAGAAATTACAGATTTAGGGGGTACAGTAACCCACTGAAACTCATTTCTACATGTTTGGCCACAGAGAATACACTACAAAAATGTCATGATATAGACAAATATATTTAAGATCTCTGGAGATGATTATACTATTTTAGACATTTTTTCAGGAGTTGAATCAAGTCAAAACTTCAGCAGGTAAAATTAGAACTGGATAAAGTGAAGACACAGGCACATAGGAGTAAATCTCTCTTAAAACTCTTTTATGTGAGTCTGTTCAAGCATGGTGATAATGTCTTAAAATAAATAAAAGTCATTAAAGAAAATAACCTTTGAGCAACGTTAGAATCCTGTACCAAGATAAATTAATCACATTTGAAAATAATCTAAAAAAACAAGTGGTTATTAAAGTTCTGCTGCAGTGATTACAGTAATTACACATAGGAAAACAGGTCTG
Source organism: Distichodus sexfasciatus (assembly GCA_032718565.1). Lineage (NCBI taxonomy): Eukaryota > Metazoa > Chordata > Actinopteri > Characiformes > Distichodontidae > Distichodus > Distichodus sexfasciatus. Next base: position 5,197,884 of record JAVGVS010000010.1, on the reverse strand, counting down.
AGGTCAGGCAGCTGAAACAGTATAAGAATGAACATAAGAATGAAGTTGTAAACCAAAACTCTTCTGCAACATAAGCATAAGGTAATATATTCCAGTATATTACGTTTTTATGCTAATAAATAATCAGATTCATATATAATAGTTTTCATTTACCAGATTTCTGGATGGCAACATCACCCCATTTTCCAATACTACTCTTTACAGGTAGTGTTCACGTCCTAAAGTGTTTTAAAACCGGCTAAGCAGTACTCTCTAAAAGATGTGAACGCCGCTCATGGCCGGCCCCCGTGTAAGTAGGTCCAAAACATTGGGGGCAGCAAACCTGAATGTGGGGCCTAGCACAATAAGGCCTTTCACATCTTGGTCGGTTCTGATGGTGGTCTGCTCAGACAGATCATATCGAAAAGTCATTCACCTTTACCACCCTCGGCACAGAAATATCCGCCCCACCCTCTTCCTCCCTTCCTGCCCCACACACACATTGAGAAACAAACACACACAGGTGTGTTGGCCTATACAAGTGCTCTGAGTTGGCAGAATAAAAGGCAAAAAGGCGAGAAGGACTCACACACTAGCGAAAGGAGGTCATGGGAAAGAAGGGAGCAAAGGGGAAAAAAAAATGACTGAACAGAATGAGGACTGTGTGAGTTAAATGACAATGGCCCCTTTTACAGCTGCCCACGAATCCCTGGCTCCCGGTGAAGCAGACAATCACCGATCGGAGGCCTTGCAGGAGAGCTGATGACTGGCCACTTATGCAAAGGTCAGATCTATATAAGTATGAATCACTTAGGCTTGTACACAGATACACACACACTTTCTATCTAGCAGACAGGAAGTGGGTTAATCCATTCCCTCTTCTGCAAGGAACTATGTGAATTCACAAAAAGAGGGGCCACTATGTACCGGGTCATTAAGCTGATGACTAAAATAGATACTTTATCTCCACTTCTACTTCAAACTCTACCAACTTGTTTGCTGCTTCCTGCATCTGCACATAGGAACTGTCAAATGGCTAGCAGGCTGGAACTAACAGGAGGGGAAAGATCAAAGCCAGAAAATGCAACAGCTACTTATGTGGCCATCTTGATTGTGGACGTACAGGGATATGTGATGACATTTACACCCTGAATGCTAACAAGTTAACATATTTATGCAAAAGTCAAAAATCAAAGTGCAGAGGTAGAACTGACATCTGAAAGAGTGGGAAAGAGTGGGACTGCACTGAGATTAAAGCTGCATGTGGGCTGGGTGGGGGAGACTGATAACATGCTGGGTAATGAATAGTTTGGTGTGCGCGCACATGTGGGTGTGTGTCGGTGTGTGCTCATGCATGTGCATGTCAGGGTATGTTTGTGCATATATCCCTGTGTGTGGGGTGGGCACAGGTGGGGATAAGTAAATGTGCAGGCATAAATACACTCACTGGCCACTTTATTAGGTACACCTTGCTGGTAAAAGGTTGGACCCCCTTTTGCCTTCAGAACTGCAAGGAATGGACATGGTCAGCAACAATACTCAGGTAGGCTATGGCATTTAAACGATGCTCAGTTTGTACTAAGGGGCTAAAGTGTGCCAGAAAATATCACATTACACACCACCACCAGCCTGAACTTCGTTGATACAAAGGCAGGATGGATCTTTGCTTTCATGTTGTTTACGGCAAATTCTGACCCTGCCATCTGAATGTTGCAGCTGAAATCAAGACTCGTCAGACCAGGCAACGTTTTTCCAATCTTCTATTGTCCAATTTTGGTGAGCCTGTGCGAACTGTAGTCTCAGTTTCCTGTTCTTAGCTGACAGGAGTGGCACCCGGAGTGGTCTTCTGCTGCTGTAGCCCATCTTCTTCAAGGTTCAACGTTCAACATTCAGAGATGGTATTCTGCATTCCTTGGTTGTAAGTGGTTATTTGAGTTACTGTTGCCTTTCTATCATCTCGAACCAGTCTGCCCATTCTCCTCTGACCTCTCACATCAACAAGACATTATCGTCCACACAACTTCCGCTCACTGGATATTTTCTCTTTTTTGGACCATACTCTGTAAACCCTAGAGATGGTTGTGCATGAAAATCCCAGTAGATCAGCAGTTTCTGAAATACTCAGACCAGCCCATCTGGGACCAACAACCATACTACGTTCAAAGTCACTTAAATCTCTTTTCTTCCCCATTCTGATGCTCGGTTTGAACTTCACCAAGTTGTCTTAACCACCTCTACATGCCTAAATGCATTGAATTGCAGCCATGTGATTGGCTGATTAGCTATTTGTGCTAATAAGCAATTGAACAGGTGTACCTAATAAAGTGGCCGGTGAGTGTATATATGTATTAGGGATGCGATTTCAACATGCATAAAAAGAAGGTATGGCATTGTGTATATACATTATATTACAGATAGTAGTATAACACCAATGTGGAGTAATGCTCTACTCTACTGCATGTGTGAGTGGAATTATACTGTGTATTTTGTTTGAATCCGGCTCCCAAGAAAAACACTGAGCCATCATAACTCGTACCAGGCTTTTCTCCGGACGGCTCAGGCCGCCTTATGGATAACATACCGCTATGGAAAAACGGGAGGAGCAGAGGGCGAGGAAATGAAAACATGAAACCAAAGTATCAATAATCGCCAGCATGACAACGAAACGACTGATTGTAAATAAAAATATTTAGAGAATGTAAAAGCGTAGGGAGACAGGCCAGTTCACGGGCCGCATTTCGTCAAAGGCCGCCACTATTGCCCCTGCCAAGAACCGCATTCTACCTCGGCTGGGACACATTAGTGTCCACGCTGAGGCGGCACGCTGCAGCCATTTTCATCATAGATCAGAAACAAGCCGGTACTAATGCATGAAGGACTCCGAGAGCAACACACATGCTTAGGCCATACATCAAGCCGCCGCTTGCCAAGGAAAACTTTAGACTTGCCACAGAAAAGACCTACCCAATCTGTTTGATCACTCCATGGAAAGACATTATACCTTTTCCTTCTGCATTAGGAAGATGGTTCTTATTAATGTCTACCTTTGTGGAAAAGGGGATTCAACTGATTTTTTTAAATTAAAAAGCTTGTAAAAAGGATGAAGAATTCTTTATTCAAATTTTTTCTTACCAAGAAATATTCATCATGCCAAAGTTTGATAGTTATACAAAACATGTTTAATAAAACTACCTCAATCTGACAGACGCTGCAGTAATGAATGATTAGACGATTAAACCATCTAAGTATGGGTGAATTATTAGATGACTGTATTTTTCTAAAAATCTTTAAGAGAGCAAACATGTTTTTGAGTAGTAGTCTGAAGAAATGCAATTGGCATTGGGCCGAGTCAGCGTAATGAGAGATAGGGAAGCTGAATGTAGCTCTCAGTGTTAAGGATTAGCCCGGGTTTTCCAGAGCATGCTGCAACTGCTCTTAGCAAGCATAATACAGCACTGCTGAGAGCTCCTAGACTTCATCCCCATCATTACTGATCTACATACACCGTGAGAAAGACAGACGGAACGGGTGAATGTGTATGTGTGTAGTCTGATAGTCTGAATGGAAGACATGTTTTACTTGCTTGTGAGGACCTGTTGTGATCTTTATTATAGAACTTTGTGGCTTTGTAAGAGCATTTTAGCATGTGAGGAGAATTCCTCATAAGGAAAAAATGGTGAGGGTGGCACTGTGGTTAGCGTTGCCGCCTGACAGTGAGGAGGTCCTGGTTTCCCGGGTCGACTGTGTGGAGTTTGCATGTTCTCCCCATGTTCGCGTGGGTTTCCTCCCACAGTCCAAAAGCATGCACTATAGGTTGATTGGCGAATCTAAATTGGCCCCATAAAATGTGACTGAGTGTGGTTTTGTGAGTGTGTGGCCTGCAATGTGTTGGCACCCATAGGCTCCAGTCCCTGTGACTCCAGTAGGGATTAAGCGAGCTATCTCATAAAGACAGAAATATGTGTCTATGGGTGCGTTTTCAGTTGGTTGTGAAATTGTTTGAAAAATTGGAACACTTGGGGTTTTCAGATTTTTAAAGCTTTATGAGGACATTTTTTCCATATGAGGACAGGTCATAATGAGGAATAATGTTTTTTATAAACCTTTATTTAAAAATAAAACTAGTTATGGAAGGTAGGGTTATGGTTAGGTGTAGGTGTAAGAATGTGTGTGTGTGTGTGTGCGCGTGTGTGCGTTCATGTATTTATCGCATTATGGGGAAATTTTGTCCCCTAAAATCACTTTTATCTGTTTGTTGGGCTTTGTGGGGACATTTGAGAGGTCCCCATGAGGGAAAATGACTTTATAGAAAATGTGCTTGTTTTATTTGAGAAACTAAAAGAGGTAAAAGATGTGCTTTTTGGTTACTGAGGTCAAGGGTTGGTTAGGATTAGGTGTAGGTGGCAAATTATGTACTTTAGTCGTGCATAGGGTCTATGGAAAGACCTCACAAAGATAGTAATACAGAGACTGTGTGTGTGTGTGTGTGTGTGTGTGTGGTCAAGGTCCATTAAACCTGGCCCAATTACAGAAGGAGCTGAGTACAGTAAGAGAGTGACATGCTTCAGCTGTTATCAATATAAAGGATCAGAGTAAAGGGGCTTTCCACCAGCAAATCCCCTAACCGGCTCTGTTCATGATCTCAGGGGTGTTCAGATATACACACAAACACCAACATCCTCCATTACAATGATTAATGGCAGGAGGATTTGAAAGGGCATCTCATTATGTTCTATGGATTGGATCATATTATTTAGTTGAATTCAGACAGATGGGGAAAATGCAGTTAGATCTCACGTGAAAAGGTAAAACAGATCCAGCAATGTTCACTTGATGAATACAGACATATTTGTTTAAACTTGACTGAAAGAGTCACTTTGCTAAAAACTTGCTGAAAGTCTGAAAGAAGTTTTGATCCAATTCAGACTGGAATAAATGATCTTTGGGACACTGAAACAGTTCAGTTGTAATGGACAGATTGAACACTCAACCTGAGATCATGGGGAAGTTTATTGCATCTGCACCATTAGTTCCACAATGATCATTAAGCTGTACTGGAGAAACACATTTATCCAATACTGCAAGCTAAGGCCCAATTAGTCTTTAAAACCAATTAGTGCCTATTGATCAAGCAATTGAGAGATTCAAAAGCCTTTAAAGCTCAGAGTCACTGAACATCCATTCCTCTACACAGAATGGCCCAGAGTAAAAGCCGCGGATCCTAAAACCATTCAAAAATTTGTACAATATGGACATTATTGTTTCTATCACCATGTTACTTTAGAAGATTTATTTACACAATAAATACGTATGTATATATATATATATATATATAATATATATATATATGTGTGTGTGTGTGTGTGTGTGATTAGATTCTTGTTAATATCTATTAAAAACAAACTGTATGTTGTCCATTTAACGCAACTGCATGATTTGTTATAATATGGAATTTGTTCAGTTCAGTATGCGTAAAAGTTCTGGCACTTTGTTGTTTTCCATCTGAAATAATTTCCTGTCGGGGAAGGTGGGTTTCACATGACGGCAGTCTGATGATGTCATCTAATGCAATATAGTTGTACACAACCAAACAGTGATGCAAACTTATAGAAAAGACCATAAAGCAGCAAAACTGGAAAAAAACAAAGAAATTGGGAAATAATCCAAGCAGATAAAGACGCCAAGGAAAGGTTTTTTGTTATTAAGAAAGTAAGGTCAGTCCCAGAAATACTTCACTTAAATACTGTTTTCCTAACTAAAACAATGCAATAATTACATACCCATATGTATATGCTACATTATTTATTATTAAAATAACATCTCAAACATTATTTGTTTAAACACAGTTCTGTAATTTTGTGACAGTTCCTAATCCTGCGGCACTAAAACCATCAGGAACACAGAGATTGCAAATGAGAGCTGGTGTTATTAAGGAAATTAAACAGTATAATCTCATGATTTGCTTTTCGGGGTTGTAGTATGTTATGATGCTTGTTCTGCTCATTGTCATATCAGTATGTACAAATTAGCGCAAATGTCGAATAATAAAGCAGCTTTACTGCAGTGCCACGTCCCATGCATAATGACTTGTTTATAAGCATAGAAGAGGTTTAACTGAACAGATTGGCTCCATAGATCGGCCCAATGCCACCAATACCAGATCCAGCTATTTGAGTTGTTATCAGACCAATATCTGATCCAGTATCAAATCTAGTGTTTAATCAGCATGTAATATTTTCTCATATAGATCCTAAATTGAATCGAATCATGTTGTGACAGACTTTGTCAATAAAATATTGTATCATGATGAAACTTGTGATTCACACCCCTACTCAATTCCCTCAACCAAATGGAGACCAAAAAAGCATCACTTGTATGCCAGTATTTTGATATGCCCCTCACCCCCACCCGCTCTCACATGGCCGCTTCACACTGCTCCCATCTGGCAGTTGCTATTGCAGCATTAGAATGCAATCAGTCAGACTGTGTGAAAGTTTTTTCCTCAATATTTTTTAATCACTTTTCTGTATCTTTAATCCACTGAATTATCATTTCTGATCATAAGCACATAAAGAAAACAGCCTAGGTACACAAAATCCATAAATCATCAAGAAGAAATCACTAAAGCTCACAACAGGTCACTGCAAAAATGATGTTGTAAGCATAAATGCAGTGTTAGGCAATAAAATTGGGAAAAATGTTATGATTAGCAATTAAATCATGTTCATATTATGTTCATATCTTCTCCGATATATATGCTGAGACCAGTGCATTCCAACCAATAACTCAGAACCAGACTCACATCAACTGAACTGCTTCCAAATAATTGTAGGCAGTGGTCATATCTCACATTAATGTATCTGACATTGAACTTTCTCCACAAATAACAGCCATTTTGCATCTCACTGTCCAACACAATGACTGATTTTATTTAGGATTAAGTAACTGAAAAAAATAAGAGAGCACGATATTTCAGGGCCCGAAATAGTCTGGTTGCAGATACTCAGATAAAGCCTGCTGTGGCTAACCATCACTATGGCTGATGTGGACAAAATCTGTCTGTCATATATCTCTCCTTCACAGTGGATGCTGTTCCATCTTGGTCATCTGTGAGTTTCATTAGTTCTCCCATTGATGGCCAAGCAGAAAGAGTGTAAAGCAATGATACAAATTGAAGACTGGCATTGCCCAACTGGTCAAATGTTTTATGCATGTCATATTTGTGATGAAGAAAGTAGTATGAAGAAGAAAATGAGATTGTGGAGCTTTTTGGGGTCTCTTTTTCTCTGTACATATGTGTGTTTGACTGAGTTTTCAATGCTCCCACAGGCATCACTTCCATCCACTCTAAACCATGTGGAACCGTTTAAACACACATACAGAGAGAGAGAGAGAGGGAGAGAGGGAGAGAGGGAGAAAAAGACCAGGCCAAACCCCCACCGTCACAAGACATTTATCTTCATCCGCATCCCAAGTGCAATACACAGTGATCGCTTTCACAGATGTGCGCTATACTAACAAATCCTACAACGACTCACCAGCACTCTCTCTCTTTCTTTCTCTCTCGATAAATTTGCTTGTGGCAACCCTTCCAAATAACCAAAACATGAGTTAAGGATGCACTAAGGCACACCAGCTGATTTTAAACCATAGAAACAAGGGAAAAACTTTAACAACTGGATGTGAAAAAGACAAACAAAAACTGCTTCTATTAGACACAGCTGGAGCAAACATTTACATTTACGGCATATAGTCGACGCTCTTGCCCAGAGTGACTTCAATTTTTTCTCCTGGTTACAGGGACAGTCTCCCTGGAGACCCATGGGATTAAGGTCTTGCTCAGGGGCCTAATGCTGTTCAAGTGAGTCATTGTGAACACTGTGTGCTGTGCTGTGGTGTGTTCACAATGATAAATAATCACTCACTTTCACTTTTCACTTCAATGTGAATCAAAAGTCAATTAGACTCGAAAGGGGACAGGAAAGGAGAAGAGAGGGCATGAGAGAAAGGGAAAAAAGAGGAGAAGAGAACACAGGGAAGAAGAGAGAACAAGGGATAGGTGAGGAGGAGTGGGAAGAAGGGTAATTGACACAGATAGTGGACAGAAGAGAAAGAAAAAGTGTGGTAGGAAAGGAGAAAAGAGAAGAGAAAGCGGAAAAAGAAAAGAGAGAAGGTGACATTAGGACAGGAGAGAAAGGAAAAGTGAGGAGAGACATGAAAGATAAGGAGAGAAAGGAGAGGAGAAGAGAAGAGAGAAAGAGAAAGATGCAAAGTGAGGAGAAGTTGAGATAGGACAGTACGGGGAGAAAGTAAACGTAGTGAGAGAAAGGAGAGGAGAGGAAGATGAATAAGAAAAGGGAGAAAAAGATGAAATAGGACAGAAGAAGAGATGAGAATGAAAAAGTGAGGAGAGAAAGCAGAGGAGAGGAGAGGAGTAAACAGGTGAAAGAAGGACATAAATTGAAAGAAGAAAAGAGAGGAGAAGATAAGACAGGAGAAGAGAGGACAGCAGAGAAAGGAAAGTGAGGAGAGAAAGGAGAGGATAAGTGAGAGGGTGAAAGAAGGAAAAAAGAGAAGATGAAATGGGACAAGAGATGAGAGGACAGGGGAAAAAGGAAAAGAGAGAAATGACAGGAGAATAGGGCAGAGGAGAGGAAATAAAGAACAGAAGAAAAGAGTGAAGATGAGAGTGGATGAAAGTAAACACACCAGGGGAAAATGAAGAGTCTCTCCTCTTCCCATTACAACATCTGTGTACCATTTGGACTGGTCCGCGACAACAGCAGCAGTTCTGTGACAGTCCTCCCTCACATCCTTCCTTTAATCAGCATGTTTGTCTCAAACATCACTTTTGTGGATAGAAACAAAAAACAAGCATTTAACTGCCATGGAGCTGCCATATGTACCACACTTTGCTGTGCTTCTGTTAATACACTGTTTTTTATTATAACATTAAGTTAAAACCAACTGCATTTTATTTGAGCGAACTTGAGACCATCACTAATGTTTACTTTTTACTTCACTGCCAAGAAAATGTTTTTGCTTTGCCTTAAATATACATTCATTGTCACTTCTGATCAAATATTTACTCTAAGATTACCCTTACATTAATAACATTTATGTTTACTTAAATAATAAAGAAAGTATTTTATCCCTAATTGATCAGCAGTAAGAGATAAGCAGATCAGCACTTCAACTCAAACACATTTTATCTACATTTCTGGGCTCAAATAGCAAGTTTAAATTATTCTTTACTTTCCTTGGTTGTCATATTTTAAGCATTTAGCAAATCTGCTATACAAATGTAGATAAATAATAAATAATGATTATTTATTGGAGCGCCAGGCAGCTCGGTGACGCAGTGCTTAGCGCTGCAACCTCACAGCAAGAACATCCATGCACTGAAGTGTATAATTTTGTTTAACACTGCAAAGATAGTGGGAAAAAAATCTTCAAATTTTCAAAACCAAATGGCCATAAACACAGTATATCCCACAGATGTAAGGTTTCAGCCAAAAATCCAGATGGGAGTCCACCTCTCCAGATGAACTGCCTGATCCAAAAACTTGCTCCAGATCTTCACAACAACCGCTAATTACCAGATCAGAGTTTTTTGCTACGCACTTGACATCCTGTATTTAAAGAGAATATACTTAGTATTTTCTTTGTTTGATTTGGTTGGGAAAGGTCTGTGAGATATGAATCAGACCCAGTTCTTCAGATTGAGAGAGAGAGACCTGTCATCGGTTTAAAATGGGGTACTTTGACAAAGATGCTAACGCAGCTAACAATGACAGAAATTATCATATGTCCGCAGTATGGCGCAATGCCATGTTAAAGGGGCATTCGATGTATACACATTAAAAGTCCAAAGTCCTCATCAGCTTTTCTTTATTATTAGCCCTATTAACATATTTGTGTCAAATGCTCCTTTAAGAAGTGTCAGAAGGCAGGATGAAGTGGACATGGGTGCTAGCACAAGACCACCAGACCTGTGACTAGTTCTTCAATCTACAGTTAATAACTGCAACAAAAGCTTGATAAACATTTAGTACTTAAGCAGTCACAGCAGTAGAAAACAGAGCAAAATCCCCTGTGTTGAATTAACACCTACAGTATTGAATTAACACATTTGAGTCCAGATGGACACACTATAGCAGTTCATTTAACACTAGAGATTTTTCTGTTGTTACGGGCCATTGTACTGCTTCTACTTCCAGCCGATAAACCTGCAGTATATGTGAGAGATGTGGAAGGTGACAGTTTACCTTTCCAGCACAGGAAGCAAGCATGGGCAAATAAGTTCTAGACAATGGTGCTGCCAACACCAGCATTCACACTGCGCCACCGCTACTTGTCTCATACTATGATTTATGGGTAGTAATTACCTCACCGCCAGTGACATCATCTCACCACGCTTCAGGAACAAAAGTGACTAATTAATTGTGCTGTCTTCTGCTGCCTGCAATACCTGTTTTTATCCTCTTTAAAGCCAAAGACAAGAACACGAGGCATGTCAAAACAATGCAGCACAGCTTTACATGTAGAAATCACTTTAAAAATGTATAAAAATGGGTGCATGGACATACAAGGATGTATGCACGACATGCATGCACACACGCCTGCGTAGTGAGAGAGACAGAGAGAGAGAAGGACTTTGTTATTTATGTCCTTGCACCGACATCTAAATAATACACCTGCAACCAAATCGTAACCTCAGAAACCTTTGTTTTCTTTCAATAACTCCTGGAATTCTTCTTTAAAAAAGCATCCCCCCCATCCCCCCTCGCCCCACCCCACAAACACCCACCACCAAGCAATTTCTTGCTCTCTTTGTGAAAGTCCTTCAACGCACATTATTATTAAATAAATAAATAAGTAAATACATCCAACCGTAATCCTTATCTAATCATCAGTAACAAAAAGTTAAACTATTTTTATTTTTTTCTGGTTTCCGTATAGTTCCAATTTTTTATTATTCATCATTACAGCCACCTGAAAATGTACACACACACATTATGAAAAGACATTGCAGCGCTCTCTAATTCTGAATCAGTGTTTCTATATCCTACTATATTAGATAATTACAGCTTCTTTATAAATGGAATCTCATTAATGCAATTTGTTTTGTTTGTCTACGCATAGAGACATTTTCACATTATTCTCAAATATTCCATGATATACGTCCTGTTTTTTGCATCATATTTTTATCTTACACTGACCATGACACCATGTCATCATACATTAGGTAATATGATACAATATAAGCCTCCGAACATGAAACGTGGTTACCAAGAGAACAAAACGAGACCAACGCGCCGAGTGTCGCCTCCCGCGTACCTTCTGAGTGGATATTACTGCACTCGCTCTATTGGCTTCTGATGACATCATAGTATTGCACATCCAATCCCAAAACGCGCGCGTCACGCCGGCAAGAAAATAAATAAATAAACTCAAGGTCCAAGTCGCAAAGTTGTGAAGCTGTGGGCGATAATCGGACAAAAACACCCAACAACACGAACACGTTTCTTCAGGCCGCTGTCCAGCATTATTCCTGCTGAAAACACTCACAACCCCACCGTCAACAACGCACCACAGCAAGCCACAATAATCACTTTTAATTAAAGTCACTTAATTAAAACATAAACAGATGTTTCCTTCACCAGGAACGATACTACGGAGTGTCGAAATAGCCCCAAAAAATCAAAAAGAGGAAAACAGATTACAAACAGAGATTGTGGTAATTGACAGAATAAAAACAGTGGGTCAACTTAAAAGCTGAGTAAATAAGCGCAAACCATAGTGACAATCTAAGGTAAGGAAAATAAAAAAAATACTTTTAAAATAATATAATAACTAATTTATTAGATATTGGCATTTGCTCTAGAAAGAAACAAATAAATTACTTAATATTAAGTTGCTACGTTATCTGTTTGTGCACCAAAACGTTTTTAAAAATAAAAGCCATGTCTATTCTACCTAGTGAAAAAGTTGCAATCCTAATTGTCCAGCATTTTACTGCGCACTCACATAAAACAAAAATAATAAAAGAGAAGTACCTGTTGCTCATCTTTTGTTTAAAAGGACATGACGCTAAAACAAACAACTTTTTGCTCGTTTGACAAGTTTAGTCACGATAAAGTAATGTAGCCTGTGGTCATTTCTCGATGTGGTCCAGTCTCAAAATAAAAGCTGCGCCGCGGCCGAACAACGGCGCGTGACGTCGAAGCGCGCGGCCGAACCCACGCTATGACGCAGTTAAACACTGCCTTAAAACAACAGCTTAAAGTCCTTAAACTAAAGTCAACTTTGTTAGTTTATTTAACTCTTTCATTCCATTACCGCATACTTCATGATGCTGTAAAGTCGGTGGCTGTTCATTTCCAAAATCCACTCGGCGAACAAAAGAAGAATTCCCTCTTTGTGCGTAACTTTACAAGCTGGTGCAACATCCTCGGGAAACTTCCTGTAACATCTTCTTCACTCTTTTTACATGCGCGACACCTATGTGAAGCAAAAATTCCCCAAAAAGTAAATAATTTCCGTCTTGTTAGTCTCCAATTGCATTTCCAATTCAAAAGAAGGTAAAGTTAAGTCCAGTGTTTGGATGTTTCTATTGTATTATACCTCTTTGTCTGCACGTGCGAGGGGAGTATTTTGGCCGCGCCCTTTTTCTCTCGGACCCCGCCCTCTGCCATTACACACCATCACAAGTCTGACTTCAGACTGAAAACAATATCTACGATTTACGCCTGACTCTGAGGCTAATATAGTTAGTTACTTAGTACTTTTAGAAGTATAGACGTTTAAGATTCGTCACAAATTGTATATATACTGTGTATACAGTTCCAGAAAAAATAAGAGACCACATTACTTTATTTGTGATTCATTGGTTTTACAATTTATGGCCATGTATCTGTATGAAATATACGAGTCAATGTTCTCTTATAACGTTACCATGCTTATTTCAAAATTCCAAACATTTTTGAGTGAATTATCTTATCTATTTTCTTATTATATTATGGAGTAAATTATTTTGATCTAACCATTAACAAATTGTGGTCCACACGTCCATGGTACCCTCATTTGTTAAGGTCTGTTTGCTCCTATCAGCAAACTGAATCAGGTGCATAGGTGTTGGAATATAACACATGAGATAGTTGCTATAAAAACAGAATTGCAGTAATATATAAAAATATGGACTGCTTTCTTATTTCTCACAGACCTACTACTGCAATAGCTCATAAAAGAATAGTAACCTTTATATTTTACACTGACAACCACATACTGCAAAGTCAATGAACAGAAAAAAATGATGTGATCTCTTTTTTGCCAGAGCTGTATATGTTAAGCAGACATTTAGGCTCAATGGGCCGCATTCACAAATATATATATTTTTAAGATTTTAAGACATTAAATTAGTCTTATATTATACAACTATAGGATCGAAGAAAAACCAATAAGGTAATGTTTTGCATGAACATACATGCAATAAAATTTGCATAAGAGTGATCTTCTGCAGTGATCTTCTTCAAATCTCAAATAACAAAACAATGGTGAAAATTAGAATCTTCATAAAATTGTGTGAGTGGGTTTTAGGAAGAAATGTATTAAGAACAGCTGGTGAAGAAGGTCCTGACAGGCATTACTACACAAAAGTCTAGAGCCGCCTTCCTTTTTATATTATGTTAAGAAAATATGAAAAAGGGTACAATGATTTATTGCACAATGTGCAAACATATATGTAAACTGTTTCTCAAAAATACATTAACCACACAAGAATGTCTGGCTTTTTTGAAGCAAAGGGTGAAGAATGGAGGGGTGAACCAAAACCTATTTACTTATAGTCACAGGACGAAAATTGTACATTGCACAAAATTGTACACCATTTATGTGTCTTTTTACATTCAAACATAGTCAAACTTTAAGGGTACTGTTTTGTAAATCTCCAACATTTTGCTTTTTGCAGCATTTTTTTTTCCTTCAAGACAACAATTGCAAGATTTTTACATTAGGTAATAGTGCACAACCTAAGACAATCTCCAACTATTATATTGTAAACACTTAATGGAAATAGATAGGTCAAAGTCTATAATTGTACGTTGATGTAGTGATATCATGCTCATATGTATCTCAAAGAAAGACTTGCATGTGGTTATTATTAGTACCTGCCAATTATGAAGACTATAGTTTGTTATTAGAGCATGCTATTAGATTTTGTGCTACAGCACCTATGGTGACTCAATACCCAAATTTAGCCATTTGACTGAATTACAAAGTACTGTATGGACAGTCATTGTTAATTTGGGGTCAAGTGTCTTGCCCTGAGGCTGAGTGGTTAAAGCTGTCACCACCACACCTCTCTTCGGTTCAGAGCATTCTAATATTAGATAGCACTATCAACTGTTGGGAGATGAGTCACTCTCTGTTCACCTTTGACCCTGATGTGTATGAAAACAACAGAACCTCTAATGTAGCTAAATATTAAAATAATAAAATATTAAGAACAATAATACAAGAATAAAACAAGCACAATACCAACTACTGTGCCATCAAGACAGTGGTCTTGTAATTAGAAACTTAAATGAAAAAACAAATAGGCCAAAGTCTGTCTTTGCACAGCTGTATAGTGAACGACTTACCTGGAGGTAAACCTCATACAAAGACCATTATGTGGTATGTTTGTAATAACATGATTGGTGAGCAGACTAAAGCAACATCTCAGTAGCCTGATGACCAGATGACCCCCAGCTACTTAAGCACATAGAAAGAAAGCAAATGAATAAATAAAGAAAAAGCAAAATCTTTTGTGTAGTGAATAAGACTTCACAGCTGTGAGTTTCTTAAAGCATTTAGTGCAAGATCCCATCAAATAATAACATTGGTGTGATAAATGTACAGTATTAAAATGTTTAATCTATTTCGATTGTTAATGATTTGATTATTCTAATTCTTCAAAATATTCATTCATTTTGGAAGATGGGAAATCAAACCCCATTTTTGGTATTTGGGTACATAGATATATCTATATGCCTAAATACTGAAAATGGGTTTTGATATCTTTGAAATAGATGTAAACAAAATACTTATGACCTGCCTTTCATGTCTGATGCTAACACAACCAGAAGGAATTATCAACCATTCCCCTTGAACACCCCCTTAAAAAACCCTTCAGCCTCTGGTCTTGCATCCTGGCTGTTGAGATGGTCTCATCTGTCTGACACCCCTCCCCCACTGTCTGGACCCTCCCCCTGGCATGTTTGCCCCTCTGCAAACCCCACCATGGCATTAGTCTGTATGCGCTACTAGTGTGTCATCAGCTATGATGATCTTGTCTGATTACTCAAACGTGATTAGGCTTGCTCTTATATCAGCATAACAGCAACCTGATCTGTTCACTTTTTTGTGTGCAATTAATCACACATATGTTGAATTACAGGCTTAAAGCTGAATTATTGCCTCATTTCAGTGAACAAGGCCTCATTTAAGTGTCTGAAATTGAAACCAGTGCATCTGTCCATTGCTGGAAGCTTTAAGCACTTGCTGATGCTTGCAGATAACCTCTGATGAGGATTATTACTTTTTAATGCAAGTTCATTTGTAATGTTTATGTTGATTCAAGGCAACTATTCTCCGACTGCCAATGGTGACATGTGGAGGGCTGAAAGAGATGAATACCTCCAGACAACAGCAGTGGACTAGAGCCATAATGGCATTAACGTGAATCCTCAACAGGCCTTGTAAACCGTGCACATATAGGCCTCTGTATTTTCTCTCCACATTAGCCCAGTACAAACCACAAACCTCAAAGTTTAACAGTGACAAAACTGGGGTTATATTTGTGTAATATAATATTTGTGTAACATTTATATTACATCTTACACTATGGAAACACTGGTTTATATTTCGTTAATTGGTGTGCTAATAATCAGACTGCATGCTTTTAAGGTAAAGAACACTATTATTTTTAGCTATAACTAATAATGATCACTGTCTATGTGTAAGGACAGTTTAATCTGGAAAGAACTACAGATTTGCTGTAAAAATCGTGCATGGTAAAGCACCTTTACAATTGATTTTTCCCGAGTTTTATGAGCAGTGCAACCACGTGTGTTTGAGTAAGTGGAATGTGAGGTTATTGCATTTGCATGAAATTGCATTAAGAAGAATGCATGCATTTTTTTTCATAAAATAAAAACATACACATGAGAAGTCTTGCAAGAGAAGTTCAGTTCCAGCTGATTTTATTTCCTTTTGGAAAAAGACAAAAGTTTTGTACAGAGGTCTGACAGGCAGTGACTTGACACAATTTGCTGGCTTTGAATTCTCTACTCAAATGAGATATGGTATGGCAGGACAAAACAATATTGTACACAGCATATTGCACAAAATGAAACAATAAAAATGTATATATTTATCCCCAAAATCCATGAACAACAATCTTAAACATAGGGATGTATAAAGATATATGCTCAAGTGCCCGTCGTGATAAATCATTGTCAGACAAACACGCAGTCTTTACCTATTATACAATCAATGTACATAGAAATCTTCACGTTGATCCTTTGCCTTAAACACAACAGCTCTACATAAACCTGAATTGAAAATACAAAATGCTATTCGCCATGCCATAACATACTAAAACAATCAGCTACATTTAGCCAACAAGTAGAAAAGATTAAATATCCTTGTACAATTAGGAGTGAAGCAAGTACTTCATTGTTCATGGACTCGTTTAGGCATTTTGAATGTGTTTAATTCCATCCAGTGGTTCAAACCAAACGTTTCACTATATAAAAGCACGAAAAGGAGCAGTGTTTCTCCTAGTAGGACATGGTAAAACTGCAGACGCCGCTGCGCTACATACAGCCCCAGTGAAAGCGTGTGCAGTGTAAGGCCTTATTTATACTTCCCGCATGCGCGTTTCGCCAAAACCCAAAGCTCATACGAAGAGTACAAAAAAAAAGCCTATTAATGCCTGGCTGCTGGACCGGAGACACTGTGTCTTTAAGAAGTGTGGACTGGCACTGTAAACATGGTCCGGGGACGGATTTTTTGAGACCAACCCGATCCCCAGGATTTAAAGTCGGAAATCCAAACAGCGATATTCACCGAATGACAACCCCCTTGATAAATTTGTACAAAAATACACGTAGAAAATAATGAAACGTTTAATCTCCTTTCCGTGTGAAGAGGTCATCAATTTAAATAATAGCAATGCAGTTCTAGCCCTTCCGCGACAGATACGGACATGTGCATGTGTAGGCTACACAATGGAAACAGCTTAACATAATAATAAAAAGGAAAGAAAAAGAATACAGACGAAACGTTTGGCCATTATAAATACACCAATATAAAAACGTCCTTTTTTTCTGAGCACAAAGACGTTATAAAAGAGGGAGCACGCGGATGAAAAGGAAAAAGGCAGAGGGGGAGAGAGAACGCTCCTCGGACGAAATTTTGGTCCTGATTTTTACTGTAGAAAGTTGAACCGTCTGAGTTGCGTCGGAATCCTGATGTCTTGTTGACAGGAAAAAGCTGGTGATTGTTTCTTTGTCGAGTCTCACGGCGCTCTGCTGTTCTCACGAGTCACACACACTCATACTTCTCCAGTTAAACCGATATCAGCATGCGTTTCCGTCCTTATTTAAAACTTGAGTTAACCTCTCCATGGCGCGTCACGTAATCACTCGCTTTTGCGACCTCTTTTCAGTTCCTCGGGAACTTTCTTTTCACCCCCAAAATGTCCCTTCTTTTGTTTAACTGGAGCGAGCAGACAGCCCCGACTCGCCACTGTGCAAAGCGCTGCTCCGCTCCCGCAAGTTCACTTCTGGCGTCTTCCCTAGCCTCCAAACGAGCAAGCTAAGCATTTTCAGCTGCGCTCTTGTCCGCTCTGAACCCGCAGCTTCTCATAGGCGCGATATGAACAGGAGGAATCGTGTCGTTGTGCTGTGCCTCAGTAGGACATTTTCTTTTCAGTCCTTCCTTTATCATAAAGATATTGGGCTAACGTTCTTTATCTCTTTTCACCTGACATCGAACTCAGTACGTGAACACCAAGTTGGATATTGTCGATTCGAGCCAGTCTCCCGAAATCATCTCGCTCACCTCTGGGGTGCAGTAGTCGGGAAACTCAAAGTGCGAACCCGAACCGGATTCGAAATTGAAGTCCAAGTCTCTGTCTAGAGACGCCGTGCCAAAGCTGCCAAAGCTGCCGAAGCCGGGGCTGTGGTTAAGATCCAGAAGGTCGTCCTCAAACTCTTCGTCCGAGGATGACGACTGCGAGGAAGAGTGCGAGGCGGACGGGGTCGGGGAGGACGCGCGGGTGTATTTGAAGCGCGTCACCGCTGATGTCGCGCCCGAGTCAGCGTCCTCTTTACCGCTGTCCTCGTACAGACTGAGTGGATCGCTGGACTCGGCCGAGCTGCTGAGAGTTGGGCTTGCCGGTACCGCCACGGAAGGCGGATTGCTGTCCAGACCGTCACTGCCGAAGTGAGCACGCTTAGGGGCTTTGTCTGGTATCTGCTTGGCTGAGGAGACCGATCTGGATTTGTAGAGTGTGTGGTGATCTCCGGCGACAGACTCGTGCTGCAGCGCTGCGTTTTTCTTGTGCGTCCTACTTAGCGATTTGGAACTCTTTTTGGATGAGGACTTGGAGCTGCTGTTGCCGCTGATTTTCTCTCCCTTTTCTCCAGTCTTGCCGACGGAAGACTTCACTTTCTTCCTCGGTCGGTACTTATAGTCCGGATAGTCAGCCATGTGCTTGAGTCGCAGCCTCTCGGCCTCTCGGATAAACGGGATCTTGTCACAGTCTTTCAAAAGTTTCCAGCGCTTGCCTAACCGCTTGGAGATCTCCGCGTTGTGCATGTCCGGTGACTGCTCCATAATTTTACGCCTCTCGATTTGCGACCAAACCATGAATGCATTCATCGGCCTCTTAATGTGACCGGTAGGAGTTTTACACCAGGTGATGTCCAGTTTATCCCCAGCTGAGTTCGGGGAAGGCGGCGTGGGGGACGTGTCCATGTCCAGGTCCATCTCCGCCGAATCGATAGAGTCAATGGGCAGCTGGTCGGTGCCAGTAGCGGCGAGAGTCTGCGCCACCATAACTGTTCACCTGCGTTGTCACAAACGTGGAAAAAACTCGCACGCAGCGACGTTTAAATGATTGTTCTATTCCACGCTGAAGTGGAACCAAGCTGGCGCGTAAATGTGTGACAGAAACTAAAGTTACTGCAGTTGTGTCTCTGGCTTTAGCGCGCTGTCAGCACGCCGCGCATGTCCCGACGAGGAAATGACTAAGAAACTGTCTCAAGTTAAAAAAAAAAAAAGTCTTCACAAAAAAGAGAGAGAGAGAGAGCAGTGTGTAGCTCAACTGCCGGTGCGACTGAAAACGAGACCGGTGCCACTCTGGATATAGAGGAGTTGAAAAAAACGCAACTTTATTGGAAGGAGAGAAGCGTCTTCAATACATTTCGTCTTGAGCCCATGCGGTAGGTTGAAGTGACTGCGCTCTTTCATAGTCCGGTCTTTCGTTCACCCCTCACAACTTCCAGTATTTCTGCTAAAAGCATCTCACTAGGCTTTATCCTCTTCCGAATGTATAAAGGCAAGAGAAAACAGCCAATCGGCGCTTGTCTCTAGCCTGTCTTTGGCCAAAGACACGCCCCCGTCAGCGTTCATTGGCTGAATATAGTATCTAATAATAATCAACGCGTGCAATGAGGAGCTTTATGTCTGACCTCATTCCAGTCTACACGGCAAACTTAGTTTAAAGGTACATGATGCGCGCTTTCCCCCCTCAAATTTCCTAGACCGGGGACTGGATTTGGAGGGGAGATGTAAGTCTAAGGAATGTAATAGCTGATTACAAATAATGTGTCATTAAAACTACAGTTTTCCATTTTTGGTATGAAAGTTGAAACATACTCATAATGTAAAATAATATCATACAGTCCCACTATTTGTTTACGTTTAATCAAGCACAACATTTATTTTACTGTCCATGTACATGATCACATTAAGGATGCATTTATATATTTTGTGGGCTTTTATATACCAGTGTTGTTATTGTAACGCAGAGCCCGCGCGCGCGCGTGCCACGCGCTCCGCACTCCGGGCAGCACGCGCGTGTTTTTGTTTCAGACTTCTGAGCAACGGCTGTCCGTGCATTTACATTCACACCGCGAATTTATATTTAATATTCTGGGAAAACAATTGTATTTACTCATTATATATTAATACGATATATTATTTAGGTAACGTTTATGATTTCCCTGTGGCAGGTGCCTTTTTTGCTGTTTCGCCGTTGTGTTTAAAACGGCGTAAAAACAAGGTTGGAATGCAGAAAAACAAGAGGCAGTCAGCTATAGAATCCGAGTCGTTAGCGGCGACTGCTCTCTCTAATGGCTTTTGGAATCATTTCAAAGTGATATTCACCCACTAGATGGCGTTGTAGAGCTGATATAGGGCTGACGAAATTCATTATTTAATAATTTCCACACAAAGAAAGTGACTATCAAAGAATAACTGTTTAATCTGGAGGACACATACATCTGAATATACATTACGTAATATAGTTAGCTGACGTCTAATGTAAAATGTACACATTAACTTGGCAAATGTAGGCTCTTCCTCAGTATTCTTTACTTTAATTCATTAAACACGGTCACATAGCGTGAAACTGCTTCAAAAAATCTTAATAACGCGAGGTGGAAAGTTTCCCTTGTCTCTGAGCTATTTTATTTTATTTTTTTACTCTAAATGTTTCTAAGGCAGATCTGGCAAATGTGTCAAAAATGCACAGAATGCAACAGCATCATATCTGAGGAACTTTCATATACACTGGCACTGTGACGGTGCCAGTGCTTGTTTGGGGTTGAAAGAGATTATAAATATGCATGAGATTTATCTTCAATAAGTTGCCAGTCCCTGTGAAGCGCTTATTTTGTGGTGTGTGTGTGTGTGTTTCAGCCGGGCAGCTGGCGGCCCTGCAGCACTGTCAACACACATGTAGAAGCTCAAAAACTCCCACACTTCACTAGAATGCACTCTCAGGTGGGACATGTCCAGATAAAAGAGCAGACTTTTATTTAATATGAGGCCCTGTTCACGTCTGACATTAACATCCTTCCTTGGTGAACCAGTCACAAGTGGCTTGCTCCAATCAAATTTGCCTTCAGCAAGTCGCTATGCAGTTGAGTTTTCATTCTGCCTGATCAGTTAACCATGCAAACTTACTGTTAGTCCTAATTTGGGGTAGATTTTCAATGATGAAAACAAAATACAGGCCAGAACTTTGACTTCATGATCCTGGATGTCTCTCCACTGTTATAAATGGAGATTCTCAAGGATTGAGGCACTGTGCATAATTTAGTTTTCTTTATTTTAAACGCAGAATTGACATTTCAATGTTTTATTCACATAGGATATACATAGGCAGGTTGGTCCCCACCTTGTTTATGTAGTTCCGGGATATGGTCCGGAACCCACGACCCTGATAGGGATTAAGTGATTGAGATAATGAATTAGTAAATTGCAATCTAATTTTTTTTTTTAACCCAAATGATTTGATTTTTGAAACAATAACACATTCTAGAATTATTTTGTAGGGGAGTGCATCTGCTTAAAGCATAAAAATTATAGAAATGTCAAAGTTAATATGAAGCATTCTTTCTTTAACTTTATTCAAGAACCCTTAAATTGAAGGAAATTATATATCAATCAGACTTTCCATCTTAACTAGTCTCGCAAAATGTCAACTGATAAGTTTTCCTTTTGTGTCAAACAGCAAAAAATGTAGCATGGTATTTTTAATTTTTAATTGACCTTATCTTGATACTGTTCATGTAGTGATAGTGGCTTTCTGCAGCATCTTTCCAAAAAGCAGGGGAATAGCATCTAGGTTCATAAACTTAGGTCAATCCTAGCCAGAGGTTTGTTTTCTACACATTAAGACTAATAATTTGCAGATTAGGACTACGACTACTATGAAACATGACAACCTGATTGTCTGAAGCTAAATATTTACCTCACTGTTTCCTAATAGTCACATTTCCTTAGCAGTGTGAATGCAAATGTGTACTGGGCCATGTTAAAGAAACGAAAGTACTAAATTCACTTCTCCTGCATATGCAGAATAGTGTATGTATTAACATGCCAACAGTGTACTGTGTAGTTAAATACAACCATGTTTAAACATTTTACATTTTTACCACATTTTACATATTTTTTACAATGCAACAAATTAAAAAAAGTCTCATGGGTAAAAAGTTATTTTTCACTTTTTTATTATTTATATTTTCTTTGCAGATGCTCTTCACTACAAAATCATGTTCCTTTTTTCCCAAATTTAATTGGTCTTGTGTCTTTCAATAAAACAAATATATAGCTGTATATTTCACTGAAAAAAAGTGCAATGGCATATTTTTTATATTGTGCAAATAAATATTTAATAGAAAAAACTATTCAACACTTGTTACAGAATAAGACAGATAGCCAGCATCCTTTTACAATATATTCTCAGATTTTTGATCATCAAAATGAGCCACCACCGGTGTGGTTGATAATTCACATGGTATTAAGTGAGCGCCAGTCGAACTGCGTTTGGCTACTGTTGCCACGGCAACCTTTGCTATTTGCTCAGAAAAGGCTAAGATAAGAAAGTCAGTCTGAGCTCAGTTTTGTTTGACTACATAACTGATGGTGGCACAAGACTGCCCTCATTCTTCTGCAGGGTCCAGACTATTTATCCCAACCTCTGCCTTTCCACACATGTGAAGACGTTTTTCCACACTCTTTTTCCCACTTTGCTATTCATGATTTGTCAGAGGAGAGAAAAAAAGAGATAAGAAATAATTTGCATAGGACAGTTAGATATCTAGAAATTAGTGGATAGAAAATGTTAATGCAGCAACTGCAATTTAGTAAGTATTTGGTAGGGTTGCCCAGTAGTTGAAGGGGAACAAAGGTGGTGGTGGTGGACAGTGAGTATGTGTGTTCTGTGGTCTGGAATGTCAAAATGAGCTGTTACAACACGGTCTGGTACATTTTGGTTTACTGTGTAACATTTTAACTCTTTTTTAACCTTTCAGCATCCCACTTCAAGCTCATGACAATTTTTAATCAGCATATATCTCTGTCTGTATATGTGTATGTGTGTTTTCTCAAAGAGAGATAGCCAATTTCCATTGTGATTGTTAAACTGAACCGGAAAAAATCCAGTAACTCTGAGTCTTAAACCAGCTCAAGCAGGTATTTTCCGCTCCACTTTGCATATTTTAGGTGGTGTGTGTGTGTTTGTTGTGTGTGTTCAAGTTTTTCCAGAGGCAGTCAAGATTATGTCTTTTCTTGAGTTCCCAGCCCCTGTGCCTGGTGTAGCAGTTGCAACGTTAAACTTCATATCTAAATTCCAGTTCCTAAATAATTACAAGACCTCATTCATACAGACACAGTACAGAATGATAAGATTGCACTCTCTTTCGGCTCCAATTCCAGTCTGCACTGACCTCGAGCAACGATTTCCCATTTGGCATTCCCCAAAACTGAAGGTGGTCCTTCAGAAGGTCACCCAAATCTCCCACTCCCACCGAACCCACCGGCCGCTCGGCGGTCACAGAGATTAACTTGCTGGAGGGAGACGGGACGGTCACCGCCATTTGTCCGCCTCAGCAGTTTGTCTCCCCTGTGAGCGGAGGACAGATGTAGGGACAGAAGTTCAGGAGCGAATGGCTGATCACTTATCTCTCCCCAAGGTGCACTTCCCCATTCGGCTATAAATCAGGAGTGATGCCTACAGACAATCCTGTTTTCCCACTTTCTCATTTCATTCTTTTTTTTCAAAGTTACACTAGTGTGAAAAGCCCACAAGCAAACAGGCTTTATAGTGAGAACACTTCATTACAGACACTTGGCAGGATAGTTTCACACAGTGTGCAGAAAGAGTTATTTACAGACAACTAAGGACTGGACTTAATGTTCTCTTCTTGCTGTTAATAAAGTTACTTAAATATTTTTTGTTGATAGCATTGTGCTTTTTCATGACCACAAGTATCCTTTGTAATAAATGTATTCTGTAACTTTTTAATTAGATGAGGTGTAACTAACCAGGGGACCCTGTTGGTAAGAATGATCCACTTATAGACCCGTCATCATGGCAACAACAACATCTGCAGTTTCCGTGAGTTTTTATTAGTGGTTTCCATTAGATACCTTTAATGCATATCAAAACCGCATGCTTTCAGAATCATTTTTGCTTGTCCCTTTTAGGTAAAGATGACTTATCTTCCCTTAGATCATGAGGTCATTAATGTATTTTATGTATATATATATATATACATGTAAGAACATGAGACAGCAGTGGCAGTGATTTAGTGTAATATGTGCAAACATATAAGCACATGTAAATGCTTGGGATGCACGATAATATCAGAATCGATATGAAATGTTGTTCACTACTCTTGAAATGCTCTGCCCTCGCTCGACCTGCCACTGTGTTAGAAATGTTAGTTATGGCGCTATTTTTGTGCCAAAATTCTGAGCATATAGTGGTACGAGCAAAATGTCTTTACACGCTCAACTCTGCATGCACTCGATTCCGCCTTCCTTATTTATCAGCATAGGTATCGACAGATATACACATAAAAAATATTGGATAATGGTATCGGCCCATATTCCATTATCGTGTATCCCTAGTAAATGCTATTCCTCCTGAGAAAAGAAAGTCTGCTTCTTTGGAAGTAGTGTACAGTGTATATGTGAAATAGCTTAAATACAGTGGGGCAAAGTCAAGGAATGAAGCACAGCTAGGTAAGAGTTACCTAACAAGTACATTCAGGGAGGAGTCTTGAGTCAGGTTTATACCTCTGTACCGGTGTGACTGCAAAGATGTATAATTAGCATGTGCTGATATATATGAAGAGATGTCCATCAACAGACTTAATGCTTGGGCACTCCTTAGGCTTTTTGCCCTTTTTCCTCCATAAAGTTCATGTGAATCCACAGTATTTTTT
The DNA here is from genome assembly GCA_032718565.1 of Distichodus sexfasciatus. NCBI lineage: Eukaryota > Metazoa > Chordata > Actinopteri > Characiformes > Distichodontidae > Distichodus > Distichodus sexfasciatus. The sequence goes on along the minus strand of JAVGVS010000010.1, from coordinate 5,172,895 downwards.
GTAATATCTTCAGTCTTTAAGTTGCTTCTACTTATGTAATCCTCTGCAAGCATCCTAAAAATGTTCATCTGTGTCTATTTCTTTTCTGTTCATTTTTTGGCAGGTTTTCAGACAGTTCACTTATTTTAGAAGGAAAGCCTCTGCAAGCTATGCTTAAGCAGAAATTATTTGTGTCTATCACTGTGCTGTGGTACATCTCCACAATGTGACAATATTGGCAATGAAAAGAGTGAAGAGGAGAGAGTGCTTCCATTTGGATTTCAATCTCTACCACAAGCAAAAAAGAATGATTACGCAAGGACGCATCTTGCCAACTACCAGAATTAGCCACCACTGTCCAAACAGATCTTCAGCTGTGTAGTCATAGAAATGTTTGCAGCGTAACCTGGGCAAATACCGGCTTAAAGCACCTAGTAACCAGTGTGCCATTTACTTCCCAAACATTATCTCAAAACCTGTAACATCTGGTCATGCAGCCTGGAGGTTTGGCTCACAAATTTTAGAAAGGTCCATTAACATGATGCATGTGTCAAATGAGAGTACTTCCGTCTACTCACCTTTATCTAACATATGAATGTATTATGTGAATTGATGCTTTCAAGTCTTCACATTAGAATTTTGTGAACTGTAACCTTAACCACAAACATTATGCATTTCAGATTTAGAAAGAATCTTTTTTTTTTTTTAAACCTCCCAACTCTAAAGCTTAGAGATGCAGTTTTCTCAAAATGTGTCTGTTCTAAAGCTTCTGCCAGCAGCAAACCTGGACACCACTCTGATAGTGGCGTAATGATACATCAGTCTACATCAGTACATTGGTTCAATGATCTATGGGCTCATAGCATTGATCCAAAATGAAAACATTGATTAGACATCATAACTGATGTTATGTCCATCACCAAGCAAGGAAGACGCTTTATATTTACAGTTCTATTTTTGTTATAATAGAAAAATCTTCTTCTTCTTCTTCTTCTTCTTCTTCTTCTTCTAATAGAAGATTGTTTTGCATTTAAATGTCTGGATAAACTCAGAAATAAAATATAAAATGATCATTTAATTGCTTTTGTGATTTGATTTGAATGGAATGGTATTAAACCAGCATATGATATTGTCTCATGTTGACTACAAGCTCCTGAACTGAATGGAAATGAAATCATATGGTAGCAGACTTTGTGATATCGGCAGACGTCGAATTCTTGTCAACTGAGTCGATATAATATTGTAAATAGATGTAACTTGTGATTTACACCCCTACTTTCTGATTATGAGCAATGGAAAGCCAATATAAGGCTTGATGTTTATATATTTTATAAAATAAATGCACAGTACATTTAATGGTTGGTCTTAAAACTTTTTAAAGAATCATTACTTATCAACAGATGAGTGTACAATGTCTGAATGGACTCTTTGAGGAAAACAGTTCTTTAAGATGTCAAATAAATTCCACTTGTCAGCCCATTTTAAATATATTTACTCCCTTTCAGTAAATATGCTGTGAGACAGTGTGAGTTAATGAAAGCACTAGACCTGCAGAGATCCCAACTCCCACACATGACTACACTCCTCTGGACACTGTTGTGTTCTCTGTAACTGATATGAAGGAGCACTTATCATGCCTTAACACAAGGCTATGCCAGACCCGTTAGACCCAGAGTTAAAAACAGCCAGACACTGTAACAACAATAAAAATCGAACACAGTGCAAAGATAAAGCGTTTTTATGAAGTGTGCATTCAAAAGATCTTAAAGAGCCACTACACTACACGTAAGCACAAAGACAGAATCATTTGGGAGCCATAATAGCATTTTTAGACCCAAGCCTTTAAAACTTCAATTCTGTTTGTTCGCTGATGTGTAAGAGTTCAGAGCATAGAAGGGAGAAAGATCAAAAGTCGCAGCAGCATTTAGAGGACTGGGGTTATGTGAGCTAGAGGTTTCAGACTAAATTATTGAAGAGTAAACAAAAAATAGAAATAAAAAATGGAAATAAAAATTATATTGGAGCAATAAATGGAATGAATTGTTTAAAAAAATGTTTAATAATAATAATAATACTAATAATAATAACAATAATAATAATAATAGTAGTAGTAGTAAATCTGCTTACAATGCAAAATAGATGTGTATTGTGGTAATATTTATCTCCAATTTAATGAAAATTAACTGTAAATCCATTGTACAATAGACTGTTATGATTATTACAGTAGAGAATGAGCCTGTTTCAAGCTTTAGGTTTAAAGCTTAATGTTTGAAAGGAATAGCTGCAGGGATTCATTTCTGCATATGTAAGCAGATTTATTGTCATTCTGCTATTACTCAGTGAATGAACCATCCAGTACGATTTTAATTATGCAGATTAAATATCTCCCATCCATCCCTCTCTTCCCATTTACTTTCATACCAGAATTCTCCCAGTGTCAGCTTATGCGTACCATCCCCAGATTAGACTTTTGTATTGTCAAAGGCTATTCACTTTCTGCCCTCCAGCTTTTGCAGGTGCTTTTGCTGCACAAAAAGAAAAACTTGTTCAATGAGATTGACACCTGTACTAGCTGGCACATTGTGAAGGAGTTTGTGAAGGGATGAGAGAGTGGCACAAAAGCCCTGACACAGATGTGGAGAGCCAGATGCTGGGAGGCGGTCGAATGTACGCTGTTCTGTTGGTCTCTGCGACATTTGGGCGTCGGACATCACCGATTTTGGGTGAGAAAATGTGCAGTGGATGTGATTAGGAGGCATTTTTACTTAGCAGGACCATCAGAAATTGACAGAGAGGAGCAGGGAAAAAGCGGGAAACTTTCTGGGAAGACAGGGCGGGAGGGAGAGCAGAGCGGATGTAGAGCTGGTCGAAAGAGAGCGAACGAAAGTGAGGCAGACAGAGGAGAGCACGAAATGTGACGGAGAGGGAACAAAGGCATAGATGTCGGGATAATCTCCAAGTCTCCTGCTTGTTCATCAGAATCTCTGCTGCCGTTTCGCTGGCGGCGAAGATGACGATGGAGGAATGCTCGAAAATGGCGAGAGAGGAGTCATTGGGTACCGCCACCGCGCCCTGAAAACTTCCCAGCATCCACTCTGTTTCGGGTGGACAACCACGGGAGGACACGGCAGGTCAGCTGATTGCTTTGTCACAGAGCTGTATTTTTTTAGCACACAAGTGCCAGTGCTCTCTGTAGACGTGGATTTTTTTCCCCTCCTTTTTCCCAGACGCAGTGCGGCACAGCCAGACGACTGCAGACGAAGGCAGAGGAGCACACAGCTGTGATCTTTCGACTCCCGTTCGGCGAAAGAGAGAGAGAGGTCAAGCCGCTCGTCCTTCCTCTCTCTCGTCCCTTTCCTGCCGAACCATGCCGCTCCTCTGTGTGGAAGAGAGGATAATTTCCTCCAGGTGGAACCGACGAGGCTAGTGGACGAGGAGAAGAAAAAACAGCAGTGCCCGCAAAGTCGGAATTACGCTCCATCTCCGAGGAGGCACAAAGATTCCGGAGAGTTAAGGTTTGGAGCTGTTGTTGCCGCCGTGGTGCTTCTGGGTCTCCTGCACTTCCAGGAGGGGAGAGGGAGAGAAATGGAGTTGCATTTGCTGTCTTCGGCAGGGCTGATGATAAGGAGGCAGAGGACGAAGGCAAAAAGGTTGGCAAACTCAGCCCGTCTACATCACCACCCTCTATCTTCCCTCACCTCCGACTTGTTCGGGCCCATCCTCTCGGCCCGGTTCTGGTTCTGGTCTTAGTTCTGGTGCTGGCGTTCTCTAGGGCAGGAGATCAGGCTTGCACACATCCCAGGAGTCTGGAGATGACTTGGTGTCTGGAAGCCAGTCTGTGTGCTGAGCGTAGAGGGAGAGCGCAGCGCTGAGGCAGCCAGACACGCTGACCTAAATCAGTCGCAGCCATGTCTGGGCTTAGAGCGAGAGAGAGGGAGAGAGAGAGAGAGAGAGGAGAGGGTGTAGCCAGGGCACGAGAGAGAGAACGAGCGCATCGATAAACGTACTTCTCTTTCTGAACTTCCCCTTTGCCTCACCATCTCATCAGCATTTACCTGACTGTCCTTAGCTGCCCGTCTGTGCCTTCGCTTCTATCGGTCTGTGGAGAAATGTGAGAGAGAGAGAGAGAGAGAGAGAGCAAGCGCATCGATAAATGTACTCCCCATTCTGTACATCCCTTCCTCTCGTCTTCTCCCTGGCTTTTACCCGGCTGTCCTCAGCTGCCTTTTGCTGGTGTCTGTCTATGGAGAAATGCAAGCAAGAGAGCAAGAGCGAGAGAAAGATGGAGAGAGCGAGCGTGAGGGGAGGGGGGATTACGATGCTGTTTTTCTCTGCTGTTCTCTTTCTCCTTTCTGCTTATTCCCATCAGCCGGCTTTTGCAGTCAGAGCGCATGTGTGGCTGCTCAGAGCTCTGCTGTCGTACAGGAGAAAGTCCGTGCCCAACCTTGCAACAAAGAGCGAAGCAAAAAACACACCGCTGTCGAGCTTTGCTCGGCTGAGGTAAGAAGAAGCTGGAAAAATGCTCACTCCCCTATGGATGTATGCATGTGTGTGTAGGTGTTTGTGATAACCTTATCAGCTCCCTGCTCCCTCCCTGATCACAGTAGGCGTACACCTCACACACACACACACACACACAAAGTACAAAATGCATTTGCATGCCGAGAGGGAATGCACTAACGGAATATTAATCTTGTTAAAGTGTTGTAACATGGCGACTGCGTTTATTAGGCATGTTTTCTTCAGATATGGCTCAATCCATAGAATTGCGGTGGGTCTGAGATTAGCTCCAATACTTTGGAAATGGTGATCTAGTGGCAGTCGATGTGCAGGTGACACAAATTCTTTTAAGTCAATGAACTGTAACTTCACTTGGCAGAGCAAGACGGCATTTACACCTTGCTGAATGTAGTATTTCTAGCCTGATCTCCTGAAATTTCTAGGAATTTTAATGAGTGACATTGATGAAAATACATTTATATGAAAATACAGTTAGTTTTACATAAGTTAAAATATTAGACTTAAAATTTTTGTCACTTAACTAAGTGTAACTTTAAATCATGCAAATTGTATGCGTGAATACAGATCGTGCAAGTTTAATTATAACTTTGGCATCATTCAAATACTAACTGTAACTTTTGGCTCAGGCAAATTCTAATAGTAACTTTGCATCACGTAAATTCTATTGATAATTCAGATCATGCAAATTCTAGTTGTGACTTTAGACCATGCAAATTCTAATTGTACCTCTTCACATTAAAATTGAGAGTTCATTCCACTTGCATATTGAATTTGTGCCACTGAGAAACACAATCACAATCAGTGTGACATTATGTAATTACTACAAACTATTGAAGGTATACCGTGTGCATATTGTTGATTTGGACACACGTCTCAACATTGGAAGGGTTATTTCTAGAATATCCCATCCCTTGCCTCATCCGACTAGAAAAGACAAAACATGTGCATTAATCATTGCAATTTTTTTTTCTGTCAATCACTTCCACCTGTCTTGTGATCTTTAGCCTAGACCTTCACACTAGAGGGTGATGATGAAAGAAAGTTCCAGATCTCCTCTCTAGTGTTTTCTCATGCCAGGCTTGAGGCATTTAATAATGATAGCTGGTTGCTTCTTGGGGTTTGATTAACTTGTCTTACCCAGCTAACAAGCAGTTTCCCTACAGCATTGTTTCTTAGAGAACACTTGACCTTTTGGTGGTTTGATGAATGTATAAGAGGATTCTGTATAAGTTCTTAAACAACTTTGTGTTATAATGGAGAATGTTCACTGTGATGTGGTTTGAAACTTTCAGTTCCTCCATGATTTCGTGGGTGGGTTTTTTTGTTTGTTTGTTTGTTTGTTTGTTTTTTCAGATTGTTGTGACTTAAGATGCAGCTTTTCTTGTTTTTAGCCGTTTTTTTGCAATAATGTTGCGGAAAGAAGTTGCAATTTTCGCCCTTTATAATTATTTGTTAACAATTAATTTAAATGAATAAAAACCATTATTCGTCCTGCGGTATTTTGAAGCTAAATGTGAGCTGTTTTATCACACGTTTCCTGCATCTTTCAAACATGAAAGTGAAGTGAGCTTGCTGACGCATGGGTCAACACTTTGCGGCAAACGACAATGATTGGTCAATATTGCAAGGTCGTGATGAATTTGTGGAGATTGGCTGAATTTGTGTTAATAGTTGCGAACGCAACACTGTGAAATCCTGGAGGGTCTTAACTTGAAGACATCAAAAGGACGTTGTAAAGACCTCAGAGTTGGTAGTAGGCTGGCTCAGTTGGCTCGGTCAGAGGTTGGCTCTGCATTCGGTCTTTAAGTGTCAGTATACAATATGTTGAAGCATGTAGTTTGTGGTTGGACTTTGTAGGTGAATTATTTCCCTTGGAGAATCTAGACTAATATTTCTCAGTGCTGTGGTTTTCAGAATAGGAATCTGACAAATACACCTAAGCAGCTCCACACAACTGAGACATGACACAGCAAAGCTGAATTCTATTTCAGTGTGCAAAGATGTGGTCCCTTTTTGAGGTTTGTTGCTGACAACATATGTTAAAACAGGCAATGCTGCTACTCTCCAAAGCATCCTGCGATTATGAGATAGACATTTCTGAACTAATGTTTTGGATTAATGTACTTTTCTCTGTGCTGTCTCTCATCTCGTGGCCAGAGGGCCATGGCAGCACATCATTCGTGTCACTGTAAGAGCCACCTGTTGAGATACTGCTAGCTAGACAAACTCCAGCCACACAGACATTTTATAGTAGTTGTAACATCAAACATATAAATGGATTAGCCAAGAGTCAAATGAGGGATAACATAACTTTATTCAGCTTGGACTTTTAATGAGATGCTTGAGTCTTGTCCTGAGGTTACATATTAAAATAATACGCTAGTTTGTTTGACCAAGGCCTGTGATATCTCAGGCTGTCCACAGCAAAAAAAGTGGGTCACCCTGTCCAAACTGTGCCAAAACTGACTCTCCTCCATATGTTCAGTCAATGCACACAGGGCTTTCATTTGCCAATTTTCCAGCCCTGTATAGCGGTGATCGTGTATCTCTGAGCTTACTGTGGCCCCGCACTTTGATGTCTGGTAATTTTCCAAAAACCTCATTTGTTGGAAAACCCTACTTACTGTTCTAAATCAGCACTGAATGACTTCAAAAGTGGTAGCAAACCTAGGGGCCCTCAACCCATCTAACCCTGCACACACCATGCCATTACAAACAGGAGACATATGAATTCACTTGAGGTTGAGTCCATAGACCGTAATTGAGAGTTTACAGGCAAACAAGTCTTAAATATCCTGCCCCAATTCTCCTTTTTCTTCTGTTTCCAAAAGGATTCCTTATGCTGTGGATTACTTGTAAAACTAGGAACGTGGGGTTCAATAAACAGGCGGTTCGGGATTTAAAACATTTATTAGAGGTTGTTGAGTTTCTTCACAGTGCGTCCACCCTCTCTAATTTTCAAACAAAGCACTGATCTACTGACCACATGTCATGCAGTGCATGTGTCTAATTCAGCAGCATTACAGTGTTCTAAATGTATAAAATATATGTTATAATGTGAACAGTTTTAGATCGGATGGAACACGGCATATAGTCTTCTTAAATGTCATAAACTGGTAAGGAAATCTCAAAAATCATGCCTCAAAAAGATTCACTGAATTTTAATCACTTAAATGTAATCACAGGTTAGAAGTGTAAAGTGTAAAACGAATGTAAAACTTAAGCAATGGCAATGTATTTGATTTATTATAGTCATTAGGCAATGGGTTATTATGAACAGTGTTTAAGTTTGTGTTCTGTCCTTCAGGCCTTTGCACAGGTTGTCTACATTTCATATAGTTTTTATTCAGGTAACATTAAAGTAGACAGTGCAGGTGCAGAGATGCAGGGTTGTTTATGGAGCACAGTTATTACTTTATTTCCCAGGGGTTTAATATTTTATAACCACCTGCAGCTACCTTCCTAAAACAACACCATCACAAATATGACAGTCAAACACAAATATACAGTCAGAAATATAACAGAACATTATTGATACTTGCTCCAAGACATTCAATAGAACCGTCTTCACTAATTGCAGATCTATATTTAATGAACACAAACAAGAGCTGTAATTGCAGTCCACCATGTGTTCCACTCAAAGTCATTACCTACTTATTTCAATTCGCAGGAATAATGAACTCCAAATGAGCACAGAAGGACAATGCTGGCTTTTGCATTGTTTTCTTCTTCTTCAGACATTTTTAGTATGCTTTTAACCAGCATTTTATGGATGGAAGATGAGAGGATGAACTCTTGAGCTCCCCCAGTGAGGACGCTTTAGGGTTGCTGTGAGATGGAGGGATAGAAAAAGGCAGAGAGGGAGGAAGGCTATATAGACTACAGACAGGGGTGCTGGAGAGTTTCCCTGCACAGACAGCATTAACTATTCCCTCAGAGGCTCTGCTCCGAGTTTCTGTGTGTTTTCTGTAAACAGGCAGATGAAAGGCGAGCTGATGTGAGTAGCTGAGACAGGCCTCGCCAAGCCCACAGGCTCTTCCTACTTTTCCCAGCTGCCGCTGCTGCTGGTGCGGTCAGCCACTCAGTTCTACACAGCTTAATAAACGACTACTGCACTACGCAGAACCAGGCCGGCCACTAACAGCTGGCTTTGTATTGATTCATCTGTTGACTATTTTAAGCAGTTAATCTAAACGACTAACCTTCATGCCAAAAGTCAAACTGACCACTTTATTTAAGTTCATTTAAATTTGGCAACAGCACAAGTGCACAATAATTATTTAACTAATAATTAAGAGCGTAATATTCACTCTTTTCCCTTATCTTAATTATACCAATTGCAATTATTCATTCAAATGCTTTCTTTTGCAGTTATGGCATGTTCATGCCAAAACTAGAGGCAGTGGTGGTGCAGTGATCTAAGTGACCTAAGTGATCTAAATCTCTGTGTTGTTGATCATATGACTGGTGGTTTAAATCCTAGGAAACCACTTCTGAGCCCCAGAGCAAGACTCTTAACCCAAGGTTGCTCCAGGCAGACTGTCCCTGTAGTTACGAAATGGATAAGAGTATCTGGTAAAAGTAAATGTTGAGCTAATTCATAAAATTATGCATCAATTTAAAATATTGATGACACTTTTCAGCATCAACATCATTAACCTTCTTTGAAAGCAAGGTATTTTTGTGGATGAATTATAGATGCCCGTTGCTCCGTCAATGATAGGACAAATGCAGAGGTCACATTTCATTGTAGTGCACTGTGTGCTGTGCTGTGCTGTGTTGTGTTCACAATGACAAATAATCACCCACTCTCCCTTATTGTTGGTAGATCAGGTAAAGCGAAAGTTCTTATAACATGACTCAGGATTTAAGAAGGTAAAAAAAATGAACATATAAGTTGTTTGGCTGTTTTCTTTGTAGAACATTAAAATTAAAATATACTTTGCAATATGAGATATTATTGCACCTGTCAATGAGTTGCATGACTAAAGCAGGACGTTGAATGTGATGAATTAAATTCCTGACAGTATTGGGATGTTGTTCATAGCTTCTTCAGACTCATGAAAGTGAAAAGGTGAGTGATTATTTGTCATTGTGAACACATCACAGCACAGCAGTGAAGGGGCAGTGAGCAGTTGACATGGGCAGCACCTGGGGAGCAGTGCTGGAGACAGTACCTTGCTCATGAGTACCTCAGTGGCACCTTTACCGGTCCTGGATTCGAGCCAGCGGCCTTCTGATCATGGGGTGAACTCCCTAACTGTTACACTATCAACTGCCCCAATGGCACAGTAGTAAAGCTTCACCAGCCAAAATCATTTTTGAAGTTTCAAAGGTTTTCTTTTTCTTTTCTTGTGCCACCTACTGCCCCACTGAAACAAAGCAATCCCTGCCAAGTCCTTCTCCGACAGAACTGAAGCAGTAATTAAAAGAGAGAGACACAGGGGGAGAGAGAGAGAGAGAGAGAGAGAAAGAGAAAGGACACATGAAGGGGCTGTCATGGTGTAGCTCTTATTAATTATTTGCATGTTGTGACTAAATAGACTTGTGGCAGGTGAATACTCAATTACAGCCGATCACAAAAAACCCTCAAATGCCACTCGGCGGTGTTGCTGTTTACACGCGGCTGTTTACATGCTAAACTTAAATAATAACAAGTGGAGATAGAGAGCCACTAATCGAGTTGTAAAGACGCAGTCGGCTCCTCTGACATGACACCTGATACGCTATTGTGCTTCACATCTTGACTAGTGTACAAATAAACAAGCATGTCATGGGATGAGAGAGAGAGCTAAATAAGACTCAGAGAGAGTGCAAGTGAGAGAGTAAGAGAGTGAAAGCAAGAGACAGCAAAACAGAGAGTGGGAAGGCCAGAGATGGAACAAGAGACAAACAGCAACTTAAGAGCAAAAGACAGGGGGGGGGGGGGGGGGGGAAAGAGAGCAAAGCACAGGGAAAAAGGGAGGGAGAGAAAAAGCAAAGGAGAGAGATAGAGGGGATGTAAGGGAGAGAGAGAGTGAGGGTGACAGATATTTTAAGAATGGCACATTTAAAAGCAAAAGAGAAGAGAGAGCAAAGGAGAGAGTGAGATAAAGGGAGAGTGGAATAGAATGTGTGGGTGTGAGAGAGAGCAAAAAAGCGACTAGAACAGAGATAGAAAAAAGAGAGAAATGGCAACATTTAGAGCGAAAGAGAAACAACTTGTTAAAGATATATGATAGAGAGAAGAAAGAGTGAGAGCATGCAAAGGACAGAGAGAGGGCAAGATATAGAGCAGATGAGAGAGAAGGCAAGTGAGAGGGAGAGCAAGTAAGAGATGGGGTGTGAAGAGAGAGAGAGAAAGAGGGAGAGTAAGAGAGTTTAAATATAAAAATTTACAAGATAAATATAAGAGACACCAACTTCTGTGCTTGGAAAATGACACTTTCCTTTCGCATCGCCTCATTTTCCATTAACAGCGGAACAGTGTTTAAACAGATCTCACGGCGCACCACTTACACCCTGAGACACCCTTCCCAGAGAGGGAGAGAGAGAGAGAGAGAGAGAGAGAGGGAGAAAGAGAGAGAGCGCATATGTGAGAATCTCTCAGTTGCCTGTTGTGTAAGTGTTGATTTGCCTGGAGGTGGTCTGTGTCCAGACAGATTGTGAGTGCAGACATTCCCACTGCAGTGCTCCATGCAGTGCGTCCAGCACCGCGCTTTACTGGGGCATGATGTTCCCCGCTGTGGGTAGAGATGGCATCCCTGCGCTCACTGGTCTGGGAAAAAAAGATGATGACGCATATGAAATGTAATGTTTTTCACACACAAACACACAGGAGACTTTGGTCGGCTATATATATATATATATATATATATATATATATATATATATATATATATATATATATATATGTATAATATATATATATATATATATATATATATATATATATATATATATATACACACATATATATATATAGCAGTGCAGAACACACTAGCATCTAGGGAGCATCACACAGACCGGTTCCACGGCGTAACTGCAGACTCTATGCTAATAATGTTTAGATGCTAAAGATGTAAATAGCAATGACCCACATATGCAAGATTATTAATTCTCCACAGAGTGTAATGTGTTGCTAAACTGTGCTGTTCCTTCTAGTTTAATGTGCAATTAAAAGAAGACCATACAGATGACACGTATTTACTGCCTTTGATCTGGAACCGTATTTACACTGAAATGAATCATTTCTCCCTATGGTATGTACTTTCCTCTCTGATTATTCCTTTATTCTCTGCCACAAGAGGTGACATCCACTGACATCCACTTCAAAGTCTTCTCCTAAGCAAATATTTCTTAAGGGTTCTGTTGCTGTTAACCACAAAGGGGGAAAAACTCTTTTCTCTCTTCTTTTCTCCTTCAGGTCTAAGAGAGAACCAATGGTTTTCTCTCTCATTCAGACAGAAACAATTCCCTCATTCAAATACATCTTAATACTTTTATCTTGCAACTCAGTAAGAGATTATCACAGCTAAAATGGTTGACTTTAAAGGTCCCATATTATGAAAAAAAAATATATATATATGTTTTTTAATGTTCTTTGGACATCCATCTGTACGGGACCTATTGGACTTCTGTGCTGCCTCTACACACCCTGTAAGTTTGATTAAAATGGTCAATTGTGTTAGCATTAATTTACGAATGTCAGAAATCCTGTGCTTAAACAAGTCGTTTAGATTTCTCCCCTACTTCTACTTCACAGTAGGGGACATTTGAATAACTCCACCCTCCTATCCGAGAACTTCCGCCCACCAGGTAGAACTGCTAGCACTTCCTGATCCGCCATGTTTTCTTGCAAGCGCTAGTGTAGGAATCACAATGAAGAAGTCTACCGGTGGAGTGTTGCGTTGAACATGTGTGGCTGTATGGATGGTCTGTTAACAGCAGCCATGTCGATTATTTTCATTTTCATACTGCGTTGTCTACGCCCCAGCTCATTTGCATTTAAGACTACTAATGAGAAACAGCCTTTCTGAAAGGGACTGAAATAGAGATGAAAAAGCAGATGAAAATGCCTAATCTGAGAGGTATTTTCAGCAAACTACTTCAGAGACATGTTAAGTGGAGCTCAAAGACCTATTTGAACTTGTTGAAAAAATGTATAATATGGGACCTTTAAGGAAACAATAGCTTAATGGAAAGCCTTGGTAATGTTTGAATAGAATCAGAGTCAAAAGATAGCGAACGGGTATAACAGGGAGTGGTCAGAGTCAGAACTTAGACAGACAACAAGGTCAAAAACTGGAAAGTAGTAAGTAAAAATATATATATATACACACACACACACACACGGGGTACTTAAGATAGGATAGAGAAACTGGTATCTAACAGTGTACAAATTGAAAAATAAGCATAGGTGAAGAGAGTGTGAGCAATACAGTAGGTCACATAATTTACCTGAATAGGTCACAGAATGAGACAGAATTCAAAACATGTATCATGGGTGTAATGATGATCTAGTGATTAGGATACTCACCTGTGGGCAAAGAGGTTGTGCTTTCAAATCCCAGCTCCAGCACTCCCACCACTGGGTCCCTGGGCTAGACCCTTAACCCCAATTTGCTTAGAAAACAGACATCACTCTGGACTGCTAAATGCCATAAATGTAAATGTAACAACATAAACATGCTGGAAGTAAAGGATGAGTGCAATGGATTGAATTAAATAACTCACTGGATGTGATGTTTTACATCCTGACAGCATTGTGGTCCAGTTCAAAGTTTGCTGAGACCCAGTGTACAACAGCATAGCTTCACCAGCCAGAGTACTTTCCAAAAACAATTGAGCACGACCCTGTAACACTTACAGGAACTCTATGGTTATTCTAGACTCTATAGCGCCTCTAGTGGCAGGGTGGTCCTACTATAATTAGAACTAACCTAGCCTTATACATCCAACAATCCTACAAATGATAAAACTACACAACAATTACTTAAGTAAGACGTTAACGCTTTGGCTTTTTCATCTATTTTGTCCATGGACCATTGAAGCATTAGAAAACACTATCGTATGAGCAGGAAATGTGTGGAGTTTGCATGCCCTCCCTATGGTTTTCTCTGAGTACTTTGGTTTCCTCTCACAGTTCAAAAGTATGCACTGTAGGTTGACTGGTTGCTCTAAATTGTGATTGTGTAATTTAAGTGGTTCAGATAATGAATTAATTAAAATTAGCAACGTTACTTGAGTCAGAGTTTGGTGATACTAGTATATTAAACCCAGATTTTGACCTCTGAGACTAAATATGACGTCCACCTTTACCTCCCTTTATTGATAATACTTACACACACACACACACAAAGAAAGCACAAAGCCCATTAATTCGAGTGCTTATAGTGCATGTTCATGTAAAGCATATTTCTAGAATATTTTATGTGCTATAAAAATAAAAAAGGAGCTCAATATCTGTAAGTCTACTGAGACTACAGAATCAGCATTTCAAAGAAGGCCTCATTTCCACAAAGAGCTTTTCAAACGAATCAGAAAAGTTTCTTCTCGCCAGCCTTATCAGCAGAACTCTACACATGACCTCCCTCATACTGGGTCCCTCGTAAAGAACAGGCAGAAAATGAGACAGACTTAATGGAGATCAGGAACTGCAGCCAAAGCCCACTATGGCAGAGAGAGAGAGAGAGAGATGGAGGAGGGGCTATTTGGAAGGAAGGAGCCCAAAGGGAGTGGATTGGGGCCTGGGCCGCCTGAGGAGGTTCTTAGCTCTAATTGGATGGCTGCCTCCACCCCGCGTGTCCCATAATGCCTCGTGCCGGAGTGACTTTTTCCAAACTCTCGATAGACTTGTCAAGGTTACCGTCACTCTTCGCTGTTATCAGGGCGGCACTAAGTCTCTGTAGCAAATCTGCTTTTAGCCGTCTGCTGTTCTGGGGAGGATCACAGAGAGAATATTCGAAATTGCAAGCGGTTGCGTGCTCAAGGGGGTGCGTCCGTCTGTCTTTCTATCAGTCTCTCACTTCCTCCTTCTTTTGTGCTTTCTTTCTTTCTCTCACACATGTACTCATACACTATGCTGTTCTCTGTTGCCACAAGTGCTTATATAAATCTGCAAATCCAAATCTGATACATTCAAGACAGACACACATCCGCATGTGGATTTATTTTGGTTAGAGAATTGTTTTTTGTTTTTGTTTTTTTAATTGAGGGGGAAAAAAGATGTTAAAGGAAAATAAGTGGCTTTGCTGTCATATTGGTAACACTGTTGTTTACAGTAGGCCTATGTCTGTCAAAGAGCTACCCGGATTGAATTCTCACTAATCTTGTCTAGCGCCTTATAAACCGACAGCTCGGTTTGAGCAATAGTGGGGGAAAAAATATTTAAGTCTGAGCCAAGCTGAATTTTCGATTTCCACAGGGAGGATTGTCTTTGGTCACTGTGTAGCCAATATTGTCGGGGTTAACTGCAATACCACTTGTAAACTGAAACAAAATAAAATAAATAAAAAACTAATTATTGCTTTTTAATTCCTTGTGTTGTTTTTTGTCACTTGAGGTACATTTATTAACCTTCTGAAGACATTTCAATATTCTAGATCCAACACACTTTTTCCTCCAGTCGCATCTGTAATTGCTTTTCTGCCACTATATTACATTGTGTGCAGCGTTTGCTCTGATAAGCCGGTATAGATCGGCAGAAGATATGGCTGCTCATGAAATAATAAACGCAGCTCCTTGACCCAACCCTGTGCCTTGATCCCATGGCATCTCAAAGGCTGGAAAACACACATCTTCCAAATCCCTTCAGTACACCCCTCAAAGACAGACACACGATTAAGCAGCGAGGTAATTTCTTGGAACCGTATGAAAGGAGCAGCATTATTAAAACATGAATGCCGAGAGAAGGCACGCAAGGTTATTAAAACTGCGGTGCAGGAAAAATTCCCTCACGTTGATGTTTTTTTCTATAACTGTATTTTACCAGAAGCATCTTTTTTTACACCTTGATGCTTTCTTTGGTCAGCATCTTAATCAAATATGCATTGATATTCACTTTGCACTCTAGGTTCATTAGAAGATCAATGGAAGTAACTTATGTCTAACAGCAGGAATGTGAGGAAGAGGTATCAAAGAAATATGGATTAATAAAAATACAACTTCCATTATGTCAATGGTTATCTAGCATTCATGTGTCTTTATTAACTGAACCATCTATAGCTAATTGCTGGCTGAAAGTTTGAAAGAGAAAGGTATAAATTTTATGCTGCACCTAGACATTGAGCTGCTTTTTCTGAAACTTGGGAAATAATGGACTGGAGATGCAAAATGACCAAGCATAAGATGGATCATCACATCAAGATTTTAAGAAGTATTGATTACACATAGGCTGCTTCATAAATAATTTTTGTACTTTTCCTTATAGCGTTCCACAACCCTGGACTCTGCAGCCCAATGCTCTGCCCCGATTCAGCACACTGATACAACCAGTAAGACAATTAGCAATGTGGGACTGGTTTATCCTGATGCAGCAAATGCCAAATTTATGCAGAGCATTGGCTCATGAGGACCAGGATTGAGAAAAGCTGGTTTATAGCCTGGCTGCCCAAACCCTTCTCCTGGGGATCTACCATCCTGAAGAGATTAGATCCAACTGTAATTCAACACACCTGACTCTCATATTGTAGAGTTTGCCTAAGACCCTCTTTAGATTCATCAGATGATGACTGGTTAAGTCTGGAACTCATTTTTGCAGAGTGGTAGATTTCCCAGGTTTGAAGAGATTTGGGGAGTTGGGGGTGTTCTCATAAACTGACTTGTATAGTATTTTCTATAGTATAAAGTAACTAATCTTTTTTTTTTGGTAACACTGTTGTTTACAGTGAATATTGCTAACACACACATAGACACAGACACACACACATACTCACACACCTACAACTATGATGTATTACATGTACTATCCGTTACTGATGGTGTATTTAACCCTAATCCTAATCCCAGTTTTTAACCACAGGAATGAAAAGGCTCTTTTGACTTTTAAAATCTTTTTTCAAAACGATTAACTCACAAGAACGATTTTGCTGGTCACAACAATGACTTCTCTTTAATAAGAATAAGGACAGCACATAGTATACACTCCCACCAACTCAAACACACACTCACAAACACACAAACACACTGTCAAAAACACACTCTAAATCAAACACAATTATGAATTCATTCCAGTGGAATATATTGACATTTAGAGAGTGCAGCTGTCAGTAGCACGTTACGTTTACAGCAGCCCCACAGTTTGCATCATCTGAATGAATTTTCCGTTCCATCTCGGATTCTTAGCCGTGAAGAATGCATTGACATTTTCAGCCTACAGACCAGGAAATATCCACCACACACACACACCCTATCCCACCCTCCCTCCATCTCGTATTGATTTTGGACATCAGCACATCAAAAGGACATTTAAGGACACGTTAAGCTTCAGTGATTTGGGTTAAGGGCAAAAATACCAATACCGAGCGATCTGCGTGATTTTCACATAATGCCATATAGCTCAAGCTTAATGTCAATGAGTTCATACAGGCACTATATATAAAAACTACAGCTAGGACAGCAGGAAGAAGAGCAGGAGAGGATGGAAGAAGGAGAGTATAGAAAAAGTGTGTCTATGTGTGAGTCTGTGTCTGTATTTTTAGCATGTATAAGTGGCTTTACATCAGAAGACAGGTTGTCTGTCACAGACTGGCAAACAAGTATCGTGGAGCCTTTCTCCATGCATATTATTGGCAGACTCTCAGAAATCTCGTCCACCAGGCAAATAATCAAAAGTCTTCCTGCAGCTACGTCCATTAGCAGGCGGCTAACAGCTAGTTAAAGTGACAGCATCAGTCTAGCGGGTCAGCAGCAGCCCCTGAGCTCCCCCTCTATCCTCACCGCCAGCATTATTACCTCATTACACACCCTCACAGGCCCATTACCACGGCTACGGGCTTCGGCTGGACCCGGCGTCTGGCGCGTTGGAGACAGGCATCATGGGAGATCACAGGCGAAGTCTCTCTGGCCTCCGGGGGAGAGTCTCCTCCCTAACTGCTGCATGTGGCACTGTGGACTAATTGGCCTTGTTTGTTTCGGACTGTCTGTGGAGGAAGGAGCTTTACTCGGCCTAAATGGGAACCTCCTCACACATGGAGACACACACACACACACTTGACATGGCAAGGTTTAAAAAAACAGTGATGAGGTGATGATGAGAGATATTACTAACACAGGAGTTAGCATTAAGTGGGTGGTGTGAGTAATGCATGCTGGGTCATAATTTGAATATATAATTAAATAATGTTCTGGGGCCAGTAATAAAAGATAAGAAAGTAATCAGCATGTTTCTGGGAACCTGTAAATTATTCAGAATTTGACAGTGATTATAGTTCTCCTCTTATCTGAAAATCAGCGATCAGAGTATTTTCAGTGTAATCTTCACAAAATGTGATGTGTCGGCAGCCTTTTATCTTTCTTCCTTTCGTCTCGTCTCAGGAATGAATGCAACAAATGTTGTAATTGGGATTTAACAATTAAACAGATCTTTACTGAACTATACCTTGTCTTTGGCATGTTTACATTACGAGCGCTTTCAGAGACATCGTTAGCCTTGATTCCTTTCTGTTCATCTGTGGAAGCAAAGTCATTAGACACCGAAGGTTTTCCTTATAGGCTAAGATTAAAAGAAATGTGTAGAATATGTGAGTCACAGAGAAGATCAAATCTCCATATTCTGAACACACACACACAACACACATTAATCTTACCACTGCTATCACGCTGCTTTTTGAAGTTCATTATCTGCCCTGGTTTAATCATACCACCTAGTAAGACACATGCTCCACCCTCAGCATGGCAGACAGTTTACTCACAGAGGATATTCATGCATAAACAGGGTTAAACACACATACACCCAACCAGACACACACCACACACACTCACACACACACAGCCATATTGTAGTATGTTTGAGATGCTTTACAAGTGATATTCATCTAAACAACACTAAACCTAAATGTGAACTTAAACTCAGTGACCAAATATATGACACACTATTTTGTCTATATTTTGATAGTTTTTCAGTGTTTTCTTTGGGAGGATCTGGTTGGTTGTATGAGATTCCATAAATCCAAGGTTGAGGGGAGTTATGCTTTTGGATGGTACTTTGATCATGAGTACCTCATGAGTTGCACATTTATATATGCAATTAAAAAGCATTTTCTCTGCAAGCAGTTGAGATTTTTCAACCAAAGTTTTAGGGTGTATTCACACCTGCCTTGTTAAATTCGCTTTAAATGTACCCAAGTTCATTTCCTCCCTTGGTTTGGACTTTTTGGGCAGGTGTGAATACCTTCTCCTTCTCAGGCGTCTTGCAGCATGTCTTCGCTGTTGCAAAATTACTAGCATCATATTGTACCACTGATGTTGCATCAAACGCTCTTGACGCTCAAACATTTCTGCAAACGTATGTAACTGTATAAACCACATCGCTATAAAGACAAGGAGAACAGCACGCAAAATCACCATGATTGTGTACTTTCCCTTTATGCTTCCCGCTTTACCCCGCCTCACACGCTTCTGTCCAATGGTTGAACGACCTTAGCACATATGTGGTTTTGTTTACAAAAACTGGTCCACTTGCAAGGCCTACAATGTTAAATAAAATTATTTGTTCCAGACCAAAGCAAGTGAATTAATGCACTTGTGTGAATACAACCTTAGATTTTACAGGAAACTTTTCACTGCTTCGAAAATGACAGTAGTTTGACTATTCTATGCCATTTTTTGCAGATGAATGGTCCAAAAGTAGTTACTTTTTGCAGACATTTTTATTAAAATTTATGCTACACCCAATGATTATGACATCATTCTGACCTCGTTTCAAGTATTAAATAAACAGTTTTGGAAGTAATTTGCCAATATTTTGCATATATTTTAAAGAGCTTACATTGGTTAATCCGTTCCTGGATGTTATGGGTAAAGAATACTGATGAGCTAAAGAAAGTTTTGCAGATAATATGGCAGGATTCCATCAGAAGGCCATACAGGGCTTCACAAAAAGACTTCAAACTTGGGTGAAAGCTGGTGGCAGACCATTTGAACATGCTTTGAAATAGACTGTTTAACAGATTTGGGAATTTGTAATGAAAGGTATTGTTATTTGACATTGAAAAGTATAAGTGCCCGTACATTTCTCTATATGTAATTTTGAAAATACGCCATGGAAGCGTTGTTATTTTAAAATCTATTACAATTTGTATGTGAAATTTTTGGTAAAATGTCTTTGCTGAGAAATTGCATTGTGTCTGGTGAGATTCCAAACCCTTACACTCCTATCTCAAGGCCACAGAAATCTGACAAATTTCACGTTTTCCTGTCCTTTTAGGAACAGTCAGGTCGCCACAAATACCAGTCTGCCCACAAAAACACACAGACACACACACACACACACTACGAGAGAGAGAGAGACTAATCAATACTCCACCTGAAGTATTGTAGATCACACACAACCACACGTACTCTTTCCTCCTCTCCTCCTTTGATGCTGGTTAGTGTAGGAACCTCTTTTCAGTGTAACAGCACTTGAAAAGGTCAGGCCCGTCCGGCCTCTTCACGACCTAATTCAGTCCTGCCCTTTGCCATCTCCTGCTATAGCCTTGTACTCCCTTCTCTGTTCTCTTATTCAAGCAGACAAGCCACAACATGTATACACACACACACCACGCAGAGCCATACCGACAAACAAAGGGAACACACACGCACATATTCTCATCCAAGGTCGGGAGCGGACAGCCACATGGCCGAAGTCAGCCGCGCGTTAAAGGCGTCTGATCTCAGGTGAGAAGCTGCCACCCTCGGTCTCAGGTCCGCTCTCGCTGCCAGCCGGGCGCAGGCGCCTATAGCAGATCTGGGCGGGTGCGAAACCCATGCGTATGACGGCTGCCCTCCCAGTGGCAGAGATTGCAGCAGATGGCACGAGGCTCCCCTGGCACGCGGGCGCGCGACGAGGAGGCCTGTTCACACTGATGTGAGAGGACAAGCTAATCACACCTGCTGGCACTGCGCCCGTACTATACATCCAGTCCTTTCTGCTTCAACTCTAAGCTATATTTTACTAGCATAAGTTCAGTAATAACCAGCACACAACCATCTTAAACATCTTAAAAGCCATGCTAATTGAATGTTTTAAAAAGTAGCAATGCTAGTTTATTACAAAGCTCCCAGTGCCAAGCAACGGGGATGGCCATTGCATCTGGTCCAGGCATCACACTACAAAAAAAGCCAGCCCTGTACGTTGCAGGCCCTGGAGACGAGTGGTAATGCTAACGCTAATGCTAACAAACACAGCTAATCAGTCCCTGCAGGTTTCTAATCAGTGCCAATAAAGGAGCTTTATGCCACACGAATGCTGCTCGCACATGGGCACGTAAACACACACCACACACACACACTCCTAGCAGCTGGATAATAGCTACATAGGTGACATTCGCAACTTGACAAATCTCTGTCTAGTCAACAAAGTTTTTGTTTTTTGCTCCCTAAAGGTTAATTGCCCGCTGTTAGTGGAACAAAAGGCTGTCATGAGCCATGTTTATTCTTCACATCGTCTTGTTTCCATCTCTGTTCATCTCTGTAACATTGGAGAAGTTGTTGAGATATCAAGCATCATTTTTTAATTCAGTCCAAATAAGACCACTACAAAATTAGGATTATCCAGAACAACTGTTTTTGGAGCAACTTGGGGTTAAAGGTCTTGCTCAGGAGCTCAGCGGTGGTAGTACTGGAGGTAAGTCAAATCTGCAACATCTTTTTTGATGAGAGAAAATGAATCAATGATCTTACCATAAGATTCATTATACTTTCACAATTATTTAATGATATATAAATTCATGATAGTAATGAATATCATTTTCTTGATTTACTGGTGGTGTAAAATTATGTATAAGAGGTATAAACTATGCATAACAATAATGTATCTAAAATTGATTTTCTATATTTCAACTTTTCTATGTTTGATAAATCACATCTACATAAATAAGCTTTTCAACAGAAGTTGGTGGCTTTGGCGAGCAGACATTATCCTGATGTGATTTATTTTAACCATTATTAGCTTAAAAGTCTTTTTTGAATATTTAGTAAGTCTAGATCTATTATCTATTAACAAAACCTGTTATGAAATTGTACCAAATATCTGAAATTTTACTGTAATCACAGTTCAGCATTTACACTGGTGCTACATATAACAGCTTTTTTGAAGATTTTTCTAGCGTAGTTCAATAATAACCAGCACACAACCATCACAAAATCCATACTAATTTGAACTGTTAAAAGTAGCAAAGCCAGTTTACAAAAACTCCAACAAAAGAAAGTTAGTGGAAAAGCAGTAATTAAATAAGCTGTAAATAATTAAATAAGTCCCCTTTTACAGCTACTGTATACTAATAGCATACTCAGGGACAATTAGCAAATATTCATAACCATATGGTCTGTTGTGAAGTGGGTCCACATATGGAATGCTTGGAAACAAAGTTGAACAAAAAAAAAAAAGCTGTTGTGTTTCTGAGAGGCCAGCTGCAGGCGATAACGTCCCTGTGCCTCACATGATGCAATTACATACCGCATCAGTGAAAATTGCTTCCTGTTATGAAATAATACTCTCAACGATGGCCAGAAATGGCTGTCTAATTTTTTGAATACTTCACTTTGCGATGCGTAGATTTCAGAGAATAATGTATGTCTGAGAGTGTGTTTGTTGGTGTCCAGATGGAGCATAATTGCTATTGTAATTCTGATATCACATCCACTGTTTATCACAATTTCTATATAGCAAAAATAAACATATTACGACGTAACTGCAGTTAAAAAAATGCATTTTCCTTGAATATGGCAAACAACATAGACAGGAAGATTGCTTTCTAGCACTAATTGCTTTTTGTCCCTTGCATAATGAAACTGTGACAATCACTCCCACATAGATCCAATCTGTATCATTTGACAGGTGGAGAGTAATTTTGAGCTCCACTAAAATCGACTGAGTCTTTGAATTGTCCTCAGGTTTAATTAAGCAAAAACGACATTAACCTGCTCTTCGGAGTCAGAGGTAACGCCGCGCCACAACTCATTACACAAAACCTATGTAGCCTTTGTCAAAAACAGTGAGAGGGAAAATAAAGATCGACGAACAGAATACGCACAACGAGCTGGAGTATGGACTGACTGTGATCGTTGCGAATACAAGAAAGCAAAGAAGCAGAAATAATAGAACCTGTCAGAAATAACCACACGGAAACAGACAGAATTAAAAGGACAGGAACCTGAAGAAAAGGCTGATTCTCATTAAAGTGGCAAATGAATAGAGTTCAGCACGGCAATAGAACACAGAACACGCTTGTGTTTGACCAGACCTCTCCACTTAACGTTCGCAGCACCGCAAGTGGACAATTTAGAAATGCATTTAACACTTGAGGAACTAAATAATGGAGATGAGGTTTTATGTGTCCCATAACAAGTGCGGAAATGATATTCGTGCAAGAGCAGGAAAAAAGCGTGTGTCTTTCCAAGGCCTGGGTATGCATTAATGTGGGCAGGAGTGTGTGATTTACTTTTTCTTGGCTGGTTTCACACAACTTTGCTACAGAAGTACAGTCCAGTGCACAGAAGTGATGGACGTGGAGACGTCAGAGACGGAATACATCAGCTCATGTGGTGTGTGCAGCTGAGAGCAGTGGGCCTCTGTGATCCCAGTCAGAATCTCTCTCTCTCTCAGTCACACTCAGAAATCACACACAGTCTCATCGTGCTATCTTTTTGAACCCCCTGTACATTTCTTTATTTTAATCACTGATTGTAGTTTCTCACTGACTAATATCTTCACAAATTATTGAAAGTGTTGCACAGACTGTAGTTCTCCATTGCTCTTACAATATCTGCACATACTACTATAGATCTGACTTGTTTAACTCAGACTGCAATATACTGTTTTATTTATTAGACTGTCTGTTTAGAATGTTTAATATTGAAACTGCTACAGATCTCGTGCACATTCAGCGTAAAAGACATCTCTAAAACTGTAATTGTAGACTGAATACCACATGTAACCTAATTGTCACTCTTTCTACTTCTGTATATTTTATATCCTATTTATATATTGCTTATTCTATGTACCTTATTTGTTCCTTGTTCCTTGTTCTTTGTACTGTTAAAGCTAGAGCCACATCATCTTGTCTCTCTGTATACTTGTACAGTATATAACAGAGATGACAATAAAGTTTACTTTGAGTTTTGGCTGTTTGTTATTTTGTTTGCTGTAGTTTTGTGTATCAGTATTGTCACTGATTTGTGGCGGCAATTTCATGGGATCAGTTCATCACAGTAATTATCATGTTAAGATCATGTCCCTGGTATTATCTACTTGTAATATTTTAAGTAAACATTTGAATGTACATGCATTAATTTTTATCTGATGGCCATTTTGCTATTTTGTTAAATATGTCTATATGAACAGTTAGTTCCACATCAAGAACACACATTTAAGAAATACATTTACATATTACTACTCCTAACCCTGATAATACACCTCACCTATTTAAAAAAAACATATTCTTAATATAATATATAATATAATATAATATAATATAATATAATATAATATAATATAATATAATATATAATATAATATAATATAATATAATATAATATAATATAACAGTGCATACTGCTAAATGTTTAATGTTCACTATCAACAAATGTTCCTGTTTTTACTCCACAATTTATCCTCATTATTGTTTTTTAATGGTCCCATATTATGAAGAAATTCACCTTTTCTGTTCTTTGGACATCCATGTGGGTCTGTACTGCACACACGGTAAGTTTGGTTAAAAATGGTCAATTGTGTTAGTATTAATTTACGAATGTCAGAAATCCTGTGTACTTAAACGAGCTGTTTAGATTTTTCCCTACTTCTACATCACAGTAGGACATTTGAATAACTCCACCTCCTATCTGAGAACCTCCACCCACCAGGTAGAACTGCTAGCGCTTCCTGATCCGGGCCATATGTTTTCTGCAAGCACCAGCGAATCGCTATGAAGAAGTCTACTGGTGGATTGTTGTGTTGAAATATGTATGTCGACATAAATAGGCAGCTATGCTCATTTGCATTCAGGAATACTAATGAGAAACAGCCTGTTCTGAATGGGACTGAAATAGATGGGTAAAAAGCAGACGAAAATGCCTAAGGGGAAAAAACACTTCAGAGACATGTTTAGTGGAGCTCATAGACCTATTTTAACTTGGGACCTTTAATGTATTGTTCGGTATTGTACTGTTTTGTACTGTATATTTAACTTTCTACTCCTCTACTATGTGTTCTAATGTGTACATCTGAGATGATAATAAACCTCTACTTGGACTTGACCTGTTTTGACCCCAGCAGCCAAAAGCAAATCTTTTGGGACAATTTTAGCAAATAAAACTTACATTACTTCCTTACAAGATCAGACCTCTCTATACAAAAATATCCTGACAGAAGTCCATCAAAGAAACCCAAAAGCTTTGTCACATTCTATCTTTATGGGACAATCAGTTTCCTACCCCCACTTAAACAACACACACACACACACACCGGCATGAGAAATTTTCCCCCTTTTTTCCTCAGAAGCTATTTCAGTCCCATCCACCCCAATTTAGCAGGGCCCTGCTGACCAGAAATGAGGCCTTCTCCTGCCGTGCCGAATGAATGTGGACGTGAGGAGATGGATTCATTAATCCCTCTAATGGAGAGAGACACTGCTTTGCTATGTCACTGTTTCCCCACCGATGTCTTAACCAAATCGCTGGGATTAGCTGACTTTCTGAAAAGCTGTCTGTTTACCTCTGCAAACCTGCACAACATTACAGTTCCTAGAGGAGGTAGCCTCCAAATGCCAGACAACGCTAAACACAGCATTAGGGAAAGTCCTGCGTCAATGGTTACGAGCAAGTCTCGTCATTACAGGAATAATTTTGTTTAAAAAAGATTTAGAAATGAAATATAATTCTAATGAAAGCTTAAAGTTTCCAGTAAAGTCATTCAAACAAATAATGTTCATTCAAAACCTGTAAGCGTAGTGTTACTTTTTTTTGGCATCCATTAGGTCAGAAAAGGGAATTGAAACCAAAGGTAAGCAAAGGATCGACCTTGACCACGCGTATTTGAAAAATCTGTACAAATTCATTTTCGGTCAAATCAGAGTTTCTTTACAGCAACATCAAGGTACAGCATACAAAGCAGGGGTCAGGGAATGTGATGTCCTTTGTGCTAATGTGGGATAAATATTGCTGCTACGGGGCACACGCTGGTCTCCAAACAACAGATAAAGAGCTGACATTTTATTACTGAAGCACAGGCTGCATCCTAAATGGACAACTGTTTGATCAAATGCCAGAGGAGGTGTTTGAATAGTAACAGCCCAGATTGACCTCCCTTTGCCCCTCTCGATGTTTATTAAAGGTCACGCCCCAAGCACGCTAGGGTATGAGGCGTGGACATTCTTCCATCAAACACTTATAAGTTTAGGGGCTTCAAGGAAGCACTAGGAACCTGAAAAAGAAAGAGGAATAGATTTTTAGATCGCGTGATATGCCAGGACATGCAAAGATTCTTTTACTTGTGATACAGAAAAATATAGCAGGGAGAATGTGATGGCATGTCAACACCACTGAAGCAAAATGTGGATTTTTAAAGCCATTGTGTAGAACTAATACTGGAAACACGGGTGTAAATAAGATTATTGAATTTTTTAATATGATAATTGAATTTAATATCACAGAATATGTTTAATAAACCTAAGTGATCTGTGAACTCATTAAACAAATTAATCAAAAATACAACTTGCATTATGTATGCATTTAAATGAAAAAAAAATTGAATATATTTTTTAAAATCACATATAATAGTGACCAAGATTGTATCAACTTTTCTGATATATATAAGTAATGTTTAAACATAGGTTTTAATACTGATATTTATGTTCTGATTTATTTATGTACAGACTCTGCTTCTAAATAAGTCAGAAAATTACAACACTTATGCACTTTGCAACTCAGTTTTTATGATGTGGATCTCCTCCTAGTAAAGATGAGGATCTATGTATGTAGGTTGGAGGTGCGAGTGAACACATCCACTGCCAGCATTCCTATGATGGAACACATTACACATGCCTTGTAAATTACTGAGTGTAATTGGAGGCTCTGAGAGGGGAAGAGGGAGAGACATCGCATTGGGCTCTAACATGGACTTGATTATCGATTCTGCCTTTTTTCTTTTGGGGAGAAAGAAGATGAGTAGAGAGATGTACAGTGTTTGTTGTAGAAGGTACATCAGTACATAAAAAGAGAGGCAGAGCAGCGTGCATGGCAAAACCTGTGTGTAGGTGGAGAAACTATATATTACAAGAAAAAGTCACCGGTGACCTTCTGATCATTGGGCCATCTCCCTAACCATTACACTTACCAACTGTTCAAAAATGGGGAGCTGCCTATGGATTTGCAGGCCATTCTCAAGAGGGATCATGCTAATCTTAACTGTATCGAAGGGCAGTTGGTGGCGTGACAGTTGGGCGTTCGCCCCGTGATCAGAAGGTCGCCGGTTTGAATCCTGGACTGCAGGGTACCACTGAGGTACCTTATGAGACAGGTACCGTCTCCAAGCACTGATACCCGGATGCTGCCCATGTCAGCTGCCCACTGTTCCTTCACGGATGGGTCAAATGCAGAGGTCAGATTTTGATGTCAGGCAATTGTCTGACAATTGCATAAATATTCACTACTGTATCCAATTTCAATATATGCTGCCACTATAGTAAATATATATAGTAAGCATCACATCATCATGTCTCCTTCACACAAAGGAGACAGAGATGTTATTAATTTAGCCACTGGTATCACATTGTTATTATACTTACTTATGCTTCCAAGTACCTGAAACAGTATCGCATCTTGAAAACATTTCATAGGTCTATCCTTAGTCAGATACTTTTAGAAATGAATTTGCTATCACTAGACATGCTCTATTTTGTGCTGCTCAAGTTAAAAAAAGACACTATGAAGCTTAGATCAGAATTCTGTTTTGACCTGACTCTTCCATTTAGTGGATCACCTGCCTGGCGGAGGTAGGAGGATTATGCAGTGATGAAACAGTCAGGTAATCTAGCCTCTGGCAGCTTTCGCTCCAATGTCGGCCTTGTTTTTTTATGTAATTTCTGCCAGCTTATGAAAAATGGGCAGAGGGTGTCGTTTTTAATTGATGGAGGGTGTTGCAACGCTCCAGCAACCCCTGCTGTTGCCGGGGATTAGAGCTTACTCCAGGAGAGACGATCGTAAAAGGGGCGCCCTGTTATGAGACGGGCGCAACAATAATCAAGCCGACCCGACATACACCCAGCGCGCTGCCTTCCAATCCATCTCGCCTCGCAAACTAGGACCCGGCCTGTGTTATTTTATTAAATCATTATTTTTTCCTCTTTTCCCGCAGCCACGTTAAAGGAGATGTAATTCTGCCACACAATGCCAAATCCTTGCCACTGGCTTTTCATCAAACGGAGGAGCGGCGGCTCTGAAATCCGCAGCTTGACATGCTATTCAGCCTAAAATAAACGCCAACATTCAGCACGGTCTTGGCAGTGCCTCATTGGCTGAGGCCCCTATTCACACTCCCCTGTCTCTTTTGTGCGACCTCATATTTGTATTTGGCTTTGATGATCCTCGGGATGTTCTGTTTACAAAGCGCGAGAAGGAAATGATTTTTGCTTCCCCCACTTTCTGCTTCTCACTCCAGCCATCCATTAATTGGTCTTATTTCGTAGAGCTGGTGATGGGTAAAATGCAAAGAGAGGAGCGGGTCATGGAGGAAGCACGCGCGCCCCAACACAAAAGGCTAATAGGAGGGGTGGGGAAGGAGGGATGAGAGAGGGAGGGAGGGAGGGATAGAGGGGTTGTTAGAGGGGTGGAAAAGTGTGGAAGGCAGTCTAGCAGAGGTAGAGAGTGGTCCTGTGTAATGTCATAGGGACAAATGCCTGCTCCCTCCACCTCTTCCCTCCCTCCCTCCTTCGCCTTCCTCCACCTCCTCTTCCTCCTCCGCCTTTCCCTCCAAACCAGCCTGCACAAAATGTATTAGTGCACCTAAGCTTGGCACTGGCTCGTCTTGTTACCAGCGACTGATGCAATAGGAATGCAATCCAGCCCTGATGCTTTCTCTCTCTCTATATATATATATATATATATATATATATATATATATATATATATATCTTTCACTCTTTTTTATCTCTGTATCTTTCTTTTTCTCCCTCTTTTTCTCTCATTCATTTCTCCCTCCCTCCATCCCATTTTTATCTGTATATTATATCTTATATACAGTATATTATATCTCTCTCCTCCCTCTTGCTCTCTCTTTACCTTTCCATCTCTCTTTTTTGTCTCCATCTTCCCTCTCCATTTTTCTCCATTATTTCATCTTCTCTTATTCTGTCTTACACACAGTCTGCCACCATGTCTCTCACTTTTTATATTTTTGTACTTGCAGATTTCACCTTCCTTAAGATCTCATTTTTACACCTACGTTGTTTGCACTCATATGAATATGCCTTCCTTCCTTTCTTTCCTTCCTTCCTTCTTTCTTTCCTTCCTTCCACCAAGAAAGTTTCCACTAGTCAGCTCCTTAAGTCTGCAAAAAGACAAACCCTGAACTCAGTGTAAATAATGTTGTGCATAAATACGAATTGTGCAAACTGAGGTTAAGCAGCTCTTACATTTTTATGCAATCTACATAAAAGTGTCACACATTAGATATGTCCATTTTTACTGCAAAAGAAACAACATTACAGAAAATGAAAGGCAACATTACAGAACGGGGAAGGAGAATTTACTTACAACTCTCCTGGTACCCAAAGACGGCCAAACACGTGCATGCAAGTATAAAGTGAACAAGAGTGCGTGGGGGCTGGGATACAATCAAATAACCTGCTCAAACAATACATTTTACTGTAGCAAGCTTACGATTTCTCCGGCACCCAGCACTAAAAGCTATCCAGAGGGCTAATATTAAATAATATAAAGTAATGCATTACAAAAAAAAAAGCCAGAGCCGTTCAGATATGTGTACATTAACATACATTTTGATTGAGAATATATGTATATGTATCATATGGTTAATATATGGGAGGATGAGAATTCAACATCTACTGTATCTGGTCTGCAGAGCATGATGGCAGAACCCCACAAAAACATTCTGAATATTGTATATGGGAAAAAATGACATGTTAACAAAAAAGAGAACAAGTCTGCTAATATGATAGTGGGGCATTTATGCACTTATTGTAATTACCCGTGGTGATGTTTCAGTCCCGAGGTAAGAAAGATGACATTTTGTCCTCCATACCAATAACACTGGTTATTGGTATGGACTGGAACATTGTCATTTCTTCATTGTATTCTACATCAATAAATGACATAATTATTCCTTACAATTTATTTCACTGTATCTTTATGCTGAATCTTTAAAAGTTGCATTTATGACTGTGAATTTCATTTACCTTCATCTTCACTTCAACACTACATTTCGTGTGTGGAGCTGGTGTACAGAAAAGCCCATCCTTTAAATAAAGAACCCAAATCTCCTTGATTATCTTCACACTTTCTTTCAGTTTGTGGCCTCCGGGGACCAGAGACGAACGCATTGAGTGAGAACAACAATAAACAGAGAGTGAAAGGAGGGAAAATGGAAAAAGAAAGCCCTTCTATTTGCCTCAATAAGCTTTGCACTTACAGAGGAACTATCTTTCAAAGTAGCTGATGAAAAAGTGGTCCGACTGACCACTTTATGAGCACAATATTTCAAGGCTGCAATTACAGTCAACACCGCTTCTCTTTTCTTTCAGTCCGTATCAGCACGTCCACCCTGGTTACGTGCATAAGACTGCTGTGCTTATATTTCCTGACACTTTTCAGCCCCTCGTCCTGCTTCGTTTCCCCCCGCCGTCGCTTCTCCGGCGTCGTTCTCCCGGCTTCGTGACGGCTCCTTCAGTCAGGGCCCCACAACCACGTCTCCTGTCTTTTTGTTCCGATTTCCTGCTGTTTTTCGCCCGTCTTTCTCCCTCTCTCTCCTCCCTCTTCTCCTCTTTCATGTTTGATACCTTTCATCCTTATGAGCCCCACCACTGCCCCCCCAAACTGACTGTGCTACTCCTGCCTATCCTGCCACATCTCCCTTTAGATTGGGACCCATCAGCCCAGCGGCCTCGTGGGTAATAGCTGACGCCCCCCCAACCAACCTCTCATGTTGGTGAAACCTGTCGGAATGGGAACGCCAGTCTTGATCACCCCTATCAAAGGAAGCCACGTTCCTCTCGCTATGCCTTGGGGTGGCAGAGGGAGGAAAGAGGAGATCTGTCAAACAGATGAACGGTAGATAGACAAGGACAGAGAAGGTATGCTCTATGCCTATGGGCTATAAACATGAAGCCAATTGCGCACGCAAAAAATGGAGCTACCTGTATAAAAATGGCGGTGGAATGGGTGGGATTGATTCTCTAAGAGTTCCTGGGATTGGCAGAGTAGAATCAAGAAAAAGAGGTTTGTTCTTAAAACCCACTTACATAGTTCTTACAAAGATTCTGACATTCAACAATATTTTCTAATTGAACAAATTAGAAAAACTTGCGAAGAAAATATTGTGGATTGAGGCCCATAAATACCAGCAGTACTTGAAATCTGCAAGTACTCCAATAAACTTCATGGAGTTTTATAAATATGCACAGACAACTTAAGACAGTTTTATTTATTTATATATTTAATATTTTCAATATAATGCTCATCATGGAGTTCATGTGCTATGTGAAGGCAATAAGAAGAAATAAAGTAGGTTGTAAGTGAGATGAGAAATTTATAGTGACTACAGAAATGGAGGAAATGTAAGTTTGGATGACCTAATGCGGTAAAAGCAGAAATAAGACCGTAAAATATGATTTTGTGGGCAGTGAACTGCTGAATACAGAGTGCTGGATATGATGATGGATTGAACAGCAAAATGTTTACATCTGCTTTCCATGTAACAGTCTTTATATGCAGTCCATACAGAGGAGACAGTTAAACAAACTACTACTCAACTATTCCAGCACACATGTATACATGCCAGTACACACACACACACACACACAAAATAATCTGTATATGATTAGCACTTAGATATAAGTAATATTGCAAAGAGAGTCAATGAAACCCATCAGTAATTTCAAAAAAGAATAACTGAATAATAAAATCATTTATATCTCATCTCATTACATTTCAAATGTATTATGCAGCAAAATTACCAGCCAAGAAATAAATGTGTGTATGTGCAGCAATAAGAATAAGAGTTTTTTTTATTATTCCTATCACTGCTATCATTAACCACTTACTTCATAACTGGAATCACAGTGTCATATGTTACAATATGATAATAAAAATACAATTATTAAAAAACATACTGAAAGAATATTACTTTAGATGATGATGATATGTGAGAGGCATAGATGCTTAAGTTAACCCCGTCTTTAATAAATGTTCAACTAAGCTTGCATCACAAAATGGCCAAAAAATGGTAACTTGCCAAAAACATTTAATCTACTAAGAAAATGTTTTAAAAAGCAGACATATTTTGTAATATCAATTCTGTCATGTGAGATGGATTATATGGATGTTAGAGTCAGAGACACGATAGTCCAAGTCCCAATAGCACTCATACATTTCTAAACACTCCCTACAGGCCTTATGGCTCTCTCCCTGCTTCAAGCTGTTAGTCAAAAACCGTTTTAATGCATCACCCTTTCAGACCATGTAGGAAAAGTTCATTACTTTCACCCAAAGGCTCTTTTAAAAGCCCGGGCCATAAAACACTCACGAGCCTGTAGTTACACCTCTGCCTCCCTGGACTCCTAAAATAAGGTTTTGGCTCAGTTGTCAAGACTGCACATTACTGCAGCTCTAAAGCGCCATACAGAGCGTTTAAGGGCATTGCATCGTGCTGTGTATCAGGAAATTCAGCATTTCTGCTGGCAAAAGTAAGAAAAGATCACTGCTGATGCACTTAAAGCAATCCAAAGCACTGACCGCTGCATTATGTTGTAGGGGCTGGTGTGGGCCAGTTTCAATTGAAGGATTCAGGAGAGCACTAAATATAAAAGGGAGGATCCGAGCAGCAGAAGGGATTGTAGTTAATGTGGAAATCCACTCAAACTATGTTTGAATAAATGTGATTTTACAGGCAGACTCTCATACAGCTGTTTAAGCAAGAAACTCTCACCAGCATTACCTGTAAATGGGACATGCCACCGTAGTAAGAAAAGGTATCTTGTGTACCATGAGATGTTCACACTGCTCAACCCAAGCCCATATAACCTGAATATAGCCCTCCAGAGAGTGGATTCAATAATTAGAAAACACTGCCATGTAAATGAATAACATGCTTGGGACAAATTGTCTAATCTACTCAGTGGTGGGAATGTATAACAAACACAAAACCAGGACCTGATGCTTTTATGCAAACAATTGCTTTTATTAATTTGCTGGTTGGGAGTTGGCACCGAGCTATAGCATTGATGGCCAGCATTTCTCAAACTGAACTACGAAATATTAGGAGATGTAAACCTGAAAACCTGCGAACATTACAAAGCCGTCACTCCATTACGGTGTCATGGCAATATAGTGACATTGTAAACATGGCATCCACAGGTGAAGTGACCATCCGCTGCACCTAGGAGTGCTTTATTATTTAAATGAGGGAAAGAATGGCTAATTAATTTTAATGTCCCTCTTGCAAATAGAAGTTGCGCTTCAGAAATAACGGGACCCGAGAAATTGAGGAAATAAAGTGCACACGAGATCAGTGTGAAGTCTCTGCCAAAGCCTCTTCAAATTCAGATGCATTAGGGCTCCCTGAAAGAGCTGTGTGGGTTTTGTCTGGGGAAAAACAAGGCGTCCGCAGCGTGGGGCTCCCAGACTGCGGCACACGGCCACTCCATATGCACACCCATTTGAATGAGAGCTTCGATTCGAGGCACTTACAAATCAAAAGCAGAAAGCCTGGTCTTGAGCAAGGCCAGGAAAGCTCTATGAATCCAAATAGCTTTGAGAGGAAGGGAGCATCTGGTCCATTGAAATCAACTTAATGTGCGTTTGCCAAAGGGACCGTTTGGCAAAATAGACTTTTTTTGGGAGGGGGTGAATTTGAGGACCCCCCTTTCCTCTCTACCCTCTTTTCCTCCATCACTCCCTCCCTTAGCTGCTCCACGCTTTCAAGGCTTTGGAAATGATAGATAAAAAGGCAACTAGATAGCAGAAGATTAAGCTTTCATGTTGAGAGAGGGAGAGATGGAGAAATAGAGAAGGGGGAAGAAAGAAAGAGAGAGAGAGAGAGACAATGAATTATTCACCACACAAAATCTCGGCAATTAGAGTGCATCAGGATCACGGATGCAAATCAGATCCGGAGAGACCGGATCTATCCCAGCATGCTCTGGGCTCACCAGCGTGGGCAAAGCGACCCCAGTAATGACAGCGGCCAAGAAGGTCTGAGGTCACATTTAAGGTCAAAAGCTCACGACCACACGAAAAGTCGCTCCCTGAAAATGTAGCAGGTCCTGTTTGTGGAGGAGGCATCATTTATTTCATTTAGGGGAGTGACCTGCTCAACATGGGGCCCAGATCGATCCCTGCTGCTCTGTAGAACACGAACACACCGTAACATAGATGATCAATCAAACCCACGCCGGTGACATGATCACAGTGTGACTCCACTAAACTTATATGTTTCATCACTGTTATAAGCAATCAGGGCAGAATCTTTATGTACAATGGCCTAGAAAACTCAACAGAAGGCAAGAGCCTCAACAGAAATGCAAAAGTTACAACATGAAGGCAAATGCTGGAACACAAATGTGAAAGCCTTAGTGGAAGTGAGCAGCGGTCCGTCTTTATTGTCAGTTCATATTGACTGGGTATTGTTGGTGGATGGGCAAATTAGCAACACTAATCACAATTTTCTAGCAAAAAAAAAATCGTTTACTTCTCGAACATCTTTCAAAATTTTCCCTCAATCCACCTGTCAACCAGTAAAAATGTTACCTATGACCAATAATACACAGTAGATGAACAGAACTTCCATTGCGTTAGGAAGTTGGCATTAGTGTTGCAGCTTATTCATTTCCGTTTTTGCTTTTGCATTCGTGTTGTAGCCTCTGCATTTGTGTTGAGCCATCTAGGCTAAACTGCTTACAACAGAAGTGGACAGTGGTCCATAAATTTTATTGGTCCAGTTTTCTGAGGAACATTTTTTGGTGGGGGACAAGTGGATCATCAGGAAGTTTTTAAAGACATCTGAGAAGTAAGTGAAACATTTATTTGCTAGAAAACTTTGATTAGTATAGGTAATTCGCCCATCTGCCAGCAATGTGGCTTTTGTGTTTGTGTTGTATCTTTTGCATTTGAGTTTGTAGCTTTTGCACTTCCTATCTGGCTTTTATATTTGTGTTGCAGTTTTTTTTCATTTGTTTTGCAGCTTTTGCATTTCCGTTCTGGCTGCTGCCTTTGTATTTGTGTTATACCTCTTGCATTTATGTTGCAACTTTTGCATTTGGGTTGTAACTTCAGATTTCCATTGTGGCTTTTCTATTTGTGTTGTGGCTTTTGTACTCTGTTGAACTGACTGGGCCAAGGGACTCTTATATTCTTTTAAAACACACACACACATTAATACGAATAAACACACATACACACACCACTCCGCTGAGAGTCGGCATGCCGACTGACCTCAGAGGCCGGGGCGAAACGCAGCTTGGCGCTGGTTGCTCTTGGCTGAGGCTGTGTATTCTGTGACTGCAGGATGGGGTTGTGAATCCAACAGCCCTCAGACAGCCAGCCTGCCCATGCCGGCCGTCTCCAACCATAACCGTGCGTGTGTTTGGCTTGGACGGCTTTGATACGAATTCCTGCTGAATAATGGCCTCCTTGCCCCGGGGGCTGATGGAAAATGTAGTCATTCGGGGGTGTCGGGAGACAAACTCCACAAGCCCATCTCACCTGTGAGTTATAATGCAGCCGGCAGCCTCCTAGTTATAAAACATCCAAATGCAAGCGTCCTTAATCAACCCTGTCAGTGCACAGGAGAAGTAGACGTAAGAGGACATGAATGAAATGTTCTGTGCATTCATGGAAAGCGGACCTAAATCTTCATAAATGTTGTAAATTAATTGACATTGCCAAATATATGTTCTGTACATATTTTATATTTCAGTTGAGAGATGTTTTTTAAAGAACTTTCTTTATAGGGGGCGTGGTCCCCAGTGTTGGGAATGATAGCTTTTCAAGCTACTTAGGATAAAAAGTGAAGTACAGCACACAATGCACCACGACATCTGACCTCTTCATTTGTCCCATCCGTAAGGGTGAAAGTTTGTGGACGGTACCTAGCTCATTAGTACCTCAGTGGTACCTTTAGGGACTTCACGGACCTTCTGAACACAGACCCAACTCCCTAACTTTTAAGCTACACCCAAGCTACTGTTTTAATAGAGTAGTCAATTACTTTACAAGCTACAGAGAAAAAGTAGCTAACTACTAAACACTAAATATTTATGCTTTAGGATACACTTAAAGGATTTTTTTAAATCAACAAATAAAAGTCTAGGAACAATATGAACTTGTCTGAGGTACAGTTACAATTTACAGTCTTATTCAAAACTATCCTCAATATCCTCAAATATTCAGCCTGTCTATAAGACAAAACAAGGGTTTTTTAATAAAAAGTTTGTTTCAGGGCACCAACAACGGTGGTGTATGAAAGGCCAAATGATAAAAAACTTTTTTTTAACTGACCTTAAAAACGTTGTGTGAACATGGCCTCAGAAACAAAATACTTGCATTGTTGGCTAGCTAGAGTGTGTTTTCTTAAACTGGTGTTCAATGTTTTGCAGTAAAGCGTTTTAATGTTCAACTTGCCCAAGTTATTCTCAAATGTACAGTCTCTGTCTGTTTCATCTTTCACAAAGTCTTCTGTTATGGTAAATATAGCCACAGATTCTTACTTCCTACTTCTTCAAGGTGTACTCCACCCTCCAACTCAATCTGACATCTGTCAAGCACTGGCACTGCTGCAAATTGAACACCACTTGAATTTCCAGTAGCATTTGAATTTGCACATGCTGCATCACTATTGTTAAAAAACAGTCACTGCAAAACTATTACATTTTAAAAATAGCTTTGCTAATGATTATTGAGTTTAGTAGCGTAATTTTAGTTAGCTTACTCCCCAACATTGGTGGTCCCATCGACATCAAAGCTTCATGTTAAACCTCTGGGTATAATGCAGATTATCTCTTCAGAGCAATGTAAACAAGGAGTTATGTTAATCAGTATAAGTCCACCTTGGAATTATGTTAATCAACATAACAAGGATAACACAGCAGGTAACAGCTACAGACACACCCATCTCATTAAATTGAACATGAGCCTCCATTTTAGGCTTGAAATCCGAAGGATGAGCCTCCATTTTAGGCTAAGTAATTACGTCCTGTCAGTCATTTTTAGGAATTGGTTTAAAAATGGATTCTCAGACAAGGGTGTGTTACAGTATGATGTTTTCTTGTTTCCAATTTCTGCACATGGCTAGCCATTTCGATATAAGACCCTGATGTGTGTGTGTGTGCATGTGGTGGGGGCAGTGAGGGTGAGCGCCGCTGACCTCCTGGCCTGGGTGTAATGTCCCCAGTGTGTGTTCCCCCCGGGAGAGAGTGAATAGATTAGACGGAGTAGCGCTGCAACAGGCCCCTAATCGCTCTGCATTAGCATAACAAAGGAGAGGCAGCGCTTGGCCAACACGGCCCATTACAGACAGGCTTTATCACAATTATCACATCCATCCTGCCTGCACCAACCGCTTGACGGAGCGAGGGAGGGAGGGAGATAGGGAGAGGGAGGAATAGAGGCTAGAGAGAGATGGTTTAAAATAATAGCAGCTGTGTGTGTATGAGAGACGGGGGGACAAATAGAAGGAGAAGCAAGGAAGCTGGGTAGAATGAGAGAGGTTAGATAAGGATGGGGAAGGGGAGTGGGGGAAATAGATGCTTATACCTATAAGCTGTGTTGGGGAGTAGCTAACTAACTTAAGGCACTTGGTAGTGTAGTGATTAGGGAGTTGCCTCTGTGATCTGAGGGTTGCCAGTTGAAGTCCTGGACCGGTAAAGGTACCACTGAGGTACTCTTGAGCAAGGTACCAGTCTCTAGCACTACTAAAAAGCTGTCCACTGCTTCTTCACAGCTGCAGAAGTCACATTTTGTTGTGGTTAACTGTGTTCACAATGACAAATAATCACTCACTTTAACTACTTTTTTCAGTAGCTAATCAACAGTGAAGCTACTTTAAAAATGCTGAATATTTTAAAAATATTTTTTATACAAATAGCGATGTATGGTGTAAAACACTAATCGGTAATCGTATTTTTGACTACTAGGTGTTCCTGATTGGTGGGAATTGGCAGCAGTGGCATCTGATAGGCTTCTTGGCTCACATGATGTATGGTCATTACACCATAGCACACTCTTGGCAGCTGCAAGATGGAGTCAGACGATGGAGTCAATGTTAAATCAAAAGAGAGTTGAAATACTGAAACCTTCTTGTGATTTGACATTGCATTGATGAAAAATAAGGATTTTCATATTACTTTTAACATCATGTTCCATGTTTCTCAATGGGTCTCATTTTGCTTTAAGAGTAAGTAAATGTAACTAGAAATGTCCCTCCTCTATACACCCCGCCTCC
Source organism: Distichodus sexfasciatus (assembly GCA_032718565.1). Classification (NCBI taxonomy): domain Eukaryota; kingdom Metazoa; phylum Chordata; class Actinopteri; order Characiformes; family Distichodontidae; genus Distichodus; species Distichodus sexfasciatus. Next base: position 5,134,545 of record JAVGVS010000010.1, on the reverse strand, counting down.
ACACTCTCCATCACTGCTGACCCCCCAATCTTAGCCTGAGGCTACAGAAACAAGAGCACATTAATTATTTTCCTCTGCCGCAATAAGAGTACGCACTGCTCAGGGATGCAAATAATACGATGATTCAGATGTCTGATAATGATAATTAATAATGAATACCATGACACTCCAAATAGCACATAGTCATCACCCTAATGAGAGCATATATCATACAGTGTGTGTGGATCTGTTTATTAGGCCTCTAGGCATGCCAATATCCTTTTTATAGTAGGTATCCCAAAGGGAAGAAACCTCATTTGAATATTTTATTTTATTCGTATTTTTACCTTTTATCACTTCATTGGTGAGATAGAGTAAGCAATTTGGAGTGTGTTTACAGTTCAAGTTAGTGACCTATATAGTAGCATTTTCTACAGAGCAGGTTGAACAACTTCCAACACGTAATTACACATGCTGGAGAGAAAGAGGTAAAGAGAGAGAGAAAACTAGTCTGGGAATAGAAATGAGTGTGTATGAAGGGTTTAGGCTTGTCTATATTTCCTTTAGGACTCTCAGTAGAAGCTGAGGCTGACCTGTATCACCTTCATATAGGCCTGGCCTGCTGATAAAACGCCTCCCTAATTTCTGGTGACTTTGTGATAACCGGCATCCAGCGAAAACCGGCGTCCCGGCGTCTGGCCCCGTCGCTAACCTGTGTGTATTTATGATTGCTTGTTAGCAATTGCGTGTCCGATGGTAATGAAGTCCTTTGTGCCTTGTGATTGCTTCATCAATCAAAAACACACAGCTCTGATTGCTGTCGGTGGACCCTTTGCGACTCTTGTAACACGTGCACGCTCCAGCTAATCACACAGTTAGCTGTCCGCAAAACGAGGCGTAAAATGGCAAAGAGGAAAAGCTAGGGATAAAATGTCACGCTAGGCAATGAGACTTGGTGGCCCTAAACTAGCTGTTTTGAGATTAAACTGCAGTCAGAGTCGGAGAATAAAATTACGCTCAGAAACACAGCCCGGCTTATTTAGCGTGTATCCAACTCCTACAAAGCCACCTCTTTGCAAAGAGCATCACAGAAATGTGGGTAGAAAAACATTAAATGCTGTAACATCTTTTTGTCACAGCAATCATGAGGTTGTTGATTTAAAGGCAGATTAAATTCGCTGTCAGTCTTACTCTATTGAGGTCACCGCACGTCAACTTTGTTTATTGGTCGGAAGAAGTCCGTCCGAGTGTGACACTGCGCTACCATGCCTTGAGTAGCGTATGCAAAGCGGGAAACGCTGCTCTGCAAGAGTGTCTGCTGATTCTGACTGTAACAGTGTGCTTGGGGACAGTCTCGCTGTCCTCCGACAGTTTAGCCACAGCGTCCTGACAGGGGCTCTGTCTGCCTGCAGGCACACAGGACAGAGGAGAGATGGAGGGAGGGAAGGAGGGAGGGAGGCCTCTCTCTCGTTCAGCAGTTAGGCTGCAGCTTGGGGATAACCAACACGTGGGTTTTCAATCCAGTCCTTGGGATGCTCTCATTTTTTTTCTCATTTCCTAAAATACCTGAGGGACGTAATCAGCATTCTGCAGGCTTTGGTTACCTGGCTATGGTGTGTGTTTGGTAAAGACAAAAAAAAACACTGTCTGGCTGGGCAATCCAAAAACTATGATCACACGCACTAAATTTATGGTGATTGAAAGGTCTGTACATGGATGGATGGATGGATGAAAAGATGGATGGACAGACAGAAAGACAGATAGACATATAGATAGATAGATTCATTTACAAAAAAAAAAACATATGATAATTAACAATATTATTTATCTAAAATTATATCAATGTTTGTATAATTCATGCTTTATACATTTTAAATAGTAAACATATAAGTATTTATTTGAAAATGTATAGAACATCTTTAATTAGTTAAAATAGTTAAATATTTTATACTATTGCATTGTTTCTTAGTCTTATTCATACTATTTTTAAGTTGGTACAAAACAGTTAGCAGTGCTAAACATGAGATGAACTGATTTTATTCATTATTAATTTTTCTCTGCATGAGTTTGCCACAGTTAAATACTGGTCAATCACATTGCCAATCACTTTTAATAACCAGCTTAAGGACATTAGCTGAACTGACTAGGCAGAAACTCACATTTACTGTAATAGAAAACTCAACAATACTGCTAGATCATGCACAGTAAAAGAGTCTCAGAGTGGAACAGCATTGCTCACACACACACACACACAGATTCGAGTCCCCAAACCCATGGGAACAGAGAGTACTGTATGTCTAGGGAGAATGTCAGCACCAGGGAGTCATCACCGTGACAGGTGGACAGAACAGACCCAGACACAACACCCAGTCAGCACTCTGAGCAGCACACAGCTAACAACGCCAGCAGAACAAACTAGAGCAATCTGTCTGATGCATAATGAACGACTAAATCTGGATGGAAAACAAGCACTCTTACAGCAAGAAATAGCCACCGTCTGATTGAAACCGTAATAAAAGGCAAGAATTGTTGGTTGTTGTTTTTTTTCATATTTGCTATGCTAAGTGCACAGTAATTCTGGCCTTGCCTCCGACTGGCTTAGCATTTAAGACCAGGCTGGTCACTAGCAAATGTAGCTGGGATACAAAACGACCTGGTGCAGAAAGGGAGCTGTCTGCTGAACGCGAGATATCTTCAGATAAATGGGACCGACACCATTAATTCTAGTCTCACTCTGCATTAATTACAGAGGTGTTACCAGGGTGGGAATGAAAGAAGCCAGTCTACTTTCAAAACAGCCTTATTTACAGTGAAGCCGCTCCAAAACGCTCCTGTGTGCTGCAGCGATGTAGAATGTGTTATTATAACTGCTCCAGTTTTAATCAGCAGGACTTCACGTATAGCCGGTACTGCGGTCACCTGCAGAAATAAAACGGCCCTCTCTGTTTAATGGTGCAGCACAGTATAAAATCTGCTGTATAACCCACTGCTCCCACCATTTGAACTCAAAGAAAGCAAGGAGCAGATATTCATTAAATAGCACTAGGAAAAAGTGCACAGGCTCAGGCCAATCCAAATCACGCTGTGATCCAAGAAGGCATAAAAAAATAACTACCCTTAGGATACATGTATAGGTAATATCTACCATAATGCCTCATACATTCTGCTCCAAGCTCTGAATAGAACTGCAGGTAGAAATGTGCAGATAGAAGCGCTGTATTTGGTCATGGGAATTGTACTGCAAAGTCTACTTGACACAGAACAATAGTGTCAAATTTAGACACATGCCAATGATTTCGATAAATTCAACAAATGCAAGTGATTCTTAATCTTTAATAATGCACTAATGTGTTGGCCAAATGCCCCTCTTTGGCAAAATTTCCTGAAAATGTTTATGTGTTATTAATAATCAGGAACTGTTTATGGGGGTTCTGTCCTCCGCAATGCATTTCTGGCATTTATAAATTAATTAACTCCTATGTAAGCTACATTTATTAAACCCTACAGAGCGATCTGAGATGAATCCTTCAACCGTGTTAAGACTGTTGTTATTGGGGAGTTTATCTACTGGAGATCCATTTAAAAAAGGCCTAAATAATCATTGTTGTACTTTTGTTCAGTAGAGTACAATTTACAAAATAAATAAAAATTAGTGTATATTTTAAATAGTGCTCTTATTTTGGCAAGTCACAAAATCAAAGTGAGTGATATATTGGTTACTTGTCATTGTGAACACACCACACCTTGCTCATTGGAACCTCAGGGGTAGTTTTATATTAACAATTACGGCATTTAGCAGGAGTTCTTATCCAGGGGTGTGTTTCCCAAAAGTTAGCAATACATTAGCAACTATGCTTTTGGAAAAGCCCCCCAGAGCGACTTACATTTCCTAATTTCAGGAACAGTTCCCATGAGAGCAACGTAGGGTTAAGGGTCTTGCTGAGGGAACCAGTCTTGGTAATGGCAAGCGTCCTACCTCTAGATCACAAACAACCCGGCTTTACCAGTATGGGATTTGACTGGCAACCCTCTGGTCAGAGGAGCAACTTCCTTTGCACAACCACTGCCCCTTTAAGTACATATAATACATTTCTAAATAAACACTCATCAGCGATTTTTAAATCCTCAGTTTATGGACTGCATCAGTCTCAGAAATCTTATATTGTGTTTCAATATAAGATAGAACAGTAACAAATCCCATACTAGCATGATATCTGTCAAAATTTGGATAATCGGTGTACATGTCTAATAAGGCTAATAAAGCATCAAACATTTTATTGAAAAATATAGTTTACAGTGTGCCTCCTTTAGGCAGCCACACCGGAGGAACCATGTCCACTGAGGTTACACACTCACAGCATGATGGTGCAGGGGCACCAGGGGGAAGCGTCGGCGGTGCGCCGAGCCCACGGCACAAATCTGGGGTCCTGCTTTGAGAGCTTATGACAGCGCTGCCCCACATAGCAGGTTTGAGTCCATCATTCTGAATAACACTCAGAGGGGTGCATCATGGGAAGGGGGGGTCATACCCCAGAGTTCGAGCAGAAGGGGTTCGACTCTGTCCAAACACGGTCTTATCGTGTTTCAAGCTGTGAGGAAGATGCGAAGAGGAGGACATTGAGGGGGATTGGCGGTGGCAGTGAGTATGCATATATGTGTGTGTTTGCACTCAGGAGTGAGATGAAACCTGAAACAGCAAATCTAGGGTGATCGCAGGTTGTGTGTTTGTGTGAGTTTGTGTGGAAGCGAGCAGTCAAGCTACCTCCCTAATCCAACAACGGACAGGGAGGCTGAACTGTTCTTCCAGCAGGAAGAGGTCAAAGGGGGAGGGAGAAGTCCTAATGTCCCCGAGCCATGACATTCCTCTTCCACACGGCACTGACAAACAAAAAACAAAACGGGGTTGCAGGCAGGGCAGTGGACACTCCATCATAAGGATAGGCCCTGGCACACAAGTGGACAGTGAGATATAGCAAGAGGAAGAAGGAGAAACACCACCACCCCTCCCCAGGTGTTTCTGTATCAACTAGATCCCTTTCCGTAATGAGCATGAGGTCACTGCAGAGGAAGAAGAAGAAGATGAAGATGGCGGTTAGTGTCAAAAATAAAGGGGGGTGAGAGTGAGCAGGGTATCAGGATGGACAAGTCATAGAGTGGCAGAATGGTATTGATGAAAGGATTAACCGCTTCAGTGCCCTATGAAAGTCAGAGACGGACCCAATCCCAGCATCCTCCTGGGACAGAGAGACATGATGCCCATTCTGTTCATCATGAGGCTCGTCTTATCACTATCCTGCCTCTCCGTCACTTATTGCAGCCCTGACTTATCTGACAGATTACCTTCAGATGTGCATATATTCTCTTTTCACTCTTCCTAATCTGCAAGCCATCCCTTCTATGATACCCCAAAGCAAGAGCAACCGTTCGATCATCACTCCCGCATAATGTGCATATTTTTTCTTCCGCTGTAAAGGTGTTTTTCTCTCACCCGAGTCATCCAAAATGAAAAGAAATAAGGAGCTTATGAACATTCAGCCTCCAAACTGCTTAATTCAATCCCTTTATCTAATAGAAATAGGTGGTGAATGGATGAGGTAAGTCAAGTGAAACATGGCACGAGTACTCCTTCAGAAACCTGCTTAGACCTCAGGCCCCCATGTTCATGACAAGAGGAAGAAAAAAAATTGGGATCTGAATAACGGACTTCACCAGCAGATGGGCTCATTTGTGGACTCAATTGCTACTAGAATCCAGGCCCGCTTGCATTAGATTTGGCCCTGTCTGCTGATGCGCCGCGCTGAATTCGATTCCAGGTCGGCTGGGCAGGCTCCACCACCCAGATGCTCGCGCTTCCGCGGTCCAAATTGGGATTAGACTCAGTCAGTATCAAACGTCCTATCGAGCAGCATCAACATTAGAACAACTGGCACGAGGGACGGCTCGTTTCGTTTTAAACGTTTCTTTTTATCTTCTGCATAAGGTCCTTTATGGAGACGAGGGGAAGAAGTCAGGAAAACGAGGAGTCGAAAGTTAAACTCCGACCGGCAGATTGCAAGCAGAGACTCGGTGTGTGTCTGTCAGGTTCCCGGTCCTCCCGGTGTCTCTCCAGACCTCGCGTCCTCACACTCCCCGAGGATGACTCATCTCTTGGCTCTCACCACCAGACAAGGCTGGCAGGGAAGAGGCCGTTCACACACCGGACATGTGCCACCACGTCTGGCCCTCTCTTCCACATCGCCAAGCACGGATCAGCTCCACTGCGCCGAGTCATTTTCACCCCCTCTCTCTTTCTTTCTTCCTCTCTTTCTTTCTCTCTCTCTTTCTCTCTCTTCGCTGGCCTCTCCCGCTCTGCCATTCTCACAATTTCAAGATTCAATATAAGGCAGGGCGTTTAATCAAAACTGACAATCAGATCCTCTAATCGATGTAATCCTAGACATCATGATTCTTTCCATTATTTTTAAAACTTTTAATCCTTTTTAAAACAAGGATATCGTTGATACCTTTCCACGAGTGTGTTCAACACAATTAAGGGAAATGGACAATTATGATCCTTTAAGTCAAAGCCTAAGGATGGTGATACACTTAGGTGGACACCAAGTATGAAAAGTTTAAATGAGCAAAAATGAAGGCAAAGATTTACCCATTTTTTTCTTTCCATTCAATTTTATTATATAGCACATTTTACTGCACACCTTGTCAGAAAGCAGCTTTACATTGTGAGTAAGCCCTTAACAAGTAAGTCTAAAATGAGGGCAAAAGTTGCTGAGGAAAAAAACCTTTAGAGAAACAAAGACTCTGAACAGGATTCCATTCACCTCTGGGACAGATAGAGCTAGCTAACTAAAGTTAGCAACAATACTAATTTAACTACTTTTTAGTAGCTTATGAGTAGCAAAGCAACTATTAAAAAGCTGTAACTATGGTTTGGCTTTACAATAGGTTCAGTGTAATTAGCAGAGGTGGACAGTAACAAAGTACATTTACTTGAGTACTGTATTTAAGTACAGTTTTTGAGTATCTGTACTTCGCTTAAGGAGTTTTGTTTTTTTGTTTTGGAAACTTAAGACTTTCACTACACAACATTTGAAAGACAAATACCATACTTTTTATCTGAGGATAAAACGTAAATGGTTTTCTTGCAGGTGACAGCCTATCAGTAGGGTTACGTTACACCTGTAGACTGTTCTAGCAAGCTAGTCAGAGGCTTTAGGTATTGTAAGAGTTGTGGTAATAATGCAACAGTGTGGTGAAAGAAGATTAATTTTTAATACTTAAGTGTTTTTTAAAACAAGTACTTCAGTAACTTGCGTAAAAATTTGGAGTAAAATTTGAAAGTGGTATCTGTACTTTCACTTAAGTAATGAAGTTAGGTACTTTGCCCACCTCTGGTAATTATCTATTTTTTTATTGCCTGTAGTATGGCTAAGCACTATATTAAACAGGTTATATCACATCTACGTTTAAGGATATGGTTAAAAGTATAGTTTCAATGTTGCTTCTACAGTGTAGCAGTGTGTATATGTGTCTGAATGTAACAGATTTAGTTTCAGGAGCTCACTGCAAGTTGCAATTAACAATGCCTCTGTACAACTCAGATAATCATGTAGTCCAGCTCGTCTGGTAGAGAATTAAATGGTTACTTTTATTGTTTACATATTATAGTTTAAAGGGGCCAGTGGTGCTATGGTGTGAGAAAGTCTGGGCTGGTGGCTATAATGGATTTGGGGACTCAAGTCTGGGAACAGCCTAAAAATCCACCGTTGGGCCCCTGAGCAAGGCCTTTAACTCCAAGTTGCTCCAGGGAGATTATTTGCTCTGAAAAATAGCATCTGACTGTAATCCTTAATAATAATAATTTTAAAATAATAGAATTATAGTGCGTAATATATGTGTTATATTTTTGTGTTTATATAAGTATATATAAGTTTATGTAATGAGGTGCTTTGAGTTTCTTTCCCAAAATCTAGCTCTTTCTGTCTCTCTCTCTCTAAAAATGTTCTAACTCTCTGCCTCTCTTTCCTTTATTTCTATTTCCGGTCTCCATACACAGAAAGGAAAGGAGACAATTTTCTATCTCACCATGTGGTTTTGACACCTATCCCTGATGTAGCGCATGCTTAACAAAGCACATGAGGACCCAGGCAGAGGCGGTGTGTTTGAGGAGCAGGGGTTCCTGCTTATAATGACAGAACCCATAGATGTGAGGCAGTGGACGGGAGAGGGCACCTCTACAGCAGGGAAATGATATTTTCAGATGTTGCGGGGGGAAACGGAGGGTAGAGGAGGGTCAGATTGGATCCAGTAGGGAAGACAAATGCTTGCTTTTGAAGCGAGGCTGAATCTACCGAGCATGACTCCTTGGGAAAGCTTCAGAACAGTTTTCACTTTTCTAATGTTGACCAAACTTCACTAGCTAAAGTCTGAGTTTATCTATATGTAGAAAATGTTTCTCTTTGTAATGTAAAGACCAACTAGGAAAAGAACTCTCACAGTAAGAGTCATTGTTCAACTTAAGGGAAAATCTGTAAAATGTTAACAATTCTTTGAGGTACAAGAGAGGAAAAAACAATCTGATCGAATGCTTAGTCGATGCTAATGTCTTCTGCAGATATTGAAAACTCCCTCCCTGTTCCACATGCACTAATCTGGCATTGATCCAATCCAAACCTCTTGTTTCTCATCTCAGTTCTGCTAAATTCAACATAGTTGCTGATCCATTAATCCCAGTGGCTTTATGCAAAGAGGTCAGGACAGAGTTTAGGCTGTAGTGTCATTTAAGTAATAATAATAATAAAAAACACAATAAACAACATCAAGTTGAAAGATAAATTCGTTAAAAGCATATAAAAGTAACACACCATAAGGCAGCTGTGAGAATATTCTGAACTCCAACCTTGTGTTGAGCCAGGCGGAGGGGCTCCGAGGCCTGTGGTGAGTGCAGATGGGTAATGGCGGAGGATGGGTTAATGGCAGAGCAGGGGAGACGACTTTGGCCCTGTGCCACCCCAATCTCCTCTGCTGTACTGATTAAGGAGGATGGTGTGTTGGGCTAATCCATCAGAACAGCCTGGAGCAAACTCAGGAGGAGAACAGGGAACACAAATGGGGATGGGTTAGTGGGTGGGGTTGAGGGAGGAGCCAGAAGAGCAGGAGAAATATGACTTTAGAGTACATTGAGTTTTGGGGTTAATTGTAAGGACCTAATTGTCATCTAAAAGATAGGAAAATAAATTTTCTTGTATATGAAGGCCTCATAAGGATAAAAAGTTTTATAAAGAAAAAAGCTATTATTTACATTTATCAATGATGGAAATCAAAGGCAACTGTCTCAGAAAGAAAGCAAGACCATGTTCATGTTTGGAAGAGGTGGGCTGGGCTAAGCTAGAGATTACACTGAATAACCAACAGACAGCATCAATTTTAACTACATTTCCAAAAAAGAAAAGAGAGAAAATATGCTTTGTGTAGCGATGCTATCTATATCTGCTCTTTGTTGGCAGACCATTCTCAGCTGTTAGCCTAAACATTTTTTTCAGAACAATTAATACTTAAACAGGCAGTGCATTTAGAACGGCATCATGAATGAGCAGGACGGGGAGACGTGTTTGTTTAGTCACAGTCTGTCTTCTTTTCAGAAAACTAAATCATTCAGCCATTTAGCAAATGGCTTTTAGCCTGTTTCATTCAGAGCGGAGTGAGGCCAGAACTGTTCGAGTTCCAAATTCTATTAAATTAGAGCCATATCTCAGCTGCAGAAAAACCACACACAGTTGCTATCTTTGTGAGTATTTAAATTGACACATTACCAGATCAGAATACTAGTGCACCTAACCCAAAGCTTATCCTCATTAACTAAGAGCAAATATTTTAATCTTTTTGGATTTATAAGGGTAATTCTTATTTACAGAATAAATCTTTTCTTTAAATGATATTCTTTCTTATGAAGTCCGATGCTCACATGCAAGAATGTCCCCACAAAGTCACAGAAATCTGTTTTTTAAGGAAATAATCAGCTCCAAATATCTAAAATCCTGCCTCACACACACCAAACACACACTCATAGCTCACATACACAAACTGCCAGTATTTTTGGTCTCTTGCAGACTTATTAAATATTTGCTTTTATTTATTAGGGAAGTCCACATATCATAAATATCTCTTTATATATTATACATGCTGAGATACATGTACAGATATTTATTTTCTTAGCCCTAACCACAGACTTAGAAATCCTTTTCCTCTTTTACTTTCAAATTCTTTATTTATAGGCAATTTTAATGAATACTGCAATATTTCTTTTATAGGTTTTGTCTGACAGTCTGGACATTCACATGCTTCAGTGGTTGGTAACCATGTTTTACATACACATACACAATTGTACACACAGACCTACACACACACACATTAAGTTCACGCTGAAGTAATAAAGATTCCATGCCAAGCACGGGAAGAGATGAAAGAGTAAACAGAGCACAATAGAAAGGAGCTTTTGCTATTCGTGATGTTCTTCAATAGAACACATTTGGCCTCTACTTGCTTTTATCCCAGTGTGAAGGCCATCATCTCTGTACACATCCTCAATCTCGCTCTTCACTACCTCCTCACAACTCAGCACATAATCAAACCGCACATGCTTCTCTGCCTCTCATTTCGTCCTTGGCGGTAAGTTGGTGTGTGTACGTGTGTGTAATCACGCATTTAGCCCTTTGTGGGGACTGAACGCCCCCGAAACTAAATTGAACATTGAATTGTTAATGCTGGGCGGGCATTTCATGACACAAAATGCCCTGCTTTTATCAAAAAACTGCTTTCATTTGTAAAACTAAAATATGTTCCTTCTGTTATCATAGTCAAAGTTACGTTTAGGTGTATGTGTAGAACTGCATAGCCTAATTAACTCCAATCCAAGCAATCCATTCCAATGTGAATCACAAGGTTAAGATTGTTAAATTACTTGCAACATTTTAACAGTTACCATGTCACATACAGGAGGTATTTATGACCTTTCATTTTTAGTTTGAGAGTCGTTACAAGTAGCAATGGTACTAAGTTAATTACTTTTTCCAGTAGCTTATCAGTAGTAAAGCTACTTTTAAAATGGTGTAGCTTTAAAAGTAACTAATTACTTCATAGAAGCGGTATCTTATTGGCTACAGTGCAACACAGCACACTATTGGCAACTGCGAGATGAAGTCAGAGGATGGAAATAGCTTTGTTAGCTGCTTTTTCGCTTTATCTTGTAGTGTAGCTAACTGTTACATTGTATGAGTACCTCAGTTTTAAGCTTAGATACATTTAATCATAACTAGCTTGTAGCTTGTACCTCACAAGGATAGAAAAACAGATGAGCATGCATGGAGGCTGAGCACAAGTGACATCTAAAAGCCTCACAGCTCTCATCATCCTCAGCTTCATCTCCTCAGACTGCAGTGCTCATTAAAGCAAACAGTTCCTCTGATGCCATTCCACCACCAGCTTAGTCTGCAGTTGCCTCTGTGTTTCACCATAGAACAGATTCCCACCACTCGATGATGCTCCCATCTCCTCTGCCCCACTGCTGAAGGGCTTTATGGGGTGAAAAAGAGGCAAACCCACTCTTAAAGTCCCCTCCCAGCTGCTTATCCTGACACTGGGGGGACGTTAGCGACATCTGGGGTGACATCATGTAAATTTGACTGCTGTGCTCGGGCTGTGAGATAGAGGCCACACTAACACAGGCATATGTCACCATATGGCCCACAGAATGTAGCTCTCAGTCATTATCTACAGAAGGGTATGATGGGGAAGGAGAGGATGAGAAACTTTGCTGAGTGGGTTGTTCTAAGGAAAGAATGGAGGATGCATTTGTCTAGAACTGAATGTGATTATTTTAATTTGGAATATGAATTTATGAGAGGAACACAAATGAGGTGGTGGCCTCTGTTCACTTTTAGTGTGATCTTCAGTGTGTCCTAAGCAATGAACCTATGTCTGGGAATTGATGCAATTTGACTATTTTATATAAAATACATACACAGCATCAGTAATAAAAACATGGTGGTGGTCTATTGGTAATATACTCATCTACACAACAAGGTTCAAGACTCTATCCTACCGCCAACACTACTACCACTGAATCCCAGAGGAAATGAGCAATGTTGTAAAGATAAATCAGTGAAGTCCCTGTAAAAACCAATTGTGTAAACAGTTCATAAATGTTTATTTTTATGTAGCAAATTATCATAGCAAATCAAGTGTACCTTAGCAACTAACACAGTGTTGCTAACATAGTTAGCAATACGTTAGCAACTACGCTTTTGGGAAATGCACCCCAGATTGGGATACGTCTCTCCACCTGTCAGGATGCAAATGCTGAACATAATTAAATCTTTTGCAAATGAAGCTTTCGTTTCACACAGATACAACTAGTGATATTTTCAGACTCTTACTCATTGTTAGATTTTTTTGTCACAATTTTCATACACTCATTAACTTTTGTAATATGTTGGTCAAACTTAAAATAATAAGAGCATAATTAAAAGTTTATTTTTATAGCATTTGTCTCACATAAGTCACAATGCACTTTACAAGAGAATTAAACATATATAGATAAAATAGCCATTCAAACTACATGTTTTAAACAGTAAAACTAAAGCAAAATGTATGAAGATGTAAAAGGATGACCTGTTACATGGATTTCTCAATCTGTCTTAAAAAAGAATTCACTAAAGCAGGTGTGGGGGGTGGTCTAATCGATACGATGCTCACCTCTTGATCTACATCTAACACTACCACCATGAGCAAGACCCTTAACCCCAAGTCGGCCCAGGGAGACTGACCCTGTAATTAGGAAATGGAATATGCTCTGGATAAGAGTGTTTGCTAAATGCTGTAAAACTAAAGCAGCAGATTGCTCACTGCACCTAAAAATGTAGCTAACATGGCCTCAAAAAGTCACCATGGAACTTTAGATTGGTACATGGGAAGACAGTAAAGGTAAGCTGATTGACTTGAGAGTTGAGGATGAAAGGCGAGAAGACCAGGGATGAGCGAGGCCATGTATCTGTAAAATGTGATTATTTTAAACTTTACGCCTTAAATAACAGGAATTGTGTAAAGACCAACTATGAGGTAATGAGTTGTGTAATGTACTACAAAAAAGTTATTTCTGTGTGTAGGCATATTTATGTAGAGTGAATCTGGAGAGGGAGGCACAGTGGTGTGGTGGATAGAGCTGTTGCCTCACAGCAAGAGGGTACTGAATTCAATCCCCGGGTCAGCAGTGGGAATTTTTCTGTGTTGAGTTTGTGTTCCTTGCGTTCACATCGATTTTGCGTAAATCCATGCAAAGTCCAAAAGCATGCAGTTTAGGCTGATTGGTGTGTCTAAATTGTTTCTGTAGATGTGAATGTTGGTGTGTGTGCCCTGAGGTGTGTTGGCCCCAGCCTCAAACCTCAAGTCTTGAGATAGGCTCCGGTCCCACAGTTGACCCCAATTGGGACTCAGTAGTTTAGATAGTGAATGAATGAATGAATGAATCTAGAGAACAAAAAAAATAGTTTTTGCTATTGATGTTTGAGGATAACATTCTTCCAGGTTCACACACATACATATACATACACTGCCTGTATTCTTGGGCTTGCTTTTACTTTTTTTGGCACATCAGAGCTAGTGATGGAGATCTACTTACAGGCTAAGAGTTCCAGTTGGAATAAAAGTGTGATTTACAGGACAGTACCACTAACCAGCTCTGTTCTAACCGGTTTGTTCCCTCTTCCTCCTCGAGTTTGTCGTCTAGCTTTTCCCCCATTGAAATGTGGACATTGATTTATTGGAGTGCAGCCCCGTGGAAGTTCATTGGCAGATCGGCCACTAATGAGGGGCACAGTGCCAGGAACTGCGCGAGAGCTACCTATAGATCTAGAGGATAAAATCACATTCAGGTGTCAATCCTACGCCGTATTAATAAACCCCAATGGACATGGCTTATTGTTACAGAGAGGCCCTGCTCTCGCCACCGCGGGCCACGCTGCCACTGCACTCATCCTCTACATTCTCTGTTTTTCCTTCTCCCCCATCCTCCTTCTTCTCCCTTTCTTTCTCTCTCTCTCTCTTCAAGTCTTCCCCGCTCTCCTGAGGAAAGAAGAAGCAATCAGTGGCCTGTTATTAGAGCTGGAGGCTAAGGCAGAGGAGAGGGTTACAGCACCTCCGTAATCATTTTTCCTGTGACGGAACCCCAGAGCCCCATACAGCACAAAGAAGGAGTGGCAACGGCAGGTCTGGAGTGAGGGAGGAATAAAGGAGGCTGGAAAATCAAAAAAGTGACACATAAACACACACAAAGCTTACATATACAGTACATAACATATAGATGGTGGAACGGCATAACAGGAATTGTTTGCTTTTATGAAGACTGCGGTCTGATACGTTTTCTCAAATTCATTCAAATTTGCTTTTATTTAGTAGCACAGCCCAGGGTCATAAATAGTTCACATATGAATTACACAACCTACATTTACAAAATTATTTTCTTAAAATTAACCCTAACCAAAAAGAAATGTTTTCCTCTTTTAGTTTTGAAATGTCACTTAATAGCACTATAAACCACTTTCTGATTGAGTTTATTAAACTGTCTACACACAATTCTGGGGCAAAGAAAAAACAATTGGAAGCATCTGTAATAGAAAGAGAACCCTCCAAGTTGTTCCAGTGCTCCATCGCATTTGAGGCAAAATGACTGTTCGTAGCCAATGAGCCTCCTCCAAATGTACTTTCAGATAGCTGGAAGCTGTGGCAGGTTGAAAAGCCCGTGAAATAGCCCCCATTTCGCAAATGGCTCCACAGACAGCGGTCAAAACATAATGCTGTCATGCTGAGAGCAAGGACCCTTGCAGCACTCTGCCTCCGAAAGCCTGGGGTCAGGAGTCAAGGTTCTAGTGAAGGCTAGAGCATAAAGACCGACAGCAGACTTTCACGAGGAGAGAAAGAGCGTGTTGCAAGATGTCGCCCGTCGGGTCAGCAGTCAGCTTTTGGGTTATGTCTCCATTTGTACTCTAGTGCTACTTTTGCTGACCATTAACCGAGAAAACGACGGCGGCTTCCAAAGACGCCGTCCCGAGCCTTTAACTAGAGCTGACCCCTGAGAGACTCTCTCTTTTCTGTGGCGCTCGGGACAGCAGGGGTGCTCCCGCTCTCCTAATGGGCACCGCGCGCTTCTCCAATCACAATGCAGCCTAACCCAGCCACATCCTAACCATGGCAACAGCGGCAGCGGTGGCCGTGGTAACGGCGAGCGAGCTGTCACCATCGACACCGAAAAAGGGGCGCGCACAACAAAGGCAATTATCCCTGTTTAAGAGCCAGCCGGAGTCCTTGGGCACAGCGCGATAATTGCCTAGAGATGTAAGAAGAGAGAAAGAGGACAAGACATCATTTAGAGGAGGAGGGAGGTTGGGGAGAAGGGAGGTATGAAGCATTCACTGGTACAGTGGGTTATGAGGATGATGTGAGGTATGAAATTATGGCACGCAGACAGCAAACAGGCCGACCTCACGCTCCGATATCAGGAGATGACAAGAAAGTGTCTGCTCCGGGCTGCCAGACTTGCACCGCTCAGCATACTGAAAAGGTTAACACTGTCACTCACACACAACTTACTCATGGACATGCACACACACAATACCACTACACATATACATATACATACTTATGCTTATAACTTTGTGAAGTCCAGGGATCATAAAAACTTCGTCCATTGTTGGTGTTTTTTTATTTTTTGTTACAAAACGATTCTATAGGTCAGTCATCACGTAGGCCTGACAGTTTTAGAAATATTTAACCAGTGAACAGTGTTGAAAATGGCTTGTTCTTACTGTATATTTATACACAATGTTCATATATTTATATAATGTTCATATATATATATACATGTATAATTTTATGTATGTTTCTACAAAATCATAATAAATGGGTGTTGATGTATAATTCATATAGTCCAGGTTCAATTTGTATGTCACACATGTAACTAGCTGTAATAATAACTTCAATACATTAATAAACTGGAATAATGTAATAAACCTAAATCCACAGACTATATTCTCATAAACCCTAAATTTCAAGTGTTCTTTTCAGTTATAGAATATGTCAAAATATTTATAACCCACTGTGGACATCCGGTCCTCAACAAACATGATTTAAACAAACACACACACACACACACACACACAAACACAGACTTCTGTAATCTCATACAATAACACAGACACTGTCTACACATGCACGTGAGCGTAACAAAAGGACAGCGCATCTGCATGTTCAGGCAGCAACCATATTCAAATTAAAGAAAAGCAAAAGATGATGAAAAAATAATGTAAGAAAAGGTGGGCGTCTGACAGATCATCAGTTACAGTTAAATCCAAAAATTGAAAATCTGCACTTAGTCAATGTGCCACAGACAAGAGCAAAACAAAGGAGCACATTCAGACAGTGTGTATGTGTGCATTCATGAATGTGTGTGTGTATGTACGTGTGCCCTACCCTCCCACACAGGCAGCCCAAAACCTGGCAACGGCGGGCTTTTTTTAGAGCACATTCTTCATTTTCTTGACACGCAGAATGTAAAGTTATTTTCCCCCCGCTGTTGTTTGTGGAATTTGATTGGCCGGAATGTTGCTAGCCAAAATTTCTGCTCGCTCCGGCAACAGCCGAGCACCATTTCCCCCGATGAGAGGGGGGCCTCCGCTTCTGATTGGCTCCCAGACTGGGCCCACCTTTTCATATCACTCCACCATCCAGCGCGCTAATTTATTCCAAGGGTGTCACACTCCTGGCTGAAGTGAGCGTTTTACGTCGCCTCTCTGCCTCGGCATCTGTCTCGCTAGTGGTAAGAGAAAGGTGGCAAAAGTAGGTGTGTGTTCTGTGACCGAACCTCCGAGAGCCAATGAGCAAAGTGCGTCTGAGTCTGTTGTGAACAAGTACAGGAGGGGTATGTGTGTGGTTCAGTGTATGTGTGTGTGTGTGTCTGGCAAACAGAGGCGTGTCTGTTTGGGAGGGGTGAACCAAGGGCACAGACTTCCCCTGAATGAACATGAATCTCTGTCAAACTTATTCACAAGTGCATTGAAAACAACACAAGCCAATGAAAAAAGGAGACAACAACACCCGATTTACGTCTTTGTGACTCTCAAACTAATTAATAAAAAGGGATTAGAGACGTCAAATGAGTCTCAGAGGTAGAGCATCACTGAGATAATAAGAATAATTTAAAAAAAAAAACAACGCAAGGCTGGCAGAGCGCCAGGTCATGCCCGTCTCCATCTCAGCCCACCAGCAGGCGACGGGATTGAATCTCACCCTCTGAATAACAGTGTGGCTTCACAATGACTGCACAACGACAAACAACTCATTTGCCATCTTTCCACTGGGTCTGAATGGGGATCTTTAAAGGTCAATCCTGAATACGCTCTGACCTTGCTCTGCTTGTCGCGAATCTCACCTGCGGCTGCTTCGTAGGCAGATCAATAGCTGGTACCTGTGGGGTCATTTGAATAATCTGCTTAGTGAACCGTGAGCCTGTTTGGAGGCCCTGGATGAACATGCATAAATTTCCTGCCATGCTCGCTGTTAGAAGTGTGCATCAGGACTCCAACACCCCTCCAGCACACACAGGGTGCAAACCTGCTACTTTTAATAGACCTTGGATGAGTTGGTTTAGTGTTGATTACTAGTTTCCATTTTTAAAGTATTGCTTAAATTAAAATTAGTTTTACTTTCTCTTTATATTTCTTTATATACAAATTCTAAATTCACATTGTGATTACAGCACAGCACACTATGCGCCACAACAAAATATGACCTCTGCATTTGACCCAATCGTGAAGGAGCAGTGGGCAGTGTTTTGGGGCAGAGCCTGGAAATAGTGCTTGGTGATGGAACCTTGCTCATGAGTACCTCAGTGATACCTTTGCCGGTCCTGGATTCAAACTGGCGACCTTCCAATCACAGAGTGAACTCCCTGACTGCCACGCTACCTGCTATACTGCCCCAATTTAAAGGAAACATTTTGTTTGTGATGCACTGAACATATGACTGATTACATGATTCTTAGAATACTCAGGAATAAATGTTGGGATTTTGTTAATACATGTATTATTTAGTTATTTTCTTTTTTGGAATTATTTTATTTACGTTTCATTTTATAAAGTTGCCTAGTCACTTTAATTGAGCCCCCTTGTTCTTTTTGTAATATGGATTACAGTAAACAAATGAGTTTTCAGACCAATGCATTTCACATTATACCCAGTGCTATGTATCGGACATACTAATTGATTTTATGGTTTGAGGCATCATTGTGCTCTTCCAAAAAGGTACTGAATACAATCTTAGCACACAGCATGCTTAACTAAGTTCGGAGAAGCCCTGCCTCCACACAGAACTACAGTAGAGATGACAAAACCACCAAGCAGTGACACTAAACCAACCTGGAGGACCTTGAAAAAAAGGCTTTTTTTTCACCCTTAAATTTAGAAGAGTACCTGAATTTTCCCCAAACCTTTTCTGCCGCTGGACAGCCCCCAGGTGTGAGGATGCCTATTTTTCCAGCCTCAGCAACGGCCAGAGGATCTTGAGACTTCAAACAAGGACTTTCTGACTTTACAGGGTGCAAGTCCTTCAAGAAGACTTAGACAGTAGCCTGCCAGCATCTCCACCGCCCCTACAGAGTCCCACACACTTCACAAAGTCACAGTACCAAATTTTCCACACGGGCCTATATAAACAGCCTACATTCTACATAATAACATTATGGAATTTGTCTGTGCATGTTTGCATCTGTGTGGGTGTGAGCTCCCAGCGTGTGCGAATGTCTCTTGACTTTACGTATTCCTCCCCCCCCTCAGTCTAAGCAGATTCATCTCTCTCTCTTGTTTTAATGCATATGAAGTAAGCTGCTCTCTGTCTCCCGGTTTTGGCAGCCTCTTCCCAGGCTGTTAATTGCACTTGGCGTCCACGTGAGATGGAACGTGCAGCTGCTACCTCTGTTTCCTCTTTGAAAACGGCCCACCAAAAAGGCACAAAGTTCACAAGAATGTTTTGCTTTCGAAACGCATGCAGCACACCAGGCTGACAGAAAAATGTTACTGTCTCTAAATTAGAGCGTTTCGCATTCCTCCCTCAGTACACCGTGCCACCAGAAGTGTGTGTGTGTTTTTATACGAAGGCTTGGAGAGGGACGAGGGCATTTCAGTAGTGTCGCACTCGTTTGGGTGATTGATTCTGTATTTAAATCAGTCTGTTTGCACCCCGCGACTAGTCTAGTGACAGAGATTAAACGAACCAATCAGCAGCCTGCAATGTCTGTGTTCACCTCCTGTTATCTCTGGGGGCCGTCGCCATCCAAAGAAACACGGTCCTTCTGTGATGGATGCCTGTAACCCCCCCACTCTGTCTTTTTTCCCAACACACATAACACATCCAAACTCACACTTCACTTTCACTTCCATTAAAAACAGGCATAAAAGAACACAATTTTTAGCTCTTATTTCATATTCCATCAGCTTTCGGAATACAGGCGGTAACAAAGAACTGGCAACTCTCCAGGCTGAGAATAACAAGCACGACTCTCTCCGCAGTTTTTCTCCTCTCAATGGCCTGCTAATTAAAATAAACCTAACACAATAACTGCCGCCTAATGACTCCGCTGCCAAATAAATATAGAGAGCGCACAATCGCCCCGCATTGTAATATGTTTAAATATCCAATTAATTACAATTTGTCAGCAGGTAATCAAAGAGGGGACGCAGACAATAACCCGCCATTGTTACTCCATCAGATAAGCGTTTGATTCCTCTGGTCCGGGCTGAAAAAAATGTCACGTTTTCCAAATAAACCACCCGCTGCAAATGACTTTGATAACTTATCGCTAAGAAGGCTAAAATTTATTCTGAAGCCAGGCAATCAGAGAATATAATAACTTTGTCAAGGTCAATAAACATTGCTTATTTATCATGCTTCTTCTTCCTTTTTTATGACTGGCATAGCAATAGAAGGCCACAGCTCCCCTTTGACCTCCACTCTCCATTATCTACTCTGTGCTTCATGTTCCTCGGTGGCTATTTTGGGATCCCAGTGAGCTCATCCCAAATTACATATTTTCATTGACTTGTCAGGGAATCATTAGGAAATGTTAATATCCGACTCCAGATAGCCCAAATTCATTTTCTTGCTACAGTTAACCTATGAGAGGAGCCCAGCTCAGCTTCAATAATTAATAACTGCAGATTAAATATCTACAGTCTAATTAATGAAAGAGGGTAATTATTTATGTTATGCTTCATTACTCACCTTTCCTTTAGGTTATTAGTTTGCTTACTATTATTACCTCTTCATTGTGTTCAGTTGGGCTGCAAAACGGTCCTTATTTCTTGGTTTAGATGCTGCGCTGCAGCAATTAAATTAATTCAATGAAACACAGTCAAGTTGATCTTCGGATTTCTGATTGTGTCACATTCAGCTTTATTATTCTCTGGAACATACCCTAGACCACGAGTGAGAGCGAATCGGCTCTGACAGAGTTATTGAGAATATGGAAATAACTCTTCCATAATGAGCAGATGTGAGCTTGGCAGCGGGAGCTTCCTCCTATCTCTCCCCCCTTCTCCTCCCTCTCTCTCTCTATCTATTCCCACCCTCTCTCACTCCCTCTGTCAAGTCATTGAATTTCAGAGGATTCAGAATGACTTCACATGCTTGCCTGGGACTAGTTATCTGTCTGCTTAAAGCCCAGGTAGGGTGGAAATGGGGTGTGTGGGTGTGACGAGGGTCATTAGGATGCCGTTATTTGCTGTAGTGTTTCGCTGCAGGTCCATGGGGGACTGAACTAAAAGTCTCACTGATCTTCTAGCAAAAGTTCAGCAAAAGCCTGTAGTTTCCAGAGAGTTCTGAGACTATTTGGCATGAACACAGACTTAACATTTCATCTTCTCTTCTTTGGAGATGTATTTTTGGTCTAACACAGTTGGAACTTTTCAGTCCCTCTGATGTAACTTTAAGCTGTAAAATGATATGAAAGTGGAGTTTTACATTTTTCAGACCTGCATATAGGCCGAAATAATAGGCTTGTAAAATAATTAAATCATATGCCATTTGTCAAAGAGGATGTCTGCTGAGTCAGTAGTTGCATGGTGACTTTACTTAGCTTGTCACTAAATAGATGGGACGGAGAGTGAGTGAGTGAGTGAGAGAGTGAGTAAGTGAGTGAGTGAGTGAGCGAGTGGGTGAATGAGTGAGTGAGTGAATAGGAGTGAGTGAGAATAAGAGTGAGAGGGAGAGAAAGAGAGGAGTGAGCCTTGCCTGAACTCAATTATGAGAGAGAATTTAATGAAAAACAGCCATTTCTCATAAACAGCTAATTCGCTCTCTAACGCAAGACTGAAGTGTACATGTACTCCAGTGGAATCCACCAGGCATACATTTCCATCTGAAGTCTAACCTAATTATTTTAATTCCTTCATTTCATCCCCAATTCTACCTGAGTACACACTGTAGTGAGACATATTAAACATGTTACAAGTAGCTGACGGGGTTGCTAAAGCATTCCGGAACATTTCCGTTCCTGGAAGGCCCATTTGATTTCATTATTTCATGCATTAGTCACAACACATACTCACAGTTTTCAGAAAATGATGCAGTGTAATTAAAGCATACTAAAAGCTCTTGTAGCAGGGCCTCCATATACTGCTATATAATTACTGAGGTTACAGGCTTGGACTATATTACATTCCATTAGAGATCTTCATTTACAACACAGCTTGACCAAGAAACTTCAGCCTGCCGGATTACACAGTCCGTGCAAGTGCAAACAGTTCCACATGCTTTAATTATATTACTGTCTGTTCCATTTACCTACTTTTATAACACAGGGCCTACTAAAAGCCTACATCACAGGCAAGAAGCAAAATAGAACAATTTTCCAATTTGCCATTTCTTAGTGAGAGAAGAAGTGAATCCAGCAGAGTGAAGCAAGGAATGGAAAACAAATGACAGAGAGAGAGAGAGAGAGAGAGAGAGAGAGAGAGAGAGAGAGAAAGAGGGGAAGAGATGTAATGTGTGAGCATATGTTTCTCTGTCATTAGCTTTTCCATTATCACTTATGAGAGCTGTGGCTGATTCTGTTGTTTACAGCCAAATGTCTCTCTGAACGTTATTTCAATGTGCCACACCTGTATATGCAGTAAACAAGATGTGACGCTTATCCGATTAGTCTGAGTTTGTGTGAGCTTCTGCTAGTGTAAAACTGCTGGAGATTTAACACTGAAAACTCTGGCAGAAAATCACAGAAGACATGAGTTTGATCGGTTTGTTGAGTATATCTCTTCTACTACTGTAGACTTTCTTTTGGATCACGTAATGACAAAAGGAGACGAGAGACGTGAATCTAAGAACAGTGCATCTACACACCTACTTAAGAGAAAAAGGAACAATTGACAGTAATGGTGAGTTGGATGGGTGAATGGATGGATTGATGGATGGATGAATGGATGGACGGATGGATGACTGGGTCTTGATGGATGGGTGCTTGGATGGATGGATGGATGGATGGATAGATAGATCAAAAAGAGATTAAAGAGATAAAGTTTCTATACACAAGATCTGCATTATTTGAAATAATGTACAAAAAATGTGTCCTCTGTTTAATTGGTTCTAAATATGCTTCAAGCTTGGAGAAGAAGGTGTGAAATAACACTTAAGAGTGTAGGGCTGGAGCAAGTGTTTATCTAGGGAAGGTGTGTGCCTTCTGTGAAACTGGAAAAAAATAGCATGGGTCACACAAAAAGGGCATGGGCAACTTGCCCTTGAGAGCTAGCCCTGTCCAGACTCTATTCTCCTATCTCTCATTCTTTTCTGTGCCAGACAGGAAGGAAGAGTAGGGACAGACAGAAAGGAGAGCCACGGTCAGGTAAACAGAGCTGGAGGGAGAGCCCAGAGTCCTGAGGGATTTCTGTTGAGGGGTTTGTGAATATTCAAGTGTATGGGCTTCTACACACACATACACATTCAGACCCTTTTTTTTTTACAGATTTGTAAGATCAATTCAATTAAACAAATCGTCTCTGAAATAACAATAACAATAATAATAATAATACATTTAATTATACATTTTTATTATTATTAAAGAATTGTTAAGACCAGTTCTGAACACAAAAGAGATATTCCAGGAGTCACACAATGACTAAATATATTCACGCTTTCTCTTCAGATGCCCACAATTTAATATACTGACTTACCTGCTATTGTTCTACTGGGGCCTTATTAAACCAAGTGAGGGGAGAGAACTAAACTCAAGGGGAAGATTTACATTTTGAAGAGAGAGAGAGTGTGTGTGTGTGTGTGTGTGTTTCTGTGGGCAGTGTGGGAAGGCAGGTTTTAGGGATTTGCGAGGACCTAATTGTCTGATTTCCGTGGTTTAGTGAAGGAACATAAGGACCTCACAAAGATGGTAAGGTGTGTGTGTGTGCATGTCCACGTGTGTATGTGTGTGGGAGGGGGAAATGAAGAAAACAGAGGAAGAACAAATAAGAGAGAAGGAAAATGAGAGAAAGAAAGAGACAGAGAGGGTGAAAGAGAACGAGGAGAGAGTGTGTGTATGTGTGTGTGTGTAGCAGGTGTCATTAATGCCCTCCAGAGGCAATGCTAGACTGAAGCCTGGTTGATTGGGAATCTCAGAGACAAAGACCTCCAGGAGAGAGAGGCCCCAGCCTGTAGTTATGCCCCCAGCAGGGAGCCACTATTTCTGGGTATGGGGGGCCCTCATTTAGTCCCCTCCCTCCATCCATCTACCCATCCATCTAGCCCTCCATCCCTCTGTCGACTCCTTCGCTAGCAGCAGGCCAGAGATGGTTTTTGATTCTCTGATTGGAAAGAGGGCAGTTTTGCCTCTGCTGGGCCCCTCATTTGCATCCTCATTTACATAAACCTCTGCATATTAAAACTCCCTCAAAAGCGGCTGCTTGAGCCTCAATGCTGCTTTCTGTCTCGTGCAGAGTCATACTGAGCCTTCCTCTTGCTTTTCCTCCAGGCACATCTCTCTTCTCGCTACATTTACAGTATTTTAAACTCAGATTCTCATTCACACTTTCATTCACGTTTTTTTCCTGTAGTAAAAATGTGTGAATCTGTACCAGTGAATGACAGCATGTGTTTTCACTTTGCTTTTGCTAAAGGGCTCAATCCACCCAGATGAACATTCTCTGTTTTTACCAAATCTCTAATCTGTATGAACTAGCTAGGCAGCTGAGTTTAGGACAGATGTGCAATGTCAGGCTGCTCAAAACTTACTTACACTGCTAATGAACTGATGAGCTCAATGTCACTGCAGGAAAACCAACAACATCTTACTTGCCTAAGTTCCATAATACATGCACGCTTATCATTCGTCAATGAAGGTTCAGTAGATGATATGTAAACTGCCTATTCTCTCATAGTAGACAGCCATAATTAACGCTAGTAATGAATGGTCTACCAAAAATACAAATCATAATAAAAATTAACTACCGCCCCAATTATAACAGTAACTGGGGTGAAAAGGGCAATTGTGAAATGATTTTCGGCTTTACTAACTATTAGTAAAGTAATTAATTAACACCAGTTTCTTGTTTTTCAGATATGAGTTAATGGTACAAATGATCATTTATGTTATAAAATCCATTCAACATTTCAGAAATTCTGGTTTAATAAGAGTCAAATGAAATATTACTGACTGTAGCTAAGTGAAATGTGCAGGAATTCACCGAACTAGCAGTAAAGGCAAAAATACAAGAAATACGTTTTTAGACAACAACTTGACTTGGGCCAACTGTGTTCTGATGTATATCAGGCAACATTTACACATAGTTGGGTATTTACAGAAACAGCTATTTCCCCTTCTCCATTTTTAATAATATCCTTGTTCACACCAGTTCGTTTTCCAAAGAGCATTCATGTAAAGGTCCCATATTATATTTTTTCAACAAGTTAAAATAGGTCTGAGCTTCACTAAACATGTCTCTGAAGTAGTTTGTTGAAAATACTTCTCAGATTAGACATTTTCACCTGCTTTTTACCACTCTATTTCAGTCCCTTTTCAGAACAAGCTGTTTCTCATTAGTATTCCTAAATGTGAATGAGCCGCTGCAGCCCACACCCCTCTCCGGTATCGGGGCATAGGCAGCACAGCGAGTATGTACATCACGTGAAAATAATTGGCAAGGCTGCTGCTAACAGACCATCCATACAGCCATACATGTTCAACACAACACTCCGCTGGCAGCAGTGTAACAAGAAGCATAAAGCCTTGTTAGCCCATCAGAATCCTGAAGAAAACAAAACAATGAATGACATGATTTCCTGTTCCTGACACTAATGAACTTGTGTCGCATACTGTGACGTTTGAAAACTTAAAACTCTCTTTTCTCAACTCTCAACTTTGTCCGGAGGTTTCAGAAATAATTGTTTTCAGTGAATTAAACCTCAGTTTTCATGTAAATGGAAGTCAAAAACGCATGGATATATGTGACTCTGCACGGCAAAACCAGTTGCTTGTCGCAAATTTTCAAAATTGAGTTATTATGTTTTGATGAAGGGGCACAAATCAACCTCCAAAACGATACCTATATCGAATGAATCGGATGCTATATAACTGAGATATCAACATTCAAAGGAGTCGGGTTTCTCCTGTCACGCCAAGTAAGAAACGGAGAAATCTGCCTTTGAAGTTGACTATCGATGTAGCACTCACAGGCGCTTGGTGCGGTCGTGGCTACGTTTGCATTTACGGTAGCTGCATTCACAGCCACACGGATAGCCTACCTGCGTTAGGTTAACTGAACTTGGGAGACGAAGATGGATTCCGGAAAAATATCTTCATGCTAGTCAACCAGTGGATTTACTGTAAATATTGAAGTAGAGCGGTCAAAACAGAAACTTTTAACATTCTGCTGGAATTGAATTCCTCACCTCAAGAAAGTCACGTTTTTAGGATGGAAAGGGTAGGTTTTTCAGGCAAATTTATTCACAACAGTACAGTATAGACCTTCCACTGTTTCAAAACACTAAAAACAAAAAATCCAATATTTTACCCCACGCAACATAAACGGTCGTTTTTCTTGGAAACCTCCCTTGCGACAAGCGACTGGTTTTGCCATGCAGAGTCACATATCATTTTCCCAGATACCCGGCTACATGTAAATGGGGTCTCAGTTGGGGCAGTTGGTGGTATAGCAGTTAGGGACTTGCCCTGTGATCAGAAGGTCGTCGGCTCAAGTACCAGACAGGTAACGGTGTCACTGAGGTACTCCTGAACAAGGTACCAAGGTCCTCATGCACTGGCCATGTCAGCTGCCCACTGCTCCTTAATGGATGGGTCAAATTCAGGGGTCACAATTCATTATGGTGCACTGTGTGCTGTGCTGTGGTGTATTCACAGACAAATCATTACTCACTTAAATTCAATTAAATAAACATGTGCCAGCAGGACTATGAACACAAAAGAAGACTCACAATAAACCAATTAAGAAGAAATCATATCTTAACATAGATGTAAATTTGATTGGTCACAACTTTTGGTTACATAGGCCTGGGCGCCAATCAACCAAATGTTTGCACCAAACTGGAGAAGATTCTAAGCTTTCATGCTGTTTGGACTGTAAGAAGTCTCTTAGACATACTACATGTTGTATTGCAAACCTTACAAACAGTTACAAGCCACAAACGCTACCCCAAACACTCCAAACGTAAGAGTACAATGTCAGTGCAAAAGGAAATATGCATCAGCTATGAATAAACCCACCAAAGCGTCACTCCCCTCCACAAAACACACACCTTCCATCTTCCTCTAGTGTCTAGTCGTTAGCATAGAAAATAGGAGAGAAGGCAATTTAAGAAAGAAAAACATCTCTCTACCTGACTGAACACAAGAGATGAGATATGGGCTGCACTGGCTTTGTGTATACAAACATGCATCGATGGTCACATCTTTCCATTCTGCATTCAAATCTTATTTTACATGGGAAAGAGTGCTGAGTCTAATGAAGGTGGGGGGGAAGTGTGTTTGATTCATAGCCATATTTCATTAGAGCTGACAGTGACATGAAACCACAGCGACATTCATTTTCTTGCGTGTTCACTCTCTCCGTTTCCCTCAAGATCCTTATTGCTGTGCATTAGACCAAAAGCAACGATAGCAGGGTGAGAGGGTGAAATCGCTCTCTTCTTCTCTTTTTCTCTCTGTAAACATGGATTTTCCTCTCAGCTTTGACGGTTCGCTGTCTTGTGGCAGGCCGTCAGTGTCGCACTTTTGTTTTACAGGTTCGTTAGAGAGGGCAAAGAAGGGAACGAAGAATCAAGAGTCTGCCTCACTGTGAAACGTCATAATGTTAGTGGGAATGCATTGAAGGAACACAGCAGGCTAGCGGTCATTAGCGCCGGTGGCTCACACGACTGTCAGTGATGACACCGGCAGAGGCATTTCTCCAGCTCTGAGCTCTGCTCGCTGTGGTAAAGGCTTTTAACAAGGAAATAGAGAACGAGGGGGTATGAGAAGAACAGAACGAGAAAGAGGGAGAACGATGTAAGGGCCCTTTAAAGGCCGCTGTTAGAAGGAGTGTCTCTTTCTAGTGTTATAGGGAGCAAAGTTATTTATGCAGCACACAGATGAGCATGTGGGCCAATAGAAGCTCCAGAGTGTCTTTTTCGCCGAGTCGAGTTTCTACAGCATCAACTGCCTTAGACAAACACACCACGTACAAAAAAGAAGTACATTCAAGTGTGCTATTATTATACTTTTTCTGAACTGAAAATAAGCAGTTCACCTTTTTTTGTACTTAACAGGAAAATACTTAGCAGTTTTACTTAAGTATACTTGATTTATATTTATTATCATTAACAGCATTTAGCCGACTGTTATCCAGAACATGAGGTTAAGGGTCTTACACAGGGACCCAATGATGGTAGTGCTGGAAGTAGGATTAGAACCCACAAACTCTTGGTCCAGAGGCAAATCACCACCACTACCCACCTATACTAAAAGGCTTTTAGAAAAGTCTACCAGTGCAATACTAAAGGTTAAGTACACGTCTTTTTGCTGTGCATACTCTTCATAAGCCTTAGTTCAGCCATATTAGCTTCTTTGATGTAGTATTTTCTTTTTCTTTCACATACTATGTTATGAACTCTAATCTTCAAGGTTGTAGTAGAAAGTCAGCTTTGAAGTGTATGAAGTGAACCTTGTTGTTGTATGTACAGTATATACACACTTATAATTATACCATATAAGGGTATAAACCTTATATTTTAATGGTATAATAGTTATAATGGTATAATAGTTAGTACTTATGAATTATTATTTAGTCAAATAAAACTAGACACTCAAATTTGTCTATACTTACAATTAAATGTGTACTTTTATAAACTTTAGGTTTTATTCCCAAAAAGTTTCAAAATAATACACTTATTAATATAATATATAATATATTATTAATATAATAATATAATTCTAATAGCACGTTGATATCGCTATACTTTCTATTCTTTCTATACTAAGTGAGTGATTATTTGTTGGTGTGAACACACTACAGAACACCATACAGTGCATCACAACAAAATGTGACCTCTGCATTTGACCCCTCCATGAAGGAGCAGTGGGCAGCTGACATGGGCAGCTCCTGGGGAGCAGCACTTGTGGACGATACCTTACTCATGAGTACCTCAGTGGTACCTTTACCCGTCCAGAATTTGAACCTGCAACTTTCCAGTCTCAGGCTGAATCAGTAGCCTTTACGCTACCAACTGTCCCAACTAAATAAAGTACACTTGGAAGATTTACTTAGTACTTGATATTGACCTAAGTTTACCAGATAAACCTAAAGTTATACTTTTTGGTTCACGACTTACATGCACACACTGAATACAGGTGTTGCAGAGAGCCCTCAGACTTAGCTTCGGTACAATAAGCAACATTGGGAAATAAAAGAGAGGGTCACCCCCAGACATTTCTCGTAATATCTGCTGGAAGTAGGCACTACACTATTTAAATGAATAAGTAAGAGTATGTGCATGTTCACACACACACTTTCACACTCCTCTGGGGAACAGGAGAAATGCTTTGTGTAGAACAAGTCCTGTCTCTGTTCCATTCTGGCTTAACACAGAAAAAGATATCTCAAGGGACTAAATAGACCAATGTCCCATAGACTACACTCTAGAGGGGGAAACAAGAGAAGAGAATGAGAGAGATGAACGGACACACAAGCATGTGAGAGAGAGAGAGAGAGAGAGAGAGAGAGAGAGGGAGAGAGTGGAAAGTAGAAGCAGGAGTGGGGAGTGAGGATAGGGATAAGTGGTGACCTGGGTCAACTATGCACTTATACTGCATGTAAAGAGATGGTTTTGTGTGTGTGCTTTGCTGTGTATATGTATGTGTTGAAACACTTGAGTAGCAGCTTGTTTTACTGTATCATCGGTTACAAAGAAAGTCCTTCACAGGCAGATTTAAATAGAGAAATTATTTACAGTGCATCATCACCATGTATAAGAAATTGATAGTGTTACATGTTTTAAAATGTTTTCCTCCATCTATGTTAATAGCATTTTTTAACCATTATAAATTTCTTATTGCCATCACATGCAACACAAATTTCATTTACATTTACAGCATTTAGCAGATGCTCTCATTTGGACCAAATAAGATGACAGGAGATATGCCCTGGGGCAACTTGGGGTTAAGGGTCTTGCTCAGAAGTTCACAGCTGGTAGTGCTGGAGATAGGATAGAGACAGACTTTGACACACAACATTTTTGTCCATAGCCAAGAAATCTACCACAAGACCACCATCCCAAATATGTCATAAATGTAAATATAAATCTATTGAATGGTAAGCACTAATTTAAAAAAATACCCTTGGGGCAGTTGGTGTAAAAGTTTAGGGACTTGGCTGTGAGGATGTTTCCCAGCCTTACAGAGACCCTGGGCTGAAGTTCTGATACGATCATCTGGCGACGCCCCTGAAATAAGCTAAACAACTGTACAATCATTTTGGCTACCTGTGCTAGACTCAAAGTACCTCGGGCTGGGACGCCCCAGTAAAATCGACTATACTTGACCCTGTGATCGGAAGTTTGCTAGTTCAAGTCCAGGACCAGTAAAGGTTCCATCAAGGTACTCATGTGCAAGGTACTGTACATTCACATTTATGTTATTCCTTATTCAGAGCAACTTCCATTTTTCTCATTTCAGCTTATTAATTCTGCTTGAGACCAACTTAAGTTATAGGTCTTGTTCAGAGAATCAATGATGGTAGTACTGGAGGTATGACTCAAACCCATAACCTCTTGGTTTAGAGATGTGAATTCTAACCACTAGACCACCACCACAACTCTGTACCAAGTTTTATTACATTAGTAGTGCTTTGCAATAAATAAAGTTTTGAATGTTATCCGATGCAGCACTTTGTAAAAACCATGTGGGTCTCCCTTGTGAATGTCTAAAACTCAACTTGATAGACCCACAGATTCCAGCTTGAAAAACTGGAAGCTTTATTGTTTAAAAGCTGTAACAAAAACTGAGGTTAAAAGGTTTTAAAATGTAGTATTATTTAGAACTAATAGTTTTGACTCACAAAGATAGGAAGACACAGTTGTGTTTGTGTGAGTGTGTGTACATTCATAGATACCACCTTCTTTTAAACATCTTGTATCAATGCAGTGCATGAAGTGAGATTAACTGGCAAATCATTTCCTTGACACACATACACACACATACTCAACTAGGGCTCGAGTCTTCACTAATGCCAGAGCGGAGGAGAGAAAAGAGCCCAGGAAAGGCAAAAGAAAAGAGCGAGACATAAAAGGTTCCTCATGGTTCTTAGCAAAGATTAAAGGAGATGATTTCTTGGCTGTTCTTAATGTGAATGCTTATGCCCAGGCACGGAGTTTATATTACTCAACAGAGCCGCTGGCCTGGGGAGAAATAGGCCAGTAGAGGAGTGGGGCTTGAAGCTGGCTAATCTTCAAACGCTTCTGATGTTATGATGCTGCATATGTCGGAGGATATTTTGACATAATGGGAGCAAAATAAGAAGATCTCGTTCCTGTTTATGTAAATGTTGTGTTTTGTACATGGAATGGCAATTAGATGAAGAGAAGTGGTGTGTACATGCTGCTGTTAGACATAGACGCATGTGAAAAGAAAGATGAAGCTTTTATTAGAAAGTGTGTTTATTTATAAATGGGTCTCTTACTTGATAAAGTGAAACAGACACACAGATATATGTGGAGCAGAGCACACACAGTCTGATATTTTTATGTGAGTAGAAACACACACCACACGTTTAGCTACTAATTTTTAGGATCTGAATATATGTGTAGATGGAGAGATCACACGTCGAGATGCAGCACACACACATACACACAGCTGTGTCTTGCCATTTGTGAGGTACTTCTATTGACTTCAATAATTACCGGATCTAAATAATAATCTGTCTAACCCTACCTTTAACCTCAACCTCAGTAACCAGCGAAAACTAACCTTAGGTTTTTAGGTTTAGGTTAGGTTTGTGTAGAAAATCTATAAAATCTTATGGTTTAGGGGACAGTTAAAACCTATCCACACATACACACAAACACAAACACACAAAGTTGTAGATATACTGCACACTCATCCCATGTATTCAGAGAATTTTAATTTTCCTGCATCACCAGTTATATTTCCTTCCTTTCTTCTTTTTAAATTCTGTTCCACCTTCAGCCACGTCTCTCCATCCTGCCCTGATCTGACACCCCAGCACTCCTGATAGTGACTGGCTTGATTACAGACATTCAGCAAACTAAGTGTGTGTGTGTGTTTTAGAGAGAGACATGGCCGGCCACGCTCTGTTTGTCTTTTGTCTATCAAAAGAAAAAAGGATGAAAGGGAGAGCGGAGGAGAGGAGTGTCGGGCCACAGCGATTCAAAGGGAGAGTAATGATTTCTCACACAAGCTGGGGCCTGTAGATCCCCGCAACCCGATCAGCAATTATATGACTTATCACACTGTGTGTGTGTGTGTGTGAGCTAGGATCAGCCTGGAAGGCTAGGCTGCAGTGGAGCCAGTTTCAGCTGGGACTTCATGACTTTTAACCAGTGCTTTTTTTCTAAGGTGGAGGAAACTGGATAAATGAAGTGACATTACAGTTCTTTAGTTTTTATTACTAACATATTTCAATGCAATTAAACAAACACAAGTCAGCAGTATAATCTGGAAATGAAAACATACCTTACTCTCTATCCAAAGAGACACACTGCTCTAAGGTACAAGTTTCTATTAGAACTTTAAATGGAATCAACAGCAGTCTTAGCAGTGCACTGGTTTCTTCAATTTTATGAGGAAAGAAAGATTATTTGTCATTGTGAAGATGCCACACAGCAGCCAGCACACAGTGCACCACAATGAAATGTGACCCATCCGTAGGAGCAGTGAGCACCAACATGGCAGCGCCAGAGCTGTGCCTGGGGGACGGTACTGTTCATGAGCACAGTATTACAAGACTTACCAGTCTGGGATTCAAATCGGTGACCTTTCTTGATCATGAAGTAACACCTAACGGTTATAGTCTTGAATCCATAAAGGCAAGAACCAGAATGTGCAAAGAGCCCTATTTCTCAAAAAATAGCCTTTCAGCTCAAGGTGCTTGGACATTGCTTTTATTTTCTTCTATTGTGTGTGTGGATTTCACATCTCAAACTATCGAACTATCATTTGTACTTGTGTGCCTACATGAGGCAGTCGAGTTGTGTCACTATAATCCCAGGCTTAGAATGGCCTTGTGTTTCTAGAAGATAGCCTCTGACCTATCGATTTCCGCTCTAGTCTCCTGATCATTCCGACCGCATGGGTAGCTCAAACGACAGTTTCACATTTCTTACATCCAAATCCAGATGTATGATAGGTATGTAGAAACTGTGTGTGTGTTTTCTAATCCCAGACTTATTTAGAGCAGATTTCTAAATCAAACCCGCAGACTGGGGCTGGAGCTACCATTTAGAAATGAAAATGATGTTTGGTTTGCAAAGGTATCTTAATAATTAAAACAAATTTTAGAAAACTAGAAAAAGCAGAAAAAGTTTGTATAGGTTTAGGGACAAATATATGGTTTATACTTTTCACAAAACCCATTTCTAGTTTCATCATACAGATTTGAATATTATAAGATAAATGCAAAACATTTAATGCAAAAAAAAAAATACTAATGAGTGATCAAATAATAATATAATGTAAATATCCTAAATCACATCTGCACATGGTAAAATGTGTTTAATATTCACAAAAATAAGTGAAAATGTGAGGTTTTGAGTGAAACTGCATATACAAGTGTGAATTAAATTCTGTTTTTTTTTTCTATTCACTTACTGTAACAGAAAAGCAACACAGTTTCCCAGTCCACTGCCCTGATTGACTACTTTTGCTGCTCTTGATGTTCTCTTTCTCTCTCTCTCCTCCTTTTAACAGTTTTTTTTAAGCAAAGCAGTATGTTGTTTTCAATCACAAGGACTTCCAGACACCGACTGTAGCAGCTTAAAACCAACCAACCAACCAGCACACACACACACACACACACACAGAGTTTTGCTGCCTTTGTGAGAAGGTCTTTATGTAAAGTCTTATGCAAAGTTTGAGCACCTCCAAGGTTGCATGATAATTAGCCCTGTTCTCTATAAGAGAAGATCACAGCAAGATGTGTTTTTTTTTTCTAGAGATATATATAGACAAGGATGTTTATCAGACCAAATCTCCCTAATGTAGCATTATTATTGAGTTGTATGAAATAAAGTAAGTTTGGAAAATGGGGATGTGCAAAAGTTTGGGCATTACTTTGAAGACCTGCAGTCATTTATCACTGACAATTTGCGGTGCACTAAATTGTTTTTTTGATTAGCTCATTAGACAAACTACAAAGACACAGCTGCAACCAATAAAAAAAATGGTTTAACATATACAGTATAAAATTGCTATGGTACTTGTCCTGGTTTCTAGAGAGTGGGCAACATGGGAACCTTAAAGAACTCTCTGCTGATTTAAAAAAACTAAGATAATGCATTTTTATGAATTAGGAGAAGGTGCAAAGATTATCTGTATGAAGGTTTGACTGTTTGTTTCAACAGTCAGAAATGTGTTAGAAATGGAAGGCCAAGACAGTCCTTGTGAAGAAAAGATGTCATAGGCTAAGAAAAATATCTCAAAGGTACAGGCGAAGACTGGTTAGAATTGTCACAGTCAAACCACAGACCACCTCCAGAGAGCTACAACAACATCTGGCTGCTGATGGTGTCATTGTACATCGCTCCACAGTCCAGCGCACTTTGCACCAGGAACAGCTCAGTGGAAGTGTGATGCGCAAAAAGAAGAGCCGCATGAGGTGTGCAAAAGAGCATCTGGACAGGCCGTTCTATGGACCGATCTGTAAATGTGTGCACGCCCAATTCGTTATGCATGGGAAGTGGCACTGCGGTAAAGTAAAGCTGAAACCATTGTTCCAATAACTTGAAGAATTCTATTACAAAAATGGTCAAGGCAATTTTTCTAGAATTGAAGCTTCGTTTAATTCATTTTACTCGCTAGAGCAGCTCCGCTTGTATTTCACACGGAGGCTTAATAGTGACACACAACGTTTTCAGTGGCGCGATCAAGACAAGACCTGATCCTTCTGTATGTGAATGTATTTGTGAGATGTTCCGGGCACTGAAATAGAAGTAACTGCATAAAAACATTTTTCGACATTTTTCGTGATGTAAACACACGCGCTGTGTTAATGAGCGCGCGCATGATCCGCTTCATTTCGGTCAAAATGTCCCTTTTATTACAGACACAAACCATATTTTAACTGATAAATAACCACAACAACTACCGTTCTACTCACAATTCTGCCGTTTATTTAGATTTTCCATCATTTATTCTGGAATGCACGCCCAGCGCTTCATTGTGACTCAACTCCGGGGCGCGTGCAGAGGATCGTGGGAAATGTAGTTCTCTGCAAAAGCCACTCATTTTATAGGCCAAATTGATTCAAAATGACAAACTTAAGTATTTTATTTTCAATTGATAATTTTTTTTTCCAATTTTATAATGTTATAGTGTAATCAGTAAGAAAGAAGAAATATTTATATATCTAAACAATTTTTGAGAACAAATAATTTAGCATATACTGTATGTGTAATTATTACATTGTTTTAATTAGGAAAACAGTATTTAAATCAAGCATTTCCTTAAGCATAACAATAATTGCAGTCATATATTCAGACATTTTTAAAGCATTATTTTATGGTTTAAAAAAAAAAAAAGTGACTGTATCGGATTTGTATTGGTATCGGCAGATATCCAAATTTACAATATCGGTATCGGTATCGGACATAAAAAAGTGGTATCGGCCCATCTCTAATTATAATGTGATAAAAATTAATTACAGTCATGAATGTTACTCGCATACTACCTTTTATTAGATTTTTGAGTGTGTAGAAGGAATTTAATACGGCATGAAGTACAGTGATGTGCACCAAATGGACCAATGGAACTGAACAGTAACACAGCAAAGCAGATGCAAACTACTATATCTATTCACATATACAGTACTGCACTAAAGTTTTAGACAGGTGTAAAAAAAAATGCTGTAAACAAAGAATGCTTGCAGAAATGTAAATAATTATTGTTTACTTTTATCAATTTACAAAATGCAAAGTGAGCGAATCGATCAAATCAATATTTGGTGTTACTACCTTTTATCTTCAAACCAGCATCAATTCTTCTAGGTACACTTGCACAAAGTCAGGGATTTTGTAGGATTATAGTCATTATATGATTTTGTAGTCATTATATTATTTTGTAGGATTATAGGATTATAGATCTGTAGTTAGTTCTCCAAGATGTTTGGAACAACCTACCAGCCGAGTTCCTTCAAAAACTGTGTGCAAGTGTACCTAGAAGAATTGATGCTGTTTTGAAGGCAAAGGGTGGTCACACCAAATATTGATTTGATTTAGATTTCTCTTTTGTTCATTCACTGCATTTTGTTGATTGATGAAAATAAATGATTAACACTTCCATTTTTGAAAGCATTCTTTGTTTACAGCATTTTTTCACACTTGCCTAAACCTTTTGCACAGTACTGTAGTTTAGAGAGAAAAGTGACTTAGGGAAGATATAAAATTAACTAAAATATAATATAAAAATATCTGATTTTAATATAACGTTTAAAACAATTACTTTTACCATTCATAATCTTTATATTTTAACATTTTGATAGCACAGAATTCAAACTTGGAAAAATCAGCATATTCTACTTACCTCTAATTTATTTGTCTTGACATTTTTGCTTTGGTGAGATTTTGCTTATGCAATTCTGCAAGTGCTACAATGTAAAAACAGGCAGAAATATATGAATATTTAAGATGACATAAAGCTAATACCATCCTCATAACACGTTACATATTTAAAACACTGGCATCGCAGCTCCAGCCTTAATCCAAAAGAGCAGCATTTGGACTTTAGATGCGTCTTGGCTGCATTCGAGGTGAGTTGTACATTTGCATACATTTTTGTTTTTTTCCCCTGAAAACTAACCTTTAAAGAGGAGAGTGCAATTAACTAATTAATCATTTTAATTAACCTGGACTTGCATATGCATGACTTTCTCTGAGCTCATCAGAGCAATGTCAGCTTCTTAAAGCATTATTCATCCCTTCAGGGCACATGCAGAAGGGAAGGAGGGAGAGAGCGAGCGCAAGACACCATCACCATTCCCCTCCACTGGATACAGCTCTGACAGAACAACAGCTGTAACCTCAGAATGCAGAATAACCAAAATGAATAGAAATAGAGAGAGAGAGGGAGAGGGAAAGGATGGGATGATGAGATGGAGAAGTTAAGAGTGCAGAGAGGTGAGAGCTGAGGGGGGGGGGGCAAAGACAGCAATCTGTACAGGTTAACAGTTCCACACTGACCTTTGAAGCAAAGACAATGTTTCTTCCATCTGTCCTAGAGAGACAGAGAGAAAGACGGAGATGCAACAGAGCTCAGTGTCGGAAGAGGTCAAAATAACAGGAAAAGTAAGAAAGAAGGAGAAATCTAAAATGAAAGACAAATATTAAAATGGGTCAGTATTTTACCTTTTTTCCCTCCCCCCGGCAGGCCTCGACCCCTCTCTTCTTCCCCAAAGAAAGTCTCTCTTTCGGAGGGAAACAGGAGCACCGTTTCCCCTGTCTGAGGCACCATATGTTCACAGTAACAATCAAATTCTCAAACAGATATCAAGCCTTTTCTATGCATATCAATTAGGTTTAATTAAGGATTTACCCAACCCACCCCCCTTACTCCACACACACACATGCACACGCACACTCCTTCCACATCCCCAAGCAGTGTGTGAATAAGAAGCATGTTGTTCCAGCCAAGACTCCAAGCACACACATACACAGAAGAACTAATTGATATTCACATATTCCTGAACCATATAGGCCTCCTCGGTCAACAGATGGTGTGCATTTAACCTGATTGCTGAATGTAAACAACGTCACTCAGAGTCTTTTTAACACCTCCAGACGAGCCCTCCCCCGCTCTCCGCTCACCACATCAAAACTGTAAAATTCTGCTGCCGATATTCCGGCAAGGGAGTAACTCTGGGTGTATTATCACTGTGGTGCGTACGATACCTTCACAACTTAGCCAGTTTCCTGACATCTAGTGACACAGATTTTTGTTCTTGTTATCATTATTAATATTAATTAAATTTCTCCTAGTGCTAATTAGAAAGGATTTAGTTCATAGTTGGCATCTCCTGTCACTCCATCACTCTGACGTTGCGGTAATGTGACTGACAATGACTGCATTTTAATGACAGCTTGTGCTGAAAGTCACAAACTTTTATTCATTGTTAGCCACATTAGCAGGGGGTTAACATAAGTGGTGCTCAAGTGCGCATTTCCATTTTAAAGGATTAAGCATGCAGTGGTATAATGAGAGGTTTTGTACTTCTGCATGTTTTCATGAGAGAAAACTATTTTAGACTTTGCTACTACACATTTTAACTTTATAGCTAATTTGCTACCTCTTAATTTAACTGTATCTGATTAGAGTGGACCCTTTATCTAAAAAGTAATACAAAATAAATACTCCCTCCCAGTCTGAGTCGCAGTGCCCGGGACAGAATCAGTTGAAAACTCCTGATTTATATCATGACATTGCTTGGTGATTGTCTGGCTATGGCATAAAACTTCAAGTAAAAATGAGCATCCCGGTAGGAACTATGGCTTCCCAATCTGTGTCTAATGTGAAGTAATGTAGAGAAATTGATTACATGCTTCTAAGACCAACAGCAATTTTGATGACATTGTATTCAAATACATTGACTTTAATATGGAATTAATCCTCCTGTGCATATAGGCACTGGATTTGGTGATGTGAGGCTTGCATGCAGCTGCTCAGCCGTGCCCGTTCCATGAAGCTTCCAGCGCAAAGTTTCTGTTCTTACATTAATGCCAATGGAATTTTGGAGCTCTTCAGCTAGGGAATCAGAAAGCACAGATGACTTTTATTCACCATGGACCTTAGCTGTTGTTGACCCTGCTCTGTGACTTTGTGTGGTCTTCCATTTGGTAACTGAGTTGCTGTTTTCCTAATTGCTTGTACTTGCCAATAATACCACTTATAGTTGATCATTGAATATCCAGCAGGGATGAAATTTCACAAACCTACTTATTGCAAAGGTGTCACTATCACAGTACCATGTTTGAAGCCACTGAGCTCTTCAAAATGACCCATTTTGTTTCACAAATGTTTGTATATGGAGACTACATGGTTACATGCTTAATTTTACACACATGTGGCAAAGGGCCTAAAACACCTAAATATATACAGTATATATACACTGTGTGTGTGTGTGTGTGTGTGTGTGTGTATACATATATATATATTGAAGTTGACTATCGCCATAGCACTCACAGACGCTTGGTGCGGTCCCAGCTACGTTTGCATTTACAGTAGCCTACGCTGCATTCACAGTCACACGGTAGCCCACCTGCGTTAGGTTAACTGAACTCGGGAGACGAAGATGGATTCCGGAGAAATATCTTTACGCTAGTCAACGAGTGGATTTACCGTAAATATTGGAGTAGAGCGGTCAAAACCGAAACTTTTAACATTCTGCTGGAATTGAATTCCTCACCTCAAGAAAGTCACGTTTTTAGGATGGAAAGGGTAAGTTTTTCCGCGAAATTTATTCACAACAGTACACTATAGACCTTCCACTGTTTCAAAACACGCAACATATCCCACACAACATAAACGGTCGTTTTTCTCGGAAACCTCCGTTGCGACAAGCGACTGGTTTTGCCGTGGAGGGTCACATATATAAAGAAAAAGTCTTAGCTAAAAAGTATGTTTGGCGAAGTTTGGTAAGCTTCTGTATGAAACTCGATCGATCGAAATAAAGTCCATCATTTGTCATCCTCTTTGCATGCTGCTGGAAAAGGTGCTGGTCGTAAAAGTAAGAGCAAAGTGTTACAGATGTCAGACAACAGCAGTCTGATGTTTCACTGACAGAAAGTGTGAGCAACTTTTGATGCCAGGGAAGAGGATGTCCACTTAAAAACCTGTATCGATCAGGTCTAGAAACAGCAACACAGTCCTAATGATAGCCTCCCTCCACACCTCCACACACCCGGAGGCAGCCTGTCTCCATAGTAACAGCTGCAGCTAGAACGGGACGGTGTCCACCAGTAATGAGTTAAGTGGTTATGGAAAGCCAGAGTAGACGTCTCCTTAGGGTCTTTTTAACACAAAAACACAAATTCTGAGCACTTTAAATATATCCTTATGTTTCATAAGGTAGCTATCAGGCCAGAGAAAGCACAGTTCTGCCTTTTAGCACTATGAGGTCCTAGGACTGGACACAAAAAAACAAAACGACAGTAGAACGTTAGATTCTCAGTTTAGCTGTATGAACAAACCTCAAACATCTCAACTTGCCTCATAAACAGCCAGTCTTATAGGTTTATAATGATGTGTGTTGATACGAAAACTACCACTCATTTGGCAGCTATAGAGTTTGCTTGCACCATCGACAGGTAACAACAGAAACAGTGTAAGGTGGGAGATTAGGTTGAGAAATGTTAGGAAAGTGTTGATAATAAAAGGCCGTCTACCAGTCTGATCGATATGAGAACACTGTTGGGGTAAACTGTGAAAGAAACCCTTCGCGATCAAGTCTGGCAATATAACAAACAAACTGACAAATCTTTGCCATATAACTTGTGCAGTACTATTGCATTGCAAAACACATGCTAGTAGTGCAGTGGAAAAGTCTGGATTCAGAAGGCTGCTCAAGGTGATTGAGTTCTGCTATGTGTTCTTGGAAGAAAGAACTTTTTAAACACAGCACTTCCCCAACTTTATTTGCAGTGTAGTGAACAGAAAGAGAGAGCAGGGGGGAGTTATCAGTCTCCTGCTTTCCCACAATAAAAACAGAATTTGACGCAGATAGTAGGTTGAGAGTTAACTTTTAATTATATTTGCAAAATACTTTTAAATGGCAGATATTTAGTGGCACTTTCTTTAAGATCACACGTTTCTGTTGAGATAAGATTGAAATTTGAGTGAGAGTGGTTAATTCGAAATTCAGAATTCTCTCCTGTTAATGATTAAAAAGGTAATTTAAATAATCATCAATATAATTATATAAAATATTATATTGTACTACATTTTAATCTATACTGCACAACAATAGGAGGACCTCAAATCAAACATATAGACTTTTATTGCTCTGAATAATGTATGTGTTCTAAAATCAGTGCCTTAATCAGACCCACAATGGGTGATTATTTGTCAGCACAGCACAGCACACACTGCACCTCAAAGAAATGTGATTTATCCATGAAGGAGCAGTGGGCTGCTTTTTTGGCAGTGCTTGGGGACAGTACCTTGCTCATGAGTACCTCAGTGGTACCTTTTACCGGTCCCGGACTTGAACCAGCGACACTCTGATTTTTAGACTTCATGCTTCCATTATACTGACTTAAATGCTCAAAGCACTACTGCACTTCAAGCACAGGCCAATTTGAGGCTGAAAAGTAAATACAACAGATAAAAAGACTACCAAAATCCATTGTCTGACACACTGTTAAGATGTGAAAAGAAGAACCACTCTTTTTTCAAGGTTACTTCAATAGCAACCCTAGAACTCACCGCTTCACATAACTACACATATGTGACCCGATCTGCCGTAATGAGTCGGAAGTCGGCGTTCTATTTATTTAGATACGGGCCGATTATGTTGAAAAACATTAAAAATATCATTTTTTCTTTTTTGGTCTTATTTGAAAGAAAAGGTCTTCAAAATTAATCTCCCGAAGTTTCATCATGGAAATAATTGTTAAAATGTACTTAAATGGCTATTTAAGTTGAGTTGCAGCTCTCAAATCTTACAAAAGAATGTCCAAAATAAATGCTGTTTTCGCTTTATTTGATAAGTATTTAATAAATATTTTGAAATAATTGAAGCTTCAGTCCGATTTAATATATTTTCCTAAGTATCTAAATGCTTGTAGTAAAATTTTGTTGTTGAATACTGGGTGCATCTCTTTGGATGCTATGGATTGTTAAAGATATCAACAAAAAACTGATGAAAAACTGCGATTTTCTCGGTTTTTCAGTTGGAAAATGGTGCTGCGATACCATAATTCAAACAATTGTAACTTGACAACCATTTAAGATATAGCTTTGACCAAGATATCATTTTAAAGCTTATTCATCTTTTCAATGATACCAAAACCTCAATTTTGAATTTTGGGTTACTGTGACTCAATTTGCCAGATCAGGTCACATATAGAAACATTAGAGGAAGTCAGGGTCACAGCAATATTTTTCTATCAGCCTTGAAGCAATCGAGGGTTAAGAGCCCAACAAACAAGAAAAAGACACAGATGCTAGTTATTCCACTAATTTCAAACCATTCAGTGGTTTCAAGGCTCATGCCACTATTGGCTCAAAAGCTGTTAGAAATGATGAGCTTGGTAATACTACATCATTTGTTATAGATCATGGAAAACATTAGCAAAGGGCAATCAAATAAAATTGCAAGCATGGACAAAATTTTATCATGGTGCAAGATAAAATAAGGATAGACCAAGATAAGATAAGTACCAGCATTAAGTGAAGCAGGAGAATTTACCAGAAAAAAGCAAACCATCACTGAACAGCAAAAACATAAATATTTGTGTAGTTGTGTACTGTGAGTCTTAGGGACATAATAATTAATAGAATAAAAATTACTAGGAACTGTTCAATTTATTTTAAGTGAATTTAAGTGAGCACAGCACACAGTGCACCATCCATGAAGGAGTAGTGGGCAGCTTTTTGGCAACATCCGGGGAGGAATGCTTTTGAACGGTAGCTTATTCATGAGCACTTCCGGGACTTGAACTGGTGACCTTTCGATCACAGGGCCAACTTTCTGACCATTACACTACCAACTGCGCTATTTCAATTCAAGTTTTAACGGATCAAATTTAGACCAGAGTTTAATGAGTGGTGCTTTATGTTGCAGCAGAATAATAACACCCATACTACAAAGCAAATACACACTTTTTCAGGAATGGGAATACTTTTGGCAAAGTCACCTGATCTGAATAAAACATAAATTTAGTTTACTAAAGACAAAGCAGAGACTGAAATGGAAATGTCAGCATCAGCAGAGAGCATGTCTATCATCTGGTGATATCAACATGTCAGAGACTTTAAAACAGTATCAACATGAAAGAATTCAGAAATGTAAGTTGCTGTGAATGAGAGTATTCCAAATGCCGCAGAAGTAAACATAAACGCATCTGTGTTAAGCTAAAATGGACAAATACTACTTATACAAACACTACAACATCATTCTAAAATAGACATTAAAATAGTAACGCTGCAGTGATTACAGTTTAACAAACTCTAGATGTCCTGTTAATTAGCATTATGTCACAGGACATTCAGTTAATTAGCCAGCATCAATTGGAATACAAATGTGTATTGTCTGTTGTAAGTGCCTAATTAGAAGGAAGTCTATGAAAAGACAGAAAGATTAGTTAATCCATGTGTGTTCAGTTTTTAACGCAGGACTGTGTAATTTCACTGCATAGTTTGAAGCAAAATTCAAAAGCTTTGATTTAATGCTGACATACCCAACTTTGACCTTTAAGACAGTTCAGATACTTATACACTGCAAAACAGAACACTAACATCTCAGTCATCTTTCTTTCTCAACAGGCAGAAAAGTCCTGTCTGTCAGATTAGCCTGCGACAGACTCGCAGCGATGACACCAGATGGCTAAAACTGACAGGAAGTTCGAGTCTGTCACAGGAAATGCAACCTGCGTTTTTGCAGCCTCTCTCTGTTTTAGCTTCAAGTGCCATGTTTTTGCTTTAACAAGTGAAAGCACGTTAATTTCTCTCTGCATATTTCGCTCTCTCTCTTCACAACTATTCATCAACACTATTATTCTTTCACACAAGCTGCCCTTGAGAGCAAAAATTAGCTTTATGCCTTCTGTGCTAAGTC
This sequence comes from Distichodus sexfasciatus, assembly GCA_032718565.1. Lineage (NCBI taxonomy): Eukaryota > Metazoa > Chordata > Actinopteri > Characiformes > Distichodontidae > Distichodus > Distichodus sexfasciatus. The sequence goes on along the minus strand of JAVGVS010000010.1, from coordinate 5,090,995 downwards.
AAAGCATGCCATCATTTTAATTGAAAATTAAGCAAATAACTAGTGATGGGTGAATGCTGTCCAACCTTTAAGTTCTTGCAGAGGGGAAAAAACGCAAAGTTCAACAAGTCAGTGGATGGGTTTAACTGAACAACTTTTTTTCTTCCTCTTAATTGGCTTGTAACCGTTTCCCTCTGACATAATTAAGTTGTTTTCATTAATATCAGTGAAGCGGAGTTAAGGCTTGATACTGAAGGTAATAACAAGCTTTAGAAAGCTGTAATTATTACGCCAGTGTCTCCTTAGGACATGGTACAGAACAACATTCCTATAGGGAGCTCTCTGTCTCTCTTTCTCTATCTCGCTTTCTCTAGAGGTAAAAAGCAGGGTTCACATCGCTTGGGTTAACCTGGGTTAATAGCACACTGAAAAGCCGCTAAAAACTTTTTTAACATCACACCCACCTACTGTTGGTGGGTGATTAACCTGATATACCCCATATGTGCACTACATGGACAATGCACATTTACTTCATTATAAACACCTACTCTGTCCACAACTACATACACATAACCTTGGAGGTGCACTGTATGAGTGTAAAATCACAGATTGCAGCTTATTAGCCATTGTGCACTGCAGGACTTTTATACATCATGTCCTTGCTAAGTGAGTGAAAGTGAGTGATTATTTGTCATTGTGAATATACCACAGCACAGCACACAAGGCACCACAATGAAATGTGACTTCTGTATTTGACCCAGCCATGAAGCAACAGTGGGCAGCTGACAGGGGAAGCACACGTGGAGCAGTGCTTGGGGACAGTACTTTGCACGAGTACCTCAGTGATACCTTTACTGGTCAGCAACCTTCCGATCACGAGGCCAACTCCCTTACACTACTATTCACTACTACAGCCAAGCTACTGTTTTAATATAGTAGTTAGCAAGGTTGCAAGGTAACAAAATAGCTAACTACACTGAAGCTATTTTACTGCCACAAATTCATTCTTCTATCTTCACAAAGGTGGACTCCATGTTCTGGCTTTGTGGATCGCTATGGATAAGCTACTGAAAATGTATTTAAGTTAGCAGCGTCGATAATTTTAGTTTGCTACTCCCCAAGACTCGTTAACCACAAGACACAGTGTGTCCACTGCACTTACAATATGTGTTTTGCTCATAAAATTGCTGGTGAACTCAAATACAGCAATTCTCTGAACAGGGTGGCATACATACTGCACTGGTGGAGCAAAAGCCCATGTTTGTTCTGTTACTAGCAGTTCTAAGGTTTTTACAGAAGGTGTCGGCATGTTTACACACCTGCTGTGAGGAAAACTTACGGTCATGTTCTTTCATCCTCTCTCTCTCTCTCAAACACATGCAGGCGCAGGCACACCAAACTTGTCTAAACAAATCCAAATATTGCAGCTGCACTTAAAAATGCCTGCTGTCACTTTACACTTCCCCTTCCAGATATTTTAAGGACGGCCTTAACATGATGCAGTTAAAATGATGGCAGGTAAAGGAAATGGCTTCACATTTCTTGCATCCCCTCTCTCGGTCTTTCCACTCGGCTCTGTAGGCAAGGTCCTGGGCATTCACTTTCAAGGTTGTGTGAGTCTGAAAAGGAGCTTTAAGAAATTAGTTCTAAATGAGGAAAAGAGCAGGGGAAGAACAACTCACCCAGAGAGGATATGCCCCACCGAGGGGATGTAGCAGCTTTTATTCAAGTTCAAAAGAAATGGCTCGAAGAAGGAACTGCACATAGAGAAAGAGAGAGAAACTGTGTTTGTGCACTTCCCCTCACTACGCTCCAAATCTTGCTTAAACATAAACCTCCTTTCTTCCAGTCCGTCACAGCTCACCCTGACCGCTCAACCTTCCGAACACAGACTTGCTCAAACACTTCTGCCATGCACTGTTAACCTCTGCGCGGTATGACTGTGAAGTCCTTTTTTTACTCAGCAGCACCTACCACTTTCCAAACACACATTTCAAAAGACCATCTGCATGGGACTCAGTCCACTCAAGCCAGCGCATAAACGTGCCGGTCCAAGCAAAACAAACTCCACCTAAACACTCCTTTTTCAACCTCATCGGTTTAATATTTGGAGCACTGCTAGGCCATCTGCATCTGACTTCGGTCTCTGCTTTTCCCATCGCTAGCAACCTGACCTTTGATCTGTGCCCCCTGACCCCTGGGGTGGCCATTAGCAACAGAGACAGGAGGGTGTAACTGGACACCTAGTATTACACAGCGCCTGATTGGAGCATTGACCCCGGGAGCGCAGGTAGCGTGACCTTTCACTCGCTAATGAAATTAGCACTTAGCATGTTAGCACAGGGGTCAGTGGGAGGGGTCAGCTGTGAAAGAGAGACACTCTTGTTGCCAGACAAGGGCCACTGAGCCAACTGGAGAGGACTTGAGGAGATAAGCGTGAGCTAAGAGGAGAATATTGCTGGGTATTAAGTAGCAGAGCAGAGAGTGAAGGTCCATTGGCTACATCCACTTCTATGCTACATGTCATTACCACCACTCGAAAACACTGTTCAGTCTGTCTCAGCTACCTTTTTCCCTCATACTAATCATACTTTTTAAGGTTTTCACCACAATTATACTCTTTTAAAAATAGTAGCATAGCTAATATGAAGGCCAGCAGGCTAATATTTCCTTTCTAGCAGCTGTGTAAGTAAATATTTGTCCTTAAAACCCACTTACACAGTTTTCACAAAGATTCTGACCTCCACAGATGTTTTCCTATTTGAGATTAGTTCAATCTCCAGTTTTATAGCATGCAGCACATTTCTTCAATTCTACGGTTGGAAATTTTTATACTATGTAAATATCTCAACTTTCTTACGCACATATTTTAATTAATTAACTTAAATATTGTTGAATGAGGCTCATTGTCAACATTTCTGATAACAAAAGGTCATGTGTGATGTTTCAATCCCCTATCACTGTTAAGTCTTTACACCAGTGGGTCTATGAGTCAGATGCATGGCACCAAAGACCCCACTCAAGGCATCTGTAGACATGCCTGTTCCCTAACCCTGCCCCGGAGGCCCTGACTAACATCCTGCAGATAAACAACTGCCACCCGGGTTCTCGCTCCAGATCCCTGCCCGAAGTGCTGACTCAGTGCCTCAGTTATGGAGATAAGTGCACGCTAATCTGTGCTAGCCTGTGTTTGACTACATGTCAATTTGACAGGCATGTTTGGTGATGGGAGGCCATGTATGTTTGTGTGTGTGGTAGGATGGCTGAGCTATGGGACGGAGGTCAGCCGGGGCGGCCTTTCCTTCATGTGTACAAAAAGTAGTAGGGAAAAAGTCATGTCCCAGTGTGTTTTTGTGTACATGGGCAGATTTGTTGGGGGACAAAATGGACAAAGAAGTCAAAAGATCCATCAGACTCGTGTCTCCCCTTCACTCTTTCTTTCAACTCCTACGATAAGTTAAACCTTCCAGGCTTTCCTATACAAATAAACCCTAAACCTACTGACCTTTCAACCCTCTTGAACTGCTTCAGCAATGCGCCTGAAGAGTACAAGAGGATTAGCTATGAAGTAACACAAATAAGCAGCAGAACAGCAGTCTCTCCCTCACTCTCTTCTTCTTTCTGGAAAACATTTAGCATCAACCTCTGCATTAACTCTGATCTACACTCTTCAACAGAAACGTCATAGGGCCTGGAGCAGGTGGCAGCTGTAACTTCTATCATAACTCTAAATTTAATGTCATTCCTTAATTGTTAAATGGATGACATATGACCTCATAAAATGCTGGAAAGCGCCCAGGGAGAAACTGCAAAAGCCGAGAGCTATGTCGAAGGGGGGAAAGTTTGAATCAAAGACCAGGACAACACAAGAAAACAGCGGCCATTAGAAAGCGACGTGGGGGCCTGCTGATTTTATTCTCAGCATGTCCTGTTTACATAAGGCGTTTGGAGTGCTTTTGACCTCATTGGTATTTTTAACCAGCACTTGGAACTCCCCTTCTCCTTGAAAAGCCCCTCTACCCGTGAAGTGTGAGAGCATGAGCCAGCATGAAAAAGGGAGAGGGAAAGAAACAGAGAGAGAGAAGTATACATGTTTTTCACATATATCCCTGACATAAGATAGCCCTCCCCCCACTTTTTCCCCCTTTCATGTCTTTTCAGGAGGTCAGGTCATTAGGGCTCCTCCACACAGTACACACTAATCCATAGAACGCCATCCACAGACATGCCCCTCAGATAAAGTGCTACTGTTAATTACATCCAGGAGAGACAAGAGGAGCAGAGACGTGACTGAACAGAAGAATGAAAAAACATGCACGGATGAGGTGGGCTGGGGTGGGGTGGGGTGGGGTGGGGGGATTGAAAGAGAGAGACGTGAGAGAGTGAGAGAGTGAAAGAGTGAGAGAGAATATGTGTTTAAGTGGTTAGCTGTAAGTGGCCTTGGGTGAACTAGGCAGGCTCACAGCGATTCTAGCAGGGGCTTATCAGGATCCAGGAGGGGGTGGGGGGGTGGTTTTGAGGAAAAAGGGAAACAGCATTCGTTTTTAGCTGCAGGGAGGCTTCACAGCAGTCAGGCTCCTGATCAGGGCAAACTCAGCACAGCCCAGAGTGCAGAAGAGCTGAGTAAAGTTGAGGCAAGTGTGAACGAGAGAGATCACACTCTGCATGATCCCAGGTCTGATGTGACCCAGGGAGAGAAAGATTAAACTGAACTGTAAATAAATCCATCAATCTAAAAGGCAAAAGTGTATTTGTGAAATATGTTTTCAACTCACTTGCTGTTACAAAGATAACCAAAGGACAGGATGACCTTGCTCTGGACAAAAAGCCCTTGTTATCTTATTAAGTGGTCATGTATTAAAACATGGACTGCTCCCATCTAGTTGACCCTATAAAGGGCATTTTGGCCTTGTCTTATTATGACCTAAATGAAAGAATGGATTTTTTGTGTAAAACAACACACTCATGAGCCAATAATAACATGCCTCAGAAGAGCAATGAAAGCGTCGTCTTTTCAGCTAGTCTTATGAAGCAGTAATCTAGTCAAATTTAGGTGATAACTGCAAAAGAGGAGAAAGGGAGAGGCCAAGCAAAGAGTTTCCTCTTAGTAATCAGGCTAGCGTAGGAAGTCTGGATAACACAGATCTGATATTTTGTTTCTGTCTTCAACCTCAGAATTGTGCTAAACAATCATGGGGCAACTTTATTAGGAACAATCAACTTGTAAATCTTGTTGATTTACAATGACAGACTATACTTACACACACATTGTGTCAGTCCTTCACTGGGTCAACGGACAGTTTCTGACCACTGATAGGGCTGGCCTCCCTTAAACTAGCATTGAAATTACTCCTGCAGATCTGACTAGAGTCCATCTGAAGCTAATCGGGTTTTGGCCTGCCCAGTACATGCATGTGAGACAAAAATACAGCTGGAAGAGTTGTTGGTGGAGCGAAAAGGAGGCAACATGTTCAATGCCTCGGTTCAGTGATGGAGACACTGTGCTGTAAAAATGGCACTGTCCTTTAGGTGAAATGATTAAAACTGAGGTCCTGAATCTATGGCAGGTGTTGGCAAATCCATGCCTTGAGGGCAAGTATCCTGGAGTGTTTCCTACCTGCTGACTCACTTCTGGTGAGAATCTACCCAAGACCAGGTGTGAATGTTATGAAGTCATCAAGCATGACGGAAAAGCTCTAGGACACACCGCTCCTCTAGGAATTGGAATTGCCCACCACTGCTCTAAGGTCATAAAATGACTGGGCATCTTTCTAAAAGAGTTGAAGTGGAACATCAATGTCCTACTAAAATTCCTCACCATTGCTCTTTCAAATCTGGTCTCCTGATCACACCCTATCTCTAGTTAGTGAATTATCTCCTGCCCGTTCACCAAATTAGCTAATGTGTAGTAAGGGAACTGGTGCAGAATGGCTGCTCCTACATCATTCCAGGGAAGCTGTACCCTGGAGTTGTGGTTTAACATTATTTCTGCAAAATGCTTTGAATCTCTGGAAAACTTTCATACAGATATGATTCATTTATGTGTATAAAACATACAGGCAGGTGTCCTGTAATTTAACACAACACCCTTAAAGGTGCTGTCTCATTAAAATAATTCATTTTTAGATTACGACAGTATCCTGAACAACCCTACTGTGGACCATTAAGTAACTTTGTAAATTTCAACATGTCTGTTAGAATTACAGGACAGTTCCTATTGAAATGTGTCATAGTTTGTCATTTGTCATCTGCCATAGTTTCATTTATCTTATGTTAGAATTCTCAGCTTGACTGGGCCACTATAACAGAGAAAAGATTTGACAGTCTTATGCTCAGTGGATGATTTGAAAACTGACAGTGAGTAGCTGCAAAAATAATTCTGAAAATGACGGCGGATGTCAAAAAAGACGAAGCATGTCCCTGAATGAGATTTTCATACGGAGTTAGCGTCCTGTAAAATTAGCACAACATCACTCACAGTCTCTCTTGTAAGCCTCAAGGCTACGAGATGGCGCTAGCAGCTTGGGACACTGTCTGTGTAAAAATATTTAGTCAAAAGCTTTCTCTCTCTAGTTTCTATTTCTTTTTTCTGCTTAAAAGACAGCCATCAAATGCCAGGTGTGTCGTTCCTTGAGAAGAGGGTAAAAATGTGAAGACAAAAGCACTTTCATCACCAAAGAATATCAATTGGTGACTTTGGTGTGCAAGCACTTAAAAAGAAGAGATCAATGGAGGAGGAGAGTGTAAAGTCAACATGAGAAGACAGAAGACAAACTAGTCCATCAAACCCACTTTCTTTCACAACCATATTCAACACGAGCTTATGTGTTGAGGTTTGCAGCCAGCTTCTTATCAAAGGCAGTGTGGTCTGAGGCTCAACGATTTTATGACACTTAAATGAGGGGTGAGTAAAAACCCAGCCTCTTCCCGATTCTTATCAGATCGGCGCCTGAAATGCCTTTCTCACTTCAGTTACTCATCCTATCTTGCGTGTGTGAAGGTGTGTGGCTCCATTGTGGAGCTTGTAAATAGGTCGGCTGCTTGAATGTAGCAGAATGAACATCACAGTGCTGAGTCGTTTATGAGTTTCAACACATTGTGTTTTCTTTCACAGAGGATTCGAGTAGAGCGGTGAGTCAGAGGATATTAGGTTAAACAGATACACAGATACACACACACAGACAAGCACAAACACACACACAGGGATGGCAGCTGTTATGACACAAGGGCAAACACAGATGAGCTAAGGAACTGTCGTTTCTCCTCAGCCTAAATGACCAGAGAGAAAGTTAACAAGCGACATGGAAAAAAAGAGGATGTGAGAGATGCAGCTTGCTTCAAGAGATTTACTGTCAATATGACTCATGCTAGCCAAAAGCTACTGAGACTGCTGCCTTCACTAACCACAACATCTTATATAACCGTCCAAGTGCTGTTCCTTCCAATAATCACTGGGAGCAAAACAGTGCAGACCAGCGCAGACTAGTTCATGATGTTCATTTTCTGATCATTGCTAAACAAGTGCTCAAATCACAGTGTAAGGTGGATTATGCCTTTCAAAAATATCTTGAAAACAACTAAAGTCAACTTAACTGTTGAACAAGCAGTTTCCAGTAATGTGTGTCTATGGAAGGATTCAAAACACAAATTCACAGCAAACCTTAACTCCAGTCAGTGCCTCTGTGAGTTGCTGACTAACACACATAATTAATTAACATTAAAGACTCCAGCGCCAGCCGGCATTTACAGATGTAGGCTTCAGGTAACGTGGCATTGTCTTCCACCCAGCGGGAGTGTGTAGGAGGACGTGTCCAGTGTCAGGGCTTTGTGACGTGGGGGTGGAGCAATGCCAGAAAGAGATCCAGGTGTGTGTTTAGCAGTAAAAGAAGGCAAGAGAAGAACAGAGGCCCTTCGTCAACTGACCCTGCCTGTAAGCATCTGACTCACCCTCTCCAATGGCACAGGGCTGGGCTTCCTGACAGCTGATCCACACAAGCTCTTTGTCGGCATGACATGTGACTTATGGCGATATAACAAGCATCATCTAACCTTCTGGGAGATGCTTAAATCTTACTGAAAGGGAACCTGAGATGTTAAAATGCTGATTGTATACATATATACCGTGTGGCAGTACACGTGAAACATCTCACTGTTTATCCCGAGGTGATTGTTTTGATGAATCATCACAGAGACTGTAACTGAACATGGCTTCACCAGAAGGTAATGAAGGTGGCAACCTTATAAAGGTGAAAAGCCTTAGAGTCACACTGCTTAAAATATGTGATAACTGTATCTGTGTTTTTAGTACATTTGCAATATCTGCTTATTGTTTATTGATTCACTTCAAATGATGAAAAATGTATCCTATCGGAGAAGGTAGGAGAAATGTCCATGTACTTCGCTTCAAGAGAGTGAAATTTTCTTTCATTTACTCAGTAAGTTTGTGAGTGAGTGAGTGAATATTTGTTATTGTGAATACACCACAGCACACAGTGGACCACGATGAAATGTGACCTCTGCATTTGACCAATTTGTGAAGGAGCAGTGGGTAGCTGACATGGGCAGTGCCTGGAGAGCACTGCTTGAGGGCAGATGGTACGTTGCTCATGAGTACCTCAGTGGTAACTTTACTGGTCCTTCCAATTACAGGGCGAACACCCTAACTGTTATGCTACCAACTGCCCCGAATGTGTGTGTGTGTGTGGGCAGGTTTTAATGTGGTTTTGAAGATCCAATTGACCTCTAAAATATGTAGGTGCAGTATTATTTATATATAGGTAATAAATAAGTCAATGGTAGGGATCTTATAAAAATAGCAAGACGTGGGTGTGTGTGTGTATGTGTGTGTGTGTGTGTGTGTGAAGACAGAGAACGAGAGACAACAAAAACATATGTTCCTGCTAACACTTAGAAGTACTAATCCCTGTGGCGGATTAAAGCAAGTGTGTACACAGTAGCACATGATAAAAGACACTCTGCTAAGAAGCAGACATGTATATCATAATAGGAATAAAGACATAGCTAGAAGTTGCCTGTTCTATGTCAACAACAGAGGGGGATTTCTTTATAACGCCCATTATATCCCTTTGTCTCTTGAGATTAATTCATCCTTATGGTGTTAGGAGTTAAAACATTACAAACAAGCAGGACTTTCAAGAAGATAACCACTGCATAATTACTATTCTCGCTTTTGGGCTCCAGCGGCAGACAGAGCAGTGATGGCCTGCGATATACACAAGACATACTGTGATATACAATCCTTAACACTTTTCAAATACAACAACATTGATCCTGCACTGGGAAAACCCTAACCATAAATAGACTGTATCTGAGGGTAGCAAGATAGCAGTAAGAGGGAAAAGGGACGAACTAGGGACATTAGGAAAAATAGGGATATAGATGAATGTAAGTCTATGTATAGTTTGTGTTTGCCCTGCACTAGATGATTGGTCCATTTTTGATCACACAAACATGTCTAACCAGATATTTGTGAGCTTGCTGCTGTGGTATGTGTATGTGTTTATTGGCTAACAATACATTTATGCCAAAATCTCAATTGGTTTTCCTTCATTGTTTGAAGCTTTAGTGAGTTTGACAGCTGTATTGCCAGTTTTAAATGGAAGGATTTAGCTGATCAAATGTAAAATTGTAGCCGTCTCATATTGTGTTGTGGACCACTGAACAGCAAATGACCATCAAAAAACAGTTTCAAATCTGTGCTGGCTTAGGCTGTATTTATAGCAAGGAGATTAAATGCTGTGACATTTACTTGAAGCTTGTGGCCTTTTCACAATTTGACACTGTCCTTAACATTCAGCATAAGTATAGCTTTACCAAATGTGATGGCCCCAATGCCTGAAGTCTCCTGATTAAGTCATGAACAACACAATTGTAGGTAAACTAAGGATCCTCTTCCTCTAATATCCTGCGCTTGTTGCTTTTGCATCAAAAGCAAACCTTACTGCTGCTTTACCTTATCTGACTCTACCTCTGTCCTCATTGGCCTTGCTCGGTCCAGCTGTTGTTTTGGTCGCATTCACTGCCAACGCCATCATTCTGGGGCAACAGGGTGGGTGCTGGAGGGGTTGGGGAGGTGGGGAAGCAGAGAAAAGCAATAAAGCTAGAGTTCACTCTGGTTCACAGTCAGTGAGAGGGAGAGAACGGCGTGGCAGGAGAGAAACAGCAAAAGAAAATGAGTCAGCGAAGGAGCGAGGGAGGTCAGGAGGAGCAAACATGCATCCATTTAGTCTGTCGATGGGGGGAGGGTGGAGTGAGAGAGACAGAAAGCAGGATAGACAGACCAACAGAGAAGTCGACGGTGGAGGGTTTGACAGATATGGTCCTGAAGAAGACTGGCATGACTGCCTCTCGATTGATATGAGGTCCCAGTGACCTCCATCAGTCTCTTTCTCTGCAAAACTCGAGCTGAGAAAGCCTACTATTTCCTAGCCTTAAAACTGTGCAGAGTACTGTCAGGGCTTGACGGCACAATCTAGCCGTCCTCGGGTTACCCTATAAACACCCACATTCTCACATTCCAAATTCATACATAATGTTAGGCAGAGATATGACATGCCCTCAAATTACCAAGAGGCCATGAGCTAATAAACACTCATGTATTATATATGTGCTGAACGCAACCTAGCCTAAATGAGAATGCACAACCTCTGTGGCACAAGACAGCCTTATGAACGCAGACCAAAGCTTGCATAATGTGTGGGCCAAGTTAAAGGAAAGGTTGAGCATTTTTCAACTCAAGCTTGTTAAAAGCATTCCATATGAACATTTATGCAGGGAGTTTCCTGTTTTTAAATGTTTGCTATGAGCTATGATCTACAAAAGTGCTGGTAAATCTCTCAAAATGAACATGACATAAAATTATATTTTCCACAATTAAAATGAACAAATGAAACACACTTACTAAGGTTTCATTAAAATATGGTCAACTTCATGTAACTCACATATAAGTTAGGACTTAAACAAGGGACAAGAGTTCTCATTTTAAAAACTTCATTTACATTTATCAAAGCAACTTACATGTCCTATTTGTGGGGACAGTCTCAATGCAGAAATTTATGTTTAAGGGCCTCGATCAGGGGCCCAGTGAAGGCAGGATAGTGTCACAACCTTTTGGTCCAGAACTAAAAATCCCATTGCTAGATCACCACCATTCTATAACTGTTGTTGCTCTATCCAAAACTTAAATGCTCCAGTTTCCACCCACAGTCCAAAAGCATGCAATGTAGGTTAATTGGCAACTCTAAATTGGCCACGTAAGGTGTGACTGGGTGTGTGATTATGTGTGCCTATCCAGGGTTGGTCCCCGCCTTGCACCCACAGTCCTGGGATTAAGTGGTTCAGATAATGAATGAATGAATGAATGAATGAACGAACGAACAAATGAATGCACGAACGAATCTATGAATGAATGAATGAATTTTTATGCCCTCATATTTTTAATTCAATATTCTCTACAATTATAGTTTTTGTCATGCCTAGCTCATGAAACAAACGACCAGTGAGAGATCCCACGGTGAAGCCATTTAATTCCCATTCTATACCTCCCAAGCATCCACTCGTGCTCCACTTCCCAATAAATCTGGCATCGACATACATCTGTGTGAATCCACTCCCAGCGGAGGAGGGGTAATTTCACTCTATCGAGACCTGTCCTCACCCTATGGGGGTCAATCAGGCTGCTCTACAGGACGTGGGGTTTGCTGACAGCAGCCTGTTAAGGAACGCCACTTCTGGTTAGTACCGCAGCAGGGATCACTGCCTGGGTGGAACTCTCTAGGGTCCAGGGAAGCCGAGAGGACTACGCGAAAGGCACTGGGGTAATGAACTTCACCCAGGGGACGAGAAGAGAGCTGGGTGAGGAGGCAAAGCAGTCTGTGTAAGGGGTTACATCCCCACAATGAAAGCCACCCTAACATATATGGGGAAGACCAGCTGGGGAAATTTAGCTGCCTCCATCAACACGAAACACTTCGCATAGTCTGGAAAATGACTCATCAAATGGCAGTAGGCCAAGAGAGCTAACTGAGCTCTGATCTCTTACAGACTTGCGTGAGAGGAAAAAAACACATCAAATTATCTAAAAATCAAAGATCAGAGTTAATCTCTGAAGGTTCAACCTCCGGTAGAATATATATTTCTCAAACGGCAATTTGAAGGAATGACATGCTTAAATGTTAGTATTCAGTTTCTTTAATAAACACAGGTGTGATTTAAAACTTGGACTTATAAAAAGATTTGGAAATGAATCCTGCTTTTTCTGAAGAATGGAGGGAAAATAGCCAAGAAGAGCTCTACTTGTGTAAGAACTTCTTCAGTGCCAAAACAAAATGATCTTGGGTGCTTTAAGACTGACAGCTTACTCTGAATACAGGTATAGAATTAAGTTTTGCAAGTGCAAAATCTTTACAAAACCCTGGATTGAAACAATAAACCGCACCCGGCTTCATTTCAACTTGAACTGTAATATGGTTTGCATTAGTGTGAAAATAAACTGTATCCTAGTCCAAACCCATTTAGGAAGTATAACATGTGCTCATGTAAAATGTCATCATTAGTGGCTCTGGCAGAAAAGTGGAGTAAACATAGCAGCATGAGTGACAGAGGAACACTGTGGAATAAAATAAAAAATATGTGCAGAGGAAGTGACACACTGTTTTGTAATAAAAACAAATAAATAAAATTGTTAAAAATGCCTGCTGAGTCATGTATCTGCCTGCATTCTGTGAACAGACTAGTCATGTCTTGGTGACGTAAGAAGTACAGAAAATTACCAGGACCCTGAATGCAGGAAACTATCTTCTCTGATATTGCTGGAGAGAGAACACTAAGAGTGATTTTTTTAAAATAAAAATGCAAAAAACTTTGGAAAAAATCACTTTTAGTTATTAGGTCATTTTTGGTCGCTATAAGATTCTGCTGTATTGTATTCTACCTCAAAGTTTTGTATGGTGTTACTATTATTAATAATAATATAACAATAACAATAACTGCTTTTTATTAATAACAGGTTTAGTGTTAGGATTTAGTGGTTTATATTAAGTGGTTAATAATTAAATTTATAGTTAATATTTAGGGAAAGCAAGTCCTCAAAATAGATTTATGTTGTGGGATGTCTTAATTCATTTCATCACATAACATTATTCCATTTGCTGTATGCACCAACAAAACAACTTTTATATTCTGGATAAAGGAACAATCAGTAGAATATAAACTATATGGCATTGACTTTATTCCCAAAAAAACCCCTCAAGAATTAATAGTATTAGGTGACCTTTAGATATGTAACACAGGAAAGCCTTCGGGTCTTCTGAAATTTGTTGAAAGATTCACTTCAACAGGTTAAGAATGTTACCCAGCCCAGTTCCTGAGGCACCCTGCTCTAGACTGTTTTAATGATTTCACCTAATTCAATTCAACAGCTACTTTGACAAGCACTTTGTGACTTTCAAATGGGTGTGTTGGAGCAGGAAAAACACAAAAATATGCGGTGAGGTCAATTCCAGGAGCAGGACTGGGAAACTCTGAGCTAAGACTGTGTAAACACTGTGGTGGAGTTCGGGAACCTCAGATCTGTGTGGTAGCATGAGATTTAACGAAAAGCTCTGGAAGCTCTTGGTCCTTCAAGACTAGAGCCTGACTTCATATGGTTGCAGGCAAACATCTGGCACAGGATCAAAGATCTGACACACACTTCAGAGGAGAGATGAACTGGTTCACTGTGACCCATGCAGAGACGCAACTCCTCCTCCAAAAGAGATGAGCGTGGGAGGCAATGGAGGAAGGGAGGCAACGTTCTAAACAGACTTGAATCAACACATTGCAATATTTTAGCCCTCGCTGACCACTTATGACCCCAGAGTGAGAGAAGTTAGAGACGGAATATGGACTTTTTTCCTGTAGACGTTTCACCTCTCATCCAAAAGGCTTTCAGATGGGAGGTGAAACATCTTCAAGAACCTGACAGAAATTCAGTTGCCTTCAATTCAGGTTCTCAAGACAAGAAAGAAAGCAAACAAGAAAGTAAAAGGGGAATGCCGAATACAATTTACCAGACTAAAGGGCAAAGGGCATCTGATTTCAGACTTCCTGAAACTCCATGTCTCTACAGTGTTAGTGTTTAGCTAATCATACGTGTCTAATGGCCTTATTGTGTTTTGGTCTGCTCCCTGCACACTCTCTACCTCCCTTCCTCTGAGTGCTGTGTCACTAATCTAATATTCCCTTTACACGTAAGGCGCCCTGCTCTTTTAGTGCTGTGCAGCCGCTAAGCCAAGCTCGTCTGCAGGAACACCACAGGGGCTTACGTCAATCCATCTCAGCACCGTGCCACACGACTCAGAATAATTCATACCTGCGCACCATCGCCCTACAGAGAATTTGCTCTTCACACACAACCGTTAATATACGCACCTCTACTTGCACGAGCACAAAGGGATAAAGGGAAATGACACTTAGAGGAGCTCAAAGGGTAGACAGCTGTCATCTTGCCATGGTGGGTGCCGTGTCCTTTCATCAGTACCGCCAGATGCTGGCTGTGTACGTAGATACGCTATAGCATCACACCTATGCTTTGACTGGCATATGAGATCACAAAGTAAGCCAGACTTGAAGCCTCAACTCTTACTGGTGGTATGTAAATATAATGGTGTAGTGGTAAGGTACTTTCCTATGGAATAGAAGGTTTTAAACTCACTATAACTTACCTCCAGCATTACCATAATTGGACCCCTGTAAGTTCTTGAGGGTAAGAGTCCCCAGAATTAGTGTATCACTTTGTTTTTTGTTTTGTTCTTTGTTTATTCAGTTCCAAAACCAAAATGAAAAAAAATGAATAATCAAAGTTGTTTTTGATTTCCCATTTTGGTTTTAATTTGAACACTTCTTGTTTGCATAGTATGTGAAGGACTCTACTTTATAAAGTATTGTCAACCTTGTTGTCTTACCAAGCATTTGGTAATATTCTGTTGTGATTTCAGGTTTGACTTGTGGAATGCCTTTTTGTCCACTCTGTTGGTGTTAGTGGAGTGGTGTTAATGTCTGAAAAACCCTTGTGGTAGTAACCATGAGACTGGGTGGTCAAATTCCAGGAGTGCCTTAAAAAAACACGTTGGGCAAGGCCCTGAACCCCAAGGTGCTCCAGGGAGATTGTCCTTGCACTTAAGAAAAGCAAATTGGCATGTGTTACAGCTTATGATAAATACCATATATGTAAGTTGCTTTCATTTAAATGGCATAATGGAGTAGTTCTGGTGGTAGGATAACCAACAACCTCTTGGTTCTTAACAAAATATTGTACCACTAGACCTCCATGAACATGATTAAGACTAGACCACTATGACTAGCATAAAACCAGCAATGACTATAATAATTCTATGCTGGCTTGTTTCAGCAAACACTTTCAGATCTAACTTGTACACAATTAAAAAGCTTGGCACAGCTTCCAGACTTGCTTATTCATAACACTGGCACTGTGGGAATTCAAATTTTGTCTCCAAAGTTCAGACCGGCGGATAAAGAATAGAGGAGGGGAGCAAAGGGAAAAGTAGGCCATGTAAACAGCATTGCAGCAGCAACATAGGCCATTACATCACATCCATACATAATGTCATTTAAGGTTGCGGCAACGTCCTGTTTGTGCTTTTGCACAGCCGTGTCTTTAGAAAGCTGTTGGCTCGGGCTGAGATTTTCCATTGAAATGTCAAACAAGAAAATGTCTTTTCCTCTCTGCCATTCGTCATGTCATTTTATAGCAAGTCTAGAAAAGAAAATGCAATGTTGCTTTAAAAAAAATATATATATATATATAAAAAATGTATATATATATATATATATATACATACAGGCTTTGATCCAACAGAACGCAGATGCAAAAGAAGATCTGCAGGAGTGGGAGGGAAAACCAGCCAAAGCTATATTTAAGCTAATATGGATGAATAGCAAACAGCAGTTTTAGAGCAAGCTGCAGTCAGTTTTGGGTCGAGAACGAGGCAGAAATCTTGGAGTCTGGCCTTGGCTACTGTCTGTCTGGTCATTATTAGATCAGCTCTCTGGCTCTGGCCCCAAGTGTCCGCTGCCAAAGTAAGAGCGGGAAGAAAATCAGGATATATGGTCAAGAGGGATGGACAACTGGGTGAAATGTACCGTATATATTAGGATCTCTGGGAACATTTGAATCATGGTTGCCAAATATTGACCTGCCATGGATTTATCATTTATCTGAACATAACGGCTAGGTGGAGAAACAATTGGAGGTGTTGGTGTTATTGAAAATTGAAATATAAGACATTCATACATGCTGAGAAATACAGGAGTGGGAAAAGTGAAGAAAGAGAAGCTAAACAAAGAGAAGATTGAAATGAAGTTTCAGTGGATTGATGATATAAGTGGAGGGTCTGGTTCTAATTGTGATCTACAGCAGGCAGCATGTCATCCTCTCTTTCGATTTCCCTCTTGAACAATAGAGCTTTAATGAAGACTCTTTCTTCTCTTTTTCTTTGCCCTCCTCCATCATTTTTGCCCCCTTTTTCTCTCTCTGCTTTTTACTTTGTCTGTCGCTCCATATCTTTGTGAACCTCTCTCTCTTTTTTTCTGTCTGCATTTTGAAGTGAAGCCACATCCTCCATCAAGTCGACACAGCAGTGACAATTAGCCATGCATCTGGCATGAGAGAATCAGCAAGTCTAAACTTAGGCTGCTCTGGTATCTACGGGCATGACCTCAGAGCACAGCCACTCTCTGAGGACCGCTTACTGTAAGTGGGAGCAATCAGAGCTGCCAGAATTATTACTGAAAACACATAAAATTATGACTCAGGAATGCAAGCACGGAAGACAGCAGGCTGCAGAAAATAGCGCATGGGTTTGTGGCCTGCCGCTTCAGGGAAATGCGAGAGGAAAGGCGAGGGAACGCACAGCAGAACATCATGCTGGGACAGATCCGAAGGAGTGCTGGGGTGATGAGGGATTTATAGAGAGAGCGAGAGATAGTTATAGATGGATGGATGGATAGATAGATAGATAGATAGATAGATAGATAGATAGATAGATAGATAGATAGATAGATAGATAGATAGATAGATAGATAGATAGATAGATAGGTGAGGGGCAGTGAGTGAGTGAGTGAGTGAGACATAGAGTGAATGTCTGTGTTTGTTTGAAAGATAGAGAGAGAGAGAGAGAGAGAGCATGTACAGGAGCCCAGAATGTAAGAGACACCAGTCACACAAGCCCAGCTTCTCATCAACACAGTTTCTCTCTCTCTCTTCTACTCACACACACACAGACATGCAAAGAACACTGGCTAGGTCTGAAGCCAGGGAGCAGACAGTAATTAAAGCTGTGCTGGAAAACCCAGAGCTCTCTCAGGAGATCACTTTCCCCTTGTTTTTGTAAGAGGAGGCAGGAGAGACAGTGGGCAGAGATCACTGCCCCATTGTTCAGCTGAATACGTTCTCCTGGCTGCAGTACAGGCCAGTCAGCTGCTGCTTGCTGCACTCCAGGACACCTCACGTCGGCCCGCCTGCAGGAATGTCCCAGCAAAGTTTGGGACGGGGTTCAAATATGGAGGAGGAAGGCAACACATAGGAAATAAATGCTGAAAACACATTTCCCTCCAGCGCACAGGCAACAGATCTTTAAAGATCCCATATTATAAATTTTTCCAACAAGTTCAAATAGGTCTATGAGCTCCACTAAATATGTCTCCGAAGTAGTTTGGCATTTTCGCCTGCTTTTTACCGCTCTATTTCAGTCCCTTTCAGAACAAATGCAAATAAGCCGCTGCTGTCCACACCCCACTCCAGAACTGGGGCATAGACAGCACGGTGCTTACCTCACATGAAAATAAATGTCATAGCTGCTGCTAACAGACCATCCATACATGTTCAACACAAAATTCCACCAGACTTCTTCATTGCGATTCCTATGCTGGTGCTTGGGAGCGCTTGCAGTTCAACCAGGTGGGCGGACATTCTCGGATACGAGTTATTCAAATGTACTGTGACATAGAAGTACTGGAGAAATTTAAACGGCTCATTTAAACACACAATTTTTGACATTTGTACATTAATACTAACACAATTGACCATTTTTATCAAAGGCAGAGGCAGTACAGACCTAAATGGATATCTAAAGAACAGAAAAAGTTTCATAATATGGGACCTTTAACACATATGATTCTTTTGGCAACTAATTTGTCATCAAGCTGAGGAGGTCTTGTGTGGCAAAAGCGCCCAAACAGATGCTATAAGTTGTACTATTTTGCTTTCAGACTGTAAGGACGAATGGATTAACTGACGGATGAATGGATGGATAGATAGATAGATGACTGGATGTGAGCGACACAGAGAGAGTGTAACCCCCTCACAATAAGCCAAGTCCATACTCTTTTTCTTTCAGTCCATCTCCCACCTAAAGCTGACTTCACTTTTGAGGAATGACTGCACTTTCCCCTCCTGAACAATGCCGAGATCTGTGTGAGCATTTCTGTGTATGTGTGTGTGTGTGTGTATCCCGCAGGGCTCCAACAGAGCTGTTATGTAGCCGGCAAGACCAGGAGCAATGTGGCCACCTCCTGCAGGGGCTGAAGGGAGGAAGCAGCTGTGGCGGCCGGGGGGAAGGACAAGCATGCCGACACTGTGTTTCCTGGAGGACAGCATGCTCCTTCCAAAACAACAACAACACCAGCAGCGCCAAGAGAAACGCTCCTGTCCACTCAATGCCCTGGCTCCTCTGCTCTTCTTCCCCGTTATCTCTCACTCTCTCCCCTTTATCACATCACCCCATCCTACAGGTAATGGCATCTCATCAGAAGCGGCATTCTTGCCTCCTGCCCAAGCTGATACCTACGTCGCCGTGCTAATTCACTCCCGGAGGGCCTGATGTGCCAGGAAAAAAGCGGGCAGGATAGTGAGGTCGGCGGGTTCGTCTGAGCTGCCTCGGACAACGCAGCTGCCTTTCTGATAGTGATGCCGCAGACTTACATAAAGATGTCGGCTTTCAAAATGTCTCTCATGGCAAGCGACAAGGTCGCTCTGGTTTGTTTAAGTTGAGAGGCAGTGGGAGGAGGAGGAGGTTGAGGAAGAGAAGGAGGAGGGCCATTCCTGACTCCAACATAACCTGTGTTGAAATGGGTCACACAAGACGCAGTCCCTAATTTTTACCGTGACTGACAATATGTGGCTTCTTCAGACTGAGGGGAAAAACATATTTAATTGGACTGGGTCCATCTTTCTTACTTATATGATAGATAGATAGATAGATAGATAGATAGATAGATAGAGTGGGAGGAGGAGGAGGAGGTTGAGGAAGAGAAGCAGGAGGGCCATTACATATTTAATTGGACTGGGTCCATCTTTCTTGCTTATATGATCGATAGATAGATATAGTGAGTGAATGAGTGAGGGAGCGAGATTGTGTTTGTCAGGTTTGTTTAAGTTGAAAGGCAGCAGAACGAGGAGGAAGATGAGGAGAAGGACGAGAAAGAGAACCATCGCTGACTTTGACATCACCTATCTGTGACTGTCTGTCTCATACTTTTATATTATTTGCAACAATTCAGGATGGAGAAGTCTACACAGGCCACGCAAAACAGAATCCGTGATTTTACTGCAAGTGACAATAAGTGGCTCCTGGAGACTGAAGGGGTAAAAAACACATTCTTAATTGGACAGGGTCCATCCTTCCTGCTCATATGAAAAGCAAAGTTTCCTTCCCTGCACTAGATGCCTGTAGCACATGGCCGAGACGATTCCAACTTGTCAGCAGTCAACAAGCGGCGTGCAAAGGACTGCGCTAAAAAAAATCACCCCCAGTGGAATCTACCTCTCCTCTCCCCGCTCGTGATGCTCTCCACATCGGAGAGGGATCTAAACTCCTTAATTGCCTGTGAGAGCTGGCCCTGCGTGCTGCGATTCGCAGACGCAGTCACTACCGTCTCCTAGGACTGGCGGCATGGACTGGGAAAGGAGGGGGGGAATAGCAAGGATGCGACGAGCCACAGTCGGTCCTCGCTCTCTCTCCGGGGAGGAGAAGACATTCAGCCACTCAGACACGGCTGGCTAAATCAATCCAAACACTGCCAGATCATGCCTAATTTATGTCGTGCGCGCTGCCCGCCCCTCCCTCCCTTCCTCCTTCCATCCAACCCACCCACATTTCTCAGCAACCCGATCATTGCATGTCAAAACTGTGGGTTGTCAGATGGTGCGGGCTACAGAAGGGTTTCCCAACACTCTCCTCGTAGAAGTGTGGAGCGGGCCTTTGCCAGGACAGCCTCAAGCGTTGGTCGCACTGGACTCTCCTCTTGTTTTTCTGTGCCTGGGTGGAGAAGAAAAGATGGGTAGTCTTACTGTTTATTAACTAACTTAGGATATCATAAGAGTTTGATGCCAAATAATATTGTATTGTCATTCTCTAACAATACTGGCAGCACTCCTAACTACTATTAACTCACATTATTTTAACCGACTTGAAGGCCACAAGAGTACACAATATGGTACTGTAATGTAAGCATTAGTAGTGTAATGATACATCAGTCTACATTGATACATAGAATGAAATATCGACAGGCTCATAGTATTGAACCCAAATGAAAACTTCGATCAGACATCATACATACTGCAACATCCCTTGCCAAGCAAGTGAGGCACTTTATATTGAATAGGAAGTCTGTTTTAATTAAAAGAAATATTGAACTGAATCAAATTGAAATTTAACAGACATAGCAGACTCTTCAGATTCATGTCCAGTGAATCAATACAATATTGTATAGTGATGAAACCTGTGATTTTCACTAAAATCACCTGGTTGTTTTTTTTACCTGGCACATGTTACTGATGCTTGCAAATTCACAGTTCATAAATTCACTTGGATAAATCTGACCTAGAGAGAAATTGGACTGTTATAATTGTCTTTCTTCTGGCATTTTTTGTTTTGTTGTTTAGTTTTGTGGTTTAGTTGCACCTGACTCATTAAGACCTTGTGACTCACCAGGCATTTCTGTAAATTGTAAATCTGAGCTATTTTATGAGTAATCACAATATTTCAATGCTTTTCTTCTTTTGCCTGCAGTTTTCCCCAGCATCAGAGACTTCTTGAAGGAGTTCTGTCTTCTCATTAAATGGTCAAAGTTTTGAGGTTTTGTCTCACAATCAAGTCTCCCAGTGCGTATTGATCTGTTTGATCATCTCGCTTTCCAAAGAATTCTCAGCAGTCTTCTCCAGCACCAAAGCTCAAAAGCGTTGATTTTTTTTTTTTGTTCAATTGCACTAATGGTACAACTTTCACATCCATCACTACAGGAAATACTACAGCTTCCACCAAAAGGATCTTTGTTGTTAATGTTACATCTCTGCACTTTAGTACCTACATTCTTGTATGTTTACAGACATAGATATAGGGAGCTTTCCAAGATAAAAAGAAAACAGTTCATTTATTTCAAATGGAAGAGTACATCTCTGTTAAAACTAGTTAATGATGGTGGTTGGTCTTTGTTGGCCTAAACTGTCTCTTTTAGTTTGCCTCTGCTTTTGATTAATGGTATAGCTGGTCATAGAAGTTGTCTGTTTCTAGAATGTGCGGAAAAGCGCTCTTCCTGCAATGAAATTCCGATAAAGATTCAATTTCTGATTTCAAAGTGCAGGCAGAGGGAGGGATCAAATGAGCTCAGGTTTTATTGATAACATTGTAGCATTGTGCTCAAGTCTAAACAATCAGAATCAATGACTCTTCTAGCAGGCTGGGGCTTTCATCATGGCTTTAAAAACCAAACCAGCAGCCACTTCAGGCCCGTCGTAACAGTCACTTGCTCCGAATTGAAATTCCAGCTCCTGTGTCTTCCTGATGAAAAATAACCACCTTGGATCTGCTGCGATTAGCCTGCAGGCCTGGTGCAAGGCGGACGAACCGAATGGAGGAGAGGATAATGGAGCTTTGTTTACCCGCTGGCTCTGGCCCGGCTGGGTGGAGGTGGGGAGACAGGTTGAGTCTCTGACTCCCTCCCCACACACACACACTCCCATAAGCTGCCTTCCCTTTCCCCACAGACAGCACAGCAGACACGATACTGCTTCAGGCGGCCCAGCCCAAGCCTCTGTGGGGGGTTTTCACGCATGACTGACAGAGACTCGTTCCACTCCCACATTTTTTTTTCTACCCCCACGCCTTCCCTCACGGGAGGTGAAACCGGACTCGTCGCCCTAAATCCAGCCACAATCGGAGCGGCGTTCCCACTCGCGAGGAAGAGAAAACATAAACAACCAGTTTAAAGGCTTAAATTCTACTCTCGCTCAGTCACTCTCTCTCACTCACCCACACACACTCACTGTTGTCACTGTCAACAAACTGCACCAGTGAGACACTGTTTACACTGCGACGAGCGGGACTCAAGAGTTTTGCTCCTTGACCATCAATGTCAACCTATAGCAGATGCCTGCAGAGTCAACACGTCCCTCTGAGGCTGGCTGGCCCAGATACTCAGAGGCTGCTGCCAACTAGGAAAACTACATCGCTGTCAAGGTTTTGGGTTCTGGTTATGGTAAATTAAGTTTTTTGGGAAGATTTTTCATACGCTCGGCTGACAGTAAGAGTAAAAGGGTTTCATGGTTGTAGGCTAACCAAAATAGCTACACTATCAACCATTGCCTCAGAGCGCGCTCCCTGTTGTTACTATATTAAACCTATGTCTTGCCTGTAGTTTAGCTTTTAATCATAAGTAGCTAGTAGCTTCAAAAGTTATGGGTTAAGCTTGTTATGGGTTAACATTTCGTAATTTATATTGTGTTGTGTTTTTTTCAATGTAGATTTGTGTAATGCTTGTTGATACAGACAATAAAACGCACATTTTTGTTTAACCCTACCTGTGCTTTATCACTAAACATTCTGAGCTTTGACCGAAAAGCCCATTGTCATCTTAGATATCATAGAGGACATCTTAGACCAAGTAGGTCTACACTGATCTAACCTGCAACTGAACTTATAGACTATGCTTTTTCTGATACTGTAGACCAGCTGTGATTCTCAGTCCTGGGTCAACAAATCTGAAATTTGATATTTCCTGCCCCCGTACACCCTTTCTTACACTGCTAATGAGGTAATATGTTGGATCAGGTGTGTTATGTTTGGGAGTACTACTCAAATAGGGGTACGTGAGGACCAGGATTGGGGACCGTGGCTGTATACTAATTGAATGCCATCAAGTCTGTGTGGGTGTGTATAAAGAGGCCACATTGAGACAACAGAGAGCTCCACCAATTGATGCCCTCAAAGCTCCACCGCCGTGTCTTCAGATCATTAACACATCAGGCCATGGCTCCCCATCACTTCCTTGCCTCGCTTTAAAACATTCTGTTTGAAATGCTCTGTTTGACGTTACCATGTTTGAAATCTCTGCTCCAGAGAGTTCCTGTTGTAGAAGAGGCAAGACGTCGCGTTGTCATCCCCGCCCAAAGCCGCGTTTGACCTCAGGCCTGGACTCGGGAGGCCGAATGAGCTTTTAGGTCAATGAAACCCCGTGAGCCGGAAAGCCGGGACGACTGAACGCACACGTCTGAAGGTGAAACCTCTGTGGCCGCGACTGTGCTGGGATCCTGCCGTGCGATTCTCCAGCTGTTAAATATTTCAGCTCTGCTTCTTTTCTCACTTACGATCAATGTAAACACACCTTACCCCGTGTAGATCGGCACCCGACTGAAAGGGCATTGAATGTGCCACATTTTCCGGACAGTCCCCACACTCAAAGGTGGCCATTAAAACCATGCTGCTTTGGAGAAGAAACCCTGAATGTTTGTCTAGGCCATTCCCTCTGCCTCCCGCCAAATCTCTGACCTCAAAGGTGAGACTTAAGAGGTCAAATATGATTTCACTCATCTCTCTTTTTCGGTTTCTATGGAGACCATGACAGTAAAAGCATGTGGAGGTGCACGGCTTTGTGTTTACTCGTTGTGGGTGAGAAATCACAGCAGGGGACTGGTACAGGCTGCCATTGTGCAAGACCAGCAAGAGTAGCACTGACATTTGATTTCGGCTAGATGCTGCAGTCATCTATGGCAAACTGCTTTTCCACAATAACCCCACCCACTTCTCTGGGCAGAAACTGTAATCCAGCAGGATGCATCAACAGACATGGGATGCCATACTAAGAAAAGCATACATTGGTCATTATTTACAGGTTTCATTGAAATATGATTTTCTACCCATATGGAAAATGCCAACAAGACATTTTATAGAACAAGCACTTGTATTACTCATTTACATTTTATTGTTGTTTTTAGAGGAGTGGGCATTAAACATGTAGAATCATTTGTTTTTATAATTAATTATTTGAGCCATGCAGTTAAAAGACCAGTGAGGGAGGAGGAGTATCAGATTTCTCCCTTTCTCAAAAGTTCAGTGCCAAAACTAACCTCACATTTCTGGACCTGGTTATGTAGTTCCTTTAATTAACCTTAATGTGCCAAACCAACACTGGAACGGAATTCTGGAGGAAGGAATCTTTTCAGAGAAAGGATCAGTGGCTGTTTTCAGCAGATACAGTTTAGTCATACACTTATGTCTCAGCATTTCAGGCTCTGAAACATAGAAATCTGAGTCTGTGAGCAGCACAATGTACACTGACCACAAACCATTTGCATTAACAACACAACTGTGATTTCTATAGGCACAGTAGGGTAAATTTAAATTAGCCAGCAGAAATGAGCAAAATTAGGGAAGCTTATACAACAGGCAAGCCCAAGGTGTCTGTGTAGAAGCTATTGGTTACAGTATTGTGCTTTTCAAATGCCTCCTCTTGTAAACTGAACCTTCTACCTTCTCCCCACTGCAATGTAATCACAACATATTAACTCTCCTCCTGACTGGAGACAGTGAGTCAGTGTCAGTGAGGGGGTGAGACTAAATACCTTAAGGGCTTTTAATAATCGCTAGTCAAAAGGTAGTCAAAGCAAAAAACTGTTAAAAATATCTCTTTAATTATCCCTGAACACACACACCAAGCAAATAAACACACACACACCCACACACCACTGGTTTGGACCTGAAGCCATGCTGTCAGCCCCATGACTTAGCCTCCCAACATACCATAGTGTTACCGTGATAACAGTGGTGCAGGTCTGGGACATCCAGATTTGATACTGATAATTTCATTTGTTACACAATATTAGTAATGGTTTGGATCCATTTTACTAGCTAATGTGTCAAATACATCATCATAATGCAAGTATGTCCTTGCCCATACATCCTAAAGGTGTTATATTGTACTGGGACTGCAAAGACCATTTGAGTACAGTAAACTCATTTTCATGTTCAGCAAATTAGTCTGGGATGGTATGAGCTTTGTGACATGAATTATTATCCTGCTGGAAGTAGCCATTAGAAAATGGGAACACTGTGACCATTAAGAGATTAAGAGACTGACTGCAGAAAATATTCCTCACACTATTACACCACCAACATCAATTGTTTCTACTAGGCAGGACACATCATAAATTCTGATCCAACCATCAGATGATTGAAATTGAGACTCATCAGATCAAACAACATTTTCTAGTCTTTCATTTTCCAATTTTTGTGAGCTCATACCCACTGTTGCATTGGTTACCTGTTCTTAATGAACAGGAGTGGCATTTACAGCCAAACTATAACACCAATTAGAATTACATATTTCTTTGTAAAGAGAGAAAAATAATAGTATTTTTGTAGCAGTGTTACATTTTGCCATGCTACATTACTATGTTATTGAAAAAGCTACATCATTTTAAAAGTAGCTTCTCTACTGAAGCTCCTGAAAACAGTAGCTACGTTAGTACCACTGCTAATTTGAGTTAGTTACTCCGCAACACTGCTTACCAGTCAGTCTGTCATCAACAACCAGCACAGATTTAAAGTCACTTAAATCTCCCCTTTTGTCCATTGTATTATTGATAAAGAATTGGTAAAATGCAAGGCAAAAAGGCTTAATAAACATCACTTAAATTAAACGGAACAAGAGTAACAAAAGCCTGATTTGAAAATGTAAAGAGTAGAAAGTACAGATATTCATGCTAAAAATGTACAAAGTGAAAGTTAAAAGTTGGCATAAAAATAAATAGTCAATTAAAGTACAGATACCCAAAAATTCTACTTAAGTACATCCCATCTCTGCTTCTCATTCAGAGCAACTTCCATTTCCTAATTTTAGAGACAGTTTCCCCGAGAGCAAGTTGGGATTTCAGAGTTTTGAGCAGGGACCCAATGATTTTAGTGCTGGTGGTAGTATTCGAACCCATGACCTCTTGGTCCAGAGGCGAGTATCCTAATCACTAGACCACCACGCATCTATACACCTAAATATATTACTTTTCTGCCACACGACTGAGTGATTGAAGCAGCTGAAGAGGTATACATAATGAAGTGACAGATTTTTCAATGCAGTAATTTCCTAAGTTAAAATTGTGGATCCAACAATTTTAATGTTACTTCTACATTCCAAAAACATTGCATGTTGACTAACAGGAGGTCTTATAGAATTATTTGTGGACACCAATAAAAGTTATTCAAACTTATACCAAGATGTATTTGTAACTTAAGTCCCTCTCATGTTCCTAACTGTTCCTCAGCATAGGTGGACAATCTGCTTTGGGCACAGTCTGAAGAGAGTGAACAGGTGGTAGACCTCCCCCCTTTTGTTAGTCTGGTTGTGCAGTAGAATAGGGAAAGGTGTGTCTCAAACTGTAGAGAGGTGTGGGTGAGTGAGGTTGGTGAACTCTCTCCTCCATAAAGCCCAGTGCACCAGCTGTCTCTCCCTCTCACCTGAGTGTGGACAGGTGTGATGCCACCTGCCATGCACCTGCTCCTCACACCGCCCCGCTGTGCAGGTGCATCAGTGCTAGCATGAGAATGCTTTTCACTTGTCTTTTCTTGGCCACTCTCCCAACGCACACTTTACCTTGTTACCATCCCTGCCTCCTCTGTTAAAACTCGCAGTAAACTGCCTCCATTCCCCCTACACCACATTCCCCTTCTGAGACACAGACCCAAGTTTTCTTACACACACACGGAAGTCTATCACATTCAGGTCTCCCTGGTCCATCCAGATGTTCAGGAACGTCCCCTTGCCAACAGATGTGCTCTATGCGGTTATCAGGGTCATAGCTATGAGAAGGATGAGTCAAATTGGCATTCGGCAACTCATGAACCTGCGAAGTCCATGTCACCTACAGCTCATCTGGGGACTGTCCTCACACACATGGTATTACTGAGGCCTCTCTCCATCCATATACTCACACACATAGAGCATCTGGAATCAAGTGAATGCTCTGAATTTGAAAATGTGCTAAAAGGGTGCTATATGCCGAGCTTTCAAATTGACATGGACGCATATGCTTCCCAGGTGAAGAAATTATGCCCAGTGCGGAAAATCATCACACAGCTTGTGAAATTTCTCGGACAGTTCATATTGATCAAAGGGAGGGAGGGAGAAAATCAATGCGGTTACATGTGTTAATATTTGTAGGATACGTGTTAGAATCGTAATTCCAGGCTCTGATGTTAATGGCTCCAGCCTGCATGTGTTGACTGTGAAGCTTCCGGACGCCTGCAGCCTGAGTTGTGGTAAAGGTAGTATGATCACGTGTATCACCTGGCCAGAAGTCAGAGAAGTTTTCTGAGAAAGTAAAATAGTAAATTGTGAGCAAGTTTTGTTAACAGGTCTTGGAACAGTGTACAGATCTTTTAGCAGGTGGCTATTTTTGTGCTCCAGGATTTTGGATAAATATAAAACAATTCTATAGTGAAATTTAGCCATATCACCAGAAGTGTCAGCTGATCTGAGTAATAAATCATGGAAAATTCTGGCCATCTTTAGACCTTAACTACACAAAATGGCTGTGGAAATCTTTCAGCGTGTAGCAGCACTACTTTCTGAGTGACTGAGTGTAATCACAGTACAGTTGTTTCTTTTTAATGAGAGCCAATGTGCTCACACCACCTGGTCAGCCTTCAGGAGGGGTAGCTAGACAAGTTCAGTCTGCTATCCGCTGCCTGACTAACTCTAGAAGGCTGCAGGGCCGTCTTTGTTCCTGCCTTGTGCACAAAAAAACGTCTAAATAAAATCTTTCTAAAAGACATTTCTCGTTTCACGGTTCAATAGAACATGGTCAGCCTACAAGACAGGCCGACCAGACACGTGCTGGCCTCAGTAAGACTGCCGATCTCAGCATGCACGCTCACTGACATCAAAAGCACTACTGCCACCTATAGGAAGGACAAAGAACTGAACTGACACGACCCGCTCATATATGATATAAATCAGTATAACCCAAGAATTTAAAATTAAATGCCCAGACTGGAGATTAATAAGTAGACGTACAATTTCTAAAAATACTCACACATAAAGATGCATATATTTACACCTTTCCGTTTTTGCTAATCATTAGGACTATGAAGTAGACACGGGTGTTATTCCTAACGATTTACAAAAATAGAGAAGTTTTAATTAGATATCTGCAATATCTAATAAATCATGTTCTATAGTAATAAATGATTTCATGACATACGATCATTGTTCTTATGACCTCTTTTCCTCACGTATCATTACATTAATTTATTAAATTAATCATTTATTAGGGATGTAATGATACATCAATTCAATGATAAACCAGGCTATACCAATGATCCAAAAAGAAAACATCAATCTGACACCATACAAATTTATATTGAACAGGAGGTCTATTTTTATTAAAAGAGCAGACATTTAATTGTCTGATTGAGCTCAGGAATTAAAATGTCTAATTGTATTTTAGTTGCTTTTTGTGATTTCTTTTGAATGGAAATGATTGTTTTAAATCAGTATATGATATTCATATTGATCACTGATTCCTGAATTCAATCTAATCGAGCTTTTCATAGTTTTGTAGTAAAAATTCTAATATTTGAACTGAGATTTACAGATACTCCAGAATTATAAGAGCTCTGAGATTATTGGCAGAATTTTTTATATTAGTATTATTATATAATATGTGATATTGTATCATATATTAATTCTGACAGATCTCTTTTCATCCTTATTACCTACAAAAATGCATAAAAGCACAACTGAAAGCCAGGAAAGTCAGCTGCTTTGACATAAAGCATGATATCAGAGCTTTGCATTTGTCTCCCTCTCACTCTCACTCAGAGCACTTGACACTTGAAGCGCTCTCTGCCTCCTCCTCCAGTAAGAGTCCATCCTCAGCCCCATTACCATGAAGTGATGGCAGTGTAAAGTGCCCTTGTGTGCTGCGGTTGTTACCTATTCAGCCCTAAGAGACTACGTGCACTGTATGGTAATGGGTAGGGGTGTGACGATACATCGATCTACATCGATACATTGACTCAATGATCAATGAGCCTATAGCATCAATTAGCCATCATACACATTGTAATATTCTAAGGGCATTTAAATTAATATTGTGAGCAAACACACACAAGCAAGTAAACACACAAACACCTTTCAACTTAATCAAAAAATCTGTCTGAATGGCAATAAAAATATCAGCAACTGTAGAATTGATAACCCAATAAACAGTTTTGCAAACATGCCTATGCAATAGCATTTGTGTAAATCTTTTCTTCAGAGGTCAATTCTGTTCTTACCAAGAAACAAATCTTAAACAAGAAAGCACTGGTGAATCTTCAAGAAAACTGTGTAAATGACTTTTAAAATCAATTTCTTAGGAAAGGTTGGTGAATGTGGCCTGTTGTTTTTGATTAAAATGTCTGATTCCACTCAGGGATAAAAATGTAAAATTATATTTTAATTGCTTTATGTGTTTTGATACCAATGGTAATGATTTTGTTGAATCAGCAAATGAAACGATCTCATATCAATCAATATCGTATCATAGTGAACTTAGTAACATCAAGTCATTGTTTGTCGATTCGACATCACATTGTATTACAATGCAACTTGGGCTTTACACCCTTAGTAAAACGGTCAAAATTGAGCCCAACTCATATGAGTCGTTCTGCTGACCGGAGCTTCCTGCACCCAGCACACACTGCTCAGCTCCATGAGAAATGGGTCATATGCTCCAGCAGGCAGCGGGCTCTGGCAAGGAGGCAGGAAATAAGGTTCTGATCTTATCAAGGTCCTGTTAAAGTAACATGTTCTCTCTCACTCTCTCACTTTCTCACTGAGGTTTATAAGACAAAAGAATGACCTGACTAAACAAAAGTCGGGCAACATGCTGAGATGCCTGGTGTTGGGAGATTATGTTAAAGTGTGTCGGAAAAAATATAGAGGTAGATGATGCCATGCTGGGGGGAAAAACACCAAACCAACATATATTTAACACTGGTTTATTTACGCTGTTTGAGGGTTGAAAATGTTTCTTAAGGTGGTCGGCAGTTAAAAATATTTGTAGGGTTTCCAAAACACAGTCACAAATATAATAGGTGTTTAACATAGTGAGCTGGTTCATGAAGTGATGAACAAACACAGAAGCATGGACACACACAAACACCATTCAACTTCAGCACAAAACCTGTCTGAATGGCAATTTTAAAAATCAGCAACTATTCCTTCATTAGTCTAATTCCCAGACCCTCCAAGATTTCCAGATGCTGCAATCACAACAATTAACTCAAATTCACCAAATACCCATTCATTCATTACTACCGTGCAATTTTGACCAATTACCGCAGTTTTTGATTTTTGAATCATTGTCATTTCCCGCAGAACGCTGAGTCATACATCAGCGAACTCACTTCCTTGTTACGTTTTGAAGGCGCAGGAAACATATGTAAAGAAAAAAAAACACCTCACATTTACCTTTAAAAATAACTAAATGATTAAAGGATAATAAAAAATAATAGTGGTTTTGTTCCATTCCTTTTAATTAATTGTTAAAGAATTATTATAAAGGGGGACAAAATCGCAGATTTTTCCGCAACTTTGATTAGCTCCCACAACTTTATTGCAACGAAACATGAAAGTGTAAATTTCATCACATTTTTTAGAAAAGCTGTCACAAAATCAGGCATTTTAGGCCGCAACAATCTCAAAAAAGGCCCACGAAATCCTGGAGGGACTGAATTCCAGATCTGCTGCGTTAAAGATGGGTTGCCAAGCTAGTTTGGGTGAAAAACAGCATGAGTGTGTCTAAATCAAAGACCAAGTTGATCACAATTAAATAGGACTTAAGGACCAGCTTAAAGTGGTGTTTTGACAGAATCCACTTGCTACTGAAACTGCTGATACTTTCCTTCGAAGAGGGGGACAAAGGCCTGTATGTACTCCTTACCCTAATCGCCTCGCATCAACAGTGACATTTTTATCAGAAACATTATGTTATGGGTTTACATGACTTTTAAAAATCATACAGTCATCATGAGAATCATGAGTTTACTTTTTAAATGTTTACTTGTTTTCCAATTCCAATGAAGAAATGCTAAGTACTGGATTTACTAACTCAATGTCCTTTTTACACAACACCCTTTTATGCCGCAATTGTCACTTCTGACTAAAGTAAAATTGATTTCACAAATCCAGGTAAAATGATCAAAAATTGATTTCGGATCGACCCCACACAGTCACTCAACAGCTCTGAAAGTTACATAATTACATACACTAAATGGTTTCCGTTATTGCTCAAGTAAGACATATAGATTACCAGGATCTATGTGAAATAATTTGGATTTTTTTTATATTTGAGTGCATTTTCCCTTTAATTAATTATTAATTTAAAATGCACACAATGTCTGAATGTTAGCCTTGACACATGATTCTTTTCTTATTGGGAGACTGTAAAATATGTGATTTATTGGAAACTTCCAGGATCTCTTGTCATTCACACAATCAATGTAGTATTTTTTGTTTTACAATATTTTTTTCCTTGAAAATACAGAAAATCACTGTTTGAAATCTACTTCTGTTGTCAGGAATCCATGTTTGTATCCCAATCTATCAAAGTCAATTCCAAAATATTTGGAGTTGAACAGCATTACTAACTCTATCTAATCAGCGGTAAAATGTGAAAAATGCTCCTTAAACTCAAGCTCTCTAAGTTGCTTCTCCACCACAACTTTAATTAATGCCTGAACATGTTAAACAGCGAAAAGTGTCCAAATGCTCCCACACTGAACTCTGCCCTGGCCTACGCAGTCACATTAAACACATCCAAACAAAATGTCCTTTGTTCAGCCATTACAAAGAGGATTTTCTTTCTAAAGACCAAAGTACAGGAAACTGTTGCAGCTATGAAATCAGTAAAAGCTCACACTAATGTAATAATACATAAATGATGCACGTCTTTTTTTCATCCTGAACATTGCTGCAGTAGTTAAACTCTGTCATTACAGTTGTTTATGGAAAGCTAATATGTGGACATTAGCATTTCGGCGTCCGTTAACGTGTGTGTGAGTAAAGTGAGACTCTGAAGTCCAGTTCTGATGAAGTCTGAGCAATAATGGCTGAGCCACCAGTGGACCTGTGTAGTTTTAGATCAATACGCAGTCCACACATCCCCCAGTAACAAGCCAGCACAGGACCCCCGCTGCCATCTAATTAAAGGGCTGTTTCACCCTTAATATTAGCATTTAAAAGACAAAGGGATGGCAAACTGAGAGAGAGAGCGAGAGAGAGAGAGAGAGAGAGAGAGAGAGTTGTAAAGTCCTCATAAAAAACATCCGTATAGAAAAAATAATTGTAATTTCCACTAGCTGAAAGGCTAATGAAAGTTGAGAGAGTGATGATAACCCACATTATGCTCATTATGTATCTATTGGGGTTTGTGATCAGGCTTTTCTTCTATTAACTTCGTAGAATGAAGGAACAAAAAAACATTCCAGTACATTCAAATAACCTGAGCTGAGGTCAAAGAGTTAAACAGAATACATAAAACAAGGTTTAAACACTAAGACTCTAGCTCCAGAATTCACTTTAAAAACTGTTTCAAAACATATTAAAAATCATTATCCAAACAGTGTGAATCTGAGTCATTCATAATTGAATGACCTTTAGAGTCGATAGCGATCTGCAGTGAGGTGCATCTTCAAAGCTGCTGGTCCAGACGGAATCGACTAATATTCATTGATTATTCATAAAGGCAAAGTTATAAGAGTCTTCAAGGGTGTCCTCCGGAAATATATAGAACCTGCTGTATGTAGGCAACTTTGGCAGCTGTCAAGAAAAGTGTAAAGAACTTATTTTGATGTGACACACCCTTCTGTGGTTAATTTTTTTGAGATTGTTGCAGCCTAAAATGCCTGATTTTGCGGCAGCTAAAAATTGCTGTGAAAGTTGCAGTGTTTTAGGCGTTTTGATGCAATAAAGTTGCGGGAGCAAGTCGAAGTTGAGAAAGAATTAGCGATTTTGTCCCCCTTTATAATGATTCTTTAATAATTAATTAAAATTAAGGGAACAAAATCACTTTTTTTATTAACCATTAATCATTTAGTTATGTTTGAAGGTAAATGTGAGGTGTTTTTATCACATTTTCTGTGTCTTCTAAATGTAACAAGGAAGTGAGTTCGCTGACGTATGGCTCAGCGTTTTGCGGGAAATGACAATGATTGGTCAAAAATTGTGGAGAAGTTGCAGTAATTGATCAAAATTGCATGGTAGTAATGAATTTGCAGGGATTGGCTGAATTTGCTTTAATAGTTATGATCGCAACATCTCGAAATTCTGGAGGGTCTGCTTAATAGTGCATATTACAAAACACTGCACTTGGTTTTCATAATATCAGAAGACATCTAAGGGCATCTGTATGCCCACGCTTTGACACGACACTCTGTCATCTGGCACATTACAGCCGACCATCCTTAATTAGAACAGTGAAATTTCTCTGCTATGACTCAGTCTAGACAAACAGGGCTCTCAGTAGGGGAGGTTAACTCTGGGGGGAGAGATGCTATTTGCCAGGTCAACAACACATTAAGAGGCAGGAGAGAAAAGGCAAATGAAGGCCACAGGTCTGACTCAGTGCCAGGTCCCACTGGCATGCCTTTTTCTTCTTTTTTAGAGATCCTTCAGTGGCACTTAAGAGAAGGACAAGAGAAGCAAAGACAAGGACAAGTGAGAAAGCAAATCATAAAATCATAATTACAATGTGGATAAACACAAGGATTTAGATTTGGGGGAACTAAAAAACTCAGATCAAAAAACGAAGGAGGAGAAGCAGATGAAAAAGAAGAAGAGAAACAAAATCAAGTGTGGTATTTGATCTCTCACACAAGTGAGAGAAGGAAAGGAGAAGAAAAGATGGAGAAGAAGAGGAAAAAGAAAAAGTAGAAGAAGACAAAGAAGAGAATGGAAGTGAGCTTAGCTGATTAATCAGTATTTATCGGTACACACCCAAGTGAGAGAGAGAAAGAGAAAGGCAAATCTTTGAATTTCAGGACTACTTTGCTAGCACAAAGTAATGAAACATTGTTTTACACGCAGAAGACTGAGGTTGCTGAAAAAGCATTAAACTTTCCCTGGACACACCCCTATACGCACACACACACACCCCTATACGCATACATACTGACACGGGCATTTGAGAAGAGCAGTGACCCAGATGTGAAAAGGAGAGAAGGGTGATAGACAGTGTTGAGTCATGCCTGGAGAGACAGAACCAGGCTTCTAAAACAGCTCTCTGCATACCATAATGCATCCAAGACCCTTTCAAACCTCAATTTCTCCGGAGCGGCGTTGAAAAACTACACAACTCAGCACTCTGACATGAAAGATGTGTGAAGGGGCATCGCAGTATGAGTATCGGGCTGTGCGTGTTGTGCCGGGAAAAGCGTGGTTTCTCATAATTCACGATTGCCGATGGCTCTATGTGTTTTTAGTGTAATGACAGGAAGTGTTGGCCGGGCCTGCCAGTGGCTCATTTTAAGTTTATTTTCACACACAAGTCGAAGGGTGTGAGGAAATCAACAGCACATGCCTTATTAAAGCTGCAAACATTTCTGTACTCTGGTTTGGCTGACCTTGCCACACGCCGGCCAGCGCAAGACCCTGAGCCGACAGCAGAAGAAGCGATCGAATCCGAAGAGAAGTTTTTTTGTCGCGTAACAGTTGGACACATTTGCGTTCGCACTCCCACAAACTGTTTCCACGGTATCACACGTGGGCTGTGGAAAGGCGTCCACGCGGCCCGTAAACACGTTATATAAGCAGAAGTGAACACAACAGATGCCATTCGGGACACATCTGCTCATGCATTATATCATCTGGCCATGGCAGTGATCCCATGGAGGTGCAAGAGGTGAGGTGAGGTGTTTAAGCCATTAACACGCATAAGTATGTGACAACCAGAAACTTACAAAAAATTATATTATTTTTCATAAGTACATTATTATATTGTTATAATGTTATAATCTTTGGTTGACGGGTGTATTTCCCTTTTTTTTTCAACCAAAAAACAGGATATGAACAAAAAAATTGCTGGACATGAAAGTGAGTGATTATTTGTTATTGTGAACACACCACAGCACAGCTGACAGTGAACCACAATGAAAGGAAATGCATTTGATCAATCCGTGAAGGAGCAGTGGGCAGCTGACATGGGCAACGATGGGGAACAGTGCTTGCTCACGAGTAACTAAGTGATACCTTTACCGGTCCTGGGTTTCGAAGTGACAACCTTCTGATCACGGGGCAAACTCCCAAACCGCTATGCTTCCAGCTACCACTTAGGTACTGAAGAGCAAGGTACCATCCCCAAGCACATTGGCAAAGATGCCCACTGCTCATTCACAGACTGAGTCAAATGGAGAGGTCAGAGCACTGTGTACTGTGGTGTGGTGTGTTCACAGTGACAAATAATATATATATATATATATATATATATATATATATATATATATACATTGGGAGACAGAGAGAGGCTGACTGACTCCTGGCAATAGATCAATAAGAGAGATTCTTACTTGTTTGTGCCACGGCAGATTGTCGTATTAAAGTAAGTATGAGCAGCCGAACAGGGATTGAGGAACAGCAGAGCTTAAAGCAAAGCTTGGGGCTTATGAGAATGATTTCAAATCATTTCCCCATCAGCTTACACTGCGCTGTATTTGACGGACTGCCCGCCCGTCACATAAACACACATGGGTGTATGTGTGTAGCTCATATAATAAACTCATGATGTTCCTAGATAAACACCTGTCAAACACAGGAATTACACACGTCTAGGCAGGTGATGTTGGGGAAAATGGATCAGAATGTAAATTCCGGTTGACTGACAGCTGACAAGCAGTGAGCTGACTGTCTGAAGCAGATTTGGAAATTGATTTTCCCTCACTGCCTTATGCCACATTAACGGCCATATGGTTGACAAGGA
This sequence comes from Distichodus sexfasciatus, assembly GCA_032718565.1. NCBI lineage: Eukaryota > Metazoa > Chordata > Actinopteri > Characiformes > Distichodontidae > Distichodus > Distichodus sexfasciatus. Next base: position 5,054,709 of record JAVGVS010000010.1, on the reverse strand, counting down.
GCTATTTACTTCTGTTGTTTAGAAATAGACAAATCATTACGATTATTCAATATTTAAACATTGAAATGACTGAAACAAATGCAACAATAACAACATCACACGCATACAGTAGATTACAAAATGACCATAAATGTTGTTCTCATCGCTTGTTTTTCCTGAAAACGATGCCCCGGATCACAAATGACGGCCTTTCTAACGCACATTATTAACCACTTAATCTTCTCAAACAGGCACATTCGGGAAATTGATTTTAGACTCAACTCCAACATGGTGGATTAAGTTTATACGAGACGTAGGGGGTAAATATGGAATAATAGGGTCATGTGACATGGCTGTAAGACAGTGGACAGATGGGATGTCTCCCCTCCTACTGGCTCTGTAACCTCAGACATTGTTCCCATACCTCACACACGCCGCGTACAGAGTGTGAAAACCCTGAGCTCTGTCTAGCTCTTTGACACACACACAGGATTATGGCCTCTCCAGCAGGTCATATTCATGTCCAGGCCATGTGAGTGTTGTTACTACTGGACAGTAAAGGATTTCTCAAGTCAATACAAATATATTTGTAGTTTTGAATGACTGATAATATTCTCATTGGCTCATATAGGATGATAACACTGGCACAGTGATTCATTGGGCTGGCTCTAGTAACTATGTACACCAGTAGAGGTACCACTGAGGTACTCATGGGCAAGGTACCATCCCCAAGCACTGCTCCTCGGGCACTGCCCATGTTACCTGTCCACTGCTCCTTCACGGATGGGTCGAATGCAGAGGTCACATTTCATTGTAATACTCTGTGTGCTGTGCTGTGGTGTGTTCACAATGACAAATAATCACTGGCTTTCACTTTCATAGTTTTAGTCTGGTTTACTTAACAAAAAAAGTACATTTTAAAAGTCAACTCGCATCACAACAAAATGTGACCTCTGCATTTGACCTTTTTGTGAAGGAGCAGTAGGCAGCTGACAGGGACGGTGCCCGGGGGAAGCAGTCCTTGGTGATGGTAACTTGCTCACAAGTACCTCAGTGGTACTTTTATCAGTCCAGGATTCGACCAGAATTTGGCAACCTTTTTATCACGGGGGGAACATCCTAACCATTACACTGCCAATGCTAAAAGGCTGGCGAACTGATGTTCAAGAAAAATCTTGCTTACTGGCTGTTGACTCTTGAACATATTTGCTAATTTGGTGAAACAGAGTAACACATTTTTATTTGCCCATAGTAGAACCTATCATCTCATTTTGAAGTGGGCTAACTTATTATGGCATAAATAACCTGGTGGTGGTCTTCTAGTGCCTCTTGAGGTTGTTCTCCATTAATTTTAAGCCACAGAGTGTCTCTCCATCTTCCATTAATACAGTGCATTTTGTGTTCCATTCAACTAAGATATATATTTCATTCAAGCAATCCTGAAGCCATGTTGTCATTATCTATTTTGAGAGACGAACTAGATGCATTTTGAATGCCCCATAGTTTATTGACAGTCATTTTTCATCATACATTTTGTTAACATTGAATTAACACTGCTGTACAGTTACACACTGTAGACCAAGCCAATTTAGCAAAATCCTGATGGGCTAGACCCAGCAGAGAAGCACTTAGTCTTATTAATTAGGATTAATTTGCTAGTTAATTAATTCATTAGTGCAATATCTGGTGAATATTTAGTAATCTCTGTGGTTGTAACAAAAAGGTCTGAAGATATTAGGACTTCAAAAAGCTTTATTTGAAAGTCCTACTCCAGGAAGTTCAAAGCAGTATCCATCTCCCCCTTCACTGGTTGTTTTTTGACAACAAGGACAATGTTATAAATTATTAGGATGCCAGACCACTTACAGAAGAAGAGCAGCACATACAAGGTCGTGACTTTTTGTGTGAATTTAGTACCGTTTCAAATGTCCAGAACTGATAAGGTATCCTTGCAAAATTTTTGGGAGGAAGTCAAGTCAAAGTCATAGTAAACTTTAATGTTATCGCTACAATACACAAGTATACGGAGAGAAGAGACTAGTTTTTACAGTACAATGAACAAATAAGGCAAATAGAATAAGTATACATGAATAGACTATAAAATATAAAACTCTGAACTAGAGATAGAAAAAGAGACTGTGCAATTATGTTACAATAAGGGTCCTGGAATTGTGGAAGTGTGCATGAGATCTGCAGCAGTTCAATATAAAAATTCAAAACAGACAATCTATTAAAAAAACTGTATCTTTATAAAGTCTAAGCTAACTATGTGAGAGGTTCAACAATATGTGCAAATATCGTAACAGCAGTTAAGTGCAAAAACACTACTGTCAGCAATATGTACAACAAATGTCCAAAGGTTGGTGGTTGGTTGGTTTAGGTTTTGGTTTTGGGGCAATGTAATAAGATTTCTAGCAGCACCCCAAGGTTTTTTTATTTATTTATTTATTTTCAGCTTTTTCAGTAAGAAACTATTAATTAGGGTCTAAAGAACACAAATAAAGACATTTTAAGCACTAAAACTGTAGATCATGTCTGTATTTAATAGATACACTTCAAAACATATACAATCCCAAATGTTACACACATGCATTGTGCATTATGTATTTGCTTTAAAATGATGGCTAGACATATTATAATTAAGGAAATGCAAAGAGCTCTTGTACTTGGGCTACTCACAGAGATATGAACTTTTGACATTTGAGCTTCTTTGGCAGAAAGATCAACCAACTGTCTATTCACAAGCCAGAACAACCCCTCAGACTGACAGAAATATTACTTAGATTGCAATAGCCAACCTTAGCTTTAGAACCTTAAAGTCAAATAAATAAGGGCAGGACCTCAAAAGGCCTAAGCATTAATCTGGAAGGGATTTACACTTAACCTTTTTTAAATCTGTTTGTTTTTCACTTGGTTTTGCTGTTGGATTCCAGTTAGAGATGGTGATGTCTCTCTAAAGTAATCTAATATATTCACAAGATGGGGGGGAGCAGAGCCACTATGAGCAGTATAAGTGGATGTGAGGTTTTGGTGAGCAGCATCATCCCTTCCTTTCATGTTGATAGACAACCATAAGAATTCATCTCTAGGCCCAGAAAAAAAACATTTTCTATTCATTCGCTCTCTGAACTTGACTTTCCTAATGGGCCCGTGCATTAGTGGCTGCGCAAAGTCTAACGGACAGGTCCGCATTTTTAAAACCCTCTCGCAGCCGAGACGCCGTCAGACGGAACAAGGCCCTGCCGTCGAAACAAAAGCAAGCGTTCTGACTGGAGATTAGAGTCGTGGGGCCCGACTGGGAGTCTGTCGCCATGGCAACGCGCGGGTACGGCACTCGGCTCCTCCGGCTATCGGGAGCATTGAAGATGAAACAGACATTAGGGCTAATCCTCCACCTTATTTAAATGTAAAGTCAGCAAAAGAGGAGTGCGGCTGCAGTTCACAGCGTCTCTGACAGACTGGCACGGCTCCTCCCAGCTATAACGGGAGCTGGGCATGTGTACGTGATGAAGATGAAGGAGAAGCTCGTTTGGCTCCAAATGAAACCACCACAGATCCTGAATTAATGTTGATTTTGTGTGAAATAAAATCCACAGGAGTTGCTTTATTCAACATCTACACCACACATCGGGGCTATATAGGTATTTGCCAATACACTGGTTTAATCTTGGCAGAAATTCCTTTCTAATAATTTAAGTTTCATAATTTCAATGCACTTCAACTTTTAAAAACAATGTACATAATGATCATAATTCCAACATTCACCTATATAATAAAAAATATAGTGGCACACTATATTTTGCTTTTAATATGATTTATATATGATTACATGTAATCATCATTTATAATTTTATGATTATTATAAAATTGATCAAATATGATATGATTTAAAAAAAAATTAAATATATGATTTTTAAAAATGTAATTAATTCCAGTTCTCTGAATACACCATAATTAGAGTAATTTAATCATAAAAGCTTAAATCATATTAATGTTAGCATAATAATGTTAGCATAATAAGACGGAGCCTATACCAGGAACTTATGGGCGCAAGGCGGGGAACAACCCTGGGCAGGCGTCAACACACTACAGGGCACACACCCTCACACAATCACATAGACATTCACACCTTACGGGGCCAATTTAGAGTTGCCAATTAACCTATATTGCACGTCTTTGGACTGTGGGAGGACACCTGAGCACCTGCAGGAAACCCACACGAACCCAGGGAGAGCATGCAAACCCCGCACAGTAAAAAAAAACAAAAAAACAAAACATTTATTGAACATTTACATACAACATTTTACTAAAAGTGAGCGTGAGTAATTATTTGTCATCATGAACACACCACAGCACAGCACACAGTGCACCACAACAAAATGTGACCTCTGCATTTGACCCATCCATGAAGGAGCAGTGGGCAGCTAACAAGGGCAGCGCCCAGGGATGGTACCTTGCTTATGAGTACCTCAGTGGTAACTTTACTAGTCCTAGATTCGAACCTACAACCTTCTGATCACGGGGCGAACACCCTACCGTTATGCCACCAACTGCTATCACAATCAGTTTATATCATAAATAAGTGATTCATACCAGAACAAAGCAATGTGACTTCAAATCAGGATCATGATTATCAACTTTAACCTTGATTATAATTCATTAAAATGTATTTATATAATATCTCTAATAGTTGGTAACATGGGTAACATTTTACCCCAATTAAACAATATGAGCATAATAATGTCAGTGAGAGGATCTTAATGAGAGTTTTGATACATTTTCAGTTAATTGCCCAGCCTTAGTTCATGATCTGAAGAAGAGTACCTCTTCGCCATGATAAAATCAGCATAACACACAGCCTCTAAAGCCTAATCACTTTAGCAAGCACTCATGATGAATTTGAACATGGTGCTCTCCTGAATGCTGCCACTTGGTCTTGAGGACCTGCTTGAGGTAGGTCACCTAAGGCCATCGAAAAACTCCAACCGCACTCGAAGGTCAGCGCAGAAAAGAAATCACAGCACAGGGCTGGTGCTCTGTGTGACAGTGAGACTTTCCAAGCAGCTGTTTCAACCTCAGCATACTCCAACACAAGCCATTTTGCAATCCCGCTGGCACGGACACACTCGCTGCGGATTTCGGCATTGCTTAGCGGGGCTGTTAGGATTACAACAGCCTGTAAACACTGCCTACTTTATCACACACTGCTACAGCTGTTATCTGTTTCTCTCTCTCTCTCTCTGTGTGTGTAAGAGAAAGAGAGGAAAAAAACTGTGTGTTGACTAACTGAGAAAAAACAAAAAAATCCACTACAGCCTGAGGTTCTCCCTGTAGGATGAGCTGATATCCACTCCAGTGGTTTCTGCTTTCGGTTTACTGTACCGTCATACAGCCAGCACTCTCTTCTCTCAAGCGCAAACCTCTAACAAGGGAATGAAAACACACATATATTCTCAGTTGAACACACTTTCCGCCCAGGATGTGAAATTTTGGCTTTAGCAAGGTTTTTCATTCTACATGTTCAAATAACCAGTTGAAGAGTCTCAATCTGTGTAGAATTTCAAATTGTTGTAAAAGGAATTTAACCTGATTACTTGTCATTGTGAGGCCACCATAATCAAGCTAACTTGATGCATGGTATATGGTACATGGTACATGCATCCGTGTAGTAGCAGTGGTAGCTATTCAGCACTTGAGTAGCAGTGTTTGAGGGACACTACTTTGCTCAAGGGAACTGCTGTAATACCACTGAATGGTTTTTGAATTAAACCAGTCACCCTCAACCCCTAAAATCCACAAACTTTAGGGTCAGCGCCAGCTTCACAGATGAAGTAAAATTACTATTTCTGCCATTCAGCAATAAAAAAAAGAAGACAGCCTTGTATCTAACCCATCGTTGTAAAGCTTTAGTTTGAATAATCCATTTCCAGGGCTGTGACATTCAGGTCACAACCGTATTTCAGTTTTGAAGTGAAAGTGAATGATTATTTGTCATTGCGAACACACCAGAGCACAGCAAACTGCTTTTGACCATATCCGTGAAGGAGCAGTGGGCAGCTAATATGGGCAGCAGTGTTTGGGGACTGCACCTTGCTCATGATTACCTCAGTGGTACCGTTACCGGTCCGAGACTGGGGATCTCCTGAGTGCGAGCTCCCTAACCATTATGTTACCAATGCACCAACTTGTCACTGTTGAGGAGTAGCTAACTAAAATTAGTGACTCTACTCTCTAACTACACATTTTGTAAGTTAGGCAACCCAAAAATATAAAGACTGTTTACCTCCATTGAAGCTGAACTCCATTGGCTGTAGCTTAGCTGCCTTTAATCAAAAGTAGCTTGTAGATTGAAAAGCAATTGTTTAAAAGTTGGTAGCGCAAAGGCTAGAGAGTTGGAAGGTTGGTGGTTCCAGACCGGTAAAGTTAGTACTGAGGTACTCATGAGCAAGGTACTGTCTAGAAGCACTGCTCCCCGGATGCTGATAGAGCTGCTCACTGCTCCTTTACCGATAGGTCAAATGCAGAGGTCATACTACATTATGGTGCAATGTGTGCTGTGATGTGTTTACACTGACAAATAACCACTCTCTCATTTTACCTACACTGATTGTTATATTAAACCACTGCAAACTGGGACTTATAATTTCATCACCTGTTTAATTAAATGGGTACAATAAAAACTGGACTGGATTTCGGCATGCTGAAGTGACTTTCGCTTACCTCAAAATGTTAATTTCAAAAATACAAACAAAAAATTTCACCAGAGGTTGACTTTGAAAGGCTTCTACATCTCATTATAAAAAAAAAATTCACCTGCGCTCTACAACACGGTCTGACTGATAGATTGTCAGTTATTTTCAATAGAAGACAGAAGCACACAAACGCACACACACAACCTGCTAAGTAATTTAAGGGTGAGGTGAGGCAGAGATGGGGCTGTAATTGAGGTGTAATCTGTAAAGCATCTCCAGCAGGACACCGTGCAAATGGAGAACAGAGTCAGAAAGAAAAATGGAGCCTCTCCCTTCTCATTTAAAACGTGTCCTTTTCACTGCTCTGCAATCCCGCGGAAAGGGTTTCCTTCTGCAGGACTGATGGCTTTGTGCTTTCAATTCAACACCAATCTCAGCACACCTTCCATCACACGGAAGGCTTGAATTTAACAGCGGACATTAAAACGTCCCTGCTTCAGATGGACTGACACAAGGTCCAGCGCCTGTTATGGCTGCCAGACTTGACACTTCACACAAACACACACACACACACACACACACACACACACACACAGACAGTCTTGTATTACTATCTTTGTGAGGTCCTTCCATAGACTCCCATAATAACTAAAGTACATAATTTTACACCTACACCTAACCCTAACCCTAACCTTAACCTCAGTAACCGAAAGCTCATCTTTTACCTCTTTTAGTTTCTCAAATAAAACAAGTACATTTTCTATAGTCATTTTTCCTCATGGGTACCTCTCAAATGTCCCCACAAAGCCCAAAAAAACAGATAAAAGTGATTTTAGGGGACAAAAGGTCCCCACAATGCGATAAATACATGAACACACACACACACACACACATACACACACAAATATTCCTTTAACATTCTATAAAACTCACAGCAAAACCACTATTTTAAGTAGAATCTGTGTATTGATTTTTTAAAATATCATTAAATATCACATTTTCCTGCAATTAGACTATTTTAATTGAAAGCAGTTTTCTTATTATTATTTCTAAAACATGTTACATCTGTTGAGGTGCTATACACTAAAAATTACATTTTAAACCTTATAATTAAAGAGGTTTATTATTAAACCAACCAGTATAGAAAGATTATAACATAATACACCAGACGTTGCACAGCAGATGTATAGCTCAATGCTTGTATTTCTGAAGGTGCAGTTTGGTGGCAGATGAAACATGATAACACACACGCAAACACAAAGGCAGACAATGATACATACGTTGTTTCTCCCCCACCATTTCTGATCCACAGAGTAAGGCCCACGCTTTTAGCCTTGTCCCCAGGGAAAGAGAGACACGGAGAAACGTGTCTAAATCACTCCCACCGCTTTGAATCTTCCCTCTTCCTCAGGCCACTGTTCCGCAACAAATAACGCAAAAGAGAAACTCTCATTACCCACAATGCAGCAAATCAATGATGGCAATTAATTATTTGACAAATGCACTTTCGTTACCCTGCAGATATCATCAGAGCAGTCCGGGCTTTCATAAGTAAATGCCGAAAATAATAAATGGAGACTCATCAGTCAGGCTGGGAGGTTTAACTCAAAGAACAGTTCCTATTTCCCCAGGGCTCAGAACAGGAGAGAACTACAGCAAAGACACAGTAAATAAAACATGGGACGGTGACGAACACGCAGAGACTCCACAGATAAACAAGCTTGCTTATAAGTTCTTCAAAGGTGGGCTGTGCTCGAGAATGCAGAAGAGAGGAAATCAGGGGGATGTAGAGTAGCCAATCATATAGCTCGTATAAGTCCATGGTCAGCTCTCTGTATCTCTGAAGCATGCTGGGAAATGATAAAGTTGCTGATGAGAAGCTCACCAAATTATTCCATTAGTCTATTATTCAATGAAAGCAACACTGACTACTTAAAATTACTCATTGTAAAGATTACACAGTGAACCCATGTGCAGAATAGAGTAAAATCAGTCTTTACTTCCAGATGGGTATCGTAAAAATTGGCATTGTAAAGCAGGCACAGCTCAAAACGAGTAGAGACTACGGTAGGCGAGAGAGCCCAAATTCAAATTCTAAATAAACACGCATCTAAATATATGATTCAAGTTCAGGACGAATACGTGTAAACACACCGCAATTATGAAGACATAATGCAAATTTATTAAACACTTTCATCAAACCTTCATGCAACTTCGGATACACTGCAAACAACCACAACACAACGGAAATCTTTTAAGGAGACTCATTTGGGCAGTCACATGATTTTCAAGAACATTAATTCCTGCACATATAACTATGTACGATTAAACAATGGCTATTGTTTATATCTCAAATATGAATTTTCACTCAATGGTTTCTACCGCATTAGCGGTATACCAACAACAAGCATGTGACCGCCTGAAAAAGTCTCCTCGAAACGCTTCAGTTGTGTTGGTTGTGTCTATTTGCAGCGTTTATCCGACGGTCCATGTGTATCTGTATTTGCAGCACACCTATCAATCTGCAGTGCATTTGTAAAATGTAGTTTTTATGAAAGTGTTTTCTAGAGTAGTGTTTGTGTAGCATCTGTTGTAACTGCAGTGTTGTAGTGTGTTTAGTTGATTAGTATGTTTTATTGCTTTGCAGATAATTTTTTATTTGGAATTGCATTGGGCTCTCACCATAAAAGACAGTCTGTGAATCAAACCAATCCAAATCTAGGTGCAAAAATAAAGTTATTCAGAAATACGAAACAAGGATTGGAAGACAAGATGGCAGAAGAGGAAAAAGCTCTGTTCTGTATGCAGCCCAGGACATAGCAAGACTTTTCAAAGAACAGACTAAAACAATTCTCTTTAAATACTGAATACACACTGAAAACTTTCCTAAAGATATTACGTGATTGCTGGAGAAATGCTAAAGACTTTTGCTGTAGACTTCTGGTTATAGTTGATCTAGCTTTACACTAAGAGCTGCTGAATTAAGCTGACATCAGGAACAGGTGAACCACATGAAAGGTAATAGCACAGTTCTCTTTAAGGACGGAAAATGGGAATGTCAATCTTAATGGTGACGCCTCCTTGTGGACAAAGCAGGCAATGACAACCTTAATGGTGGAGCCCCCTTTTGGCCAAAGTAGGTAATGATAATTTTTTTACCTGAAAAAAGCGGGAAAATGCAACAGGCCTGGTCTTCTTAATGAACTGATTTTTTTAGGAATGATGGCTTTATAGCAAAAACTGTAGAAGGAGTTAAAGATGCAGAAAGTGGACATAAGAAGAAGGAGAAATAATGAAATGAGTAAGGGGATCACAGCTACTTAGAGATAATAATGATTCCTAGATATGCATGGGTTTTTAAAATGCTGTGTGAAAACTCAATTTGTTACATCCAAACCATAGTCAAGCTGACTAAAAGAAGACCACAGAAGGCAAATGCATAAAGGTCTGTTCACAGTGAGAGAGACAAAGAGGCAGCTCCACTTAAGATCAAATTTGCAGAAAGATATGATACAAAAAAGGTCTGTAAATGTTAGGAAATTCTGAAAATCATTTTATCCCACTGAAACATTTAACTTTTCATTAAACATCTTGATAATATAATGAGTACTTGCATATGTGTATGTATGGCCAATTTAAAGCAGGGTCTCTCCTTTAAGTGCAATGCACAGTTTCAGACCAAATATATTGCCGTAGCAACTCGTATTCACATGCCTTATTAAATCATATTTCCCTCTGATGCATGGTAAACATTCCCGGAGGAGAACACCGCCTCTGTGCAGCGCAGCTTAAAGGTCAGCCAGTCAGAGTAATGGCTGTCTTCATGCTCCACACACACACACACACGCACATACGCACACGCGCACACGCGCGCACACACACGCACGCGCGCACACACACACACATACTGTGGCTGCTGGGTGGTTGGGTTAGCAAGAGCCTGGAGCGTGATGCCTACTGGTAGTTAACCCCAAGAGTTCAGCTGCACTTCAGCTCTACTCAGACTCGCAAATAAACGTGAATAAATAGCCAGAATGTATTTTATTCTATACTGTAAACAGGGCGGTGAAGTAGTACATCAGAGGAAACAGGCCCAAGGGCAAAGAGAAAGAGGAATCGCTTTGTAACAGGGCTCCAGCAGGTTGTGGAACTCATGTAACATTTTACAGTGAAACTGGTGTTTTAAAGATGTTTTACTATCAAAGGTAGCTTGCAGAGTTTTTATCCTACACTCGTCAGAATATTAGAACCAAAAGTGGTTCTTCACGGTGATGCCATAGGGGAATCTTTATTAAATGTATTAAAGTATTAGTAGACATGCAAAGACTATAACTGTATATAAACACAAAACATTTAGGTTTTTGGAACAGCACTTAACATGAACAATAGTAGCAGATATTGTTTATAGTCTCAAAACTGCATATTACACAAAGCTTACAGCTAGCATTAGCTAGATAAGAGAGTGAGTGATTATTTGTCATTGTGAACACAGCACAGCACTGCACTCAGTGCACCACAACGAAATGTGACCTCTGCATTTGACCCATCCGTGAAGGAGCAGTGAGCAGCTTTTTTGGCAGCACCTGAGGCACAGTAACTTGCTTATGAGTACTCTGAGTGGTACCTTTACCCGGTATGGGACCTTCTGTTCCTTTTCAGCTGCCTAACTGCCTTCACTACAAACTGCCCAAAGTACCCTTGTAACCATAATTAGCATATATTAGAATGTCAAGTGGTAATACAACTAAGTAGGTAAACATCTCTAACTATAAAGGGTCAGGAAAGTCAAGCAGATCATTTTAGCCAGACCATTAGCCAGAATTTACTTCAAGATGTCTCCTTGCGTTGAAAGTGATGTCTTTGTGATTGGAGGGTCACCGATTGAAGTCCTGGAATGATAAAGGTGCCACTGAGGTACTCATGAGCAAAGTACATCTTGATCCAAAGCACTGATCCCTGGGCATTGCCCCTCAGCTGCCCACTGCTCCTTCACGGATGGGTCAACTGCTGAAGTCATGTTTTATTTTGGTGCACTCTGTGCTCTGCTGTGCTGCGCTGTGTTCACAATGAGCTACACCTTTAAAAGAGGCTTCACTCCTGAAGAAAAGTAGTTATGTTTATTGGCTTGCTAAGCGCCAGCAGTGGCACCAGTGCAATGGAAAAAAGATGACAGTAAAAAATGTAATATAATAATGACTGAAGGAGTAGCGGTTGTGGTGAAAATCTGGAACATTTTTATTTACTACTACTTTAGTTAGACAGCCAAGACATATTTTGAACCACAATTCTTCATCTATACTCTGGCAAAGGATAATATAATAAGCGTGTTTGTGTGTGTGTATAAGTGTGCGCCTGTGTTGGGGGGAGACATTCATAATGTGCATTTCCACGCTACGTTTCCTATTTATCACCCTGTTAAAACACCGAACAAAGACTCCTCAGGAAGCGTCGGCGCTGACAGTCACTTTTAAGGCGGTCTTAAATAAATCCCGGCGCTCGGTGTGGCTGCTTGTTTCCGAAGGCAGGCAGCTTTTCAGCGAGTGTTAGCACATCTCCCTCCACAAACAAACACTTCATCTGTCTTTGGCTTCAAAGTTTTTGCATGGAGAGCAGAGGCGGCGACGGCACGAAGGTTCAAAGAGCTGGGAAGGGAAGGGAAGGGATGGGATGGGAAGGGAAGGGAATGAGGAGGGCTGGGTGGCAGGCGAGCAATTACAAACATACACACACACACATTCAATCAGTGTCTGTGGAGCTCTCTCACACACACACACATATGCATATACATGTACCCCATCAGAAAAAGAATGTAACACCACCATGCGGTAACACAGCCATCAGCATGTAAAACATGAAAGAGTGATGGAGAAGGAGAGCTAGGATTCCGAAGCGACAGACAGCAACAAACACGCAAACACAATTAATTTCAACAACTTGCCTTGTATTCCCAGCACTAAACAGCAGGATTACACTGTGTCCTAATCCCAAATACGCCTGTGTTTCTGCTTCAACACATTGCCTAATCACAGCGTCAATCATATCGGAGTAAGATAAGAGGTGTTTTAATCTGATTCCATGAAAACCTTTCTCAGTAATTGAAGGCTGTTTCCCCCTGACCGTTTTGCCACTGGATTACAATGATTTGCGCATAATCGGGCCAACGTTGCCTCATGCAATGGGACTAATGCTCAGATTTAGTCCAAAATCTGCTATCACTCACAGCTGTTTACGAACGGGCCACAGTGGAGAACAACACCATCTATCAACATGAGTAAAAAAATGTATCGTGCCAGCAGTTGGAACAGATGGAAAAAAAATCAGACAGCTGCCTGCAACGCTACTGCCTAAGAAGAGAAGAGAGCTGAGAATTTTCACTTTATTCCCTGCTGAAAACAAATGTCTGGCCTCAGCAAGACTGTTCCATCAAGTTAAGTTTCTTACATTTTCCTAGTGACCCCTATTTGGACTCCTTCAAGTTGTTTCTGGTACCAAACCAGCTTTTAAGAAGCGTTTCAAATACCACTGACCAGCATGACAACAGCAACGAAAAATGTAAGCTGGGAAATGTTATTTATTTTCAGCTGGGCTTTTCCCCTCCAAAAAACACAACCAACAACGTCATGCCGGTCCAGGTTTTTGAAAAATCTCTACCGCCACACGTCATCTGGGAGGCAGTGATACACAAAGGGGTGCCTTTTTTGCCCCTGACTTTCCCTCCCTGTTGCCCACAAACACAGCAGCCAAAAACATGTAAATGAAAGATCAAGAAGCGCAAGGCCCACACACTGACGTCAACCTCGACATTCTGCACTGCCGTCCCAAAATGAAGAAAACGTGTCAGGAATCCCCTGCCGCTAAAGAATGGTTCGTCACATTCCGAGCTGGGAGTCAATGTCAGAGGGTATAGATCATGCAGACACACACACACACACACAGAAACTTCTTGCTGAGATATTTCCATTGACTTTCCTAACTACCAGATGTAATTAATACTATTCCTTACTCTAAACCAAATGTCAGTAAACAAAAGCAAATCTTTTTTTTTTTTAAATATAAGCTAGAGCTTTTCTCTATAGAGGCTGGAACTTACACAAGAAGGTGTTGGGAAGCTACTTTTAAATGGCAGTTTCACAAGTCACAAGACACAATGCTGTAGGACATTCTTAAAGCACATTAATTTGAAGAAAAAAAAAGAAACATGTTAAAGTAATATGAAAATCTATATTTTTAAAATGTTGTGACGACATTTCGGAGGTAGAGAGAGTTTTTAAGCTTGCATGAGGTAAATTTTTTCAGTTTCATCTTTTTGAATCATACATTTAGAGAAATATTACCACAGATTCTTGCTTCCATCTTTGCCAAATTTATATATACATAGAGCGAATGACGATGATGAAACTTCACGAAAGGAAACATGAAACAAAAAGACAACAGGCAAGGAAGGAAAAAATGCAGGGACAAAAAACTAGTATGAAAAAGCAAAAAGTAAACAAAAAAAAGATGAAACAAATATTAATGAACGTCATAATTTAAATAAACAGCAACACAATTACCAGCAGCATGTGAAAAGTGTCACACATTATCTGACACGTCTTCCTAACCCTGCTTTAGCAACATTTAGCGACAATTTTTAGAGGTTACGCAAATAAATGTGATTGAGGGGGTAGAGAAGCAGTGAATAGGACTCAAGTAAACACTTTTGCTCTCCTTTTCTCTCTCTCACTCTCTGTTTCTCTGCCTCTCTCTCTCAGACATGTCAGTGATATTGCGCTAAAGCTCCCACTGCCATCTGGCCCCTGTGAAAAGAACATAGCATTTCTCTGAGGATTTCAGACTTATCCACCCCAGGATTACGGCGTGCCATGTTTGATTCATATTATGGCTGTTTTGCTTTCTAAAAATGAGCACGTTAGCTGTGTGGGTGAGCAAGAGACAAGGCTGAAGTGTGGACTGCAGCCTCCCATTTGAGCTAAACATTCCTGCTAATGCGGCCTGAGAGACAGCTGGCTAATTAGCCCAGAACGGAGCTGAAAACCTTCAATATCTTCGCATAATATGATGCAATATTAGCTAATATAACGCTAAGAATTCAGTGATAATTGGGAAACGGGGTCAGACATGAAAGGGTGACAGACAGACGGGTGACATAAACGCTAACGGCTATGAACTTGCACCACATTTTAGCAGAGCAACCTGCAGTCTATAACAAAGACCATTACCTCCTTAGCCAAATAGCGAAAAATGTGATTTCAACCTATATAACAATTTAATACTACTATAGAGAGCAAAACTGATAACAATATATCCAAATGCTTTTATATATCAATAATATATACTGTATACTGTACATATAATATACTATATCAACGTTGTATACAAAATGTTATTTTGATGAGAACTCTTAACTACAGTAACTAGATATAACACGTTAGTGCCAATTTTGATTACATTGTTCTTTTGTTTATCATCTGAATAAAAAAAAAATGGCAGATGATACATCATAAAACACTTTCAATCCCTTCATCTCTTTAAATTATTGAAATTGGCATCTGGGTAGCACACTTGAAATATTAAAAAAATATATTTTATTAATATAACTGCCAGGTTCTAGACAGCAGTTGAAAAGACTGATACCAGGGCAAATTTCTAAACTATATCATCAAATTTGGTTTTATTTTAAAGTTTGATGCAACACCAGCATTTTAGCAAATTCTAGAAGAGAATTAGTCAACTGCATTGATAAATCTCTGTTGTCACATGCTGGATTTTTCTCTTCTTTTTAAAGTTCATATTTTGGTTTATTTATATACAGTACTGTGCAAAAGTTTTAGGCAGGTGTGAAAAAATCCTGTAAACAACGAATGCTTTCAGAAATATATAAGTAATGATTGTTTATTTTTATCAATTTACAAAATGCAAAGTGAGTGAACAAAAGAAAAATCTAAATCAAATCAATATTTGGTGTTACTACCTTTTGCCTTCAAACCAGCATCAATTCTTATTAGGGCTGGGTATCGTTGCTGATTTCCTGAATCGATTCGATTCCGATTCACAAGGTCATGATCCAATTCAATTCTCGATGTTGCCAAAATATCAGCCTTTAGGCCAGACGGTGATTTGAGCGGAGCAGCATCAGCTGTGGCTCTATTTGGTTTCAGTCCTAATTCTTACAGGTACACTTGCACAAAGTCAGGGAGTTTGTAGGATTATAGTCATTATATTATTTTGTAGGATTATAGGATTATAGATCTGTGGTTAGTTCTCCAAGATGTTTGGAACAACCTACCAGCCGAGTTCCTTTAACAACTGTGTGCAAGTGTACCTAGAAGAATTGATGCTGTTTTGAAGGCAAAGGGTGGTCACACCAAATATTGATTTGATTTAGATTTCTCTTTTATTCATTCACTGCATTTTGTTGGATGAAAATAAATGACTAACACTTCCATTTTTGAAAGCATTCTTTGTTTACAGCATTTTTTCACACCTGCCTAAAACTTTTGCACAGTACTGTATGTATAGTCTATGTGACTTTTTTGTACGGTAGCCATGAATCAAGATGGAACCCAAGAAGCACAACACAGTAGATGTGTGTTCAGTCACAGATTCGGTCGATGGGTTTGGGCGGAACAAACAGTGTTGCGGAAAGCTGGAGAGCCGGACAGCGCTGACTAAGCCGGTGGAACAGGTTAGCGTTGGAGTTCAGTGGGTCACGGAGTCGGATCGCAGCAGGACACGCCACATATCCATTCTTCCCAGCACAAACAGCAGGCTGACGCAGACGAGCTCTATGCTGGGATTAAGAGAGACGCGGTAAGAGGCTTTGAGGCGGAAACCATCACAACCCACAACCCCGCTGCTGTCAAACCCTGTCGGTTTGTTTAGCAGTTGTGTGTGTGTTTCACTCACTCTCTCTCTCTCTCTTTCTCAAACCCCACAACCCTAAATCCAGATAAAGACTGAACGACATGTCAAAACAAAATGTGAGGGCTGCAACTGAGAGAGAAAAGTCAACGCTTGAAGAAGACAGAACGTGGCGTACTGGGACACAGTGCTGAGGAGACATGCTGCTAAACGGCAAGACTTCGTTTAAGGGAATTTCACTCAAACGTCATGCCCAAGGGCTTGGTTAGAAACTTGAAGGCTGAGGTGAAAGGGTCAACAAAATTTCAGCCAGCCAAACTCCATAAGAAAGACAAGAAACTGATTTGCAAAGATCAGCAAAACACAACATTTACATATATGGCATTTAGCAGGCGCTCTTGTCCTACATTTCCTATGTGTTAGCTAAGGGTAGGGGCGTAACAATACACAGTCTACATCACTACATTGATTCAAGGATTATTGAGCCCATAACATTGTTCCAATATGAAAATATTGATCAGACATTGTACATATTGTAATGTCACTTTATACTGAAATGTAGGTCTCATATGGATCGCTGACTCCTGAGCTGAATGGAATCGAAATCATTTCTGGCAGACTTTGTGATATCAGCAGGCATCAAATTGCTAAAATCATACAATATCCTGTGTAATCGCAGGTTGTGATGTACACACTTAGTTACGGGGATGTTTCATCTTAACCCTGGCTTTCACCCTTTCTTTCATTCCATATGATAATCTAATTGTGCATTCTAGAGTTTATACAATCATAAATAATAAAAGCATTTCATGTTTGCACACACATAAATAATAAAAGAAACTCTATGTATTGCACAGAACATTCACAATTCAGTACAATCTACTCATTATCCATCTAACCTTATCTTCAACCCTAAGACCTACCACTTGGCAAAGCCACCCTGCTCTACACAGCCAAGTCTTCTTCCACAGAAGATTACTTGAGAAACAGCTGCAGTGCAAATGAACTCCTACTAGTCTGAACACTGCACATTAAGCAGTTCCACGAGTGCTTGCTATGCATGCTTAAGGTTTAAATTGACCAGCTTGTGTCTAAGTCTATCTCCAATGTGAGCAAATATTTATGATTCTCCCAAAGATCCAAGCACAGGCATTAATGCATTAAAGTAAGTAATGCTTCAGTTTGTACACAGACAATGCTGCAGTTTGTACAGAAAAAGATGGAGTGAAAATGACAACATAAACAAACACATTCATTTTCTAAGAACTTAAAAATCTAGTATCAGTGATGCTAGTTATGGTTTTCTTCAACTGCAAGTTAATAAATGCATGTCTCTCTGAATGTAGTGAATGTAAACCAATGGTATTAAATCCTGCAAGACTATCTGGTTAATGGAAGTAGTAGGTCACATTTATTTTTAAACTGCATAGAATCATGTTATTTTAATGAAGACTCTAAACTACAAAACCTGCACATTACAGGTTAGGGTGATTTTTACTTACGTTTTGTTAATCTTCTGCAAAAGAATATCAGCTGATATACATCATTTTAAATCGACATTGATCTTAAAAGTCCTATATTGGTCAGTCTCTATTCCAAATGATCAACCATTAACCTACATCCCATTGTGCCTGAGATCTTTGTCAGAGTTTATATAGGATCATATTGGTCTCTGGACCATGAGGTTGTGGGTTTGAATACTTCCTTCAGCACTACCACCATTGGGTTGCTAAGCAAAACCCTTAAAACCCAAGTTGCTCCTGAGAGACTGTCCCAAAAATTAGAAAATGCAAGTCGCTCTAGATAAGAGTGTCTCCTAAATGTAAAAAATGTATGAGTGTAATCAATATGTAGAAGATGGACAAAAGCTTGAACAGCCTGCACATGCTCTTAGAGTGATGGCTTTTGGTGTGAGTGACGTCTTTAGAAAGCCCAATTTTACATGAGGATAATCACTGTTCTGAAATACTTCTAAAAATGTCATTTAAAAAGTCAAAAATAATCTCTATTATTATTATTAAAACTCTTCTCAGGCAACTGTGTAAGCCCCTTGAAATATTGAAAAGTATGATATTACTATTAGGTTCCAGATATATATATATATATATATATATATATATATATATATATATATATATATATATATATATATATATATATATATATATAGTCAATCCCTATTATAATCCATATATATATTCAAAAAAAATTTTTTTTTGAGAAACTGATATTAGGCTAAATTTCTGAACATCTAACTTGGTTTCGTTTTACAGCATTAATTGTGTTGGCACTGAGCAAAGCTTGCCGCTAATTATGAATGACATTCCCAAGGAGGGGAGCATGTGGGGATGTGTGCAATGACTAGGCCCTGAAAAAAACCACGCCATGTTAATTATAACATGGAAAACAACTCATTTATTACTATGTCTCAAGGTGTCTTCAATCCAATTTATTTTTTTAACTGCTACTCAATGAGAAGGACCCCAATTAACCTTCATTTGTCCTGTGGACCTCTTATGATAATTCACATTAACAAGGTACATAGGTAGAGGAGAAGAAGTGAGATGGGATGTGAGAGAATGAAATGAAAGTGATATGATTGTGGGATGGGTCAAATACAGAAAAAGTGGGTTTGCATCAGTCAGAAGGAGTGCATAAACCTTTTACAAGAAGTCATCAAAATATGTGTTGATGACTAGAGATGTTCCCTGTTCAACTTTAACACAACTTTCCTGCTCAACCATGTTTCAAACGGGAAATTACTAATTAAGGGAGCAAAATAAAGAGCAGGCCATTAAAAGTTGTGTTGAATCTTGTTCGATTTTTTTTTCAAATTCTATAAAAAGTACAAGAGGTGCCAGAGGTTTTTATTTTTCTTTGAGAAACGTGAGGCCTTTCATAAGTGCACAGGTTTTTGCTCTTGTTGAAGTCTAGTCGTTAAAAACCTTCAATGCACAGACAAAAGACACAACACAACTTTGGGCTCCAATCCTGCCATACTCACTCAGACCAGCCTTGGAGATCAATACAAGCGAGAAGTGCCACAAAGGCTTTTTCCAGTCAGTTTAATGTTTTTTCCTTTCAGTGTCCAACACCATTACACTGGATCTGCCCTCGAGCTGCATGAGGCCAGTCTGTGTACCAGACACCTTGAATTTTGCAAGGACATCAATCCTTCTTGCCAAACAGTGCACCACTCGAATAACACCTAGCCAAGGTAATGTGCTATCGGGCTTTTTGGTGTATAGCTCAGCTTCTGAATTACTTTTGGCTTGGAATTTGTTTCATATCTGCTATGACAAATCAGAAGATTCACAACATACAAAAAACAGTTATGCTGTGGCTATAGGAATGTTCTGTATTTTTGTCACAGCATATAAATGTGGACAGTTAAATAGGCTATTATGTAAGTCCAAACAAAGGCCAAATTAGATCATTATTATGGTCCTATTCATAAAAAAAAATCTATAAAAGTCTATTAAAAGTTGATTAACAGGTTACAGAAAACTTAATCAGTCAGTTGGTGTCAAGGAAGCAATTTCTCAAATAAATTCCAGTTTGAATCTCCAGTTCTCTTTTTCACCTACAGATCTCTACGAAGAATGACTGAGAAAAATTATGGTTCTATAAAACATCGGCTGATTTAAGGCTAGTATGGCACAGCATGAGATATACCAGCCTTTAAGATGGCCTAATGTCCAAAGGGTATAAAACTGTATCTGCAAGGTCCAAATAATTTGGCTACAACATCCAGAAAGTAAAAGTTAAGGAAATGTGCTGATGTGCTGAGGAAACTGGTTGAAGTTGTTCTCTGATACAGGCAGTCCGCTATTTAAACATTGATGTTACTTTAAAAGTATAATACCATGCAAGACAATTTGCACTGAAAGAATAAAAATTTCCTTAACCTACCATTCAGCCCAAAACAAATTTTCATTCCCTTGTTATCAGGCAAAACTCAAGCGTGTGAACAGTTATACAAGTATTCCTTTAATATTCACATGAAAAGGTCTTTAAGCACCAAATTCATCTGGAAAGTGTTTGTAAATGACCTTAATAGACATTGTTCTGCAGGCCAATTCAACAGCTTTACAGATGCAAAACTATTTCTGTTGGTCTTTTAATTACATTTTATCATTACATTTGCTCTATAGCTATACAAACCTATACACACATGTACACACACACACACTCACACACACACACACACACACACACACACTCACACACACACACAAAGAGGCCCCCAGGTCAGAAGTGGTGAGTAAGACAAGCAAATCAAAGAGCTACTACCCAGCATCTAGATCAAGACCTCAGGCCACACACATCATCGATGTTGATGAAGGTTATACTGTCTGCACATCAAACAGGAACGCTCATAAAAGCACTCAGAAGTCTAACCAGTTAATTGGAAAAGTTTCAGTCCCAAGCAGTTCACCATAAACATATACATCACTCACAACCTCACACTGCATGTTTATCATTATGATTTTAAAGTGGCGGTGTAGTTCACTATCAAAGAACGTAACATTTAAAAATGAGAGATTAATTAAATATATATTTTTATACAGTGGTTTCAACTTTTTTATCAAATCATTCTAAACATGAAATAAAAGCCCAAGGAAATACTGTATTGAGAAATTATTATTATTATAATTTTGTCAGAAACCCCTGTAGAGTGAAAGCAAGTGGATTCAGGGGAGAAACAGTATTAATATGTTTTACACAACTGCTGCCAGTCGGGAGAAGATTCCTCCAGCGGGTGATCGGCTCAAAAAGATTCTTAAGGAAGATGACTTGACCTCTCATTTCAATCATCCATTCAGTGACGCCTGACCCCATTTAAGATCATTACCTTCCATTATGCTCAGGGCTATGTCAAATAGCAGCACTGTGCACATATGGCTCAGAACACAAAAAAAGAGCAGGTGACACTCCGACCTGTTAAAAGTATCTCATCACTCCACCTTTTAAAATAAAAAGGTGCTGAGGGAACTGGAGGAGATGCGCAACGACGTCTTGGTGTCAGTCAGGGTCAGCTGAAACCCCCACTGTGACCTGCCAGGAGGGATTTAATTATTTTCCATTCAGATCAATTAAAGACATTCTTACATGGCTTACTGACTCCCACTGCATTATTCAGCTCAGTTCAGAATGACTAAGAGAGAGAGAGAGAGAGAGAGAGAGAGAGAGAGAGAGAGAGAGAGAGAGAAATTGAGAAAGAAAGAGATGACCCCATCTCATTCCAAAAGAGACGATGGAGCAGTAGAACGATGATGGTCTGGAATAGAAAAGTCCATTACTTGCAGCCTTTAGCGACCTGTACTCAATATCAATGGATAAAAAAATATGTGTCCATCTGATGAGCTTCATAATCTGGGCGGGGGAGAAAGGCAATACCAAAAAGTTAAATATCTGGATGTGAAGCATTAGTGATTGGCGTTAGGGAGTTAGCCAAGTGATTGAAAGGATGCTAGTCTGAATCCTGGACCGGTAAAGCTACCACTGAGGTACTCATGAGCAAGGTACCGTCCCCAAGCACTGCTCGCCGGGCGCTGCCTATGTCAGCTGCCCACTGCTCCTTCATGGATGAGTCAAATGCAGAGGTCACATTTCGATGTGGTGTGGTGTGTTCACAATGACAAATAATCACTCACTTTTACTTTCACTGATTTGTACTTCCATGAACTGTGACAATAAACATGATTTTAAGAGAAATAATAAAATAATTTATTCTTCATGCTAGACCATAGACATTTGATTAATTCTTTTTAAATAAACATAATATAAACAAGCACAAGCTGGCCAAGAGACTAGCTCTAAGGAACAGCATACATGTGTGGCAGTGTTGCTATGCCAGATGCAGAGAGCGATATGGAAAATTACATTATGAAAAACATCATAAACAACTTACAATCAGCCCATAAGAGTGAATAAACCATAAACAATCTTCTGACATGCCAAACAATCATTGCTCATCGGGGCTCAGTTGGCTCTACAATCTCATATACGAGCAGCATGCATTACTCAGCAAAGCTTTTATAGAACATCAAGTTAAAAGCAGTACAAAATGATATAAATGGTGACATCGTGCCCAGGAGGCAGTTGCACAAAAAGAGCAAATATGAAAATGGGGAGGCGAGGTGGGGGTTGTGTAATGACAACTCTGACATTACATATTAATAATGCCTTCTAACAGCTATTAAAGCCATGATGCTGAGGGCAAGCCAGAAAAAAATCCATGCAGACACTAGAGCACAAACAGCTTGTCAACATACGCCTGCACTGATAATCCCTGTTAGGGTAACGCTGATTGGAACAAAAACAGCATGGTAATAGGAGGGGAGGGAATGGGCTGGACAGATGGGAAAATCATTTATATGACCTTTTTTGGAGAATTTCGAATCCATAAACATGATATCAAAAAATCTATATGTACTGTGTGGGTGAAGGTGGGAGCAAGAGATTAGGAAATATGCATATGGTCATGTTCATAAAGAGCCAGTAATATTTTTGTTGTTTTCACTACAATTACACAATAACTATTAGTGTAGTAAAGAACACCAACATAACAAAAAGGTGTATAATTAGTTCCTTCCTTTTTCAAAATTAAAACCAAAACCCCCAGAACCCAATTTTTTAAATATCTATTTTTGAATTTTGGTTTTCAGTTTTAATTTTAAAAAGGAACGAATAAGTTAAGCTCAGATTTTTCCATCTGTAAGATTCAGTTGATTAAAATTGGGCTTAGATACGTTTTGGTAAGCCATGTGCTATTGCATCAGCAGCTCATGTACAAAAGAGACAATTTGTTAGCATATGGAGACTGTTGCTGTTGTCACTCTACATGAAAACCAAAAGTGTCAAAAATGGCAGTAAAAATGAGCATAGGGAAGCTTAAAATTGTAAGCAAATGACTGTCATTGTAAACACACCACAGCATGGCACACAGTGCACCATAACGGACTCTGACCTCAGCATTTGACTCAGCAGTGGCCAGCTGACATGGGTAGCACCTGGAGAGCAGTGGAGCAGTGCAGATGGTACCTTGCTCATGAGTACCTCAGTGTTACCTTTACTCGATCTGGGAACGCCAACTCCATAACTGTTATGCTACCAACTGTTCAAAAGCAAAACTGTGTGCCTTTCATTACCAACACCACAGACAAGAGTCTTCAGTAATGAAAGAATTGTTTATGGGAATGTGTATGCATATGTGTGTCCAGTGGTGGAAAGTAACGGCAGTCTGGCGATCACAAGACTAGGACCTAGCCTTTCTGGGGTTGTTACATTAATATGTATTTTGCTGGTAATTTGTACTTTTACTGAAGTACAGAGTTTCAGTACTTCCTCCACCACTGGAGGAAGTTACCAAATTATACTGTGAAGAAACGAAACTAGAGCAATGACAGGAATACAGATGGGAGAAAGATTTGACAAAGATGAGGAGGATAAAAAGGATCTGGCTGGGAAATAAAATATCAATATCAGTGTCACAAAACCAGCTAAGTACAGAAACAACACACGTTACTTACATTGGAATTTTACAGCTATTTTACATTTTACAATCCTAAAACATTCATATGCAGCTTCTATAGAATAATAATCAGATTTGATGTGTGTGCTGGCTTTTAAATAGGACACTGAAGATGTGTGTGTGGGTGTGTGTGTGTGGCCATGTATTTATCGCATTGTGGGGACCTTTTGTCCCCTAAAATCATTTTTATCTGTTTGTTGGGCTTTGTGGGGACATTTGAGAGGTCCCCATGAGGAAAAATGACTTTATAGAAAATGTGCTTATTTTATTTGAGAAACTAAAAGAGGTAAAAGATGTGCTTTTGGTTACTGAGGTTAAACTTATAAACTTGTAAACTTATGTACTTTAGTCATTATGGGAGTCTATGGAAGGACCTCACAAAAATAGTAATATATAGACACTGTGTGTGTGTGTGTGTGCTTGTAGGGGTGTTTTTCACCACGTTTTCTCTTCTCCTGTTCTTCTCCTTCATGGTGTGACAGTTTGATAAAAGTTCCTGGGGCTAGAATATGTAAAGCAGTGAAGAAAAGGGGCTTCTGCCAGGCTTTCACCAAAAACCAATCAGATGGACTGAGTAGGCTCACCTTGAAAATGTGGGTGTGAGACTGTGTGAGTGTGTGTTTGAGAGAGATAAAGAGGTTTAGTAATTCAGTAAAGAGAAAATGTGGTGCTAAACAGTGACCCAACTAGTTGAAATAACTTCTGTATAAACCAGAAATAAATCTTAGGGTGGAAGAGCTGCAATGTGCATGTGAGTGAGTGAGTGAGTGTGTGCTTGTGTGTGTCTTGGCATAGGTTTTGGCACATACATACAGCCCAGATGAGAGCACAGCAGTGTTCTATGATATTGGTGGATGTTGTTCACTCACCAAGTCCCACATGTGTTAAATTATTCAAATCACACAACCTACTCCCCAAATCAGCCAAACCCCCTGCTGGACAATATGTGCTCACTCCTGTCTACACACACACACAATTCGCTCGCACATGGAAATCACTGTACATGACTTCACTCCCCCAGCCTTTGCTTCCAAACCACACATTCCATTCACACCTCTTTAAAACATATTTATCTAAATGAAAAATCTCATTAAGGTTAGAGCCTAACAATTTAAAGCCATACGTTCCCCAAGGATCCATATTGTTGACTTTTCCAGAGCTCACTCCCTCAGTGTGTGTGTGTGTGTGTGTGTGTGTGTGTGAGAGAGATTTTTCCATGGTTACCCACGACTCTGGAGCAAGTGAGGATAGCAATTGGTGTGTGGCGTGTGGGAGGTGTAGGTAGTTCTTAATTACTGCCGTTATTTCTGGCGTGTGTTGTGTGTGTGTGTGGGGGGGAATCACATGTGACGGCCACTAATGAGTACGAGCTTGTCGATGCGGCGTCCACCAAATCTCACAGCTTTGCTCCGTTAATCACAGCTTCCTCTTCCCTCCTTTAATAGGAAGGTGGAACATGGAGGCCAGAAGCCAGTACAAGCGTGACATGAGTCAGGGTGTGTGTGGGGTCGGAGTGAGGGATGAAGGCAGAATGCGAGGGCAGGTGCGGATTAAAGCTTCGCTCTGCGCTAATGTGGCTAACAGTGAATGAAAGCTAATGAGCCTTTCATTTGTTTTGTTCATTCCTCCTTCGTCACATTAGCATCTTTGGTGTGGTGCGCTGTACTTAAAGATGCTAATCTGGTTTGACAAGGAAGGCAAAGCAAATGGTGCCCTGAGAATAGCGAATCACTTTTTGTATCAAATAGGTCTTTTCACTTTGACTATATTTTAAGATCCAAGCTGTTTTATCTTATTTTGTATGTAGAGAAAAAAACTGATATGCAGGGTAATTAAGCTTATTTACCTTTTTATCACCACGATAATGTCACTAGACAGGATTTGTGAGGTTAAATATTGCTCAAAAGATATATGATAATAACATGAAGTAAAAGAAAAACTCAGGTGAAAAAAACATTATAAAAAGTTCACTTCCCAAGACTTTTTTGTAGTGTTTCATGGAAAATAAGTAGGCAAACACACTATGCACACACACTCTCTAGATAATGTGTTGCTCTGAGGGCACAAGAGTGTTGACAGCAGCTACCGTTTTGCCTGGACCTCAGGTTTTACTGGAGCTGACGCTTTGATTAATGAGAGCCAGACTTCATGTAGTGACCAGTGTGATTTATGCCATTCTGTCCTTAAAGAAATGCACACACACACAGTTGTGCACAAACACTTGTTGTGACAAAAAGGACTATTTGAAAAGGCCACGTTCTTTATCTTTTTACGCTGTGAATTATAAGAGTGTTATTTTAAGGTGGAAGCTTTCTAAAAGCCTTGACAGCTCAAAAGATAACGGCAGATACATGCAGCCAGCAGAACAGACAAGAAAAGACTTGGCATTAGCATATCCTACAGCAACGGGAATCATCTACAAATGCTGCATTGATAAGAAAAAAAGTTGAATGTCAAAAAATGGTAAAGATGTGGAGATGACAACATGGTACTTAAATGAGCTGTATGTTCTGGCAAATGCTTTCTACACAGTTTGAGGTTCTGTGGGTATACTGAAGTTTGAGGGCATTGTGGAAATTACAGAATACTTGTAAATGACTGCAAACAATAGATTCCTCTTTCAAGTAGAGCTGCACAATATATGGCTTCGGCATCGTTATTACGATATCAAAACATGTCGTTGTTGCCGCAGGGTAAAAAAAGGAAAACTCACCTGGTCTGTTTGATATACACTGATATAAGGGGTTTCTTTAGTACCCAAAAACAGTCTTCGGAAAGAATTATTTTTTCAATTTTTATTTTCTATGCAAATTCCCTCCACTAGGTTTGGGCGATAAGACCTCAAATTAAGATCATTGCAATTAATGAATACTTATTTTGTTTTTTTTTGTTTTTACCCTCATAGTTAAAAATATGCTTGACTATATAAGTGAATTAAGTATGTAATTGTCATTGTGAACACAACACAACACAGTGCACCACAACAAAATGTGATCTCTGCATTTGACCTGTCCGTGAAGGAGCAGTGGGCAGCTGACAGGCAGCACCCAGGTATCAGTGCTTAGGAGCATTACTTTGCTCACGAGTACCTCAGCAGTGCTGAGGCTTACCTCCAAAATGTAATACATTATTGACTACTAGTTACTGCTATTTCAATATCATTTGTTACTTTACAATCTCTGAATTGTAATGCGTTACACGACTTCTGAGATACTTTTGACTTCCTTTCAGCAAAATAACTGCAGAAGTAGGACATGGCATTCTAAATGTAGTTTACTGCAGTTCATTCTACATGCAGTGGAGGGTGATGTGGTGTAGCATAATGCCTGTAGCTATTTTACTCGCAGAAATTTTCTCTTGTGCCAAAGGTCTTATGATGTTGGTGATTATTTTAAATATAAACAAAAGAGCACTAAATTTTGGGTTAAAAGTGTCTTGTAACATGTGTTACTGAAATATGTAATGAGTATTATATTACAGCAAAAAAGTAATACATTACTGTAATTGCGTTATTTTTGTAACACGTTACTCCCAACACTGCTTATTAGAACATCAGTAATGCCGTTATTTGGCATTTTATAATGACAAGGGGCAGTTGGTAGTGTATCGGTTAGGGAGTTCGCCTGGTTTCTTGGTAATAAAAACAACTAAACACAGATGTAATTCACACAGGGCAGAGTACATGAATAACAATCACTAAAAATAATTGACATGGGCAAGATTATGATTAGAGGTTCTGATCACTTTCAATAAATCACTTTCGATAAATTGCCCAGCCCTACTCTCCACTACAAAGTCACCAATCACAGATACAGTATACATCGCAGAAAAAAAACATAAATTGTCAAATCTCTAATAATAATAATAATAATAACCATTTTCCTAATATTGTGCAGTCTTACTACAAATACACAGATGCACAACGGCAACCTTAAACCGTTGGTAACGGCCCTCTTGGTTACTGGTGTGTCTTTGTGTATATATACACACTTGGCTTAGCAAGACAGGCTGAGGAAAGAGGCCAAAACACTCATCAGTGGGAGTGGTGGGAGAAACACAAGCACAAACACACACACACACACACACACACAAGATCTAACCCAGCCTACACTGACTGTAGGCAAATGCAATCCATTACAAAAATAACCATTTATAAAGTGAAA
The DNA here is from genome assembly GCA_032718565.1 of Distichodus sexfasciatus. Taxonomy (NCBI): domain Eukaryota; kingdom Metazoa; phylum Chordata; class Actinopteri; order Characiformes; family Distichodontidae; genus Distichodus; species Distichodus sexfasciatus. The sequence goes on along the minus strand of JAVGVS010000010.1, from coordinate 5,026,477 downwards.
AGGGCTGCATCTGATTTAATTGCATTACGCTGGAGAACATAAAAAACGGGCAGCACTCTCAAGTCACATCACAGTCATAGGAAGACTTTTCACCTTCGCTGCTCTTTAGAAAGGCGGGTAGAGGCGGGTTACACTTGCGAACACACACACACACATTCTCTCTCTCTCTCTCTCCTTGGAGATTTAAGTTAATAGGATAGAAAGCTGATTATCATGAGGTGGCGAGAGGGTGTGAGGGTTGGTGGATGGTTTATTCAAATGCAGAGTTAAAAAGGAATAAGTGTGTTTGATCTGTCTACATACAGCCCCCGTCTCAGCGCCTCACGCCTTAGAGTGGGAACATGTGATCATATAATGTCTAATAGTCATAAAGTAGATCTTCTGCTAGCAAAAGGTCATAATTTTTTCCATTGGTAAAAAGAAAAGACATGCTTGAACATTTGAATGCAGACAGTAATTTCAAACTCTGGTTCTTATAAACTAACTGTAAAATGCTTCCTGCTCTTTGTCACATTTAGTCTTTTTTAGGGCTGGCGTATTCACTGAAAATAGACTGTGACTGCCACCCTACATTTAACAAAATTCAAAAATCAGTAGATATTTCTATTTAATGCTATTAATCTTAGCTAACTAATAACTAGCTAATCTTAGTTGAGACTACTAAGCTGCTCCTCATGCTTCAATGTAACCTCTCCCAGGCCATGAATGCTTAATCAAGAACTCATTGCACATGCATGCTCTCTATTTTCCATGACTATAAGCGCCCCAGTCAGAAAGGAGAATATAGAAACTGCTTCAAGGACACATTCCATGTCACAGTGCTCTCCAGTCTAAGCGAAGAGCAACCTGTCACAACAGCTAGCGGCCGCTCACCACCCACATGGCTAACACCCAACCGGCCTTCACACTTCAGGACTGGAGCTGTCCCACTTTTAGCTATCACTTTACGTGCTGTAGTGTGTGTGTGTGTTTTCACAATATATGATAATATACAGTGCCTTGAAAAAGTATTCATACCCCTTGAACTTTTACACATTTTGACACCTTACAACCACAAACTTAAATGTTTTTTATTGAGATTTTCTGTGATAGACCAACATAAAGTAGCACATAATTGTGAAGTGGTATGAAAATGATACATGGTTTTCAAAATTTTAAGCAAATAAAAATCTGAAAAGTGTGGCGTCCATATGTATTCAGCCCCCCTGCGTCAATACTTTGTAGAGCCACCTTTCGCTGCAATTACAGCTGGAAGTCTTTTGAGGTATGTCTCTACCAGCTTTGCACATCTAGAGACTGAAATTTTTGCCCATTCTTCGTAGCAAAATAGCTCAAGCTCAGCCAGATTGGATGGAGAGCATCTGTGAACAGCAATTTTCAAGTCTTGCCACAGATGCTCAATGGGATTTAGGTCTGGACTTTGACTTGGCCATTCTAACACATGAATATTCTTTGATCTAAACCATTCCTTTGTAACTCTTGCTGTATGTTTAGGCTCATTGTCTTGCTGGAAGGTGAGTCTCAAGTCCTTTGCAGCCTCCAACAGGTTTTCTTCCAGGATTGCCCTGTATTTAGCTCCATCCATCTTCCCATCAATCTGACCAGCTTCCCTGTCCCTGCTGAAGAAAAGCATCCCCACAGCATGATGCTGCCACCACCATGTTTTACATTGGGGATGGTGTGTTCAAGGTGATGAGCGGTGTTACTTTACCGCCACACGTAGCGCTTTGCATTTAGGTCCAAAAGTTCAACTTTGGTCTCGTCTGACCAGAGCACCTTCTTCCACATGTTTGCTGTGTCCCCTACATGGCTCCTGGCAAACTGCAAACAGGACTTTTTATGTCTTTCAACAATGGCTTTCTTCTTGCCACTCTTCCATATAGGCCAGATTTGTGGAGTACACAACTTACAGTTGTCCTGTGGACAGATTCTCCCACCTGAACTGTGGATTTCTGCAGCTCCTCCAGAGTGACCATGGGCCTCTTGGAAGCTTCGCTGACCAGTGCTCTCCTTGCTCGGTCTGTCAGTTTAGGTGGACAGCCATGTCTTGGTAGGTTAGCTGTTGTAGCATACTTTTTCCATTTTTGGATGATGGATTGAACAGTGTTCCTTGAGATGTTAAAAGGGATATTTTTTTTATAACCTAACCCTGCTTTAAACTTATCTACAACTTTATCCCTGACCGGCTTCTCTGGTGAGTTCCTTGATATTCCTTGATGGAGTTTGTGGATGGGTCTTCCAGCATGACAGTGACCCAAAACATATAGCCAAGGCAACAAGGAAGTAGCTAAAGAAGAAGCACATTAAGGTTATGGAATGGCCTAGCCAATCTCCAGACCTTAATCCTATCAAAAATCTGTGAAGGGGCTGAAGCTTCAGGTTGCCAAACCACAGACAAAAACATAAAGGACTTACAGAGTTTCTGTAGCAAAAAGAATTCAGGCCAAAATCCTCCTGAGATGTATACAAACCTGGTGACCAACTACAAGAAATGTCTTACTGCTGTGCTTGCCAACAAAGAGGTTTCTCCACCAAGTGTTCAATTTGTGTGTTTGCTTAGAGAGATCAAATACTTATTTCTCTCAATAAAATGCAAATCAATCTATAACTTTCATGTACTGTGTTTTTTCTGGATATTCTGTCTTCTTCATTAAAAATGGAAATCCTACCATAAAAGTAAGGGGCTGTTCAATTCTTCCTTAGTGAGCAAACTTCAATTAGATAAATAATTTTTTACTGTATATATATATATATATATATATATATATATATATATATATATGATAGTGTGTGTGTATATAATTAAAGATTAAAGATCAACTGATATTATTTTTTTCCCAGAACCCGATATGTGACTCTGCATGGCAAAACCAGTCGCTTGTCGCAACGGAGGTTTCTGAGAAAAGCGACTGTTTATGTTAAGTGGGATTAAAATTTTGGATTTTTTGTTTTTAGTGTTTTGAAACAGTGGACGGTCTATACTGTACTGTTGTGAATAAATTTAGCTGAAAAACTTACCCTTTTCATCCTAAAAACATGACTTTCTTGAGGTGAGGAATTCAATTCCAGCAGAATGTTAAAAGTTTCGGTTTTGCCCACTCTACTTCAATATTTACGGTAAATCCACTCGTTGACTAGCATGAAGATATTTCTCCGGGTCAGTTAACCTAACGCAGGTAGGCTATCCGTGTGGCTGTGAATGCAGCGTAGGCTACTGTAAATGCAAACGTAGCCATGACCACACCAAGCGTCTGTGAGTGCTACGTCGAGAGTCAACTTCAAAGGCAGATTTCTCCGTTTCTCACTTGGTGAGACAGGAGAACCCTGACTCCTTTGAATGTTGATATCTCAGTCATATGTCGTCCGGTTCATTCAATATAGGTATCGTTTTGAAGGTTGAGTTATGCCCTTTCATGAAAACATAATAACTCAATTTTAAAAATTTGCCTTGCAGAGTCACATATGGATACCGATAATTGCTAGTTAAAGGAGAACTCACGTTTGAACCTATATTTTACTGTTAGAGGTCTTTGAGTACTGTCAGTTGTCACAAATTGAAACAAATCAGAGCTACCTTGGCAGAGGTATCGTGGTAGCAGCAAGTCTGGCCAGGCAGCTAATAAGCAAAGTAATCAGGGCAGATTTCTAAAATCAAAGTTAATACCATTTCTGTGTCACTAATGAGGCTGTACATTTCTCCTTAGCCCCGTGCAACACAGCCAGGAGCCTTACAAACACTATGCCTGTTTAACTCAGTAGTAATAAAGAAACTGTACAAAAAACGAGTGTTTAAGCAGGCTGTCACATACCTTTGTTGATTTCTGCCACGTTCATGAAAGTCCAAAAAAGTCGAACTCATTTCTATTTCCATTTATATTTCATCTGTAAATGGGAATAGAAATGAGTTTGACAATCAACAATTCGTAAGGCTCCTGGCTGTGTTGCACAGGGCTAAGAAAAATATGTACATGTTATGGTTTCAAATGTGTTTTGAAATGGTCAACTTGAAGTATGAAGTTATACAGAAATTCAGCCTAGTGTCCGGTCCTGGAGGGCCGTTATCCTGGAGAATTTTCATCATACCTGGCGAGTCAGTTCTGGTGAGCTTCTACCTGAGACAAGGTGTCAGTGTTCTGAACTCAAGTATGATGGACAATCTCCAGGATACTGGCCCTGCAGGACAGGAACTGGACATCCCTAGTCTGAGAGGAAAGGATAAAATGCTAGCATGTAACAAGTGTGTGTGTGTGTGTGTGAGAGAGAGAGAGAGAGAGAGAGAGAGAAAGAGCGAGAGAGAGACTTTGCACTATACATTGTGTGTTACATCAGCCCAGGACACCACAGCTGCTAATCTTCTGTAGTGCTTCTGGCCAGTTCTCTCCAAGTCACAGAAAACCTGACCCCATCCCTTATAACCGGTTAATCCCCCAACTCGTTAAACACCTTTAATCTTCAAACAGCTCAGTTCCAGCTTCCTCGCAATCTCTGCTGAAACTCTAAAAATATATAGATGAAAGAAAAATTCCCCAAGTCTAATCAAGTCAGCTAACCTATAGACCTCCAAACAAAATCATTCCATATCCCTCCATGCCAGCTTCTCTTTATTGATCAGAAATCATCTCTTCCTGCCAAAGTTCACACCCCCTCCTCCATCAGCACCACAGCAGCCAATAAAGTTGTCCGCTAGAGTTGACCTCTTTGCTGGCCCTGTCCAGATAACCATCTCCGGGTTTGTAGCCGGCTCGAATCCGGCCTGGGACAGCATGGCTCTAGTTTAAGACTAAGACAGAGGGCTGCTGGGGCATAAATCCATAAGGACACTGATGGAACGAGAGCCATGCAGTTGGGCTCTTATCTACTTCAGCAGCAGCAAGCAGGAGGCCTTAATTCTGGCACAGGCCAGCTGTAGACGGCTACAGCGCTGTTCTGGAAAGCAAGGCTGTTTATTAACAACTACCGCTCTGGTCCATCTCATGTCCAGCCCCTTTAATAGTGTCCAGCACAGATAAGAGTGTAGATGATGGTCTGCAGGCTTGTCGCTGAAAAGTGCAATATATAGGTTGAATTGGGAGACCCTGGAGCAGAAGAGCAAAGTAACAATCAACGTTGAGGAGTAGTTATCTAAAATTAGTGATGCTACTAACTTATCAAGTTATCAGCAGGGAAACTGCTTTTAAAATGCTGTAGCTTTTCCAGTAACTTTTTACTTACAATACATACAATACTTTTTATTTACAGTAACTTTTTTTAACAATAGTGAGGCAAAGTGCTGTATTATTTAAAAAAAAATACTCTGATTTTTTCAGTTTTCGAAGTGGTGTTGAATTCGGGTGGGGTTCACCTTGGCGAAGATGGAAGCAAGAAACTGTGAAATGATTTTCAATGTAGTTAGCTAGTTTTTCTCTGTAGCTTGTAGTGTAGTTAACTACCTTACCTTTTAAAATCGTAAGTAGCTTGTAACCTGAGAAGCTATCATTCAAAAGTAGCATTTCCTCAACCCAAATAACAACAAACGTCACACACCCTCTTAAGAATCCTAGCGTAATGCTAATCAATTTCCTCTCGACACTCTCCACTTGGAAGTATGAGGATGATGAACAAAAGTCGGGAATGAAAGCTAGGAAATGGTGTTAAGTCAAGGCATGGAAGGGTATCTTTAAATCTGGATAATAAATCATTTCTATAGTTGAAGCATCACAAATGGCGCAAAGCTCCATTTATGTTCGTTTTCTTTTTCCAGCCAACACTAATTATCACTAGCTTATGTTAATTTAATGTAGTTATTGCTAACGACTGCTAGAGCATTTGTGGCAATTCAGATTTACTAGCATCGATGGAGATTGTGAGTGATTTTAGAGGAAAGATAAAAAGTATGTAGCAACTGTACCCCAAACTGTGCCTACATCATCACCTTGTTTAAAAAAGCACTGTAGGCCTTATCAACCTAGCATTTCTTTCATTCTGAATCCAGCAAAAAAGACCACAATAATTGTCTAACAAGTTAAATGAAGTGTAGCGATTTTGGCAGCACCACAAAGTGAACTGGGATCTGACACATCTGCTCGAGTAAAATCGAATAAACCACAAACATAAATGCATTTAACAGTTTATTACAGACTTCTCATTTTCTGAACAGTGCAACTGCTAAATGACTCCAAATGGCCATGATCACTAAACGGCTTCTGAAAGTGTTTGCTGGATCACATTCCTTTTTTTGGTTCCGTTTAAAAGCTCGCAAATTCACCAATCGCTCATTAGGCTCACAGCATGGGCTGGTAAAAGTGATTTGTAAGATTTGCTCATTTGCATTTTGCAGCCTTCAGTGCTATTAGTATTTTAAAGCTCAATATTGTGAGAATGATTGGCCAGTAGGACTGGGCAGCCATATCGGACCGGGAAACAGCCCAGAGGGCACAGCAGGCCTGCACATAGGACCTTCCACCAGTAATCAATCCTGTTGTTCTTGTTGTTATGCAAATGATTTGTTGATTGGTTCTGAATCAATTAGCGGCACTCATTAATTAAGAGCAGGATGACCAAGATGGCGTCAGAGCGTTGGGGAGAAACACAGGAGGAGAATAAGTGCTGACTGTGATTAATGACTGGATAAAGTTCAGATCTTCAGAGAGCTACACACATGCCAATATATACTGTGCTGTGAAAAAATATTCCTGACGGTGTGTATTTACATGTGTATGTGTATTTACTCCAGTTATCTCTAATATTAAAAACAGTTGGATGATCTGAAACAAGTAACAAGTTATAAAAAAAAATCAGGATACTTTGCTGCACTGTACGCAGATTTGGTGAACGTGTATGTGTGTTGGTGTGTGCAAAGTAGATACTTAAAGGAAAATGAGGCTGTGCGTGATGCCAAATCACTCTTAATTCTCTCTTGTTGGCTTGAGCTGCTTCATGGGGAGAAGAGTGAGAGTAGTTTGGAGAAAACTGTTGTTAGGTTAGTGGAAAGGGTCAGAGATCCTAGGATATGACATTTTAATTGCTGACAAACTCTAAATATTAATTTTAATACATTCAATAATGTAACGATACAACACTATCAGTTTCATTCATTCATTATCTGAACCGCTCAAGCCCACATGGGGGTCGTGGAAGCCGGAGCCTGGGACTCTGGGTGCAATATCTTGATGCATTACAATGCATGCCATCAATTTTTCTACGTTATTTCACATTGCACGCAGATTGGGCATGGATGGCAGATCGGGCTGCCATAGTTACCATGATGTCCGGGAGTATTTTTTGTATTACTTTTTAGATATTTGCATTAATTCATCATAAAGATGCTCAAATCTTGTGAAAATGAAAAAAAATTTTTGAAAATGAATTCAGTAGTGAAACGAGACTCTATGTCACAGACCACCTAAAATTCCGCCGTGGACCACTAGGGGGCAGCGGACAGCCGGTTGAAAACGTTCGTTAGAATCGATTATGGTCTGCTATTGCATTGATGCAGAATCGTTCACGTCTGCGTTGCGATGCATCAATTAAGCAATTAATTTCAACACCCCCAACCTGAACCGCATGCTTATGGACTGTGGAAGGAAACGGGGGCATCCAGAGAAAAACCCACGCGAACACGGGGAGACCATTTAAACTCCACACAGAAAGACCCCATGGCTGACTAGGGAATCAAACCCAGGACCTTGTAAGGCAAATGCACTAACCACTGCACCTTCATTGCACACTGTAGTTTATTGTTGTTTAGCAGTTAGTGTTCGTTTCTCCTATTCAGTTCTAAAATAGCTCAGCCATATAGGTTTTATGTCTGTTTTAGATAGCGAATGGAGAAGTAAGGACTAACTGTGTGAAGCCAAGTCACTCTCAGTTCTCTCCCCGTGTTTACTTCAGCTGCCTCACCATCACTTTCGGCAAGAAAGAAGAAAACACAATGTCTCTAAGACTCAAGTAACCTCCGGTGACAGTTTCAACACTCTCGCGCTCACACACACATACACACAGACACATGCAGGCTTCTGCTGCCTTTTCACCAGCGTGTTCACACCTCCACTTGTGAAAACTCAGCCTCCTCAAAACTACCAACTGCTCTCCTGCCACACACAAGCAAGACAAATCTGCACTTCCAGGCGCAGCGCATGAGGCATGAGTCACACTGGCATATCCCAGTTAGTTCAAAACTTTCACTGGGACCCAAACGCTGAAATCTTCTGGATTGCAGACAGGCATGAGACACAGGGAAATGTTTCCATCCTCAGCATCTTCCCCCCGTGTCCACAGAAACACATACTGTATTGCCATGTAGTCGGGAAACCCTCAATCTTAACCGAGACATCCCAGTTTGTTGTGTATTATTCTCTAGCCGTGACCAAAAAAACTGGGGGATTTTTTTCCATTCAAAACCTGCCTGGCAAAAATTCACATTAAAACCCCCATCTGCACCAAAATAATTACGCCCTTTATTGAAGTAAAATTACCCCCCCACCCCTTTCCCCTCAGCCCCCCCGCAACCCAGAATTCACCACGGGTGCCTCTGAGACCCCTTATCTCCACAAGTAATAAACATTCCAGCCCTCAAGCCTCTGGTACAGATGGGAGAGAAGGAAGGAAAGGATTTTTCTTTAAAAAAATGAAATAAATAATTGCATGAATGCCCCCCCCGTTCATTTTTTGGCTAATGCAATCGACAAAGGCTTAGGTGTTTACAACAATATCAGCCTTGATTCTCTAATTGGCACAAAGACGGCAAGGACAATTTCACAGACACGTTGTGAAAAGCTGTCATTGTACTGCAACGTAAGGGCAGATTTTAAAATCATTGAAGGCAATATCACTTTACAGAAGCAAAGTGCAAAAGGTGACGAATGCGAAAATGTGCACTCACACAGATGCAAACCCTCGCATACGCACACAGGGGCTGAGTAAAAAGAATTATGCTTTTCCACGTGGCCTTGCAGATGAAAGCTCCGCTGATTGTATTTGCAGGGGGAAGATGTTTCTTCGCTCTCTTCCTTTCACACTCCTGCCCTTTCCACTCGCTAAATCACAGAAATCTGAAAAGACCACATTATCCAGAGGATTCAAGGCAATTTGCATATTCATTAGAATTAATTAAAATGCATTGCTGCCTCAGTTTTTTCTATCTTTATTTTCAATACTCGAGAGGCGCCAAAGACAATGTGGCAAATGATCAGAATTTGAGATTAGGGCAAAAATGAAGGGAGAGGGGGAGTGAAGGCAAAAAAAGGACGCGCAAAAAGAAAGAACTTTATGGTATCTCTAGTCGAGTCTAGCGTCTGGGAGATGTTTTCATTCAAAATTAAGCCTGGCTCTTCCTGATGAGTTCTATTCAGGCCTAGACAAACACTGCGCTTTGTGAGAGAGACTGGCAACTCTCTAATTTGGTAGACTCCGGCTGCCTTTTCACTGGGAAATTTGAATTTGGAACGGGCCGAACCGCTCGCCTGCACCACAAAGCCTCCTGCCTGCTTTTGTACGTGAGCTGTGAGGTATGAAGCAGTCAATCAGGCGACTGCATAAATACACACACACACACACACTTCCTCGTCTGGCCCGTTCAAACGAAGCGGCTGCTTTAGGGCCCATAATCACAGATCCCTCATTAAGATCACAGAGTCCTTATTAATGCATGTTCAGCACCAATCAAGACATTCATTCCAAATATCAACCTTGACGCCAATTTTTTTTAAACATAAAAAGACTAGTTTCTGTTATTATTGCTCTAGCACTTTAATTAATGAACATAATTAATGAAGTTCATAATTGCTTCAATTTAAATCCGAATGTACTTAATGTAAAAGAAAATTAGACATTGCAGCAATATTTTCAGATTGCTCGACAAGCAAACGGACGTGTGATGAGTGACACTCTAATCGAAGGCCGATATATGGAAACCCCTGAACAGTGCTGGTCTAACTTTAAGATCCATAATGCAGCTTTATGTTTGCTGAACATCATCATGGACTAACAGTACCTGTCGTAACAATACCGTCCAGTTTGATAATATATTGTAACGGTCGAGAGGCTGCAAAGAATGTGAGGAATTATGCAAAAGAAAAGGGAAATGGAAAACAAAGAAATTCATGGTATCACTACCACCAAGTACAGGCCAAGCTCCCAGTGCACTCAGACTAGCAGACAGTTCGCAAGACATCTGTCATCATATCAGAGGTCACGACTCCTGGCCACGCTGTATGAAAAGATTTTGTCTGCTCCAGTCAGCGATGAATACACTTGTTTCGGTGACCGAGCACAAAAGGGGGTCAAGTTACCTTTAAGTCAGTGAAACAGAAGTCTACAACAACATGTCTATAAAGCACATAAAGCCATTTCCAAGGACCAGACTAATGCATACATGTGGCTGCTTCTACTCTGAGTGTAGTTATGCACTGCTAATGCATCGAGAGACCTTTTATCATGCACAAGACAAAACATTTAGTGTCGTGCCACGCAGAAGACCACCAGCAGGGCGTCAGACGAGAAGCACTCCATTAGTAATAAGACAGACAAACCACGGTTGAGGAAAGTGCATTGATGACAGACATGCAGGCCTAACCTCGCATGCATGGTGTGTTAGAGCATGAGAAATGGATCTGAAGGCCCTCGCAAAACAAGTCAAGCGAGAACACGAAATCCTTGTTCAAACTAGGGCCGCAACAACTAATTGATAAGTTGCCAACCAACGTAGTGCCACAGAGCAGTGCATGGGGACAGTACCCAGACCCTCCAGGATTTTGCAATGCTGCGATCACAACAATTAATGTAAATTCAGCCAAATGCAATTTTGATTATTACCGCAACTTTTCCGTAATTTTTGATCAATCATTGTTGTTTCCTGCAACGCGTTGAAACATATGTCAGCGAACTCACTACGTTTGGAAGACACAGGAAACGTGTGACAAAAACATCTCAGATTTACCTTTAAAAATAACTAAATGGTTAAAGTTTAACACAAATAATAGTGATTTTGTCTGTCAGTCAGCTTAATCTCTATCAGGGTCACGCAACCGCAGCAATCTCAAAAAAGTCCCATGAAATCCAGGAGGGGCTGAGTACCTTGTTCATGAGTACTTCAGCAGTACCTTTACCGGTCTGGGACTTGAACCAGCAATCGTAAAGGTGCCACTGAGGAACTCATGGGCAAAGTACCGTCCCCAGGCACTGCCAAAAAGCTGCCCACTGCTCCTTCAGGGATGGGTCAAATGCAGAGGTCACATTTTATTGTGGTGCACTGTGTGCTGTGCTGTGCTGTGCTGTGCTGTGGTGTGTTCAGAACAACAAATAATCAGTCACTTAAATTAATGTTAGTTTAAAACCTATGCAAGAAGAGACTTATGGAATCACTTATGGAGCAGTAGGCCACAGTTAACTTGTGTTTGGACAGCAAGAGGAATCTGTAGTAATAATAAAGAGTAATACAATTCAGGATAAGAAATTAACTTGGCCACTCAGTGCAACTGCTGTCACACTTATTTATTTAAGAGTGACATACAAGACAGTGAGGAGTAGAAATAGAAGACATTCATCATTTGGCAAATATTTCTATCCAAAATGACAAAACTCTTAACTAGAGGAACAAGACTAAAAGGTTACAGTGAAGTTTTAACCTTCTGTTTTCTCACCAATTAAGAAGAGGCAAATTCTAACAAATTCTCTTTTGTCTCTGTCTGCTTGTCTTAAAATAATAATATGAAGACAGAACTAATTAGTAGAGCAGAGACTTTTGCAGGTCGGAACGTGAAAAGTGTGTTAAACACAAGGTTTAAAAAGGTCACTGGTTCTAAAGGGGCAAGGAAATGTGGGAAATGTGACAATTATAGACTTATACTTAAGAGTAGAAAATGTTTTTAAAGTGCTTTATAAAAATATGCATAAAGTAAATACACTGGGATACTGAGTTTCAACTTGAATGTGATATTTTGAAGAAATGTTTTTTAATTATAAGCACTTCATCAGGGGTTAATGATCAGCTCAATGGGCTTCATTCACCAAACATTCCTAATATGTTTTTAAAATACCTTCATTCACCAGTGTTTTCTTATTCAAGATTTGCTCCTAGGTAAGAACAGAATCTGAAGAGCAAACTGTATTGGTTGTATGTTTGAGGTTTCTACAATGGTTTCTTCATAGTATCACTATAACAAATTTAAATAAGCTATAAGTAAAATTGTGGCCAAACCTGGTACTGCAGTCAAATTCTAAATACTGTAGCACGTTGTTGCCCCTTCCACTCCTTCCCAGACTCAAAGTTGCCAAATAGGTTGTTGGATCCTAATATTTGACTAATCTAGTGTCTAATGTTACGTTTCACATTGCCATAATAATGCATGCTAATGTTTGCACCGCTACCATACAGTCTCAGCATAACACAATGGTGATGTTAGCCATCACAAGTTTGTTTCTCCAACAACTCAGTCAGTTCGATGACCCACCTGCACATGGGCTACAATCTACAATCGAACATGCATAATTCGATAAATAGACTTTGTGATAGGGAGATAGCGGTGGGTGGCATTACAGGTCAAAACACAAAACCAAAACATAAACATGATTTGCGTGCTGTAAATTAAATTTTAAAATGTGAATATTCTGCCTGTAATAATTTTCCTTAATCCGATTCCTTAATCTCTGGTGACATATTAGGTTCATTTTAAGATACTTGCCATAAATTTCTTACATATAGCTTCTTTAACAAAGAACTTAAGAAAATATTGGTAAATCTTTGTAGGTGAATTCGTTTGAACATTATTCGAAGGAGAATTATCTGAACGTCACCATTCTCAATACGGACAGAAACGGGAAAAGCAAGGAACCAACCAGTAACACACTTCTAAGAAACTGTGATTCAGTAAAAGTGGAAAAAAGGCACAAAAAATATACCACAATACTCCCATGAGCCCCATTACTGGAGGGAAAACTAATTCAATTAAACGATCCTAATTAGATTTCCTTCGACTCCCCTCTCATCTCGGCTACACCACAGTAACATCTCTAACACTCGTTTTCGCTTTAAGAAAACGGAAAGAATTCTGAGAAACATCCTCTTGCTCCCTAGAGAATGCGGGCACGCCCCTGTGGATGAATTAAAAGAGTCGGACAGAGCCATTTTGACCGACCGCTAGTGTTGAGAAAACTGCTTGTAAACGGTGGCTTTTCAAGCTACAACCTATTTATGATTGAAAATATCTAAGTTACAGCCAAGTTAAAATATAGTAAGCAACACTACGAGCTAGGGTAGCTAATCACATCAAAGCTATTTCACAGCCACAGATTCTTGCTTCCATCTTTCCCAGGGTGGACTCCATCCTCCGACTTCATCTTGAAGCTGCCAAGACCATGCTGTGAAGCTTTGGCACAGTAACCTATCAAATGTCACTCCTGTCAATGCCACACCAATCAGAAAAAACTTCTACAAAAAATACCTTTTCTTGCAATAATGTAATTACTAATAAAGATGTAGTTGGTAATGTACTTGAGTAGCTGGTTGGTAACTTACTCAAAACCAAAATCTGCAGCATTTAATGTGATTGAAATACTTTTTAATGACCTGCTGAGCATATAATCACAACATTCTTATGAATAACAAAACAATAACTTAATAAGTTGATATTTGATGCTTACACTAAGGTATCAAATCTATCTATTATTAAAATGTCATTGAAAACTCAAATTGAATTCTTAAGATAAATTAATGAAGACTGGCCAATACATTTTACAGCCCTACTTGTTTGTCTTAATTATTGCCATATTAAGAAATTGATATATTCCGGAGGGAAACTGTCGGATTCCTGTGTATGGGGCCAGCACTGCAGCAGTGGGAAAAACAGAGACTCCAGGTTCTCAGGCTGTTTTTGTTTTCACTTGCAGAGGTCAAACTGAAGTGTTTGTACGGGCAAAGACACATCGTCCGAATCTCTTCCCCTCCCCCTTTACCAACAACAATGCTTGATTTTTGAAAGAGCCTTTGATGACCTCAGCATAAGCTTCGTGTTGCAAACCAACACGACCCTTCTTTTGATTTCAGGAGCAGAAGGAAAACGTGCAAAATGGCAAAACGCTCACCCGTATAACACCTCTGGAAATGTTGCATGCATATTCATTGTTACACGTTGACCATATTTTTTTCACAGCAGACGGCAGACGGCCAACGTGTGTCCAGCTTCGGCTACAAAGGATCTCTTTGATGTTGTGTTTATAGTCCACACAGAGCGTCAGGATTCCAAGAAGAACGAGTCTGAGCGAACTGCGGTACAGAAAAGTGTTTGTTACAGCTCATTTCACCTTAAGGTTATTTGACGCATGATTTTTGTTTTTCCTGGAAGCTTGGTGAAGGGCTCTGGGAGGACTCCAGTGACCATCCACAGGCCAGCTCAGAGACAGAGCCACACATACACACACGTGCACAGTCTTCTGCCATAGAGGTCACGCACATGGCTGACATTCCTGTACTCTGACTGGCGCTTTATACAGATGCACTAATTCGTACATACACAAAGAAGATTCAGCAACATCTCTCCCTGACATTCTTTCTCTCTCCCTCTAACCCACAGAAAGATAAAGAACATGCACAGGCTCACATATCTGGCAGGTTAGTGAGTGAGAGTTTGTGTGGTGTAATTTAGAAATGCAAAAGTGTGTCATGGAACACTTATTCTTGGACTTGCCATTCTCATCACTACCATTTGTTCCGAAAAAGGCAGCGATGCTGGAAAAACCTGACGTTGCCATATACACTACATTCCCAAAAGTATCGGGACACCTGCCTTTGCACACACATGAATTAAATGTATAGGATTTATTATGGAGTTGGGCCACTATTTCCAACTCTTCTGGGAAGGCTGTCCACATGTTTTCGGAATGTGTTAATGGGAATTTTTGACCAGAAGAGAAGGACGAGAAGGCCTGGCTCACAGTCTCCGCTCTAATTCATAACCTAGGGTGTTCGATCAGGTTGAGTTCAGGTGTATCCCAATACCTTTGACATATTTAGAGAAATAAAAATATTTTAACCAAATGAGGAAATGAATCATTCTACAATGACTGAAGTGGTTTTGTGTTGAGATGCATAAGCATAGAAGTATATACAATAACAAAAAAGATATAAATTAATTTGACTCTCTTTGAGTGTATTTCATATGTTCTTAAACATCCAATATTATATAATTTGATGGACTTCAAGGATCAATTAAAACCTAAAGTGTTTAAAATAAAATTTCTGTCATTTTATCATACTTTGACCCAAAAATTAGGAATATTATCAGACCCTGACCCTTCCCACTATTATAACTACAGTTATTCTCCATTAAAACAAGTTAGATTTGGGCACTTGAGGTTGTGTGAGTGCGGTGATGAAACAAACTTTTGACATTGGGCTTGTAAACATGGTATTGTGATTATGTTACAGAGATGGAGATGTAGGTTTGGGGCTTCAGAGAGTCTAAAATTTTCCTGGGCAACTCTGAATAAAATGGTTATAGCAGCTGTTTGCTTTGAGGGTTTTGCCTCTTTTTTCTGCTGGGAATCTTTCATTTGGACCCGGGAAATGAGAAAATAACTACCACCCTTATTTTGCTCCCTTTCAGACTATATTTTTTCCTTGTCCAGATAACCACCATGGCTCTGTTGCCACACCTCCACAATAAGGTTGTTCTTGTAAAACAAACAGCACACAGTGCCACAGTGACCACAGGGTTCAGAGTCTGGCACAGACTCTGCGTTGGGGGAAAACCCCTCAGTACCAGTTTACTGGACAAAAAAGAGAGAGCACATGAGCTGAAATCATGTTTTTCAAAGATTAAATTGACAAGCTCATCTAACAACTAGAGCCCTAAAAGATGAGAGACAATCCTTAATGAGAAAAAGTGGAGCATTTGTGGTTGATTACCCTGGTATGATTTAGTGGAAGGATGACGAGAGTGCCTTCAGATTGTCTTACCGCTCACGCCGATTAACTGCTCAAAACTAATTTCGCAACAGCGGCTAAAGCAAAACAGCCAGAAACATGCCGGAAAATAACAACGACGGGCACACTGTCAAACATTTGGAAATGACAAAAACAAAACTACTGAAAATCGCCTTTAGATATAAACGCTGGAATCTTCAAGCATGGATAGGCACACACAAATAAGCCATGTAATGTTTCCCAACAAACAGTATAGTATAGTATAGTATAGTATAGTATAGTATAGTATAGTATAGTATAGTATAGTATAGTATAGTATAGGATGAGGAGGATTCACTTATTGAACACACCAAAACAGCAGCATATACAACGGTACACACAGATGTAGTCGCAGTCTGGACATGGTGGAGTCACGTGAAAACACATGGGGTAGTATGTATTTAAGGGGACAGTACTTAAACACACACCAGAGAAAGTATGAACAGAACAATTAAATTATTGAAATAATCATCATCGGCAAGATTACATCAATTGTCGGTTTCGATTAATCGTCCAGCCCTAACTTGCGGCCAGCTGTCACGTATAACGTGGTCTGTCTGAGTCTGCCAGCAGCTGGCCTAGAATGGCAGGGTGCAGTATCGGTCAAGCAGAGTTAACACACAGCCCTAAGTCCCTTAGGGCTTCAGCGGCTTGGTGCGCTTTACGGATATGCACACAGACAGTCCAGTTCTCAGTGCCCAAGGCACACCACACTGGATCAACGACAGATCATAAAGCATCTCTAAATTTCACACAAATATACAGTATACATTATGGTTGTTATGCATTATGTATACATCCATGCTAGAGAAAATCAGTTTTATGTATTATAAGCAGATTTTATTGGTTAAATCTTTGGCCAAATATCCTCAAGTTGCCCAAGTTAAATCAATGCCCATAAAGTGACCAGACCTAAATGACTGTCTTGACCAGTTTTGACCAGAAAGAAGCTATTAAAGCACAGTTATCTTTATAAAGAGAATTAAGATTTTCTAAAATGGGTTTAGATGGACTTTTTCAATAAGAAGGCAAAATGTCGCCATTTTAATATTAATATTGGTGTAAATCACAAATCTCATCACCATATGATACCGTATCGTTTCAGTGTCTGCTGATATCACAACGCCTGCTATGACCACAATCTAGATTCGATTCACTTCAGGAGCCAGCGATCAATTTGAGATAATATCACACTCTGATTAAACGACATCACTTCCGTTCATATCAAATCACAAAAAATATTCCTAAGCTTTAGCAGATATTTAACTGAAAAACTTATCTTTTAATAAAAAAGGACGTCCTGTTCAATATGAAGCGGCGTTACAATTTCCGATTGCTGTGGGTTTGCTGATTGATAAATCGATGTAACATGTAAATGTAAATGTAACGCTACACCCCTAACCTTTAGCTTTCATTCTTTGATCGCATATTTTGGCAGGGTGACTCTTGAACCTTTTTAGATTTGAGCAATACATCTCTAACTGAAAATCATATGAACTGTGCAAGAGTTTAGAACAAGTTAAAATCTCATTCTTATGCAACAGAACTTCCTCCTTAACAGCACTAAAGCAGTCCAAAATGAGTTCCTCATGAAGCTCCATTCATCTGCGTTAGAGAACTGTAATGGTAATGTGGAACATATCATATTTCTAAAGTGAATCATTACATATCAGGAAGGAGTTAAGAAAAAATAATGTCCCCTGCCTGTCCAGCTGCAGCTATTTCACTATATCAACACTGAGTTTTCTCTTGTGGGCTGCAAAGTAATGGCCTCTGCTCAGTAAGGTCCCTTCCCACCACATTATCGTAAGGCAGGTCCTACTTAATGGTTACAGCAACCAGCTTATATTGTCAAAGCAAGGTCCTGTGTGAACCTGCATGGAAGTGTTAAACTAATACCAGAGCAAAATTTAGAATTAGTGTAGGCTAGGTCCAAGGCTTATAAGGCTAGACATGTCATAAATAAAACAGAACTATACTAATGCATGTGCACTACCTTTAAGGCTCTGTTTACATGTATACGGATATTTTTATGAACGTATATTTTTTTAAATACATTTTAGCCACCTCAAAAATTTCAAAACGCTAAATTCTGTAGGTTCGTATAACAGTATGCATTTATAAAAATATCCACATATGTGTAAACAGGCCCTAAAATGCAGTGTATTATTAGATTAAGCTATTATATGTTTCATTTATTTTAATCAAGTAAAAGATCTGGAA